>OX336396.1:209888440-211088440 GCA_946902985.2 Meconema thalassinum | reverse complement strand
CGTCGCTAACAGTAGTTAACAAGGATATCCAAGATCTAAAGATAATGAAAAGTGATATTAGAAGCCGATCGCATCTCAGAAAGATACTTAAACAGACGAGTTTTCAGGACAGACCACCCTGTAAGAAAACCGGCATCATCTGGAAAAAGGAGAGGAGTATGCGCGAATATTGGGCAAACATCAAGTCCCTCGCCAAGCTGAAAAGTTGAACGTCGTGGTACTTATCTGGCCCATCCGAAAGAAGAAGAACAAGAAGAAACTTATGAAGTAATGCAAGCCGGTAACCATGACAACTGTATCACAAGAGGTGACATCCAACTTTCCATCTATTTCTGTAAGAAGCAATGTCACTCAATTTATTAAATTTCTGTTAAAGTTTTCAAATGGCTATAAGGTTATCGTCGAATCAAACATAGACTGTAAAATTCAACAATGCGATTAAAGGGGTTAAGGGGTACCCTAGAATTTTTACACGTGACTTACACGTGCGATATGCGATATGCGATATGTTGCACAGAAGGTCTATTATATCTCCAAACAGCAACATTATTTTCAAAAATTCCTGAATTGGAATAGTGTTTTTTGCAGCTTTTGGGAATTTGGGCCATTGGAGGCTCAAAATCCCGAATTTAATGCACCACGAGCCTTTATAATTTATTAAAGGGGTCTTCCTGGGAATGGGGACTTTCCACAACGGTAAGGGCCAGTTTAAATTTGACATATATTGCGTTTCGTCTGAGGTTTTCAATATTATTTTCACGTCAGGAAGTACACGTTAGGTGAATTTAGTTTGAGAGCACATTTTGAGTAATCATATTTTTGGCGACAAACGGGTTCATCGTAAAGATGATTTTGTTTGATACTGTGTGGTTGATATATATTTATGTTTTTGTACGCCTATAATTCATGTTCGGGTGCTTTGAGCATTGTAAAATTAGGTATTGTAACCATGAGTCAATGCACCAATCATTTAGAAAACTCTTCAACGTACTTCTCATAGAAGGGTGGGTATAAGGAACAACTTTTCAAAATACAGTAAATGCTAAAATCGGCGAAAAATAAAAATTCTCGTAGAAGGACGACAAAAACATATGTAGCGCTTCTCAATGTGTGATACAAAACTAGGGAGTCTATTAAGGGTCTCCGAAATCCACATTTTACGGCCCTTAAATTAACAGTGTCTGCGATATACCCAGAAAACTAACTTCGTTCTGATAAACTTATGAAGGAATGACAAGCCCCTAACCATTGGAACAGTATCTCAATTGATAACGTCTGGTTATTAATACCGAAGACCGTTCGAAGAGCGGGTACTTCTGCTAGTACACTATATATTTTGGTCACAAGTGCTTTCTACTGGTTATTTTTAGCCTACTTTTTACATTTTGCAAAAATGAGGAAAAAGTAGACTTATGAGATCGGGCAAATGTGTGTCTGTCTGTCTGTCCTTCTGTCTGTCTGTCTGGCTGTGTGTGTGTGTCCCCTATCAACTCCTAAACGGCTGCAGCAAACGAAACAAAATTTGGTAGGATTAAAGATCTATACCTGAATATCTCACGGCCATATTTGAAAATGATGTCAGTGCTACCAACTGCTGAAAAATCGCAATCGAAATTTTAGCTCCATGTTGGATATCTTGGAGGGTATGAATGGGAGCTATTTCAAAATTGGCACACGTATAGATAATAATATTGCAGTTTAATTTCCAAGAGGCCATACATGGCAGTGTTGCCAAAATGATTATAAGCCTGCTGATAGGTCCAATTTTTAAATGCATATAACTTCTACACAATCATTTGGATTTCAACCAAATTTTGTATGTGCTATGTGTACATAAACAGATATGAATGAGCGTATTCTTCAGAGCCAACAGGGCTGCCAACTGTTAATAAATACTCTCAATTTTAGGTAGATTTCATTAGAAAGCTAACTATTGCAATGGGTACCATGTTTCTACTTCCGGAAAATTTCGACATATCTTCGCGTTTCACATCCCCCAGACCCCAAAACCACCGTCAGTTCAAAAGTTTATATATAATTTATGTATATATGTATATATGTATCTATATGTATATATATACTGTATATCAGTTTCTTGTGCACACGGTAACTGCCGTAATTTTACACCAATTACTTTGAATTTTTTACATAATATGTATCCCTATAAAATCTCGATCGAGTTCGTTAATGGGCAAAATCGGTCGAAAGGGGTGGAAATGGGGGGCTTTTTTCGAAAAAAGGATATTTCGCTATAACTCTCTTAATACGTGAAATATAGAATCCATGCAAAGTTCATAATATGTGTCGGATAAGTGCCAAAAATGTATGTCAAATAAGTTTTTTGATAGCACCAACCATTGACCAAAGGGTTGGAAGAAAGTGGGTTTTTCGGGAAACATTAATCATATCTCTCTTAATAGGCACAATATCAAAACCGTACAAAATGGAAAATATTCCCCTAATAATTACCTAAAACGTTTGTCTGAAAGAATTTTTGATATGACCCACCATTACGCCAAGGGATGAGAAAAATGATTTCGGAATTTTTAAAAATGCCAAGTGCCATCAGAGCTTACCGTAACAACGCTTTTAAATTGATGAGGGATGATCTGTCCGAGGTTGCAAAGACAGCGCCATTGACGAGATCACATTCATTTTTAGCCTACTTTTCACACTTTTCAAAAATGAGGAAAAAGTAGACTTATGAGATATATCCGGGAAAATGTGTCTGTCCTTCTGTCAGTCTGTCTGTCTGTCTATATGTCCTTCTGTCTGGCTGGCTGGAGGTGTGTGTGTCCCCCACCCCTATCAACACCTAAACGGCTGGAGAAATCGAAACCAAATTTAGTATGAGTAAAGTTGTATACCGGAATATCTCAGGCCCATATTTGAAAAAGATGTCAGTGCTACCAACTGCTAAAAAAAACGCACTAGAAATTTGAGCTCCATGTTGGATATCTTGGAAGGTATACATGGGAGCTATTCTAAAATTGGCACACATGTAGATAATACTATTTCAGTTTAATTTCCAGGTGGCCATACATGACAGCGTAGCCAAAATAATTTTAAGCCTTCTGATAAGTCCAATTTTTAAATGCATATAACTTCTACACTATCAATTGGATTTCAACCAAATTTTGTATGTAATATGTGTACATAAACAGATATGACTGAGTGTATTCTTAAGAGCCACCAGGGCTGCCAACTGTTAATAATTGCTCTCTATTTTGTATCAAAATACCAATATATCAGAAAGTCTGCAAGCCGACAGCTTCAAACTATGCATACGTATATTACCTGACATTTTACATTAATTGGAGTAACTTATATACGTCAGTTCTACCAACATGATTCTAAGCCTGCTGATAGGACCAATTTTTAAATATATGTAACTTCTATACCTACAAATGGATTTCATCCAAAATTGGCACAAAAAGATATAATATTTCAGATTATTTCTGACCAGCACTCGCATGACATTGTTGCCAACATGCTTTTACGTGTACTAATAGATACAATGTCTAACTCCATGTAACGTCCTTTGGACTTAAACCACATTTTGTATTCTGTACCTTAGGAGATGGAAGTAAGAATATATTCAGTCACCAGAGCTGCCAACTGTATTGCTCTATTAGGCTACATTATGCCTAGTATACCTTATTTCGAACTAATTAAGACATATCGATATTACCCACTTAATTTCGTCATTATTCTAGATAGGTTCATATACTGTAGATTAATCTTTGGCATGAATCTTAATTTTAAGAAAAGTAGGCTCTTTAGTTCGTCACGGAACTTCTTGTTCCATCTGACTATGAGGGAAGCGGCTAACTGGTAGCATGCTGAACTTCTATGCCCAAGGTGCTGGTTCAAAGCCGGCCAAAGTCGCCGGATTTTCTAAGAGCGCTAAACATCCGTCAGCATGCTTTCCTTTGGAGGGGAATTTACAACGTTCGTTGCAATTTGCTGGTTGGGGTGGCATCTAGCAGCCAAGTTCACAGCTAGGTGTCGTTGACGTTAGTATTTGGTACAAAGTTAGGTACTACTACTTAAAATTGACCGTCTGCAGACCTTACCTGAATTACAGACTAATACAGTCATCACAAATAACACCGTTTATCAGACAGATTCTACACACACCCAATGTACACGGGGTTACATGACCACCTTGTCGCTGCCCCTATACTGAGGAACCAACCAACATCTCTGCGGGAGATAAAATTTTGCGTGAAGAAGTAACAGACTGTTTGATAGTTACACCTTAGTTCCAAACCTTGCATAAGGACAGTGTGATCACAAGTATAAAAATGAACCCCAAATGACAAGAACGTTACCATCCCTATAAGACAGTAAAATGTTAAAAATATGCATAGAAAGATGAAAAATGTTAACTAACCTCCAATTGTAAAATACTTTCTCGCAATAAATGGGGTCTGATCCTCCTACGAAAACCTGCATATTTTGCCTATTATAGCCTATCCCCTAGTTTGCACGGTGAAATCTACCTCCGCCTTCCGGCGTGCCGAGAGGATTTTTTTTATCCAAATACCCATATATCAGAAAGTATACTAGCCGACAGCTTTAAATTATGCACACGTATGGTACCTGACATTCTATATTAATTTGGAGTACCGGTAACTTATATACGTCAGTGCTACCAACATGATTCTAAGCCTGCTGATAGGTCCAACTTTAAATACATGTAACTTCTATACTATCAATTGGATTT
Source organism: Meconema thalassinum (assembly GCA_946902985.2). Classification (NCBI taxonomy): domain Eukaryota; kingdom Metazoa; phylum Arthropoda; class Insecta; order Orthoptera; family Tettigoniidae; genus Meconema; species Meconema thalassinum. The sequence goes on along the minus strand of OX336396.1, from coordinate 211,083,711 downwards.
CAACTAAATTTCGTGTGTGCTATGTGTACGATAACAGATATGACTATGCCGATTCTTAAGAGTAACCAGGGCTGCCAACTGTTAATAAATACTGTCACTATTTTTGTTACCCTAATATCAATATATCAGAAAGTATGCAAGCCAATAGCTCTAAACTTCGCACACGTATTCTAGATTAATTTGGAGTAACTAATATAGGCCTACACCAGTACTGCCAACATGATTCTAAGCCTGCTGATAGGTCCAATTTTAAAAAATGCATGTAACTTCTATACTAACTGTTGGACTTCATTCAAAATTGACAGAACAATATATCATATTATTTCAGATTTTTTCTGACCAATACATGTATGTCATTGTTGCCACAATGATTTTACGAGAGCTGTTAGATCCAATGTTTAACTGCATGTAACGACCAAGCTATGCATTGGACTTCAACCAAATTTTTTATTCTGTACCTTAAGACATGGAACTAAGAATATATTCAGTAACCAGGGCTGCCAACTGTAGTTCTCTATTAGGCTACATTATGCCAGGTATACAGTATTTCGAACTAATTAGAAATTTCGATATTACCAACTTAATTTCGTCATTATTCTAGATCCATATAGAAAGTAATCATTGTCATGAATCTTAAATTTAAAGAAAAATAGGCTCTTTAGTTCGTCGCGGAACTTCATGTTTCATATGTCCCCGTAATTGGGATTACATTGTGTTGACCGACTGAAAAGTTGTAAAATCTACGGGAAGCCTGTCACAATAATCATTTATTAATTTATTTATCGTATGGCTCTTAGTGCCGGGAGTGTCCGAGGACATGTTCGGCTCGCCAGATACTGTAGCTGCTTCAAGTGGACATCCATGGGGTGAGTAATAAGTTCCGTTCAATTTCAAGTAGTTCCACTTTCACTACCAGATGTCATTGACACCTAGTGGTGAACGTTGGAACTTTGATAGAGTGTTACAACGAAATCTAACCTAGAAATTTAGCTTCGCACAAGTTTAGTTACTGGAAGGATATTTTATATGCCATAAATCTATGACCGACGGCTTTACTTCCCCTCCAAACGAAGGCATACTGAAGGATTTTAATGCTCATAAACAAGTAGTTCCGTGAAGAACTAAATAGCCTATTTTCATATATCCTACTAATATTAATTGTCTCTATCAACATACAAATTGTCAGTTTGATTGCTGTAATAGATTCGTAGATATTGAGAACCGTCTAAATATTTTGGACGGTCACCATGTTGGATTTTTGATTACAGGCCTTAGATTTATGTACTGTTACATGAGGATTATTGTGTAGGTGTTTTATTCAAACTTCAATCACATGATTAGGAGACAAGAAATAAAAGCGGGATATTAAAATTTTTCACAGCCGCCATCTTGTGGTTATGAAAATAATTTAAATGAATTAGATGCCAGTCGATTAAAATTTGTATAAGCGTATACTGTATCAAGTTCTACTGCGCTCGGATGGTTAAAACGTAAAAAGCGTCCGTTTGCATATTTGAATTTCACGTCGCCGCCATGTTGGATTTGTGCTCGCCAGGTTATTTAACGTCCAATAGGTGAAATTATGCTTATAGCCTCTATACACTTACAAAATTTCAGTTTTATTGCTGTAGGAGATTAATAGATTTTGAGAACATTAGAATTTATTAGGGGGGAAACACAAAAATCCTCACACACACACACAGACACACACGAACAAAATGTGATATCATAAGCATTTTTTTTTTCATATATGAAAATAGGCTAAAAATCCGACAACTTCGGCCGGGTTTGAACCCGCAATCTTTGGCACAGCAGTTCAGCATGCTACCAAGTACGCCACCGAAGCCGCTATTTATTAATTATTACATGTGATTTGTAATATAGGCCTACAGACCGACATTGGGACACGTGGCTGCTAGGACAAAGCTCCATACAGTTTTAAGGTTGAGTAAGGCAAGGAATACGGACTAAATCAGAGGTGTCCATACAGCACGCCGGCGTGCTTCTGGCGTGGACGGCCTTGCAAAGATGGTGGGGGAAGACTATATATATGTCTCTATTGCGCGCTTTGCCGTCTCACTTCCTCCCGTGCTGCCTTCGTTGTGTTGTGGTTCATCGGTCGAACGTGAAATGGTATTCAGTATATCTTAAATATTGAAACAAATTGAAACAAAACGGAAACGGGGAGAAATAAATAATGTGACCGAAATTGCAATGCCTTTACTGAGTTCCATGATACCCAATCAGCATTTCTGACTGTTTTAATGATAGCCTATGTCGCTAGTACTGGTATGCGGAAAAACGCGCGAAACACAATGTATACAGGGTCTTTCATATAAACTAAGAACGGCAAGCGGCAGTTTTGTTATTCGCTGCTGCAGTGGCCTTGGCCGAGCTTGTGGCGCACCACGGCCCCCTGCTTTAAAGCGTGTGTACAATCCTGTATGAAATATTACCTTTTGAAGGATGCTGAAAGTGTCGTCCTTCCTGGGTTATACAGGCATTGTATTTGGTAACCACATTCTGGCTGACGTGGGCGAGTTCTACCACTGTAATGTTTCTAATTTTTAGCCTATTTTCAATTTTGAAAAAAAAATAGGCTTATGAAATCACCTTTTGTCCGTGTGTGTGCGTGTGTGTGTGTGTGTGAGGAGTGTGTGTGTGTGTGTCCCTAATAAGTTCTATACGGCTGGAGGGATTTCAATGAAACTCGGTAAGTTCATAACACTATTCCCGGCGACCCCGACCGTGCCCTTCAAATTTTGTTACGTCTCACCAATCCAACATGGCAGCTGTGCGAAATATTTCACCAGCATTCAATATCTCCGAAACTATTCCCGATATAATCCTGGAATTTATTACGGTGATAAAGGGAACTACTAGAAGTTCACTTATGCGACTTTTGAAAAACTGGTAGCGATAAAACCAACATGGAAGCCACGCGAATTTGCGACTTTTAAATAGACGTTTCTCGCGATTTAACCAACCAAACGCAATAAAACTTGGTACAGTATATGTTTATACTCATTTTAATGTACCGACATCCAACTTCGTTCAAATGTTTACATAACCACAAGATGGCGGATGTGCGAAATATTTCACCGGCATTCTATATCTCTGAAACTATTAGCGGTATCACCCTGGAATTTTGTACAGAGATAAAGGGCACTACTGGAAGTTTATCTATACGACTTTCAAAAACTGGTTAACTACAAAATGAACATGGCGGCCAAGTGAATTTGAAAATTTTAAATAAACTTTTCTCGCGATTTAATGTTCCAAACGCAATGAAATCTGGTACAGGAAATATTTATACACATTGTAATGCACTGGTATCTAATTTAGTTCAATTGTTTACATAACCTCAAGATGACGGCTGTGCGAATTTTAAAAATACGTTTTTATTTCTTGTGTCGTAATCATGTGATCGAAGTGAAAGTTTGAATAATGAATCAACGCAATAATTTTCCTTTAATGGTACATGACTCTATGGCCTATACATTTAGCAATCCAACATGGCGACCATCCGAAATATTTAGACGGCTCTGAATATCTACGAATCTATTATAGAAATCAAACTGATTTTTTTAATGTTCATAGGGGCTATGAACCTAAGTTCACCTACAGGACTTTAAATAACCTGGTGATCACAAATCCAACATGGCGGCGACGCGAACTATAAATATTCACATGGACGTTTCTCGCAATTTAACCATCCGAGTGCAGTGAAACTTGGTACAGTAAATCCTTATACGAATGTTAATCCACTGGCATCTAATTTATTTCAATTGTTTCCATAACCACAAGATGGCAGCTGTGCGAAATTTTAAAATCTCCGTGTTACTTCTTGTGTCCTAATTATGCGATTGAAGTTTGAAGGTGACACGTACACAATAATCTTCATGTAACAGTACATAACTCTAGGACCTACATATATAAAATACAACATGGCGACAATCCGAAATATTTAGTCGGTTCTCAATATCTACGAATCTAATACAGCAATCAAACTGAAATTTTGTATGTTGATAGTGGTAATTAACATGAGTAGGATATATGAAAATAGGCTGTATAGTTCTTCACGGAACTACTTGTTAATTTTGTGCCTTGTATTGAGCACTGAGTCAGTAGTGACAAACTTATTTACAATTACGTGATTCTGTGCTAATGAAGGCGGCACTTCATCAGGAAATTGCTGAACAAATGCATCTTTTACCCGCCGAACCGATTTGCACTTAAAATAAGTTTTACATACAAAAATACGATGTTGTAATGATAACTGGCTCATGTTAACATCTGAGGTTCTGACTGGCGACTGAACACCTACATTTGTATTGCAAGGTCGAGTACAGTATATACTATGCGCGCGCTTTCAATACTACAGCAGAGGGCAATGGCACGTCACAAGCTCGGCCAAGGCCACTGCAGCAGCGGATAACACAGCCGCTGCTCACCGTTCTTACTTGATATGAAAGACCCTGAACGCATTGAACGAGCATTTTGTTTGTTTGTTTGTTTGTTTGTTTACATTGCGTCTGGTTGGCTAGCCATCCCAACTTGACTCGATGAAGCAGGACGAATAGGTGTCGCAGCGCTGGCAGCCCAGCCAAGAGAGGCAGGTGCCAGCCTGCCAGCGTGCGGCGCAGTATAGCTAGCACGCCGAGCGTGCAAAGGCTGGACGTCCCTGGCCTAAATGTAGGCAACAAGGGTAGCAAGGAGAATATTGATTCTAGAATAAGAGTGATTGTAATTGTAATTTGAAAATGTGTTAGGAATTAAGAATTTTAGAATTTTGAGCTTTATAATGAAGATGCTAAGCTTGGAAATCTCGTTGAAGATAGGATTAGTTGGGCAATATTTGCCATATTTAGCCTACTTTCGATTTTTGCCAGAAATAAAAGTAGACTTACGACATCTACACGTGCCAAAAGTTTTCAGTCTGTGTGAGTGTGTAAATCTGTCCCCCCTCCTATAAGTTCAATAACGACGAAACGGAATTGAACAAAATTTGGTACAGAGGTAGCACTAGTTAGTTAGTTATTGGAGTTTGAGAGGAAGTAACAGCGAGGTTATCTGCCCCAAGGTAGCACTAGCAAAGGGCACCTCCGTGTCATGTATTATATCGCTGCCATCTTGACGAAAACGTAATGGCGGCACCCAAATGTTCAAAGCTTAAATAAAAAACGACTAACCTAATCATCTCATCTCTACCAAATTTTGCAACAACATACTTTCACGTGAAAGTTGGGTCAAAATTGAGACTATTGTTTGCTCGCAAGTCCATATTGAGCCCCCCGAAGCTCATGCTGGTGATAGTTTTGAGAGAAGCAAGGAATACTACAATTAAGAGTTACTAAACCCACCCCAGAAGCTTGTCTCAGCTTCAGGAGATCTTTTGACCTTGTTTGGAGGACTGGATTATTCTATACAAGATCGAATATTTTTATCTTCGATCTTCATACTTGAACGAATCATTCTACGAAACTCTGCATAATAAGCCACTTTAGATTGGTCTAACATGTATTGCATTTTGGTAATGAAAAAGGTATATCATCGCAGAAACACGAAGCATATGGAAATAGTTGCTAAATAACTTCGACTCTAGTCGAAGCCGGAACACGCCGTTCCAGGCACGAGCACAACCCTTAGAGCGTTTGACACAAGTAGACGTACAATAGTGACCGGTCGTGGAGACCGAGGGTGCAACAGTCTTATAATAGGACCATTGAGTCCGTGATCTACGAAATATCAAGACATCGAGTATTATTTTGGCACTAAAGTGCTGGTGATATCGTATTTCAACAGTTTGAATCACGGGAGGGATATATTTTCGAGGGAACAGTGAATTTCCAAATTTTGTGCTAGGAACACATGGTAATCGTCACACCACATGGTGGACAACGTGTACGAAGAAAAATCTTCAAAGTGCTAAAATATTCACAATATTCAGTGCTATCGCATACTAAATTATTTGTTCCATAAGTAAGAATCACGCCGTTCAAAGGCTGATATTTTGATCCAACGGATTGCACAGATATTCAAGTGATTGTGATATCCATTAATTATCAAATCTGTGTTACCAGAATAGCTTCAGTGAAAGCAAGCACATGTTCAATCGTGCTTACAGCTTGGAAAGTGTAAAGCCAGTTTTGAGAAGTGAAACCACTCGTAGAATCAGTGAATTTCCACTCAATTTCACAATTTCTACCAGAAGTTCGAGATGCCGAAACTAGTCCACATGATGTTTAATCCCAGTTCCATGATGGTGGCCACGAGGGCTTGAACTCCGGTATGAAGGGGCCATCGATCGCCTAATGACACCTCAGATTGGAAGCCGATACTAGGATTATGAAGACCATGGCCAAGGAGTTGCAATCCTTGCTCAACTCCTGGATGAACGAAGGACCCCTCACATTATGCCTTCCCAAGGTAGAGGTGAACAACTGTCGCCGTGAGTTTCGATTAATTTCCTCTTGTATTGGTTATGGATCAGGGCAGGATTAATGTTAGACAACCGTAAGCATAACAGTCATTTAGGTAGGTTTTTAGCCTATTTTAACTTTTGAAAAAAAAAAAGGCTTATGAGATCACCTTTTTGTCCGTGTGTCTGTGTGTGCGTGTGTGTGTATGTGTGTGTGTGTGTGAGAGAGAGAGGATTTTTGTGTGTCCCCCCTAATAACTTCTAAACGACTGGCGCGAAATCAATGAAACTCGGTAAGGTCATAGCGCTATTCCGCGCGACCCCGACCGTGCCCTTTAAATTTTGTTACGTCTCACCAATCCAACATGGCGGCTGTGCGAAATATTCCACCAGCATTCAATATCTCCAAAACTATCACCGATATCAACCTGAAATTTTGTACGGTGTAAAGAGAACTACTAGAAGATCACCTATGTGACTTTTTTAAACCTGGTAAGTACAAAACCAACATGGCGGCCAAGCGAAGTTGCGACTTTTAAATAGACGTTACTCGCGATTTTACCAATCAAACGCAATGAAACTTGGTACCGTATATGTTTATACACATTGTAATGCACCGACATCTAACTTCTTTCAATTGTTTACATAACCACAAGATGGCGGCTCTGCGAAATATTTCACCGGCATTCTATATCTCTGAAACTATTACCGGTATCACCATGAAATTTTGTACGGAGATAAAGGGCACCACTGGAAGTTCATCTATGAGACTTTCAAAACCGGTTAACTACAAAACGAACATGGCGGCCAAGCGAAATTAAAAGTTCTAAATTGACTTTTCTTGCGATTTAATGATCCAGACGCAATGAAACTTCCTAAAGCAAATGTTTATACACATTGTAATGCACTGGTATCTAATTTAGTTCAATTGTTTACGTAACCTCAAGATGGCGGCTGTGCGAATTTCGAAAATTAGGTTTTTATTTCTTGTGTTCTAATCATGCGATCGAATTCAACATTTGCATAATGAACCTACACAATAATCAACATCTAATAGTACATAACTTTAAGGCCTACAAATATTAAAATCCAACATGGCTACCATCCGAAATATTTAGACGGTTCTCAATATCTATTAATCTACTACAGAAATCAAACTGAAATTTTGTAAGTGTATAGAGGCTATAAGCATAAGTTCACCTATAGGACGTTCAATAACCTGGCGAGCCCAAATCCAAAATGGCGGCGACGCGAAATTTAAATATCCAAGTGGACCTTTCTTGCGTTTTAACCATTCGAGCGCAGTGAAACATGATACGGTATATGATTATACAGATTTTAATCGACTGGCATCTAATTAATTTAAATTATTTTCATAACCAAAAGATGGCGGCTGAGCGAAATTTTAAAATCCCGCTTTTATTTCTTGTGTCCTTATCATGCGATTGAAGTTTGAATAAAACACCTTCACAATATATCATGTAGTAGTACATAAATCTAAGGCATATAATATAAAAATCCAACATGGTGAACATCCAAAATATTTAGACGGTTCTCAATATCTACGAATCTATTACAGCAATCAAACTGACAATTTGTTTGTTGATACAGGCAATTAATATTAATAGGATATATGAAAATAGGCTATTTAGTTCTTCACGGAACTACTTGTCTTTTCTTCTTGTAGCCGCCACTGACGGTGGGTTTCATTCTCATGGGCTTCCACACTCTTTGTGTTAGCTCAGTTCTAGAGTTAGTCACCCCACGGGTTCCACCCGTGTGCAATAATTGTAACTGTGTGTAGACCACGTAATGGACATGGATTTATTACTTTGAGCAGTAATTTTCATTAATCAGCTGTAGCTGAAAGCACAGTCATTCTTTGAAACTCCCTTTAATGTGAAATATTTGTACGCCACTGTAGCGGGCGTATCGTTTAGATGCAGAGAAGATAACGCATTTACATAATTATTGTACATAATTTTTGTATGGTCTTAGAACCTGATTCAAGCAGAATCAGTGTTGTGTAATGGAGTGCCGTAGGTTAACTCACTCTAAACCCCGCAATACACTTTATACGAATCACTTGCAATTAACACCCCCAGGTGTAGGTGTTTTATAACATTTATGGGCTTTGATGTGCTTAGCGCACGATATTTTTGTGATAATAATCTTCCGCCATGTAGTGGAATATCTTTCAAAGACATTACAGAGTAGGCATGTCTTTCCTTTGCTACTCTTTGCCAATTTAATGGCTAACCTATGATTATCAGTGATTTTTAAAGGCTAGCTAGAACGCCTCAGATATACAAAGAACAGTGTGATAATATTCTCAAATGTAATAGATCAGAACTATGAACTTTATCTAGTGAAATCTACAATTTTCTTAATGTTTTGATGGATTTTGCTACGCAATGAATGTTAGGTGCTGTTATAAACACTCACTTGAGCTCGGCATAGTGACATATGTCGACGCTTAAGGTTAAAGGACAGTTAGATTTCCCTGCAGCCACCTGGAGTTTCCTTGTGAGACTGCAGACAGATATGATACAGCTCTCTTTGCATTGCCTAAAGGGGAGCAGCCAACCTGAGCTGTTAAACACAATTAAGAAGAGGAAATTGGAATACTTGGGACACATGATGAGGAGTCCAAAATACCGTCTGCTTCAAGTTATACTTCAGGGTAAAATTGAAGGTCAGCGTGGACCGGGAAGGAGACGAATAACTTGGATGGATAATTTAAGAACGTGGTTTGGGCTGTCTTCCAAGGAACTCTTCAGGATTGCACAGGATAAGAAGGTGTTAGCCATGGTGGTAGCCAACGTCCGTATCGGATAAGGTAGAAGAAGAAGAAGAAGAAGAAGAAGAAGAAAGGGGAACTTTTATCGAGACATTCTTGGTGCTCGAACGGAATGTAATTTGCGTCACAGCAATATTTGAGTAGAGGGTGACCAGAGAGTCACGTCTTCCATTATATTATTTGTTATATTCGCATGATTTGTAAGCGAATTAATGATGTTTCTTATATTATGATGAGTACTATCAGAGTAATTCTTAGGAATGAACCAGACTTTAGTTCATTTAGGCTATTTATTCTCACTTGAAGTGATAGATGAGTTTTGCCGTGTGTTGACACGGGGGTAATGAGTTGGTTACCGTTTTTTGTGCATGCCAGCAGATTCAAATTGTGTTTGACTGCTGAGGTTATCTCTCTCGTGATCCGTCTGAGGGATGCGATGAGACACTTCTTGAATGGTTTGATGGAGCTTTGAATGCCCATCAGGTAGTCGTGTTGTAGTTGACCTGAATTATATTTTTATTATATTGGAGCCGCTTAGAGCTCGTGACGGTAGTGGCTTGTCCATTTACACGTCTCGTAAGCATCTGTTTCAGACTTACGATTAGACTTTATAAGATTGTGTTATTGTAGCAGGCAGAGGCCGCGTGTACTCTGTTGTGTTTTATTCTTTGGTCCTGAAGACTTGCATAGTTGGTCATTCTTCATAACTAAGATACTCATAAACGACGATAATAATAATAATAATAAACATCCATAAATCATAAATGCTCATTTTATTAAACCTATGTGGGTTAAAACTACCATTAAATAATAACAGCTGTTTAACGTTGATCCTATTGACCTTTCGCTGGACCAATGCAGTGTGCTTGATGAGAGACATTCCTTAAGGAATGGTTTAGAGAGAGACAACACGTTTAGACTTCACAGGAGCCCAGAGGCTGACCGGAGGTGATTAACTCGGGGGTCGAGTATCCTTGCTGATGACATGCTGTGTTAATAGCATACTTTGATTAATTCTTTTACACACTTTTAGATGACGAATGGAATAAAGAGTCTTCATTTCGCTGTAGGAAGGGTAATAGGAATATTTGTTTAGGCCTATGTGTTTAGTTATTTATTTATTGAGTGCATAATTCCCTATGTGAACCCTACTATTGTTTCATCTGTAGTATTTATTGTACAGTTATATTGTAATGCTTATAATGTATTGAAATGAGTGTTATATTAGTATTTGTTGTTAACACGGACGCTTAGCGCCGATGTTTATGTAACTTAGGATTTAGCTTAGACAGATAAACTTAAATGTAAATGTGGGGAGTGGTCACAGTATGATCTAGATTTTCGCTGTCATGTTTGACTATTTTTATGGCATGATGATTCTTCTCAGAACATCGTTACATTTTCCTTGTATTTAAATTAGGGCTTTTGTACCACTTTCCCAAGCTTTGCTTTGTTTTTGAATGTAATTAGAACTGATCATGGGGGTTAATTTCCATTAGCTTAGTGGTTGTTCGGTTCTGGTTTTTATTAATAGATAGCAGATTAGCCGATTTGAAACCCTATGATCCTAGGTTAGGGGTTGGGTTTACTCAATAAATATTCCAACGAGTTTTACTTCAGTCTGGACTTCCTTCTTTAGTAGTTTGTTTCTTTTGGGGGTGTATTTCCAGGGGTGTCTTATGACATAACTATCATGATGGGGACCTGATCCCGCGGGACAGGAGTCTCGTGCCGGCGAGCCCTATTGGAATGCACTCTAATCCTCTTCTTCGGTATGTGGTCGGAGGAAGAGGTCATATGGGAGGCCAAACTTGGTTGGTGGTGAACAGATGACCTCCACCAACGGGCACAATATTTCAGTAACTTCGTAAGTTTATATCCTTTTAGGAATGTACTGAGCAAATCAATACATATTTACTATCAATTGGTTTAGAAAACGGCAGAAAACGCTAATGAAATCGTTCATTCCAAGACAAAATATGTTATTCAGATATACATGATTATTTTGCTGGAGCGGGGGCGGCGACCGGCTGCCGAGCGCGTGCGTCTTCCGCCAGTCAACCGAGCTCGGTCCGCGGATAGCGCGCAGGTGAAATCTGTAACAAAGTACATTAATTAATGGTAAATTCACCAGCAAATCATGATTAAAGAACTTACCTTTTCACAGAAGCTGCTGAAAATGTTCTCCTTCAGCTGACAGACAGGCGTTGTACCGTGCAAATAAATTAGCGTTTACACGATGTAATTCCCTCCTGTTGTGAGGGATATCTGCTCCCGTATATTGTTCTCCAGCTCCACTAAAGTACGGGTAATTGATCTGTACATCTTATATTTTAAATTACCCCACAATTAAACATATAGCGGGCTTAGGTCTGTGCTTCGAGTAATCACAGTAAACACGCAGGGGGAAACAGGAGTAGCTACATAATGTAACGACGTAGCTACCAAAGTTACTGCCTGTCAGCTGAAGGAGAACATTTTCAGCATCTTCTGTGAAACGGTAAGTTCTACCTTTAACTGTTGACCTGAGGTCTTTCAGATTCTCAAGAAATAAAATAAAAACATGTGTGCTTCTTTAATTAAATCTTGCAAGAAGCTGTTGTTTATGTTACCTTCTTATCTGTGCGCTGACAATTCACACGCTCGTTGATGAAAGTTTAGTGACTTAATGACTTTAATGACCCAGGTTATCTCACCTGCGCGCTATCAGGGGCCCGAGCTTGGTGGCTGGCGAAAAGCGCGCGCCCAGCAGCCGGTCGCCGGCCCCGTTCCAGCAAAAGAATCTCACTGTACTAATTCAGTTGTTAACCCAGTGTTAATATCGGGCATGTATTGCGTAGTGGTAGCGTCCTAGTCTCATAGTCTATAGGTTCGTGGCTCAAATCCAAGGAGGTTCAAATTCTTTTACTTGATTCTTTTGTATTTATTGATTTATAACTACTCACGCGTTATAATATCAAGCATATATAGTGTGTATTTCCATTCGAAAATAGTATATAACTAGCAGAAGTACCCATTCTTCGAACGGTCTTCGGTATTAATAACCAAACGTAATCAATTGAGCTATTGTTGCAATGGTTAGGGGCTAGGAACATGTTTATCCATAAAGAAAAATTATTAGTTAAAATATGCTCTCAAACTAAATTTTCCTAATGTGTACTTCCTGACGTGAAAATAAAATTGAAATCCTCGTAGACGAAACGCAATACACGTCACATAAAAACTGACCCTCACTGTTGTGTCAAGACCCCATCCACAGGAAGACCCCTTTAATTATAAAGGCTTGTGGTGCATGAAAATTCAGGTTTTTTAGCCTCCAATGGCCCAAATTTCTAAAAGCCGCAAAAAAACTACTTCAATTCAGGAATTTTTGAAAATAATGTTGCAGTTTGGAGATATAATAGACCTTCTGTACGACATATCGCACGTGTATGTCGTGTGAAAAAGATCTAGGGTACCCCTTGACCTCCTTAAGCGCATTGATGAATTTTACTGTTTTAGTTGTTTCCGTGATAACCTTATAGCCATTTGCAAACTTTCACAGTAATGTAATAAATTTAGTGGCATTACTTCTTGCTGAAATAGATGGAAAGTTGGATGTCACCTTTTGAGATACTGTTTTCATAGTTACTGGCTTGCATTCCTTCATTAGTTCATTAAATGAAATTCGTTTTCTGGGAATATCTCAGAAACTGTTGGTTTTAGAGCCTTAAAATGTAGTTTTCGGGGACCCTTTACGGCTATTAAAGGGCCGTCAGTTTTGTTTCTGGCATCAAGGGGCTGAAAATTAGCTTCGTCTCGTCATTGTAGGCCGTAGTATAATAATAATAATAATAATAATAATAATAATAATAATAATAATAATAATAATAGTAATAATAATAATAATAATATAGGGATAGGGATAGGGATAGGGATAGGGATATAATAGACCTTCCGCACCACACCCGCAGGTGTAAATTGTGTGAAAAAATTCTAGAGTAGGCCTACCCCTTGACCCCCTTAAGCGTATTATCTTGAGTTTCGTCTACAAGGCTTTCAATTCTATTTCACGTCAGGAAGTACACGTTAAGTGAATTTAGTTTGAGATCACATTTTAACTACGATTTTTTTTTCGACATACGGGTTTATCGTAAGGATGATTTTCTTTGATAGTGTGTGTAGATACACCCATATTTGGATATCTGGGTGATATGTTGTAGACAATAGAATTGTCTGTCTGTCTTTCTGTGTGTCTTTATGTACGCCTAAAACTCATGTTCGGATGCTTGGTGCATCGTAAAATTAGGTATGGTATCCATGAGATTCAGCCAGCCCCGTGGTGTTGGGGTAGGGTGCCTGCCATTCACCCGGAGGCCCCGGATTCGACTCCCGGCTCAGTCTGGGATTTTAGATACTGACGTGAGGGATGGAACGGGTTGCACTCAGCCTCGTGGGGATAATTGAGTAGCTGTCTGACAGTGAGACAGCGCCCCGATCACGAAAACCAAGATCAACGGCCGCGCGGACCCGATGCACTGATCACGCGTCACCCCGATATCTGCAGGCCATATGGCTGGGCAGCGGTCGCTTGGTAGGCCTAGGCCCTTCACGGGCTGTAGTGTCAGGGTTTTTTTTAATCCATGAGAGTCAAAACACCAATCATTTTTAAAACTCTTCATCGTACTTTTCATACAGTGGAAAGGTGGATATAGGGAAAAACTTCTCAAAATACATGCCAAAATAGGCGAAATATAAAAATTATCCTAGAAGAATGACCAATGCATATGTTGCGCTTCTCAATGTGAGACACAAAATTCGGGAGTCTATAAAGGGTCTCAGAAAACCACATTTTAAGGCCCTTAAATTAACAGTGTGTGTGTTATTCCCAGAAAACTAACTTCGTTCTGATAAACTTATGATGGAATGACAAACCGCTAACCATTGCAACAGTAGCTCAATTGATAATGTCGGGTGTTAACACCGACCACCGTTCGAAGAACGGGTACTTCTGCTAGTAATGTAAATAAGTGGAATTGTATTGCGTCTTACAGCAATAGATGGACCTGTGAGATTCTGTTACTATGGTTACCAGCTTGCATTATTTCATTATTGTACAAGCTGTACCCGGCATGCGTTGCAATGCCAATCAAAGAAAGTGTTGGCATTGTAATTTGGTTTCTTGAAGTGCTCTTGGATACACAATTTTTTCTTCAATTTCCGTTAACTGGCTCTAAGCTATCGTAAAATGGATTTACTAATTTTGAAACATTTGTGGGAGCGTGCGCAACAACTCACCAAAAATTTCATCGCAATCGGATGAATGGTATATGAACGCAGATGGAACTTTGCTGAAACACTTTACGCATCGTAGCTCATTTGTTGCATTTACTCGTGCGCTACATATTGTAAGATGGATTTACTAAGTCGAAAACCTTCCCTGGCGTATTCTCAACAAATCATCAAAGTTTCATCGCAATCGGATGAATGGCATATGAACGCTTACGGGAATTTGTTTAGCTGATTCGCGCGCCGTCACTCATTTGTTGAATCAACTCGCGCGCTACCTATTGTACAATATATTTACTAAGTCAGAAACCTTCCCTGCATTATGCACAAAAACTCACCCTAGTTTCATCACAATCGGATGAATGGTATATGGACGCAGATGGAACTTTTTTGAAACGGTTTGTGCGCCTTCACTCATTTGTTGAAACTACTCGTGCGCAACCCATTATACAATAGACTTAGTAAATTAGAAACGTTCCCTGCAGTCTGCACAACAACTCACCAAAGCTTCATCGCAATTGGATGAATAGTAGGCCTATATGAACGCATACGGGACTTTGTAGAAGCGATTCGCGTGCCTTCGCCCATTAGTTGAACCTACTCGTGCGCTACCTATTGTGCAATGGATTTTCTACGTGAAAAACCTTCCCTGGACTGTACACCACATCTGAGCCAAGTTTCATCGCTATCGGACGTATGGTAGGCCTATATGAACGCGTACGGTACTTTGTTGAAACGCTTCGCGCGTCGTCGCTCATTTGTTGAATCTACTCGTGCGCTACCTATTGTAAAGTATATTTGCTAAGCCAGAATCCTTCCTTAGAGAGTACTCAATATCTCAGCCAAGTTTCATCGCTATCGGACGGATGGTATATGAACGCATACGTGGCTTTGTTGAAACGCTTCGCGCGTCGTAGCTCATTTGTTGAATCTACACGTGCGCTGCCTATTGTAAAGTGGATTTACTCAGCCAGAAACCTTCCCAAAAGTGTACCCAACATCTAACCCAAGTTTCATAGCTATCGGACGAATGGTATATGAATGCATATGGGACTATCTTGAAACGTTTTGCGTGTCGTCACTCATTTGTTGAATCTACTCGTGCGCTATCTACTGTGAAATGTATTTACTCACCCAAGTTTCATTGCTATCGGACGAATGGTATATGAACGCATACGTGGCTTTGTTGAAACGCTTCGCGCGTCGTAGCTCATTTGTTGAATCTACTCTCGCGCTGCCTATTGTAAAGTGGATTTACTAAGCCAGAAACCTTCCCTGAAGTGTACACAGCATGTAACCCAAGTTTCATAGCTATCGGACGAATGGTATATGAATGCATACGGGACTTTCTTGAAACGCTTTGCGTGTCGTCACTCATTTGCTGAATCTACTCGTGCGCTATCAATTGTTAAATGGATTTACTAAGCCAGAAACCTTCCCTGGAGTGTACACAACATCTCACCAAAGTTTCATCGCTATCGGACGAATGGTATATGAACGCATACGGGACTTTGTTGAAACGTTTTGCGCGACGTAGCACATTTGTTGAATCTAATTGTGCGCTGCCTATTGTAAAGTAGATTTACTAAGCCAGACACCTTTCCTCGAGTGTACACAACATCTCACCCAAGTTAAATCGCAATCGGACGAATGGTATATGAACGCATACGTGACTTATTTGAAACGCTTCGTGCGTCGTAGCTCATTTTTTGAATCTACTCGCGCGCTGCTTATTGTAAAGTGGATTTACTAAGCCAGAAACCTTCCCTGAGACAACATCTGACCCAAGTTTCATCGCTATCGGACTAATGGTATATGAACGCATACGTGACTTAGTTGAAACGCTTCGTGCGTCGTAGCTCATTTTTTGAATCTACTCGCGCACTGCTTATTGTAAAGTGGATTTACTAAGCCAGAAACCTTCCTTGACACAACATCTAACCCAAGTTTCATAGCTAACGGGCGAATGGTATATGAATGCATACGGGACTTTGTTGAAACGCGTTGAGTGTCGTCACTCATTTGTTGCATCTACTCGTGCGCTATCTACTGTGAAATGTATTTACTAAGTTAGAAACCTTCCCTGGAGTGGAAACAACTTCTCACCCAAGTTTCATCGCAATCGGATGAAAGGTTTACGAACAAAAACGGGACTGTGTCGAAATGCTTCGCGCGTCGTCGCTCATTTGTTGAATCTACTCGTGCGCTGCCTATTGTAAAATGGATTTACTAAGCCAGAAACCTTCCTTAGAGAGTAATCAACATCTCACCCAAGTTTCAGCGCAATCGGATGGGTGGTGTATGAACGTATAGGAGACATACACACCCACATACATACTATCAAGTAACATTGATTTTCATATATATAGATTAAATTATATTAGTTTTCTGGGAATATCTCAAAAACTGTTGGTTTTAGTGCCTTAAAATCCGAGTTTCGTTTCTCACATTGAGGGGCTGAAAATGAGCTTTGTCTCACCCTTCTACGCCTATTTCAGCAAGTATTTTAAGGGGGTAGGCCCCCTTTAATGAGAGGTACAGAGAAGAGTTACATCAATGATTAGTGTCGTGCCTCCGATGGATATCTGTACCAAATTTTACATTGATCCACCCAGTCGTTCTCGAGTTATAAGGGAACAAAATTGTCCACAGACAGACAAACAGACAGACAGACAGACAAAATACAAATATTTTCACGCGCATCCGTCATAAAACAGTCTGAAACGCGTTAATAACGCAAATTTTCGTAGAAATTCAGAAAAAAACTGACAAACTATTATAATTATATACACCACATATTTCAACACTCGACTACAGCGATTACAATTCATTGTCCTTGATCCGAGGTTCATTGAAATCGCTCCAGCCGTTCAGATATTACTGGGTGGACACACACACATTCACACGCAAGGACAAAAGGTGATCTCATGCGGCTATTTTTACGAGGGCACCGGATCCGCGATAGAGGCTATTGTTGTTTTTGTTGTTTATATTATTATTATTATTATTATTATTATTATTATTATTATTATTATACTACGGCCTACAAGTACATGGGGCTTCAAGACCATGATTCTGCAAAGACCCTAATGAATCAAATTTTATTACGTCTCACCAATCCAACATGGCGGCTGTGCGAAAAATTTCACCTGCATTCTAGATCTCCGAAACTAAGACTGATATCACCCTGGAATTTTGCACGGTGATAAAGGGCACTATTAGAATTTTACCTATGTAACTTTAAAAGAACTGTTAAGTACAAAATGAACATGGCGGCCAAGCGAATTTGAAACATTTAAATAAACATTTCTCGCGATTTAACCATCCGAGCGCAGTGAAACATGGCACAGCAACTGTTTATGCACATTGTAATGCACTGACATATAATTTAGTTCAATTGTTTACTTAATATTAGGATGGCAGCTATGCGAAATTTTAAAATTAAATTTTTATTTCCTGCGTCTTAATAATGCGATTGTGGTCAACGTTTGAATAATGAGCCTACTCAATATTAAAGAATCTATTACAGCACTCAAACTGAAATTTTGTATGTTGATCGAGTCAACCCTTTATAGGGAAAAAGACTGGGGGTATAATTTATTTTTTTGATGTGCAACCCCTTTCCGCTCGGTTGCTGGATAGTTTTGTGGGAGTGATTTTGAAAATTGGGGATGGAAGTGGATCGGAACGATCGAGCTGGCAGTGGTGAATCGAACGGAAGTATGCACTACCCGCTCGATCGAGCGAACGGAAGTGTACTAGCTGGCAGTGGCAGAAAACGGAAGTATGCACTGCCCGATCGATCGATAGAATGGAAATGTACTAGCTGGCAGTGGTGGAAAACGGAAGTATGCACTGTCCGCTCGATCGATCGAACGGAAGTGTACTATCTGGCAGTGGTGGAAAACGGAAGTATGCACTGCCTGCTCGATCGGTCGATCCAGCGGGCAGTGGCAAGACCCAGCTGGCAGTGGTACGAGACACAATGAGCGCGCGGTGTCAGAAATTGATACCATGACGTACTCTAGGCCATGTGGAATGTATACTGAATGGAAAACGCTCTTGCGAACTCTGGTGTCAAGTGATTGAAAAAAATTACATGGTACATGTTCAAAGTCTTCATATCAGTATTTAAATGGTAAAATGCCAAAGGGGGGAGGTACACCTTTTAAGGTCAAAACATTGCAATTTTTTTTCTGATCCTAAATTGATTAATAGACTTTGCTCTTTCCAATACTGAAATAATTTTTAAGAAATCTTTAATAGTTTCGGAGATATAACGTAAAATATAAATAGGTGTCAGCTGATCTGAAGCACTGTCACGCCCACGTCTCAGCGCCGCCTTGGATTGTATTACTTCCCTCCTATTGAAGACTGGTGCTTCTAAATCTCTCTCAGGCATGCTCCGTAGTACATTTCTCTTTGTATCTCAGGAACAGGAAGTCACGTGATGCTTTTGTTTACCAATATAACTTAGTTTCCGCGGTAACGTAGCACATGTTAACTTGTGAGAAAGAAAAAAATTGTTCACCTGTGTTTCAGTACAGTTTTTGCAAGTGGCTGTGATCATAACTTCGAAATGGGTAAACGGAAAGCAGTATATAGGCCTAAGAAAGTGAATTTCCGTGGAAATAGGCATACAACTGCAAATGCTATCATTCATGATTCACCTAACCTAAAAAGTGCCTCAGCCAAGAAGCTTCCCAAAGACTGTGGCAATAGCAGTAGTGGTTTTGATGAGGTAAATATTATTTTCAACGTAAATATTATGTTCGAACAGTTGGAAAATTGCCTTCGGTGTGTATGTGGGGGAAATGTGAAACTCAGTATACATACAATAGTAGGTTTAGGTTGTAATAAACAATAGTGTGCCAGAAATGTGGTGTAATTGGTTCCTTTGACAGCTGCCATAAATTAGGAACAAACAACCATGTTTACACCATAAACAGGCGTGTAATATATGCTATGAGGTGTTTAGAATAAGGTTTAGCAGGATTAGGTATGTTTTGTGGCCTAATGAATTTACCACCACCTGTAAAGAAGTCCACTTACTTGCTGGTGTACCAGCGGATTCTGTCTGCCACCAACCAAGTAGCTAAAGAATCTCCAAGTAAGGCTGCTGAAGGTGAAGCAAGTCTTACAGGCAGTAGGGATGTATCTGAAAGCTGTGATGGCACATGGTTAACGAAGGGTCACAGTTCACTACATGGTGTGTGCACTGTTATAGGTGCAAAATTTGGAAAAGTGATAGATATAGAGGTTCTGTCATCATCTTGCAATGGATGTGATCAGTGGAAAGGCAAGACTGGCACCCTAGCTTATCAAGAGTGGTGGGAGGTACAAGAAGAGGTCTGTGACATCAACCACATAGGAAGTGCAGGCACCATGGAGGTGGAGGGGATGAAAATGATTTTCAGCCGAAGTGTAGCCAGTCACAATTTATGGTATGTCAATTATATTGAGGATGGAGACACCAAGAGCTACACTTCTGTTTCTGATGACCAGCCATATGGGACAGATATTAATATAGTTAAAAAGGAATGTGTTGGCCATGTCCAGAAAAGGATGGGGTGTCAGTTGAGAAAAGTGAAGGAGAATATGAGATGGAAAATGTTAAGCGATAGGAAGCCACTCGGTGGCAAAAACAGACTGACTGATGCTGTGATAAATACCCTCACTGTCTATTATGGGAATGCCATTAGAGCTAATAGCTTATCTGTAAATAATATGAGAACAGCCATCTGGACCATATGGTACCACAAGGCTTCCACAGATGATCACCCGCAGCATTACTTTTGTCCAAAAGGTCTAGACTCTTGGTGTCTTTACCAGCAGGCTGTGGTACAAGGCAATACAGAGAAGTATAAGCACAAAAATAATCTAGCCCCTGCCATAATGGAGACAATCAAACCTGTTTTCAGGAATCTTGTGAAAACCGAACTGTTGATAAGATGTGTTGGTGGCCACATACAAAATAATAATGAGTCATTGAACTCTAAAATCTGGAAGATATGCCCTAAAACAATGTTTTCTGGAAGAAGGACAGTTCAGATTGGTGTTAATGATGCTACCATGACTTTTAATGATGGAATGAGGGCTAGAATTAAAGTGTTGCAGCAGTTAGGGCTTGTGGTGGGAACATACTGCTCCCAGTTCCTGCAAGATGAAGATGAGAAACGCATACTTTCGGCAAATAAAAGAGTTCTGGAGACTACAAAAGAAGCAAGGAAATGCAAAAAGAGACTGAGATTGGAAGAGGAGGCCAAACTGATCCAGAAAGAGGGCCCTGTGTATGAAGCAGGGAAGTTTTAATGGACATACAACCCTTTGGTATTGAACCCGCTGAGCTAAGGTTCATGTGATATTTTTCATGACACCACATTTATGATGGGATGTACTACCTTTGAACACACCCAGAAAGCTACGAGAAGCTGAGAGCTTACACAATTCTCTTTGAAGTAGCGGAGAATCGCACTTTTGACTTTGGTGAAGTCTGCTAATTATTTATCTGAGGTCATATTAATCAATTTTTATCTTTCCACGAGACCCAGAATATTCCATTTCGTCATTCAGTATTACTGAAACATTTTGGAGAATGTTTTTTTCACTTTAAGGTAAGGTAATATCATTGCAGATACGCAAATAGGAATGTAAGTAGTCGCCCAACGACTTAGTTTGACGACTTGCTTCCACGAGGAACGCAGTTCCTTGCACTACGTGTGGAGAATCCACCCTGTGTAGGCGTGTTATTATATCCGTCGCATTAGACGTGGCAAACAGTCCGCTTTTCAGCGAGGAATCATTATCGAGTGCCATCGAGCACAATTGGAACTAAGAATCACTGTTGTTGATGTGCAGTGATCAACACGAATTGTATAGTGAATTATTTGGCAAGTATTGTGAAATTTACGACATTACTGTAGCACCACATTTTTACACCCACGTGTTTGTGGAGGGTCGAGAGCCTGGTGCGAAAATATACAGGTAAATGTGATATTATTACTTTGAACAAGTGTGATTATAAAAGTACATGATATAGAAATTGCTACGGTGAATTTATCTATAATAAAACGACGCCCATTTCACGGATGCCACGTGATAGAAAAAGTAGCGTCTGTACACGTGTAGAATCGCAGAACAGTGCATAGCCATTTATCATTTACATCCGCAAAGTGTAGAGGCTGTGTTACCAGTTATATTTAAAGCCTGTGATATCTACGACGAATACTGTAATTTTCATATAATAATGAACTACTACAAGTCTTATTCTACCGCCCACGTGGTCAACTTTTTCAACACCATGTTCGAGACCGAGACCATGCGCTAATACCATTATGGTATGAGGGAGATGTCTCGGATGGGACCAGCATGATTGTGGAACTTCTAGAACATTAAGCAGATCGAGCAGAGAGTGGTATTTGCGCCACAATTATTATTTTGTTGTGTCAAGTGTGATGACACGTGTTTGTTTGATGTTTGATACAAGTCAGAAATGAAGTATTTTATCTTTGAGAGCAGAGAGCTCCAGCAATGAGTGACATTGCTACCTTTTAAACATCTTTGTTATGAAAGACAGAGTTATATGATTGTATTCAGATTTATAGCGTGCTTTTTATGCACATATTCTTCGAGGTTTATAACCTATGGTAAAGGTATTATGATGAGGCCAGTTGTACAGTTACTATCTTGCTTAAATTGCCGGCCTAGTTAGTGTGTTGTGTCTATCAGCGCAGGTATCTTGTAGCCTGCGGCGACACGAACAGGTTTTGTGTATACTACCCAGCGCCCGTGTGAGAGCGCATGCTTCTAAGTGAGACACACTCATGTTAACATAGGACAGAATGGTTTTAGCATTCACTTTCCCTTTCATTGCAATTATAGCTTATGGAACCCAGTGTCCATTCTTGTATCTGATCATATGTTCTGTAGATTGTCATTTGTTAGTTAAACGCTGTTGCGTGTACCGTTGTTTTTGACGAGTACAGTTATGTCAGGTTTCTATAGTACGTTGTAGGCTAGCCCCGCTAGGGAGGTTTTTCATGTATGATGGTATGTGTGTGTACCATGTCCGGGACTGTTCCCGTTGACCAGATCTTTAGGGAGGGTAACTGATTGTGTCCAGGCCCATCCCAGAGTTATTGAACGCGAGCTGTGCGCCGCTGGTAACTTGTGTTTTTGTGTGTCCAAGTTGTTTTTGCTCGTTGATTGTATTCCGACTTTTGAGTCGAGGCTTTTAGGCAGAGATGATCTCAGGGGAGACGCTCCGTGCCCAGGCTTGTCAGTATTATTCGCCATAAACCAACGATAACCTAAACCGACATCTTAATAATAAAACGCATAATTTTGGTAAACAAAAGCTAACTAACGAATCCTTTCTATTTAACCTTGTTCATTTGCATTTGGAACCTGTTGACATAGCCGTGCTAATGAAGATATTTCCTGGAGGAAGTGACTTGAGGACAGCTGACACTTCTTTTGTTGTGACTGAAGCTTGCTCGAACCTTGAGTTCGCAGCTGGTGGAGTGCAGGCCATACGATGTCAGACGTAGTCTTCACTACGCAGTCGTCACCATAATTACACACATTAGATGACTATGGCTTACAAACAGTAAACCAAGGTGTAGGCAGGCATTTGAATAAAACTGTGGTCTCTTATTTATTTATTTAATGATGTAAAAGTGTATGAATCCTCTATGTTACCCTTTTGTGTGCTGATTAGCACTTAGTTCCTAAGAATGACTTAGATGTTTTTTTTTCTATGGCTGGTCACTTAGCTTTGAATGTAATTGTTTGATATTACGGACGTCACCGCCGTAAATTTTGTTATTAATTGATAGAACTTAGCTAGATGAATTAACGTTAAATGTAAATGTGGAGATGGTATCATCCTAACTTAGATTTGTTTTGCTACCCAGTTAAATGTAAATTTTCATATTAGCTTGATCTTGTAACTTGACCTAGGGATTTGCGTCGTACCATTTTCCTAGTGTTGCTGTTGTTGCTTTATTATTGTGAGACAGATCTTTCGCGAGGGTTTACTGTAACTTCTCAGGTAGGGACCTGCTCTTTATTTTTGATTATGTTTTAGCTTGCGGATTTGCCGATAGAAACCCTCCGAACTAGGATACGGGTTTGTAAAATTTACAATAAATTTTCAAGGTGTTTTACATAAGTCTGGATGTTTCTTTTCTCAGTCTAGCTTTTAAGGTGAACCTTCCCTTAGACAGTCTATGACCTTCGTCACCATGTACCAGGATCCCCGTGGACTACAGTTTCTCGTGCCGCTTTGGCCTATTTGGAAGTTCACTTGATCCTCACGGCAGTTAGGTCCGACGGATGAGATGTTAGGGAAGTCATTGCGGTTGTTGACTATCCTGGCAGCTCCTCTGACGGGCACAGTATGATTATCAAGCATTTTCTCAACATTCATTTTTTACACAGCGTTTTCACCATAACTCTCTTATTTTTTAAGCTACTGCAACACTATTTTGCATGAGTGTGAAGTTTAATCATGCCAACAACATGTACTAGGATCTTTCTCATAAAATGTTCCATTACATTTTTTTTTTTCAAAATAAATATTCAAATTTTTCCTCCACTTATTTAAATAATCGAAAATAAATTTTGTTTCTTATGCGATGTCTAAGATTCTAGTGTATGTTGTAGACTTTGGTCTTACAAGCAACGCAAGAAAAAAATATTCAAATAATTACATAATTGGGGTAGTTATTGTGTAAACGCTGCATGACTGCACAAATTACGCAAGGAATTTTACAGTGTACTGATAACCAATGGATTTTTTTTTAATTTATAATGTTATAACAGTATATAAGTTATAAATACTAAACCTGTAAATTTTCATTTTTCTAAATCATAGGGCTTCAGAAAAATAAAATATTGAAAATTCATAAATTTACACTAGCGAATGGAGTACCTCCCCCCTTAAATCAAACATTGTAAGTAGTCGGCATTGCCGGTATTATGTTTCTGCACAATGGCTATTCAAATATTAACCCACATAACGGTAATGCAGTCATCAATATAATATAATCGTTGTGGTTATACGAGAATTGAGCAAGCCTTCATGAACTATTACTGAATACATTCTCTTATTCTCTTTACTCACAAGAGGGCCTATTCATAAGGCATTTTACTCTCAATTTCACTCAGGAACATTATCGAAACAAGCAAAATATAAATTAAACTTAATTCCGTAATGCAGTATTATTGGAACGTGGAAATAAGTCACCATCTTGTGCACAAAATTTGCGTAGTCGAAATAGCGGTGGGGTTAGTGCTTATGACAGTGAATCTAGAGATCTTGGGTTCGACTCCCGGGCGGGGTAGATATTCTTGCTACCAGATTATCATTTTAAATGATATTTATCATAACAATATGACTCATTTTAACAGAATCCATATGAAATTACGTGTTGGTCTGTGAATGAAGAGGACCTGTTTATAAGGAATTTAAGGTTATGAGCGGTGTCGCGTCTATTAATCTATATTTTTTATTATTTTTTTTAGTCAATTTACCCTCTAGGTTGGTGGTTCCCACGGACTCAGCGAGGGAACTCACCACTACGGCCTCTATGGGCAGTGTCCTGGAGCCTGGAACATCTGGTCGGGAGGGATACAACTGAGGGGGTCTGATCAGCACATCGCCCAGGCGGCCTCACCTGCGAAGCGAACATGGGCCTTATGAGGGAAGGGAAGGGATGGAAGATTGGGATGGATAGGCGAGGAAGAGGGAAGGAGGCGGCCGTGGCCTTACAGTAGGTACTGAGACCGTATTTTGTATTAAGTTGGATATAGGTTAAGTTGGCAATAACACTGATGGCAGGCAGCACTGCGAATTTCCTTTGGAATGCAGGTGCGCGGTAGTACTGTGGCGAGGTCAGGAGCTGTCAGCAACCCACCGTACTTGCCGTCGACCACATGTTGGATATTTTAATAATTGTATTGAATACAGGATGGACACAGCACCACTGTCGTTATTTTGAACATCGTGGTAGAGCAATATACACAATGCAGTACGAAACAAAGAATGGGAAACGCATCCTGTGGATAAAGGAATATAACTGAGAACTTTTATATGAGTACTAGCAGAAGTACCCGTACTTCGAACGGTGTTCGGTGTTAACACCAGACCTTATCAATTGAGCTACTGCTGCAATGATTAGTGGTTTGTCATTCCTTCATAAGTTTATCAGAACGAAGTTAGTTTTCTGGGAATATCACACACACTGTTAATTTAAGGGCCTTAAAATGTGGTTTTCGAAGACCCCTTATAGACTCGGGAATTTTGTGTCTCACATTGAGAAGCGCCACATATGCTTTGATCGTCCTTCTAGGATAATTTTTATATTTCGCCTATTTTGGCATGTATTTTGAGAAGTTTTTCCCTATATCCACCCTTCTACTGTATGAAAAGTACGGTGAAGAGTTTTAAAAATGATTGGTGTATTGACTCATGTTTACCATACCTAATTTTACGATGCACCAAGCATCCGAACACGAGTTATAGGCGTATATAAAGATACACAGAAAGACAGACAATTCTATTGTCTACAACATATCACCCAGAAATCAAATATCTACCACACAGTATGAAACAAAATCATCCTTACCATGAACCCGTATGTCGACAAAAGAAATAAAAGAAAACAGATTAGTTGAAATGTGCTCTCAAACTAAATTCACCTAACGTGTACTTCCTGACATGAAATAGAATTGAAAGCCTTGTAGATGAAACGCAATACACGTCACATAAAAACTGACCCTCTTCGTTGTGTTAGGTCCCCATACACAGGAAGACCTCTATCATAAATTATAAAAGCTTGTGGGGCATGAAAATTCAGGTTCTTTAGTCTCAAATGGCCCAAATTCCTAAAATCCGCAAAAAATGCTGATTCAATTCAGGAATTTTTGAAAATAATGTTGCTGTTTCGAGATATAATAGACCTTCTGTACTATATGTCGCACGTGAAAATTGCATGAAAAAATTCTAGGTTACCCCTTGACCCCCTTAATTGCATTGATGAATTATACAGTCTACGTTGATTCCATGGTAACCTTATATTTGCAAACTTTCACAGAAATGTAATAAATGTAATACATGTAATAAATGTAATAAATTGCTTCTTACTAGAATAGATCGAAAGTTGGATGCCACCCCTTGAGATAATGTTGTCATGGTTATCGATTTGCATTCCTTCATTAGTTTGTTAAATTAAATTAAATTAGTTTTCTGGGAATATTTCAGAAACTGTTGGTTTTAGAGGCTTATAATGTAGTTTTCGAGGACCCTCGAGTTTTGTTTCTGGCACCAAGGGGCTTTGTCTCGTCGTTGTACGCCATAATTTAATACTAATAATAATAATATGATATAGGGCTAGGAATATAATAGACCTGCCGTACTACACCTGCAGGTGTAAATAGCGTGAAAAATTCTAGACTACCCCTTGACCCCCTTAAGCGCATTTTACGTATTGATGAATTTTACAGCTTAATTTGGTTCCGTAATAACCATCTAGCCGTTTGCAAACTTTCACACTAATGTAATTAATGGAATTGCATTGCGCCTTACAGCAATAGATGGACCTCTGAAAATCTGTTGCCATGGTTATCGGCTTGCATTCGTTTATTAGTTTATTAAATGAAATTAGTTTTCTGGGAATATCTCAAAAACGGTTGGACTTAGGACCTTAAAATGTGGTTTTAGGGCTTACGAGTTTTGTCTCTCACATTGAGGGGCTGAAAATGAGCTTTGTCTCGTCCTTCTACTCCTATTTCAGCATGTATTTTAAGGGGGTATGCCCCCTTTTAGGAGAGGTACAGAGAAGAGTTACATCAATGTTTAGTGTCGTGCCTCTGGTGGACATCTGTACCAAATTTTACGTTGATACACCCAGCCGTTCTCGAGTTATAAGGGAACAAAGTTGTCGACACACAAACAAACAGACAGACAGACAAAAAACATATTTTCGCGCGCATCCGTCATAAAACAGTATGACACGCGTAAATAACTCAAATTTCCGAAGAAATTCAGGAAAAAACAGACAAACTTTCATTTTTATATAAGTAGAAATATACTGCACCGCTCGGTGTTGAACGTGTTTTATTGCACAAATTTAGGTTTTACTCGCTAACCGTTGGAGATACACGAAAAGTGATCAGGACCTTTTGAATAGAAAATTGAATGTTAAAGCTCATGTATGCCATCAAAAGTATGCTATTTCTTAGCGTTCTCTTTTTATTTGAAATGGAAATATGAAATTTTGAAACCAAAGGGTGTAGTGACGTCCCAAATGTGGGTTTTACTCGCTAACCGTTGGAGATACACGAAAAGTGAAGCTCGTATGTACCGTCAAAAGTTTGCTATTTCTTAGCGTTCTCTCTTTTTTTGATAAGAAAATGTGAAGTTTTGATTAAAGGGTGTAGTGTCGTCACTAAAATAGTCGCCATTTTTAATAGTGCAAAATATCGAAATAAAATGTATCCTATATGTAAACCAGGTAAATCAGCTACGTCTATGCAATATTTCATTTAAATCGTACCAGTGGTTCTTGCGTTATTGAGTAGCACACAGACAGACAGAAAGACAGACACACACCATCTCATTTTCATATATTAGTATAGCAGAAGTACCCGTTCTTCGAACGGTGTTATATATTAACACCAGACATTATCAATTGAGCTACTGTTGCAATGGTTAGCGGTTTGTCATTCGTTCATAAGTTTATCAGAACGAAGTTAGTTTTCTGGGAATATCACACACACTGTTAATTTAAGGGCCTTAAAATGTGGTTTTCGGAGACCCCTTATAGACTCGCGAATTTTGTGTCTCACATTGAGAAGCGCCACATATGCTTTGATCGTCCTTCTAGGATAATTTTTATATTTCGCCTATTTTAGCACGTATTTTGAGAAGTTTTTCCCTATATCCACCCTTCTACTGTATGAAAAGTACGGTGAGGAGTTTTATAAATAATTGGTGTATTGACTCATGTTTACCATACCTAATTTTACGATGCACCAAGCATCCGAACACGAGTTATAGGCGTACATAAAGATACACAGAAAGACAGACAAACAATTCTATTGTCTACAACATATCACCCAGATATCCAATTATGGGTATATCTACCATACAGTATCAAACAAAACCATCCTCACGATGGACCCGTATGTCGACAAAAAATAATTAGTTCAAATGTGCTCTCAAACTAAATTCACCTAACGTGTACTTCCTGGCGTGAAATAGAATTTAGAACCTTGTAGACGAAACGCAATACACCTCACATAAAAAATGACCCTCTACGTTGTGTTAGGTCCCCATACACAGGAAGACCTCTTTCATAAATTATAGAGGCTTGTGGTGCATGAAAATTCAGGTTCTTTAGCCTCAAATGGCCCAAATTCCTAAAAGCTGCAAAAAATGCTGATTCATTTCAGGAATTTTTGAAAATAATGTTGCTGTTTTGAGATATAATAGACTTTCTGTACTATATGTCGCACGTGAAATTGCATGAAAAAATTCTAGGTTACCCCTTGACCCCCTTAATTGCATTGACGAATTATACAGTCTACGTTGGTTCCGTGATAACCTTATAGCCATTTGCAAACTTTCACAGAAATGTAATAAATGGAGTAGCCTAATAATAATATCGTATGGCCTCGGATGCCGGGTGCAAGGTTCGTAATTTGACACCCAGAGGGTAGCTTGCATGTCGAAATTTCGTTGTTTCTTGAATCACTATGGAAGTCAAGGAGGGTAGATATCTAAGCTCCTTGAACACTATAGCGCTTTCTAGTAGAGAAATGAGGAACTTTGTGTTGGCGGAAACTCCTGGGATTATTTTTTCCATTATGAACACGGCCTTCTGAATTCAAATGGGTTCTTTGACATGCCAACATCGTATGACATGCGAGTCGTATTTTTGCCGCCTTTCAAAAATCACTTACCACAGCCAGGAGCGAACCTGCAATCTTGGGGTTAGTAGGCCGACACGCTATTCACTCACCCACCGTGGCAAGGTATAAATGCGAGAGACATTGCTTCTTACAGAAATAGATGGAAAGTTGGCCACCCCTTGAGATAATTTTGTCATGGTTACCGATTTCCATTCCTTCATTAGTTTGTTAAATTAAATTAAATTAATTTTCTGGGAATATTTTAGATACTGTTGGTTTTAGGGCCTTATAATGTAGTTTTCGAGGACCCTTTAGGGCCCCCAAGTTTTGTTTCTGGCACCGAGGGGCTTTGTCTCCTCGTTGTACGCCATAATATAATACTTACCTTACCTTACCTTACCTAGATGGCCACTCAAACCTAAGCAGGTTTTTGGCCTCGCCAACAGCACGGCGCCATCTTTCTCGATCATCCATTATGTCCACCGTGACTCCGATTTTTCTCATATCTTTTTGAACTTGGTCCCACCAGCGAAGTCTCGGTCGTCCCAATGGTCGCCTTCCTCTGGGTACACCTTCCAAAACTGCCCTTAAATTCAATTCTCTACTTCATCTATGCACATGACCAGCCCAGCGCAGTCTTTGGCTTTTGGCACGGGCGACGATATCCGGTTCTTTGTAGAGATCCCGCAATTCCTTATTTGTTCTAATTCTCCACTGGCCATTTTCTACTATCGGTCCGAAAATGCGTCGTAGTATTCTATTTTCAAAAGTTACTAATTTCCTTTCAGTTTGCTTGGACAATGCCCAGGTTTCTGAGCCATACGTGGCAACAGGAAGTATAATGCTTTTGTAAATTCTCACTTTAGTTTTTCTAGATATAATTTTACTCTTTAAGAGATTTAGCAGAGACCAGTAGCTTTTGTTGCCATTGACAATTCTTGATTTTATTTCTGTTTCTTCCATATTATTCTGGTCTATGATAATCCCCAGATATCTGAACTCAGTACATCTGTGAAAAGCGTATGAAGCAACTGTTTAGGGGTTTTGTACTTATGCTGCATTCCTTCCTACAACTAGATATTTTGTTTTTTGTTCATTTATCATTAGACCTACCTCCTTGGATTCTTCAATAAGGGTTTCTGTGAGTATTTTTAGATCGTATTCGCTTTCTGCCATGAGTGTTATGTCATCAGCATAAGCTAATATGTTTATATGTTTATATAATACTAACAATAATAATAATTATAATATAGGAATAGCAATATAATAGACCTGCCGTACCACACCCGCAGGTGTAAATCGCGTGAAAAAATTCTAGTGTACCCTTTGACCCCCTTAAGCGCATTATACGTATTGATGAATTTTACAGCTTAATTTGGTTCCGTGATAACCTTCTAGCCGTTTGCAAACTTTCACACCAATGTAATTAATGGAATTGCATTGAGTCTTACAGCAATAGATGGACCTCTGAGAATCTGTTGCCATGGTTACCGGCCTGTATTCGTTCATTAGTTTATTAAATGAAATTAGTTTACCGGGAATATCTCAAAAACGGTTGGTTTTAGGGCCATAAAATGTGGATTTCGGGGACCCTTTAGGGCCCCCAAGTTTTGTCTCTTACATTGAGGGGCTGGAAATGATCTTTGTCTCGTCCTTCTACTCCTATTTTAGCATATATTTTAAGGGGGTAGGCCCCCTTTTATGAGAGGTACGGAGAAGGGTTACATCAATGATTAGTGTCGTGCCCCTGATAGATATATGTACCAAATTTTACGTTGATACACCCAACCGTTCTCTAGTTATAAGGAACAAAGTTGTCCACGGACAAACAAACAAACAGACAGACTGTCCAAAAAATTATTTTCGCGCGCATCCGTAATAAAACAGTCTGAAACGCGTAAATAACTCAAATTTCCGTAGAAATTGCGAAAAAACATACAAACTTTAATTTTTATGTTTGTAGAGATATACTGCACCGCTCGGTGTTGGCCGTGTTTTATTGCACACATTTAGGTTTTACTCGCTAACCGTTGGAGATACACGAAAAGTGCTAAGAACCTTTTGGATAGAAAATTAAATGTTAAAGCTCGTGTAGGCCTATGCATCAAAAGTTTTCTATTTCTTAGCGTTCTCTTTTTATTTATAATGGAAATATGAAATTATGAAACCAAAGGGTGTAGTGACGTCTCATATGTGGGTTTTACTCGCTAACCCTTGGAGATACCCGAAAAGTGATAAGGACTTTTCGGATGGGAAATTGAATTTTGAAGCTCATATATGTCATCGAAAGTTTGCTATTTCTTAGCGTTCTCTTTTTATTTGATAGGGAAATAAGAAATTTTGAAACCAAAGGGTGTAGTTACGTCACTGAAATGGTCGCCATTTTTTAATAGTGAACATATAGAAATTAAAAGTATCCGATATGTAAACATGGTAAATCAGCTACATTCATGCAAAATTTCATTTAAATCGGACCAGTGGTTCTTGCGTTATTGAGTAACTCACAGACAGACACACACCATCTCATTTTTAGCCTACTTTCGATTTTTGCAAAAAATGAAAGTAGACTTATGAGATCACTACAGGGCCAAAAATTGTGTGTCTGTCTGTGTGTGTGTATGTGTGTGTGTGTGTGAGTCTGTGTGTGTGTGTGTGTGTACTCTGAATGTATGTCCCCCCCCCTATGAATTCGAACACGGTGGAACCGAATTGAACGAAATTTGGCACAGTGGTAGAACAAGCAAAGGGCACCTCAGTGTCATGTTTTATATCGCCGCCATCTTTACCAAATCTGAATGGCGGCCACTCAAACGTTCAAAACGTAAAATCAAATAGCGACTAACCAAATTATCCGATCTCTACAAAATTTGGTAATAACATACCTTCATGTAGGACGCGTCTTGTGACCAAACTACAAGGTCATCCGCCGTACCATTTCAGGATGGCGGCCGTGCGAATTATGCAAACTTTATAATCCACATCATGGGACCCTCCAGTTCCGATTATCGAGCCGAGAATCGATTTAACTGTCCTAAAGGAAGAGGCACGTTCGAAATTAAAAGTTTATTTTGTAATACTATAGTGCAGAAGTGATTTTAAAAAGCTGAGCCGTCTCGGTAAGAAGACAAGATGGCAACGGATATCTTGTGCCTGACTTATATTTCACTAATTTGAGTATTGCATGCAATATAGCGTACTGATACAAAATAAATAAACTTAGTATGACATGCTTTATACATATATAATATACTCCACTGATGAAATCGTTAGGACAAAATCATTATATGCTAACAAGTTCTATGTAAGTCATTTTATATAGATCAATGTTCGTTGGCACAAATGGATCCGTGGTAAAGCGTTAGTCTGTCATTCATATGCCTATGGTTCAAACCCCAACAGAGTTTGGTTTTTTGCTTGAAATTTTACATATTTGTTGCTTTGTAATGACTCAGACATTTTAAAATTAAGCCTTATATTGTGCATATTACGGTGCAAAACATATATTTAATTAAAACATAATTCGCCAGCAGATTTGCTCGAGACATCTAGCAGCCAAAAAGGTAACTGCACGACGGCCTATTTATAAACTTCCAGATTTTATTGAAAAGTTTCTTCTTATGACCGCTAGAATGCACTCTCCCTGTTAGGATTATATTGTTCGATATTTCTCCACTAGATTTCACGACTGGTCTACATGGGACTCCATTGATAGTATACCATTGGCATTCTAAGCGCATCGAATTTGAAGAATGACAGGATGATACTATGATACATTTTTACTTCTTATTTTAAAGGGTTTGTTACAGCCTATTGTGCGTTATTTGAAAATGTTATTTGAAGTAAAGAACAAAACGATTTCACATAGTAACTGAATTCTAGCCGCTGGTACTAGTTCAGGTTATTAATACTTTTATTTCAGGCAAATAGCAATCGAAAATATCCACATAGTTTGTATACACACGTCTCTGTAGGGACACGGAAAGATTTGTTAATTCAATTAGGGTTGTGAAAGCCATGCACAACCAGACGTGTAAAGACATGCCTCAACTCAAAGTTGGATGTTGCCCACGGCAGGTCGATTATGTAATAATAACAATAATAATAATAATTTTATTTGTTTTACGAGCCTTTTAACTACTGCTGCTTTTAGATACGCCGGGGTGCCGTAATTTTGGCCCGAAGGGGATCTTTAACGTGCCAGTAAATCTACTGACACGGCTCCCTCGCATTTGTGCACCCTCAAATGCCAGCTGACTGCGCCAGGATACGAACCTGCAACCTAGGGCCCAGCAAGCGAGAACGTTACCGCAGAGCCACGCAGCCAGTCCGGTCGATTATGTCTCCAGATCCATAACATTCTTGAGATACTTCTTATCTATCTTTCTTCAATGATGGTAGTAGTTTTTTTTTCTAGGTTGTGGCGTTTGGTAGAGGTGAATAGTTTCTAAGGTCTTCAACCAAGAAATGATTCTATTATACTCTTTGATAATAACAACGAGTTATAACTATACTCATACATTTAGGAGAAAGTAGGCTATATGTTCTTTACTGAACATCTTGTTATATATTAGTATGGTGATACATGCATACAGTATTATAACATGTGATTATTGAACTCGGCAATGATATATGTATCGATAGTTGCTGTCGATCAGAGAACAAGGTGCATTGTGGATCACCTGAAGACAGTATGATTTGCGAGAGCAAACGTAGAGTTGATTAGTGAATACAACTTCAGAGAGGAGGGTCGTAGAGCTCTCTGGTCTCAGACTTGTTCGTGCGTTGCCGTGAAGACGTGTTGGTTCGGTAATCGTGGAGTTGAACCGATATATATACGTGTTACAGTATAACGTGATAGGATTTTCGTCTGATCTTAGTATAGTTTCAGAAAGTGTTAACCTTCAATTCGAGCACAGCGAACTTGCAGTCACGTATGACAACTTCTTATTAAGCCAATGGTACAACATCGTGTTCTACATTGCAGTACAGAATAGACAGCTTTAGCCATGATTGAAATAGATGATATAAAGAGAGAGAGAGATATTGCTGCGTTATGAAGATGCAGAATATGGGCTAAACACAGGCAAGAAATGTAACACATAGCAGCGTTGAATATTCAGGATGATTACTTGACTCCAATATGAGCAACTATATTATGAGACTTTATAAGAGAAGATTGAAGAGACTATGAAAGTCTGAATGAAAATTTGTACTGCTACATAATGAAGCTGGCTTGGCTTACTACATCAATGTTGTCGTGTTCTCTAGCAAGTGAAAGAACTATGAACTTTGTCAAATGAACATCTATTAGCTTCGTCTCGTTTCGCGCACGATAATCGGGTCTACTTGATATCCAGTCGTTTCGTGATCGGTACAGCTGAGCAGATATGGTTCGATCCCAGGCAGGAGTATGTGTTATAACATTCTCACTTCATTCAACTAGAACTTCAACAAGGTAGCTGGAAGTTTTCTTTTAGTAGACAGTATGAATTTGTCATGCTTTTGAATGTTCCTTTTCATCAATTTTGATTAGAGTAGGTAACAATTACAGACGAGGGCTAGGATGATTCTTTAATCATTTCTGTCCGAGTATGTAATTCTCTTTGTAGTTCAATTTAGTAGTTATTGTAGTGTTACTTTGAACATTACCTTGCTTTCATTAAGATGTAATTTGGGAATAAGATAGAAGAATATAGTTTGTTGGGAAGACATCATGAGAAAAATTATAGGGAGAAGACGACGTTAAAATTATATAAGAATAATTCTAACTCAAGCAGATGTCCCATAATCCGTCGTATACGTGAATTCGACTTTGAACAAATTCTCTGGACTTTTTGAATTTGACTTCGAATATATTTTTGAAAGCTCATGCAAGTTATTAGGTAGACATTCAGGTCTATATTTTTGGCAGATTGAGCATAGACATGGAAGATAGTGATTTCTAGTATAATTCTTTGCGATTGTGCGAATTTATTTCTGGTAATCCAGATTTTTGGAAATTCTTTCAATTTTGACTCCCTTTGTGAGCTCGTTCAGTTTTTAAATTTTTGTGGATTCTTGTGGGAAACTCCAACTTGGTTTAGCGTTCAAATCAAATGGTTAATTTATACCTTCTCAAGATAGGCTTTTTCCCATGCTGTAGTTTTGACGTGTTTTCCTTAGAGGAGGATCTCCAGTGGAATTATTTTCAATTATGCGAAAACTGAATCGTTCTTTTCACAATGGTCAGTTGAGATATACGAAATAAATACTTTATTTGAGAAAATGTAATTAGTAATGATATGTAATGTAAAGAGAGAAATGTTTAAAAATATATGTAAGTCATAATCGAGGTGACAGACTTCGAATTCTCACACAGTTATTTGAACTTGTGAATACAATATTTTATCATTGTTCTGATAAAGATTATTCTCGACACCTTTAACTTTTGGCTAATGTGAAGCAACATATTTATCCATGATTGTATAAAAAAACTTGTGTAATATTCGTAATGTTTGGAATTTATTAAGAGCTGTTTAGCGATGATATGGTAATAACGGAATTTTGTATGCATATTTGGATTGCAATTTAGGAGATATTTGACATATGTTGATAGTCAATATTCATTTTTCCAGCAGCGAATTAGCTTTAGAGCTATTGCTGAGTGCACTACGGTGTATTATTTTGAACGTGAAATTGAGTTACGATTTTAGCTAGTGGAAAGCTAATATACAATTTTGAATCCAAAATTTAAGAAACCAAGTATTGTAACAACATCGTTAATATTTGTTAAGTTTTACTAATGATTGTTTTTAGAATAGAGTTTAATTGGTAAGACTGTAATATTAATACTTGTATAAACTTGAGCTATTTATAACTAAAGTAGTGAGTGATAGAAAATCTAATATCTGTGAGAAAGTGAAATGAAACATAATCAATATAATTAACAATACACCGTCCGATTAGCTTAATTGTTTGTCATTTAGGACGGCACGGACTTGAAAATTGAAACCAAATAATCTTATATACTGCTCAAAAAAATTAAAGCACCACTTTTTTCAAAGGCCACCAAATTTTGAAAAGTTGACCTACAAGCTCGAAATCTCAGTATGGCGTTTGTCCTGACGCCTACCAAGCATATGCTTCAGCACAACTCCCCAACTTGAGTAGTTTCGGGGTAGCACCCCGAAAACCAGCCCATTTTCGAAAACCGCAAATTGAAGTTTGCGAAAAACGCTGCAGGACTTGTCGCAGGTTGCCAAAGCAGTCGAAAATGAATGAGTCTTGCTCTTAAAGGTTCCACAAACACGTTGAAATCGTTACATTTGACGTTTGGGCATTTTCAACCCCCTTCATCATCCCCTAAACATGGACTACCATTGGGGGCGTCTGAGAAGGTACCGGGTGTGTTTAACCACCTGATAACCTGTACACCGTCCTCAGTTGCTGATTGCAGTAATTTCTTAAGGCCTCCGGCAATGTCCACACCCCCTAACACCCTCAACTGGCATGGGTCCAAACCACCCCTTCTCGATTCACCCCTAAGGAAGGTTTTAATCGAGATGTTTATCAGTGCTGCTAATGGAGGGGGTCTTCCCCTAACGTTTCAAAAAAGGAACTGTGCCTTTGTCACCACCCCTTCCCCTGCAACCCCCGTTTGTATGATTTATCGAATCAGGCCCTTTTAAGGGCTGAAACGACGTCTTAATTGCTGAAAGGGCTTTAAAGGTCCTTAGAAGTAGTGGTTACACGAAATCAACCCCTTCCGATCGATGATTGACATTCCGTCCCCCAAATTCGAAATTGTTGTACCCCCAACCCTCCCTGTCTGGACGCGTAATGCGTCATGGCAGAGTTTTCAGAGTTGCATGAAAATGAAGCTTATGGCCTGCAATGGAGCCCAAAACAGCAGGCTGGATAGAAATTCATCGGTAGGTTGGAAAACAGGACCAAAATTTTTCAAAAAAGTGTACAGCCAACAGTAAGTACGCCCATGCATAGGCAACCCACATCACGTCTGTGCGTGTTGGTTGCCTATGATCGGCAATAGGTTACAAAGTTTGGCAATGGGAGAAAAATGACGTGATGTGGGTTGCCTATGCATTGGTGTACTTACTAGAGGCTGTTAACTTTTTGAAAACTTTTGGTCCCGTTTCCCACCCTACCGATGAATTTCCATCCAACCTGCTGTTTTGGGCTCCATTACAGGCCATAAGCTTCATTTTGATCCATATTTGAAAACTCTGCCATGAAGCGTTACGCGTCCAGACAGGGAGGGTTGAGGGTGCAAAAATGTCAACTTTGGGGAATGGAATGCCAATCAAACATCGGAAGGGGTTGATTTCGTGTCACCACTACTTCTAAGGACCTTTACAGCCTTTTCAGCGATTAAGACCTCATTTCAGCCCTTAAAAAGGGCCTGATTCGAAAAAGCATACAAAAGGGGGTAGCAAGGGAATGGGTGGCGACACAGGCGCAGGTCCTCTTTTGAAACGTTAGGGGAAGACCCCCCCATTAGCAGCACTGATAAAAATCTCGATTTAAACCATCCTTAGGGGTGAATCAAGACGGGGTGGTTTGGTCCCTTGCCAGTTGAGGGTGTTAGGAGGGGTGAACATTGCCGGAGGCCTTAAGAACTTACTGCAAT
Source organism: Meconema thalassinum (assembly GCA_946902985.2). Taxonomy (NCBI): domain Eukaryota; kingdom Metazoa; phylum Arthropoda; class Insecta; order Orthoptera; family Tettigoniidae; genus Meconema; species Meconema thalassinum. The sequence goes on along the minus strand of OX336396.1, from coordinate 211,045,680 downwards.
CAGCAACTGAGGACGGTGTGCAGGTTTTCAGGTGGTTAAACACATCCGGTACCTTCTCAGGCGCCCCCAATGGTAGTCCATGTTTAGGGGATGATGAAGGGGGTTGAAAATGCCCAAACGTCAAATGTAACGATTTCAACGTGTTCGTGGAACCTTAAGAGCAAGACTCATTCATTTTCGACTGCTTTGGCAACCGGCGACAAGTCCTACAGCGTGTTTCGCAAACTTCAATTTACGGTTTTCAAAAATGGGCTGGTTTTGGGGGCGCTATCCCGAAACTACACAAGTTGGGGAGTTGTGCTGAAGCATGTGCTTGGTAGGCGTCGGGGCAAACGTCATACTGAGATTTCGACCTTGTGCAGTCAACTTTCCAAATTTGGTGGCCTTTGAAAAAAGTGGTTCTTTAATTTTTTTGAGCAGTATATGAATACATGAAATTAACTTGATGAATAATTCTAGGCGCAACTAAATCTCAGAAATAAAATGTAATTATCTAAAATATGTATATATTAATTGTTACGATTGAATAGAATATTTTTATAAATATATCAAAAAGGGTTTACAATAATACCAGACTATTTTGTATGTAATTTTTTTTTTGAACTTCGTTCATGATGATGAGACGATAGGCAGTTTGTGTGGCCTAATTAAGGCGATTGTTTCTTAAACATTTTTCATGCTTCGGCAGAAGCATAAGGTTATAAACTTTTGTTCAGTGGAGTTTTCACTTCACGACACTGCGGTTTCAGTTAATAAACTTTTGTTACTAGGATGCTTTTTAACGCGCCCGAGATTAGATTAATTTAATTATCTTTAAGAGTCTTAGTGGCTCACTTTGAGATATTTTTTTATAGACCACTGGCATCTTCTTATCAATTCTCTTTAATTTTGTGGTATTCCTATCCATGGTCTATCCTTGGTGGTGGTGTCTTGGGGGTTATTTTCAGCCGGGGCTTCCAGATTCTACGATCCTGCTTTTTCTTTTGGATTTCATCAGGTAAGACCACGTGGATACGGGTGCACATTAATATGGCGACCCACCTATTGGGGCTATCGAATTGTTTTAATTCGAGTGTCGTAGTGGAGGGGCACATTAATTTGGAGACCCAATCATTGTGACATTCGGGTTGGCAACCTCGAGCACTCTAATGGATAGTCATCTTCGTAAAAGAACCCATTTTTCATGTGGTTAACGAGTTGACTTGTTCAAATTTCTAGTCGTCTGCATTTGTCTTTGGCACTGCTACGATTATAGAATTCGTTGGGAATTCACGTTTCTTAGAAACGTGAACTTGAGTTTACTCAATCTACCTGGTATACAGATAGAAGTATCGTCATTTAATTTAAATTCATTAGATATCTATGGTTTTCTTTAAATGTAATTGTAAATGATTACAGTTTGATCATAAGAGACATGCCTTGGAAACTTTTATAGATCAACGTGGTCAAAATGGGCAGCATATGGGGATCGTTTTTCACTCCATGCTTGTCGGCCATTTTATGCTTGTTACCGGCGATGATAATTGGAAGATCATCAGTCATATTAAATTCATTTCTATTTAACAATCAATTCAATAAGCTAGAATTGCGATTATAACTTTAATTAGTTCTAATATAAATCACTATGCGCATATACCTCCTATTATCTTATAGATTTAAATTAGTTAATAAGGATAGCTGCAAAACAAACTATGTTGTTCATATTGGTGAAAAGGGTCATTCTGGATATGTCAATTCTGCTATACATGTGTTGCATTTCTGTATTTCTCCATTTAGTGTTGTAAAATGTCAGGGGCTGCGACTATGGACGATGTCGTGGCATTTTTACAGGCCATACAGGAAAAGCAAAACAAGCAGGAGCAGGACTTAGCTGATATTAAGTCAAATGCTCAAACTAGCTTGGACAATTTAAACGAAACAGTGACTAGAAATACAAATTCAGCTCAAGTTGATATGTCCCATCTTCATTTATCCCTTAAGCGTTTACAGGATAGTAACCGAAAAATTTCCGAAAGATCCAAAGAAATTAAGGAAAAAATAAATGATGTAGAAACTAGTGTAGATGGTGTCCAAGGAGATGTAAGGCTTGTACAATTAGATATAAGCAATGTTAATGTAGAGGTTAGCCATGTACGCTCTAGTGTAGCCACTGCGGAGGCTAAACTTGATTTAGCACAAAGTGATATAACCGACACCAAAAATAAATTAATTAGCACTGAGGCTAAGCTTGATGCTACTCAGGAAAGAATAATTAGTACTGAGGCTAAGCTTGATGCTACTCAGGAAAGAATAATTAGTACTGAGGCTAAGCTTGATGCCACTCAGGAAAAGGTGACTAGTACTCCGGAAAGGATAATTAGCACTGAGGCTAAGCTTGATGCTACTCAGGAAAAGATAATTAGCACTGAGGCAAATATTTTAAACACAGAAACACTTGTAACCAGCATGCAGTCAAATATTTCTGGAATAAAGGAGGACGTCAGAAATGTTAGACTGGAACTGGAAAACAATCAGTAGGAGAATAAAACTAGCTTAGATGTCCTTCAGTTACAATTTTCTAACAAGGCGATCACCACACAAAGGACCTTATCAAAATTAGAGGGTGATATGGTCTCTTTGAGGGAAAAAGTTGATGATCATAACAAGGTTTTGAGAAAGGATCTTGAAATCGATCTCAAGGCCATTGTTAGTGAACAGGTCACAATAATAAGAAGTGAAATCACAAAGATTAATGAAGATGTCATTAATAATGTCAAATCTGAATTAGAAATAAAAGTTGCTAAGGTCGAAATTAGGTTAATCAAGGATATTTCTCATGCAAGAGAAGACGCTGAGCAAAGGAGCGATTCAGTTTAGTTATCGACTACCGATAGCATAAATAACCTCTGGGAAAATCTTGAATCTCAGGTTAAAAACGTTACTCTCAAGTTAGATCTGGTCAGGTTAGATGTAAATTCGGAGAGAGAAAAAAAGGCATCAGAGTTGAATTAAATCAGGCAGGAGTTATCCAAATTCAACTTAAGTGAACATGTGGACGTTAATGCTTTAAGAAGCGAGTTTAAGGCACAATTCGAGTCACTAAAAGGCACTATGAATTCCGATAGGGCAGGTATAGTTCAGAATCCTAGTGAAGGGTCCCCAGCAAGGAACTTCATAGCTCGTTCGAATGGGACAGGAGCCGTAGAATAGTCTAGACAAAGGATAGAGGTTCCCAATACGAGTTCTCACGAGTATGCTCCTAGAGACTTTAGAACATCGACACCCAACGATAGGTCTAATGTCACAATTGTGAGAAGTTATGATGAGAAAATTAAAAAGTTTTCCAATTCAAAAAGCTTAACTCCGATCGAATTCATACGAAATTTACAAGACTATTTTGTCGAACATCATGTAGCGAGAGACAGGGAACTACGGATAGTGGAGAGGCATTTAGCAGATGGTCCTTTAAATTGGTTTTGCGCATTTCGTTACACGTTTGACCACTTCGAGCAGTTTTCAGAATCACTCATAAAGCGATTTTGGTCAATCAAAACTCAACATGCTGTGAGAGCTGAGATTTACTCGAGGAAGTGTAGTAGTACTGGTCCTACTAGCTACTCGGAATTCTTTACATCTCAGTTGGCCAGACTCCGTTTTCTTGACCCACCTTTGACCCAGGAAGAAATTCTAGAGACCATTTCGGGTCAGTTACCGGTAGAGGTCAGGCGTAACTTTTTTTCGTCTGGAGTAGCCGATTTAACCACAATGGACGATCTACTTCGTAGGCTGGATCATAAATCCATTTCACCAACAATTATAAAAAGCGGAAGGACGGAGAGTAAAACCGTGAACTCCGTGGTTATGGACAGGCCTCAACAAACCGAAATGACAGGTCAAAACGAGTCAAAATGGACAGGTCACAAGAGGAACAATAGGTATTATGACCAACAGAGAGATTATAGGAATAATCAAGAGCCATATAGGAATTATCAGTCTAATTACTATCGAGGTCAACAAAACTCATATCAGTATAATAGAGACCAAGATAGATACAGACCTTATCATGATAGGAAAAGGAATGAACGATTCAACAACAGATATTCTGACAGAGAACAGAATCAACAGAGAAATAATGGATGCCGAAACCAGAATAATGACGGTAGATCATATGTCAATGAAGATAGACAGGGCTCTTTCCAAAGGCAACAAAATAACCAGCAGGGTTACTCACGGTACAAGAACTATTGTGATAAGAATTATCAGATCCAAGAAGAAAAACAACAGTCTAGAAAAGACAGAGAAAAAAGGGAAGAGCGAAACAACAAACGAAGAGACACGGAAAGTGATCAAGAACCAGGGACAAGCCAACAAGCTGAGAGGCAAGAGAGGCGTCCCGATGGAAAAAACAAAACGCCAATCTTAGATTCCAAGAGGAAGTAAAAAGGTTATTCATCTCCGTTAAACATTGTAATTCATGACGCTTAGGAAATACCATAGAAAGGTAGAGCGATGAAAAAATACTGCTCATATTAAGAATATCTAGAAATATGAAATAAAAGTATTGTCACACTTTTATTCGTTGCGTTGGGAGAGAGATGAGACCGTATTTTGTATTTAGTTGGATATAGGTTAAGTTGGCAATAACACTGATGGCAGCACTGCGAAATTCCTTTGGAATGCAAGTGCGCGGTAGTACTGTGGCGAGGTCAGGAGCTGTCAGCAACACGCTGTACATGCCGTCGACCACATGTTGGATATTTTAATACTTGTATTGAATACAAGATGGACACAGCACCACTGTCGTTATTTTGAACATCGTGGTAGAGCAATATACACAATGCAGTATGAAACGAAGAATGGGAAACGCATCCTGTGGATAAAGGAATATAACTGAGAACTTTTATATGAGTATAAATGCATACAGTAGTATAACATGTGATTATTGATCTCGGCAATGATATATGTATCGATAGTTGCTGTCGATCAGAGAATAAGGTGCATTGTGGATCACCTGGAGACAGTATGATTTGCGAGAGCAAACGTAGAGTTGATTAGTGAATACAACTTCAGAGAGGAGGGTCGTAGAGCTCCCTGGTCTAAGACTTGTTCATGCGTTGCCGTGAAGACGTGTTGGTTCGGTAATCGTGGAGTAGAACCGATATATATACGTGTTACAGTATAACGTGATAGGATTTTCGTCTGATCTTAGTATAGTTTCAGACAGTGTTAACCTTCAATTCGAGCACAGCGAACTTGCAGTCACGTATGACAACTTCTTATTAAGCCAATGGTACAACATCGTGTTCTACATTGCAGTACAGAATAGACAGCTTTAGCCATGATTGTTATAGATGATATAAAGAGTGAGAGAGATATTGCTACGTTATGAAGATGCAGAATATGGGCTAAACACAGGCAAGAAATGTAACACATAGCAGCGTTGAATATTCAGGATGATTACTTGATTCCAATATGAGCAGCTATATCATGAGACTTTATAAGAGAAGATTGAAGAGACTATGAAAGTCTGAATGACAATTTGTACTGCTACATAATGAAACTGCCTTGGCTTACTACATCAATGTTGTCGTGTTCTCTAGCAAGTGAAAGAACTATGAACTTTGTCAAATGAACATCTGTTAGCTTCGTCTCGTTTCGCGAACGATAATCGGGTCTACTTGATATCCAGTCGTTTCGTGATCGGTACAGCTGAGCAGATATGGTTCGATCCCAGGCAGGAGTATGTGTTATAACATTCTCACTTCATTCAACTAGAACTTCAACAAGGTAGCTGGAAGTTTTCTTTTAGTAGACAGTATGAATTTGTCATGCTTTTGAATGTTCCTTTTCATCAATTTTTATTAGAGTAGTTAACAATTACAGACGAGGGCTAGGATGATTCTTTAATCATTTCTGTCCGAGTATGTAATTCTCTTTGTAGTTCAATTTAGTAGTTATTGTAGTGTTACTTTGAACATTACCTTGCTTTCATTAAGATGTAATTTGGGAATAAGATAGAAGAATATAGTTTGTTGGGAAGACAACATGAGAAAAATAATAGAGCTCAGCAACTTGAAGTGAAACCCTGGCGACGGCGCTAGCTCTGTCAGCCAGTGTGACAGAGAGGAGGGCAAGCTTGAGCGAGAGAGTGGACTGTCATCGCTTGTCAACACATCTATTGGCTCCCGGCCAGCGATGGACTACACCCCTCTGTACAGATATTGGTCTTGCTTGAGTTGGTCAGAGCGGGCAGGGGGGAAGTACTTTTAGTTCACATTTTTTCCGGGGTTTCAGTTCGAGTTGCTGAGCTCTAGGGAGAAGATGACGTTAAAATTTCATAAGAATAATTCTAACTCAAGCAGATGTCCCATAATCCGTCGTATACGTGAATTTGACTTTGAACAAATTCTCTGGACTTTTTGAATTTGACTTCGAATATATTTTTGAAAGCTCATGCAAGTTATTAGGTAGACATTCAGGTCTATGTTTTTGGCAGATTGAGCATAGACATGGAAGATAGTGATTTCTAGTATAATTCTCTGCGATTGTGCGAATTTATTTCTGGTAATCCAGATTTTTGGAAATTCTTTCAATTTTGACTCCCTTAGTGAGCTCGTTCAGTTTTTAAATTTTTGTGGATTCTTGTGGGAAACTCCAACTTGGTTTAGCGTTCAAATCTAATGGTTAATTTGTACCTTCTCAAGATAGGCTCTTTCCCATGCTGTAGTTTTGACGTGTTTTCCTTAGAGGAGGATCTCCAGTGGAATTATTTTCAATTATGCGAAAACTGAGTCGTTCTTTTCACAATGGTCGGTTGATATATACTAAAGAAATACTTTGTTTGAGAAAATGTAATTAGTAATGATATGTAATGTAAAGAGAGAAATGTTCAAAAATATATGTAAGTCATAATCGAGGTGACAGACTTCGAATTCTCACACAGTTATTTGAACTTGTAAATACAATATTTTATCATTGTTCTGATAAAGATTATTCTCGACACTTTAACTTTTGGCTAATGTGAAGCAACATATTTATCCATGATTGTATAAAAACTTGTGTAATATTCGTAATATTTGGAATTTATTAAGAGCTGTTTAGCGATTATATGGCAATAATGGATTTTTGTATGCATATTTGGATTGCAATTTAGGAGATATTTGACATATGTTGATAGTCAATATCAATTTTTCCAGCAGCGAATTAGCTTTAGAGCTATTGCTGAGTGCACTACGGTGTATTATTTTGAACGTGAAATTGAGTCACGTTTTTAGCTAGTGGAAAGCTAATATACAATTTTGAATCCAAAATTTAAGAAACCAAGTATTGTAACAACATCGTTAATATTTGTTAAGTTTTAGTAACAATTGTTTTTAGAATAGAGTTTAATTGGAAAGACTCTAATATTAGTACTTGTATAAACTTGAGCTATTTATAACTAAAATAGTGAGTGATAGAAAATCTAATATCTGTGAGAAAGTGAAATGAAATACAATCAATATAATTAACAATACAACGTCCGATTAGCTTAATTGTTTGTCATTTAGGACGGCACGGACTTGAAAATTGAAACCAAATAAACTTATATGAATACATGAAATTAACGTGATGAATAATTCTAGGCGCAACTAAATCTCAGAAATAAAATGTAATTATGTAAAATATGTATATATATTAATTGTTACGATTGAATAGAATATTTTTATAAATATATCAAAAAGGGTTTACGATAATACCAGACTATTTTGTATGTCATTTTTTTTTTTTTTTTTTTTTTTTGTAACTTCGTTCATGATGATGAGACGATTGGCAGTTTGTGTGGCGTAATTAAGGCGATTGTTTCTTAAACATTGTTCATGCTTCGGCAGTAGCATAAGGTTATAAACTTTTGTTCAGTAGAGTTTTCACTTCACGACACTGCGGTTTCAGTTAATAAACTTTTGTTACTAGGATGCTTTTTAACGCGCGCGAGATTAGATTAATTTAATTATCTTTATGAGTCTTGGTGGCTCACTTTGAGCTTTTTTTATAGACCACTGGCATCTTCTTATCACATTCTTTTTAATTTTGTGGTATTCCTATCCATGGTCTATCCTTGGTGGTGGTGTCTTGGGGGTTATTTTCAGCCGGGGCTTCCAGATTCTACGAACCTGCTTTTTCTTTTGGATTTCATCAGGTAAGACCCGTGGATACGGATGCAGTACCATTTGCCCGAAGACGAAGTGGGAAACCACGGAAAACCACTTCGAGGATGGCTGAGGTGGGAATCGAACCCCCTCTACTCATTTGGACCACCCGAGGCTGAGTAGACCCCGTTCCAGTCCTCATACCACTTTTCAAATCCCGTGGCAGAGCCGGGAATCGAACCCAGGACCTCCGGGGCGGCAGCTAACCGTGCTGACCACTACGCTACGGAGGCGACGTCTATTAATCTAGTTGATCCATATCGTATTCTTCATTTAGGCTAGTGCTGGTGGAAGCTACAAATCATCTAATAAAATGAGTTCCGTATTATAAACTACAATATCTGTAAAACACTCCCTTTTACAACAGATTAATATTTGTGCCAATAATAGTATAAAATACCGGTGTATCAACAATTTTACGTGAGGTTTATTCTATGTCAGATGTTACACATCATATGCGACTACTGTAAGGCTCGCATATTTTTTCTTCTTGTTGCGCATGTTGTAATTGGGGGTGATAGATGAGTAGGACTATGCAACAATTTTATGGATGTGGATTCTATTTTATGAAATATGGGGTGGGAAATTATTATCACACTGCCCATACCCGACAGTATGTTCTCTTAAATTAGCAATGGGGTAATAATTTCCCACCTCCAAATTATGATGATACTGTGTTTATCACTCAACTAGCAGTAGTGCCCGGCTTCGCCCGGTGGTTTTATTTGTTTTACAGAACTGGAGCGCTCAAGGATAAGGATCGGATTAAATGAAAGTAAATTTGAAAGCAACAACAGGTATTGCAGCTGATAACCTCAGTATACTGCAACACCACCATCGCCCTTATACAGAGGCATACCATTGTCATGATGATAAATGTTTTCAGGGGCCTAAGAAATCTTTTTGCACTAATTACTCCCCGTGACTGCAATTTATAAGCAGCTCGCAATTCTGCACCAGAACATTAGTAGGGGCGACGTGATGCAGCCCGCATTACATGCCAACAATAGTATTTGGTATTATTGAAGCCGTTCTGGAGCGGTCGTTCTTCCGACTTACTGAACAAAACGCAATCTTTAAGGTTACCTGAGAGGTGTAGCCTAATGCTGCATAGCCTAAACTATTCCTCTTGAATCAGGCTATCATATACAAAAAGAATTTTTCGAATCCGACTGGTAGTTCCAGAGATTAGCGCGTTTAAACACATAAACACACAAACACACACACTCTTCAGCTTTATTATATTAGTATAGACAATGAGGTTTATTTAACGGGATATAATATATAAAACAACCATCATGCTCTATAATTTAAAAAAAACGTAACTCCCACGCGACACAAGGTCAGTGACCTATATCATCTTGGCCAAAAACACCACAAAAAATATAAAAGTGGTTTTGGAATGTTAAAAGTTAGTATATTCGAATATAATTCAATAATTTCAAAATAGTATTTACTAAAAACACAGAAAATTAATTTAAAAAAATTGCTATGGCGAACACCCTGAGCAGGATAATTATTTCCATTCTAGCTGAAATATATTTACTCAAGTGACCAAAACCATTACAGTATTAACATTGTATTTCAGTTATATACCAACGTTTACAAATCTCTTATCTTATATATAAAAGTGAAAGTCTGTATGTATGTATGTATTTATGTGGGTGGGTGGGTGGGTGGGTGGGTTGGTTCCGTATATAAATCTACACCGTTCCACCAATCTCAACCAAATTTTTCATACACATAGTTTAGGACCCAGAAGGAACCGCTGGCTACATGAATTTTCGATACTCTTTCTCATTCTTCTGATTTCGGCCCTTTTGCACTCAAGCACAGGCTAATCAAATCATAAAATATAATCATGAAGGAATGGCAAGGCGGATAGTTTCCATGGCAACATAGCTCAAGTCCAGACACGGCCGACTGGATGCCATTTGCGCTCTGCAATACCGGTATAGAAAATGAGGATCTTTACTTGAAATCACGTTAGTTACTCAACTTCTCACACAGCACTGTCAACCGAGTTTAGCATAACAAAGACTTGACACTATCTTCTACTATATATTTGTCACATACCACTCACTCACTCACTCATTCATTCATCACGAAATCTCAGAAACCACCGAACGGATTGGAATGAAATTTGGTATGCTGCTTCCCCAAGGGCAGCAAATGCCCACTAAGAGAGGATTTTTGTATATTCAGGTTCTAAAGGGGTGTTAAGGGGGTAGATCTGCATTTCATTGAATAGCAATATCTCCCGATTGGTTTCATTGGGGGATGTGATACTCGGCAAATAAACTCACCATTAAAAATAAGAAGACACGAGTCTGAGGGTTTTTCGATGTGGCGTATATTATGAGGTGAAAGGGGTGAAAAGTGGGGATTGAAAGAATCCTAACGGAGCGTGTATCTCTTAAACGACATAGGCGAGGAGTTTGAAACTCAGCGGAAAAAATCAGCATAAAAATAAGTAAATATGTGTTTGACCGTTTATTCATAAATCCAATTTAAGGGGACCATGGGGAGGGGTCACATTCTGGGGGGGAACAGGAAAGAAAGTATCCCAACTGATTATCTGACTGACTCACTCATCAAACTCAGGGGGAAAAACTGCTTTAAAGTAAGTAAATAGCCGTTCGCCTTTTTTTTTTTCATAAATCAAATTTAAGGGGTTCATGGGGAGGGGTGAAAATCTGAAAAAAGAAAATTGAAAGAAAATGTCCTGTCTGACTCACTCACTCATCACGCCCAGCGAAAACTATTGAAGTTGGAAAAATGAAATTTTGGGAATATGTTCGCTGTATGTCGAAAACGTCAACTAAGGAATGATTTTGTTTATTCGGGGTTTAAAGAGATGTTAAGGGGGTAAACGTGCATTTCATTGAATAACGATATTTCATGAGTTGTTTCTTTGGGGATGTGATATTCGGTATATAAACTAATAATTAAAAATAATCAGACATAAATCTAAGGGTTTATCGATGTGGTGTATATTATGAGGTGAAAGGAGTGAAAATTGGGGGTTGAGGGATTCTAATCAGAGCGCGTATCTCTTTAACGACATAGGCGAGAAGTTTGAAATTCGGCGGGAAAAACAGCTTAAAATACAAGTAAATAGGTGTTCGACCGTTTTTTCATAAATCCAATTTAAGGGACCCTTGGAGAGGAGTGAAAGTCTGGGGGAAAAAACAGGAAAGAAAGTGTCCTAACTGATTGACTCACTCACTCATCAAACTCAGGGCGAAAACAGCTTTAAATAAGTAAATAGGTGTTCGACATTTTGTTTCATAAATCCAATTTAAGGGGTTCATGGGGAGGGTGAAATTATCAAAAATAAACGAAAGAAAATGTCCTGACTCACTCACTCACACACTCATCATCGCCAAGCAAAAATTATTGAAGTTAGAAACATGAAATTTTGGGGATATGTTCGATGTAAGTCGAAAACGTCCACTAAGGAGAGAGTTTTGAATATTCAGGTTCTAAATAGGTGTTAAGGGGGTAAACGTGCATTTCATTGAATAACAATATCTCACGAGTGGTTTCATTTGGGGATGTGATACTTGGCATATATACTAATCATTAAAAATAAGCTGACACATGTCTAATGGTTTTTCGATGTAGTGTATATTATGAGGTGAAAGGGATGAAAAGTTGGGGTTGAAAGATTCTTAACGGAGCGTGTATCTCTTAAACGACATAGGCGAGGAGTTTGACACTCGGAGGAAATCAATCAGCTTAAAAATAAATAAAAAATAAAATAAATAGGTGTTCGGCCGTTTTTTCATAAATCCAATTTAAGGGGCCTAAGGGGAGGGGTGAAATTCTGGAAGAAAAACGTCCACTAAGGAAGAATTTTTGTATGTTCACTCTCATCGACCAACCCAAACTATTAATGTTAGCAGAATGATATTTTGGGGATATGTTTGTTGTGTGTCGAAAACGTCTACTAAGGAGGGATTTTTGGATATTCAGGTTTTAAAGGGGTGTTAACGGGGTTAAACCTGCATTTCATTGAATAACAATATGACACGACTATGACCCGAGCGAATCGAAGCAAAAAATGAAATGGTGTATGTCTGTGTATTACTCAATCACGCAAGTACCACTGGTCCGATTTACATGAATTTTACATGGAAGTAGCTGATTTACCTGGTTAACATATAGGTTACTTTTGTTTTCAATACTTTGCACTATTTAAAGATGGCGACCATTTTAGTGACGTCACTACACCCTTTGGTTTCAAACTTTCATATTTCCATTTCAAATAAAAAGAGAACGCTAAGAAATAGCAAACTTTGGTGGCATATACGAGGTTTAAACTTACATTTCCTGTCCGAAAGGTATCTCCAACCGTTAGCGAGTAAAACCTAAATTTGTGCTATAAAACACGGTCAACGCCGAGCGGTGTAGTTGGACAAAATGTTCCATCCTTAATCTCCCTCTGCGCAGCACCTCGCCTATCCCCTGTTTTAACTGTCACATTCACATTTTATTTTATTTATCACGCGTAGCGAAGCACGGGTACTTCAGCTAGTCTTCAATAAAAACACCTTCTTCTGTAATGATAATGATAATGCATTTCTTTCACTCAACACAACCGAACTGGCGAGCACATGCACTGTGGAGACACTGGGATATATGCTTCCCACCTTTGGATTCTGATGACAGTATTCATCTAATTAATGGGTTTTCAATATTTCTCTGCATCTAGCTTGTGGATGCATGTGGAACTGCTTGAAATGAAAGGGTTGGGCTGATTCTCTCCCTAACACCGTTCTATAAATACATGGTGGGAAGATAGTATCCCAAGGACCTATAGGGGGTAGGTAAGTTATATGAAAATAGGCTATGTAGTTCTTCATGGAACACCGTATGTGATCAAATACTTTCTTTGTGTGACCCCACAAAGGTTAAGAGAACGATAACCTCTTAATCATTTCTTGTGCCAATTTCTTATCGTATCGGTAGAAAAGGTCATAAATTCTCTTTGTAATTTTCTTGAATTTTACTTCAAATTTCTTACGCCTTTAGAATGTTTGGAATCTTAAATCTTCACTCGAAAACAGAACAACTCTGAATCTAGGCCAATGATATATTTTCATGCATTGTTCACGCGGTTGCTAAATAGTACATTATGCAACGAGCCTATAATGGCAATAATTAAGACACGAGTATACTTATAAACCAAGCGTATGCGAGGTTTATAATTTCCATACGAGTGTCTTAATTACCATTATAGGCGAGTTGCATACGACTGTTTATGTTCTATGATAATTATTATAACTATTATATGTTTGAACATAAATATTCATAAATATCTGTCGAGATTTCGCCAGTTTTATGTACTGAACAGTGCGCATGAGACGCAGAGAATGCCTTGTATTTGATCATGGCCTCCTCGATTACCCTACAATGTCACTAGGCCAGGCAGTGGAACTCAGCGCATCTAATTATCTAATTGGTCAAACAACTGTTTCTTGAGCTCTGATTGGTGGGAGAAACTGTTTCATAATGAACAAGAAGTTCCGTGACGAACTAAAGAGCCTACTTTTCTTGAAATTTAAGATTCTTGCCAATCTATATAGACCTATCTAGAATAATGACGAAATTAAGTTGGTAATATCGAAATTCCTAATTAGTTCGAAATATACCTTATATAATGTAGCCTAATAGAGCAGTACCGTTGGCAGCCCTGGTGACTGAATATAGGCTATTGTTAGTTGCATCTCTTAAGGTACAGAATACAAAATTTGGTTGAAGTCCAATGGATAGCATGCACGTTACATGCAGTTAGACCTTGGATTTATCAGCGCGCATAAAATTATGTTGGCAACAATGTCATGCATGAGTTGGTGAGAAATAATCTGAAATATTATGATCTCGTGTTGTACCAATTTCGGATGAAATCCATTTGTTAGTATAGAAGTAACATGTATTTTAAAATTGGACCTATCAGCAGGCTTAGAATCATGTTGGCAGCACTGGCGTAGGCCTATATTAGTTACTCCAAATTAATCTAGAATGCCAGGTACTATACGTGTGCAAAGTTTAGAGCTATTTGCTTGCATACTTTCTGATATATTGATATTAGGGTGACAAAAAGAGAGACAGTATTTATTAACAGTTGGCAGCCCTGGTTACTCTTAAGAATCAGCATAGTCATATCGGTTATGGTACACATAGCACACACGAAATTTGGTTGAAATCCAAATGATAGTATAGAAGTTACATGTATATATATTTGGATCTCAGCAGGCTTAGAATCATGTTGGTAGCACTGACGTATATAAGATACTCCAAATTAATCTAGAATGCCAGGTACTATACGTGTGCATAGTTTAAAGCTGTCGGCTGGCATACTTTCTGATTAATGGTATTTGGATAAAATAAATTGAGAGCATTTATTAACAGTTGGCAGCCCTGGTGACTCTTAGGAATACGCTCTGTCATATCTGTTTATGTACACATACCACTTACGAAATTTGGTTAAAATCCAATTGATAGTGTAGAAGTTATATGCATTTAAAATTTGGACCTATCAGCTGGCTTATAATCATTTTGGCAACACTGCCATGTATGGCCTCCTGGATATTAAACTGAAATATTATTATCTATACGTGTGCCAATTTTGAAATAGCTCACATGTATACCTTCCAAGATATCCAACATGGTGCTCAAATTTCAATTGCGATTTTTCAGCAGTTGGTAGCACTGACAAAATTTTCAAATATGGCCGTGAGATATTCAGGTATAGATCTTTACTCCCACCAAATTTTGTTTTGATTGCTGCAGCCGTTTAGGAGTTGATAGGGGGACACACACACACAGCCAGACAGACAGACAGACAGAAGGACAGACAGACAGACAGACACACACACATTTTTGCAAAATGTGAAAAGTAGGCTAAAAATCGTGTTATAATGAGCCTCATTATAGTACAGTTTTCTGACATATAATAGTCAGGGTCGAACATAAAGGTATCTTTTATGGTGTGGCATGTAGCTACATTTCGTGAAGGGTTGGGGAATGATCATGAATCTAACACAATGTAATCAGAAGTGGCTGAAGTAAAATCACCGTCTAATTTCATAGAATCTGTTTCGAACCGTACATGACGTAAATGAGAGAATGTAAACCATGCGACTGGATGTATAGTATACACAGTTGTTTGCTCAAACATAGCTCATGTTTGTCCTACATTAGCTGATGAGGTGTTACAGCTTACTGCTCTTCAGTGAACTCAGTGTAAACTCCCACTGAATGCTTGCTGGTCTGTCTCCCTTTGACATAGAATTATACAATTCCTTTCCCCAGTACAACATGCTTTTCCATTGGTCAGCTTGTTGTAAAGGCAGTGTTTGTGAATGTTGTCACTCGAATGCGTTCGTGAGATACTTTATAAAAATCCAATTTTGAGGCACAAACAGACAGTGGACAGTGAATTAAGAATAACCAACATTAAATAGTTTATTTTAGGATTTTTAGCCTACTTTTCTTATTTTGCAAAAATGAGGAAAAAGTAGTCTCATGAGATCGATCCGGGAAAATGTGTGTCAGTCTGTCTGTCCGTCTGTCTGTCCTTCTGTCTGACTGTCTGTCTGGCTGTGTGTGTGTCCCCCCCCCCCCTATCAACTCCTAAACGGCTGCAGATATCGAAACCATATTTGGTAAAAGTAAATATCTATACCTGAATATCTCACGGCCATATTTGAAATTGATGCCATTGCTACCAAGTGCTGAAAAATCGTAATTGTAATTTGACCTCTATGTTGGATATCTCAGAAGTTATACATGCGAACTATTCCAAAATAGGCACACATATAGTCAATAGCATTCCAGATTAATTTTCAGAAGACCATACATGCCAGTATTGCCAACCTGATTTTAAGCGTACCTATAGGTCCAATTTCTAAATGCATGTAACGTCTATACTATCGATTGGATTTCAACCAGATTTCGTTTGTACTATGTGTACTACAGCAGATATGACTGTGCGTATTCTAATGAGCCACCAGGGCTGCCAACTGTGAATAAATGCTCTCTCTATATTTTAACCCTAATATCAATATATTAAAAAGTAAACAAGCCAACAGTTCTTAACTTTGCACACGTATAGTACCTGACATTCTACCTTAGTTTGGAGTAACTTACAGTAATACATCAGTGCTGCCAACACGATTCTAAGCCTGCTGATAGGTCAAGTTTTTAAATGCATATAACTTATATACTAACAAATTGATTTCAACCAAATTTCGTATGTGCTTTGTGTATCATAACAGTTATGACTATGCGTATTCGTAAGAACAAGCAGGACTGCCAACTGTTGATAAATACTCAATCTATTTGTTTAATCCTAATATCAATATATCAGAAAGTATGCAAGGCATCATCTCTAAACTTTGCACACGTATAGTACCTGACATTCTAGATTAATTTGGGTTAACTAATATACCTCAGTGCTGCCAACATGATTCTAAGCTTTCTGATAGTTTCAATTTTTAATTTCATGTAACTTCTATACTAACAAATTAATTGTATCCAAAATTGGCACCATAATAGATCATAATATTTCAGATTAATTCTGAGCATCACATACATGACATTGTTCGCAGCATGATTTTACACGCGCCGATAAATCCAATATCAAACAGCATGCAACTTCCATACTATCCATTAGACTTCAGGCAAATTTTGTATGTGCATTCTATACCTTAAGAGATGGAACTAAGTATATATTCAGAGTCACCTGGGCTGCCAACTGTAGTAAGTTACTCTAATACTCTATTGCTTGATTTCGTCATTATTCTAGATAGGTCTATATGGATTGGCATGAATCTGAAATTTTAAGAAAAGTAGGCTCTTTAGTTCGTCACGGAACTACTTGTTTTTAATACTAGGGGATAATTCAGATTGAGAAGGTGATACAACAGAGGTTTATGAATGTGAATCGTATCGTTTATAGTCTTAACACTCTATTTAAGTCACGTCTGATTTCGCAAAATAGCAAAATCGACCTTTATATGGTTCTAGTAAAACCGCTACTATTGTGTGGGTGCGAGAAATGGGCGACACCACAAACTCTTGAAGAACGCATTTGTTCCTTCGACAGGAAAGTGTTAAGGAAGATATACGGGCCCGTATTCATTGTGGATGAAGGAAGATGGGAAAGGAGGCTGATGATGATGATGATGATAATTGTTGTTTTAAGGGGCATAACATCTAGGTTATCGGCCCCTGATGGTTTGGGTGGTAGCGAAAATGAAGGATGATCAAATGAAACTCACAACTAAACTATGTACTCACTTACAAACTAGAAGAAGAAATGGTCAAAAAAATACAGGATAAGGCAAATAAAGGACAGGAAGAAAAGGAATGCCCTCAACCCTTGAAGAATGAGGATTGAGGGACTTGGAAGGAAGGAGAGGCATGAAAGGCGGATAGGAAAGGGAAAGAGAAGTGGGCCCGTCCCAAGGTCAGAGGAAAAAGGGGACCAAACGGACCTAGCTCAGGAATCCCCCGAGGTCGCCAATTCCCAAACTCCCCAGTCATGAGCCCTTGCGGGTGCAGCACTATCCAGGGTGTACCAGAAGTGGTGGGGCTAAATACACCCTGCCTCCTTGAGGGCCTTGTGCAGAAGGCAAGAGATAGCCTAATATGAAAAGAAGAAGAAGGCTGATCCCTCGAAGAATGAAGGTACCTGTATCAGAAAAGATGATACAAGGGCCAATTAAGGCGGGAAAGTGGAAGAATCCCTAGGCCTCGGATACCCTAATACCGTAGGAGTCGGAATGGAACAAGAGTTACCAAGAGAGGTCGACAGGAAAGAAGACGGAGAGGAGCCCGGCACAAGTAAGTGGAAGCAATGCCGGACTCAGCTGGGGTCCCGTGGTCACCAACCTACGTCCCACTAGATGTGAGCCCCCGGGGGGAAAGGAGGCAGAAGGAAGACCTCTACTAACTATTTAAAAAGCAAAATATTGGTAAAACCATCAAAGGACGACTAGGACACGTTGTTAGAGCAGAAACATCTATTACTAACAGAGTCGTTAACTCCCGGCTGATTGGCAAACGCCCTATAGGCCGTCTAAGGACTAGGTGGAGAGATAGAGTGATGGTGACGGAAGAAATATAACCCACATCTTCCCTTGGTTGTGCTACAGATAGGAGGTGGAACAGCATCTACAATAAATATTTGAAATTGTGACCAGAAACATGCTTTTCATATTGTGATTGAACCTCTGATCTTATTTTATTTTTGTTGGTTGGTTGGTTCCTCAGTTTAGGGGCTGCGACAACGCGGTCATGTACTTAGGGTGTGTATAGAATCTGTCTGATAACCAGTGTTAATTGTGATGACTATTAGTGTGTTATCTGTTTTCAATTGAAATGAGGACTGCAGACAATGAATTTTTTCAAGTAGTTCCTACTTTTGCCACCGTCAACGACTACTAGTTCTGAACGTCATTACCTGATGCCACTACAGTCGGCTCCTATTTGTTATTATCATCATCATCATCAGCAGCAGCAGCAGCATCGAAGTCCCACTCCAGTCACCCGGGTGTTGTTTACATGCCTCCTCCACTCCTTTCTCTTCTTCCATTTTGCCTGTTCCATTACTTCTGCCACATCCAATCCAGCTTCTCCAATGTCCTTCAAAATTTGTTCCAACCACCTTCTTCTCGGTCTTTCAACTGGTCTCTTTGTTATGTCATGGAATATCTTTTGTAAAGTAATGTATATTCTCTGCTTTCTATCAGGGGTCTTCATGGCCTGTGGTGTACAATAATTAAATGATGATGATGATAATGATGACTAGCGGGTAATAATACATCGTATGTGTATAAACCACCCACCCAGCTTAACTGTTATGCGGGCTCGACGCGACACATTCCCTTCCGGGGCTATCGTCTTGTTTATTTGTTTAAACGCATCCTTCAGTATGCCTTCCTTCGGAGGGGAAGTAAAGCCGGCGGTCCCGAGTCATATATTTATGGCATGTAAAAGATCCTTCCACTAAATAAACTTGGGTGAAGCTAAATTTCTATGTTAGATTTCGTTGAAACGCTCTATCAAAGTTCCAACGTTCACCACTAGGTGTCAGTGGCATCAGGTAGCGAAACTTGGAGCTACTAGAAATTGAACGGAACTTGTAGCTCACCCCATGGGTGAGCAGCTACAGCCTCTGGTGAGCCGAACATGTCCTCGGACATGAGCGGCACTAAAATCCATACGCTAAATAAATAAATAAATAAACGCATTTTATAAAGAAATAAAATATAGGCTAATATATTTCCGTTGACATTTCAAGAAATGTAAGATTGTTCTTGTAGAATTGAGATGATATGGCAGATTCTGGTATAAACCACACCTTCTAACACCCTCTGGTTTAAGAGATTGAGTTTAGGGAATCAGCGTATTATATATTGACAATAATAGTAATAATAATAATAATAATAAACATAACAAATCCATGATGGAATTTTTCTCAGTGTAGCAGAAGAACTTAAATTGTATTTACTGAAGATAAAAGCCTCTAGAAGTTACAAGCAGTGACAACCTTGTATATGACATCCTGATCAGAACAGCTTTCGCTCCTAGCCTCAAGGTAAACGTGGAATGTTCCATGACAAGATTCACCAGCCACCCTCAGCCTGAGGTCACAGAGGTTATGACATGAAATCAATAACCCATTTAAGTTGGTACTTACTACTTGACTCAGCAGGGAAGATTAACATGAAAGGCAAGCAACCGTTCTCCGTCTAGGAATTTTCATGATATGTTCGATAAATTCCTCCCTCAACAACCACAAAGTATCTGGAAAATGACCAGATGGAAGGATGCATACACATGCGTATGTGACGTAGGCAATCCGAGGGCTGGGTGGATCCTTAAAAACACCCCCATAGGTTATGTGGTCGTAACACCCCAATAATAATGGTACATTTTGATAGCCTTGTTGTTGCCTTGGCAAACGTATAGGCTAAGATCACTCACGCGCTAACACTTTCCAAGAAATTTCAACTAACTTTTTAGGGATTTTTGTTCACAAAAGTTTTTTGCTGGTAGCACAGACTTTAACCTCCTTTGGATTTTTCAAAAAAAAATCTATGGTAATAAAATTTTAGCCTCATTTCTAGTTTTGTGAAAAGAATCTATGCTATTATTTTGAAGGGTTGTATTCGATGTTGATTGGTTGGTTCCTCAGTTTAGGGGCTGCGACAACGCAGTCATGTACCCTCGTGTACTTTGGGTGAGTGTAGAATCTGTCTGATAACCGGTGTTAATTGTGATGGCTGTATTAGTGTCTGTGTCTGTTTTTTAATTCAAGTAAGGACTGCAACTCTGAATTTTTCAAATAGTTCCTACTTTTGCCACCAAACGCCACCATCAATGACTACTAGGCCTAGTTCAGAACTTAACTAATAGACGCCACCGCAGTCGGCTCTTGGCAACGAACGTAGAAACCTAAGAGCGTAGTTTACATTCCTAACCTATACAATTTAGCTTCACACAGGTGTAATTAGTGGAAGGTTCTTTAACATGCCATAAATCTGTGACATGGGACCACTGGCTTTGCTTACCCTCCGAAGGAAGTCATACTGAGGGATTTTTAGCTCTCTTAAAATATCCGACGACTTCGGCCGGGTTTGTATTCGATGTTTGGCCAACAATGTTCGTATTTTCCTACAAATCTCTTCCATACCTGTAGGGGACCATTTAATTACCGGTAAATCAAATGAATATATATATTTTTTATGTCGTTGTGCCCTACCCAGGAGAACGATTTAACCTGCTTAGCTGATGTGTTGGCCTTCCTTTCCTCCCAAAATCTCTTCATCCTCTCGTTAACCCTTTATGGGCAAGTGGTCTCTATATTAATCACTAGGGTTCGGAAGATTAAGACCTAAGGAAGTACAAAATATGCAAGCAAATATGCCCTAAAAACTATAAAATATGACCTAAAAACATGGCATTTCCTTGTTTGCTAATTTCTTCTGAGCTAAATATATCTACTGGAGTGACATTCTATTGAAAGGTGGAAGCACACTATCGTCATGTTCCGTGACCTCATGCGTACTCTCTATCTAACTTGTCCAGAATGCTAAAAGACGTGCGTAGAGGAGCACCTTCTTGGAATCGGATCTTCTAAACCGGCTCTCTGCCTGTTCCGGAAAAAGAAAGAAAAATATATCCACTACACTATTCGGAAATCCTGTATTTGAAACTCGACGCAGATAACACGTACCTTGTTAACGACGCCTCAATTTAAACCAAAATGCTGAAATTATAACCAAATATGATCTTATATCACTAAAATATGAACAAAACAATAAAAATGGCCGAAATATGCATTTATAGGCAACATCAAATTGCTTGAAACGTGGTCAGGGTCCCGTCATTCAAACTTATTTTTCAGATTTCGGGTAAAATGAGCTCAGGAAAAAAAAATGTCTTTTCCTTAACATCCGAACCTTATTAATCACCTTTCTTAAGGACAGTTTATGCTTTCAAAGATGCTGATAGTTGATTCTTTCAGACAAATTTCGGAGAATATTCATGCCGAAATGCTAGTATTTCTAAAGTCAAATATTGGATAAATAATAAATTAAAAATAAAATAAAAACATTAACAATTAAAGTGTAAAAATAAAATTACAGTAATAAAATAAATATAAAAAATAAAATAATAAACAGAATTATAGGAAGAATTATGAAAATAATTGTAAAAATCTACTCGAAATTAATTAATTAATTAATTAAGTCAATAAAATTATCAAAATTAAATCTATAAGAACATAAATTGAAAATTAAAGATAAATACATAAACATTAATATTAGAGAAACAAAAATTAACATTATTAATAATTATAACAATAAATTAAAATGTAAAATCACATAAAAGTAAAAAATAGTATTGCCCTATAAATTGTTAGGCTTCTTCCTTCGTTCTTCTGTCCGAGTTATATTGGCTCTGGGGTTGGGTTTGTCTCCAAATATAGTTTATTATCATTATTGTTTTTATTATTATAATGTGGCATCGTTTGATGTAATTCATAATAATGATCCATTTTGAGAACCTTATTGCCTTGGTAAACGTATAGGCCTAGATCACTAGCGCACTAACACTTTCCAAGAAGTGTAAAGTAACTTTTAAAGGCTTTTTGCTTACCCAAATTAAAAACACATACTCTATTACAACCATTAAAATTACACAACTTATCAAACATTCTACAAGCCTCCGTGGCTTAGACGGCAGCACCGCTGGGTCCGTGGTTCAAATTCCGGTCACTCCATGTGAGATTTATGCTGGGCAAAGCGGAGGCAGACAGGTTTTTCTCCGGGTACTCCGGTTTTCCCCGTCAAAAATGTCATTCCAGCAACACCCTACTATCATTTCATTTCATCTGTCATTCATTTAATCATTGCCTCAGAGGAGTGCGACAGGCTTCGGCAGTTGGCACAGTTCATATTCTCGCCGCTAGATGGGGCCTTCATTCATTCCATTCCCTGACCCGGTCGGTCGACTGGAAACAGGCTTCGGATTTCCTTTTTCATCAAACATTCTAAGCACACCCATGTACAAGAGGCTACAATAACAAGATAAGGTGAAGCCCCTAAAGGAATCAACAACAACGTTTAACCATCTAAAAGATTATATCTATTCCATTATTTTTTCAAGGAAGCCCCATCTTTACAGAAAAAAACAGCCCTACTCTGTTTTGTAAGAAGCTTTCTGGGACGTAATAAATATTGAAGAGGGCAAGCTATATCAATAAGCCTTCTGTTTGTCTTCGAAGTTGGATATTTTCATGATTATTGGCCTCTGGTCTAGAGTGTTCCGCTTTTGCATTGCACTTGAGCACCAGTCTAATACGACGGTCTCCTTGAAACAACAGTATAATTATTGGCATTGGTGGCCGGTAATAAGGTTTCAGTGTTGCACAAGGACAAGATTTATTCAACAAATTAATAATATCGTGGTATATTGGCTTTCACAGAAACAAAGCTCCCGCTGATGAGCTAGCTTTGTATTCCTAGGCGAATCCCCACACAAGACACGGCATAAACCTAAAAATTGCTGAGTTTTAATTCCTTGGCCGTAAAAGTCAATGCACCATATACCGTAGGAAGGTGATAGCCTGCTTGACCTCTTAACTCTCACAGTAAAGAAGAGCAGGTGCGCTTCATAAGAAATGAGGTAGTGCACAGTTTGGTACTTCTGTGAGGTCCGGGCATGGACACCAAGAGCCCGCTGATGAGCTAGCTTGTTGTTCCTAGGCGAAACCACACATAAGACAGGGCATAAATCTACAGGAGACAAATTGCTGAGTTTTAATAATATCGTCATAATAATCTTTTAGGTAGATTTCATTTGAAAGCTAACTATTGCAATGGGTACCATGTTTCGACTTCCGGAAAATTTCGACATATCTTCGCGTTTCACATCCCCCAGACCCCAAAACCACCGTCAGTTCAAAAGTTTATATATAATTCATGTATGTATACATATATGTATATCAGTTTCTTGTGGACACGATAACTGCCGTAATTTTGTACTGTCCCCGTTTACCCGGATAGTAGGCTGTCAGATATCCGCCCCCTCAATCGGATTGCCAATAATCAACTGCACCAGCTCAGCTACACCAATGAAAATGGCACTGACAGATACTACCGAGATTTGAGCACAGAAGTTAACAAGAAAATTATTGCGGAACACACCAAAATAGACGGGGGTCCATACTTACTTCTACTTACCTCTTATAATATCTCGGGGATTGGGTTGACAACAGGATCTCTAAAGTATGCTCCCACAATAATCTTGACCATGACATTTAAAAATGAACCAAAACGATGGCAAGAACTTTGAACTGTACAAAAGCTTTATTTCAAATAAAGGGTATGACTTTAACAACTCAACAAAATAAATGTGGCTATCAGTAGCCCATGTCAATCTGACTATGTCCTCCTGTAGGACTTGCAAAGTTTCATACAACATGTTAGCTCCCACGAGCTCAAAATAACGTAACATTCATAGCACACTTGGACTGAATAAAGGAAGTCAGGATGAGGCACATTTATAGAGCATTTGTTTTCTTTTAATAAACATGACACTGGTATTTATAGGCGCAAGGCCAGAGTGTAGACGACCTCGTCCGCTGATAACCAGTTGTCTGGCCAGCTGTGGTCTACCCTTCAAACCTGACACACACCTGTCAAATGGGCTCCCTTGTCAAGCCACGTTGCGTAATAATCCAGCACTCTCAAAAGCTTTTAAATGTCCGCAAGACATCACAAAAATATTGTTACGCAAATCTTTCAAATGCTTTACTCAAATACCACTGGATTATTCTGACAATCCCTAAACTTGTTTAATTAGCCTCCAAATGTTTAATAAGCATTTTTAGAGTATAAAACAAACTCTTAAATGTTTTAACAAAAACTCATAAATTAATTTATAACAATTAGAAATTGTTTATAATATTGTCGGAGACAATTACAAAAATTTTAAACACGCCTTTAACATTACTTTCGTTCCACATTATTTTCAAAGATATATACATTATTATTTACAATATTAACATCTAAATTATTCAAATTATTAATTTGAGAAATACATTAACCACATGTTCATCCGGTTGGTAATTTTATAATCGTGTCCATATAATCGACCAATGAAGGTTAGTTATACATGTTAATGTCACAATCTGGTTTAATAAATGTTTAATAATTATTATAATTATTTGTGACGGTAATCTTCATTCAAAATCTTATCTCAAATTCTTTCAATACTCTTGTTAATTATAACAGTAAATTCACTTGATTAATTTTCAAAGGACAAATACAATACATTCCTGCGGTAAATACGTCGCTTATAAAAAAAATGCACAAAACTGCATTAACAATAGGCCCAAAATTCATCATATATTAATATATACGGCATCAAAATCATCCACAGAATTTTACAAAAAACCTCCACTAACAAATTCTTTAATATCATTAATTACTGTGGGAACCTCCTTCATTTACTTCAAGGGCATTATACATCAGCGACTTTCAACAGGTCCGCTGCACTGGCGATTATACATTCATAGGTCCACTTCAAAAATTCTTATAATCATTAATAGTTTCAAAACTGTTGTCATTTAACCTTCGTGGATTTCATTCATGAATCGAAATGAAGTAAAAATTTGCCAATCACAAACAAATTTAATAGTGAATACGCTTATATACGCCTCTCTGGTCTATCAAAATTTTAAGATTATCATCTTTAAAGCATTGTAGTATAAAAATACTATCATTAAACAAAGTGCGACTAAACTGCAAAATAGTCGAATAGAATCCAATTAGACTGTGGAATGCAAACATTATTATTCAAATCTCTAATTGAGAAAAAACTTCTAACAAAAGTTCACGACTTTAATGCATTCAATAATTCATAATTAAAGTTCATCTTTCACAAAATTGTTTATGATGCAATGGTCGTTCATAACTGACGATAAATGTCTGTGTTGCAATCAATTTCAAATAACGACTAGTATTTCCAAGATCGTCGACAACGCAAGAGATTTTAACGCTCTAAAATCATTTAAATGTTCTTCCTTCTTGATGATGACAGAAAATTGGTCAAAGTAATTAAACTGGGGTAGAAATTACTTTAATAAAGAGACACGCTGTCTGAATTTAAATCTGCCATGAAAATCATTAACTTATAGTCAAATCGTGACTACCAAAAATAAGCAAATTATTGAAATATCTAAATATCAGTCTCAACTGATCCAAAATCATTTAACTATGCCCATGACATAACAATGTCCTAACAAATCGTCGAAAAAGGCATAACTCATCAAGGTGTACTGAGAATAGGAATCTCAAACAAGAATATAGGGCAAAATACATGAGGACAAAAATATGGGAAAATGGTTGCTCAAATATTGCTACAAAACTCAAATACAATAAACGTTCACGACTACCTTATCTGCCGATTGACGTTCCAGAGGAAAATTCCCCAAAGAAGACTGCTGATGGATCCATTTCACCAAGTTAAAGCTGAGCTCCATCCTCGAAACAGGAAACAGCACCATCAGAGAATCGAACTGCTTCCTCCTCTGGAAATTGCACTGCTCCATGAAGACGAAAGACATCCTTCCGGCAAAATTCTTCTTTGTGAGTCGGGACAACCCTGACCTCTCATGAAAAATCCCTGAAGATCTTGTAGAAAATCGCCATGAAGTTTTTGTAGTAATTTCCATTGAAATATTCATATTCAGTGAGTATGAAATCGTTTTCATTGCTGTTTGATAGTATTCAGCGTTGAGCCACGAAACATGGGTGTAGATGGTTGTTCACCACATGTCCGCTTGTATGGAATAGCAATTAGCGAAGTTCCATGTTGCTATCTTACTCCAACGATGTATGTCCCAATTGCATTAAAGTCCTTTAGCCTTCCATCTTCTCCTCGGTTATAGTAATAGTAGAACAAACTGCCGTATTAAACTGCTCCATAATACTGTAGCGTTGAGTCACACAAGCAATCAGAAGTCTCCCTGTTATACTAGCAGTGTCAGCCGTAGCGTAGGATCTGGCGATACAAAGTGCTTCTCAGGTAGGGAGAAAATCACTTTTGTCAGACGTCTAAAAGTGCTTATATCTTCTGAAATAACTATTTGAAATTGTTCAAATTTCCTACACTGCTTAATGTAGCACTGCACAATATGATTAGCTAATAGGCAACCGCTAACTGTTCATAGCCACTCTTGTAGACGCGTTATAATGTGCGTTTTAACTTCACCTAGTTTTACTCACAGTAAACTTGCACTGCTTGCCTGCTTGAATATCGTTTAATGCGGTGGCTTCACCACGCGTTATAATGACGACTCTTTCTAATATCACTCGACGTTTCACCATATGACGATTCGAGATCTAACGATATGAGACGATTGAGACTCCTCTCTTCTGCGCAAGGCCTTTTATAAACTTCATAAGGGGCGTATCCATCCCTTCCATAGCGAGTTACTGCGTCATCGCTCGACATTCCAACTTCGTCAATACTTGACGGATTTTCAAAATTCAAAAACAGGAAATAAATTTCACCAAAATTCCAGAACAATGCCTCTACTGCAAATGGATTTCCATAATTCTGCATTCCAAAAAGTATTAAAAATACCATAGTTTCAGCAATCTCCGTCTTCCTTCAAACAATCGTTCATTGGTTCAAGCCTCCCCTCCAATAGCATACTTTCTTCCTCAGCATGATTCCACGTTTCCTGCGACTGCGTCGTAAATCTCGGAACTTTCTCGAATAAATGCTGACGTCATTGAGAATCTCAGCTCAAGTAGCCTGCTGGTATAACGTCTGCGTTATCCGTGCTTACGTCATGACTACCCACGTCATAACTATGACAGCCATAACTTTCTTTATAATTTCCAATATAGCCACCGTGGTCTCAACATAATTCAATTTACGGGGGCATTCTCCCCTCACCACGTTTTAAAAACAGTTGCAAATTGTTTTTAAACTCAGTGTTACAAGTATCTCAACTCTCTTGAACACGAAATTGAATTATTACTGGCTTACTCTAGGATAGTATCTTTTCAAATTTCCAGCATTGAATTTGCCGTAAATGACATTATTCTCATCATCGTAGAGCTCATAACAGTTGTTTCCATAAGCGTTTGTAATTCTAAACGGCCCCATAAATACAATTCCAAATTTGGGGTAGATCTTCTTGCTCATATCAGCCTTGACAGGTCTGCGTAGTAATACAAGATTTCCAACTTGTAAGGGTGCACCAAAACGTTTTCCAGCTACTCTTTTCAATCGTTTCTCTGCTGCTTTCTGGAGTTGTTCCTTTGCCTTGTCAATCCTCTGCTGCCTTCCTAGGTCGGGATCTCTAGGAACGTGGTTGAAAAGATTATCCCACGGCCTTTCTGGGTTTCTTCCTAGATGAAGTCGCATTGGCACTTCTCCTGTGCTCTCCTGCACTGTAGAGTTCAGACATTCCTCAATAAGGGGCACAAATCTCACCCAACCAGAATGATCAATTGGACAGAAAATTCGACAGAATTTCGAAAATTCAGCCATATATCTCTCTGAGGAATTCGATTCTGGGTAACGCACGCTTGAAAATAAGTGCTTAATGCCATGCCTTTCCATATCCGCAGCAAATTCCACTGACGTAAACTGCGTTCCATGATCTGACAGTAGGTATTCTGGTTTACCAGCTTTAGGAAATACAGCATTTTCCAGTCTGCTGACAACGTTCCTCGTGTTAGCTTTCTGCATGGGATTCATAGTTACAAATTTTGAGAAAACATCCACGGTTACCAACAGGTACTGGTTACCCTGATATCCCTTCGGACAGGGGCCAAATATGTCCGTCGCCATAAGTTCATTTGGCTTAGAAGGAACCATAGCCTTCGGTTTTCCCTTTAATAAAGCAGAGGCATACTTTGCTCTCTGACATTTGTCACATGACCGAATGACCTTGGCAATGCTGGAACGCATGTTAGTCCAAATAAATCTCTCTTTAAGAGTATCAAGAGTTTTATCTAAACCGGCATGTCCAGTTGCGTGATGAGCTACCCACACTAAATTGACAACAAGTTTAGGTGGCACGACTATTCGGAGTTTTGTATGCGCAGGGTCAGCATACTTGCATACGATGTCTCCACTCAAGACAAAGTGTCGTGAATTTCTCCGTGTAGCTGCATAGTCAACATCAGTATTGTCCATGTAACCCTTGAGGAACCTGTACATTTTCCTTATTGGAGCGTGTCTCTTCTGTGACACACCGATTCGGGCTAATCTCCTAACGGTTTCTTGATCTTCTTGCTCCAATTGTACATGGTGTATCTGCACATTTTTAATAGGGTTACGTGATAACGCATCAGCCAGTAAGTTATCTTTCCCAGGCTGGTGGACAATAGTGGCGTTAAACTGTTGGGTGAACAAAGCCCAACGTGTCAATCTGTCACTCGACATGTCAGTTTGCAGCATAAACTGTAGTGCTTTATGGTCAGTAATAATGATGACCTTATGTCCCAGCAGGATTTTCTTCCACGCTTGCAAAGCTGTCACAAAAGCTAACGCTTCAAGTTCAGTCGTGAAGTAGTTTTCCTCGTGTTTCTTCAACTTCCGACTAGTGAATGCAATGTAGTGCTTGTTGCCTGCCTCGTCTTTCTGGTATAAGACTGCACTAATGCCTATTCTTGATGCATCAGACTCAATATAAAACAACTTCTCAAAATCTGGATACTCCAGTTTCACATTATTTCTGAGCATCTCTTTTGCTTTCTCAAAAGCCTCATCTGCTGCGGTACTCCATTTCCATCTATTATTCTTTTTGAGTAAGTCGTACAGAGGAGCCATAATTTCAGAGTATCTCGGACAGTGGCTGCTAATAAATTGGCATGCGCCTACAAATTCTCTGACTTGTTTCACCTTAGTTGGCTTTGGAAATCTCGTGATTGCCTCTACTTTTTGCCTGTTTGGATGATATCCATCTTTATCAATTGTATGCCCCAAGTAATTTATCTCCTTCTTCAAGAATTGACATTTTCCAAAATTCACCTTGATATTGGCCTCCCTTAAATTCTTGAACAACTTTCTCAAGTGCACTAAATGTTCTGCGGCGCTGGGTGAAGATACGATTAAATCGTCAATGTAGCAGATTACATTTTCTTTCACTTCATCAGTGAGCTTACTATCAAGTGCTCGAATAAGTGCTGGTCCACTGTTAACCATACCAAAAGGCAATCTGACAAAGACCCATGACGTCTGGTCAAATAGGAATCCAGTGTACTGCATACTCTCCTCTTCTAGTTGAACTTGATAAAATGAAGACGTCAAGTCAAGAACGCTGAAACATGCTCTCCCTTTGAATTTTCGCAGCATATCTCTAATCTTGGGTGGTCGGTCATTTTCTGGAAGAATCTTCAAGTTGATGGTCCTGGCATCGAGACAAAGACGTATCTGACCATTACTTTTCTTCACTACTGTGATGGGGTTTATATAAGACGACGCCTGTTTTTTAATAATCCCGTCTATCTCCATTTTTCTGATTAACCCTCGTACTTCTTGATAGTATTTCTCAGGAATGGGGTATATTCTCTTCTGGTAAGGGGTTTCATCTGTTAGCCTTATCTTGTACTTATAATCCTTAATCAATCCAGGCTTTTCATCAAAAATATCTTGTAATTCCTTTATCAGATCCTCAAATTCCCCCTGAATTTCCTCAAATCCTTCAGTTTTTCTACTGGGTATTTCTGCAAAATTTTCCACTTCATTAATTATGGTATTCAAAATTTCTTCCCTAAGGTCTATTTCCAGACTGTTTTTCACGTCCTGTTTTTCTATCTCTTCTGTGATCATGTACCCATCATTAAAGCTAATACTTCTGTTCTTCATGTCAATAATAGCTCCGACCTTCGATATAAAATCGATTCCAAGCACCATATCAAAATTGATCTTGCTCACCACAATGAAGATTTGTTCATAATTCCTTTCATTGATCTCAAAGTTCAATAACACTTGAATCTTGCACTTCACTGCCTTATCTTGGAAAATCCCTCTCACTTTGACGGTAGAAACAGGTAGAACTGTCATATTCTCTCCTCTTAACAGACTTTGATAACAATCTTCTGAAATGATGGAAATAATAGCACCAGTATCCATCAGGGCTTTGTACTGTTGGCCATCTATCCGTACAGAAATAATAGGTAAGGCACATGGTCTTTCCTCTCTGACGATTCCCCTCTCTTCTAGCAAATCTTCATCAGTAACTTCATATATCTCATTAATTGTAATTAGGTGTGGTGTGGCAATGTATTTACAAGTTCTCACTGTCGTTGAGAAATCGGCGTTTTTTTTTTTTTGTGTTACCGACCTCAAAATTGTGCTGGCTCGTAGAAGGCCCAGGATCAATCACAACATCCTGCCTTTTCTTTTGATTTTCGGCTTCTTTTTCCCGTAACTCCTTTAGGTATTGCTGGCTTTCCCTCTCTCTTTCCTAATATTGATCGGGTGTCATAACCTGACCTTGAGAATCCTGATTTCTATTTTGGTTCTGATTATTTCTATTATAATTTCTGTTATAACCATTATTGTTGTAATATCTGCCTCTTCCATTGTTGTAATTGCCTCGATTATAGTTCCAGCCTCCTCTCTCTGTTGATACGGACGGTAACCTTGCGATCTGTTATTTCTAAACTGATTATTCCTGTGAGGACCTACATTGTCAGTTTTCTCTTCATCTGGTTTGTCAGTTTGTTGGACTTGGTCCATATATACCGTATTTATTTCTTTGAAGTCATGCCTTTGACCTTTCTGTACCACGTTAGGCATTGGACTTGTGTAGTCTAACCTCCTCAGTAATTCATCCATGCTGGTCAAATCTCTTATGTTTGATGAAATGATTAGTCTCCTCACCTCCACAGGCAGCATACGAGAAATTGCATCAATTAATTGCTCCGTTGACAAAGGGGGTTGCAAAAATCTCAAGCGGGACAATTGACTCGTAAAGAAATCAGCGTACCGCGTTGGAAGAGTACCTGAGTATTTTCTTGAATAAACCTCCGCTCTTAACGAATTCTGCGCTTCGATGGACCAAAATCGTTTGATTAGCGCCTCTGCAAACTCGTCAAAGTTACTGAATGTGTATCTAAATGCGCAAAACCATTCAAGGGGTCCTCCAATCAAAAATCTCTCCACTATCTTTATCTCTCTCTCTCTGGGAATGTGAGCTTCGATGAAATAATCTTTGAGGTTCCTGACATACTCTATAGGCGTCAAACTGCCAGTGTTGCTGAACTTTTGTGGTTTGTCTTCGAAATTCCTGATGACTGTTACGTTCCTCGGATATGAATCCGGGTAGTTTTTCCCACTATCTCGGTAGTTCCACTCAGGTTCCATATTCCTCTCGTCATCTTCCTCCCTGAATCTGGATATACGTTCTTCAGGAGTCACGTCTCTCTCTTCTGGATCTACGTTATATCTTCTGGGATAATTCCTATTGGTTTCGCAAGCCACGCCTACTGTATCCTTGTCAGTAATCTCCGTTAAGACTTTCTTGATTAACTCCTCTTTGTAGGTCTCTATCAAACTAGCTTCTCCTATCTTCGAATTTTGCAGTTTACTCGTCGTTTCATTCACATAAGAGACAACTTTATGAATCTGTTCCTCTAATGCAGATTTTAATACTTGCACATCCTGACCTAATTGTGTTCTATCTTCTACTTGTCTCTCGGATAGCGAATCCATCCTGACGCTTAAATCTTTCCTAATCTGTACTACTTCATTGTTAATATCTATTTGAGTACTGGCAAGTTTCCTTTCAATACGTTCTTGAATTTGGGTTACATGTTCCCCACTTGACCTATTCCACTCGTCTTTCCATACTGCTACATTTGCCGTTAACATTTCTGCTATGTCTACTTCGATATCTTCTTTAATCTATTATGGTCTAGTACCTGGGTTCTCATAACCTCTACATCAAACTTTAAACCTGCTAAAGACGCTGTCGTTCTAACTGACTCATCAACTAGCCTAGTCGTTAATGCACTTATATTACGTGTACAAAGGGTTTTCGAATTTTCTATCTCTTCCCTGACTTTATTTACATCGGTTTGGACTTTAGCAATATCTACGAAAACTGTGTTGACCTCTACTTGAATTTTATTTATGTCACCTTGCATCTCGTTTACATCCGAATGAATGTTATTAATATCGACCTGAATATTGGACACATCAGTTCTAACATTTTGGATTCCTCTTTGGACTTCCTCAACCTTGTCTTGGACAGTCGCAACATCATTTTTAACAACAACTACCTCAGCCCTAGCACAAGAAATATCACTTCGGACATTAGCAACATCTAAATTCAACATTGTAAGATCTTTATGCACATTAGACACATCTATTTTAACATCGGAAACATTTTTATGCACATTAGATAAATCTTTTTGGACATTGGACACGTCTGAGCGCATGTCAGTTACAGCATTCTCGATTCCTTGGGTATTAATCTCTAAACGCGACATATTATCCTCTAAGTGAGCAGAACTGGTCTGGAGAACTTTCATATTCTCCTCCATTCGACTAGTATTCCTAGCTTCCATCTCCGTTATACTTTCATTCAGCATCTGCTTCATACTGCTATTCATGTTAGCAGACATCTCCTCTAACATTCTCCTAAGACTTTCGTCTGCCATTACAATATTAATTCAAAAATAGACTGCTGTAGGGACATACATCAAAAGAGCAAAATAACAACATCTGAGCAACACTTTTCACCATATATAAATTTGATCAATTTTCTGTCTTAAATCTAACTTATAACTACCTTAGAATTAACATTCGAAGACACTTCATGTTGAAACAAACTCAAGCACATGTTCAAGTTTCTTTGGTTCATTTTATAATATCCTAACACAAATAATTTACATTTACTATCCAAATAATTTAATTTTATCTCTAATATGACTAAAATGTCATAAGCCGGTCAAATAAAATAAGATTCCAGATCATAGGCGATTTTTCTAAGTTTCCAGCCTATTTAACCTCTCTCAAGTTGTATAAGATCTGATCTTTTCTGAGTGTAATTTTCCTACTACAATACAACATTTAATTCCTATATAATCACACTCTTAAATTCTACAATTGGCCTAGACATCTAACAAAGAATCAACCTCTTTATTTGAGTCTATCGATCCACACGTTTTAGGTTTGCCAATCCTACTGGCGTTCAACCTGGTGATCCGCTTATGTTGAATCAGCCCCACGTTTTAGGGTTGCCAATCCTTCTGTCCCCGTTTACCCGGATAGTAGGCTGTCAGATATCCGCCCCCTCAATCGGATTGCCAATAATCAACTGCACCAGCTCAGCTACACCAATGAAAATGGCACTGACAGATACTACCGAGATTTGAGCACAGAAGTTAACAAGAAAATTATTGCGGAACACACCAAAATAGACGGGGGTCCATACTTACTTCTACTTACCTCTTATAATATCTCGGGGATTGGGTTGACAACAGGATCTCTAAAGTATGCTCCCACAATAATCTTGACCATGACATTTAAAAATGAACCAAAACGAAGGCAAGAACTTTGAACTGTACAAAAGCTTTATTTCAAATAAAGGGTATGACTTTAACAACTCAACAAAATAAATGTGGCTATCAGTAGCCCATGTCAATCTGACTATGTCCTCCTGTAGGACTTGCAAAGTTTCATACAACATGTTAGCTCCCACGAGCTCAAAATAACGTAACATTCATAGCACACTTGGACTGAATAAAGGAAGTCAGGATGAGGCACATTTATAGAGCATTTGTTTTCTTTTAATAAACATGACACTGGTATTTATAGGCGCAAGGCCAGAGTGTAGACGACCTCGTCCGCTGATAACCAGTTGTCTGGCCAGCTGTGGTCTACCCTTCAAACCTGACACACACCTGTCAAATGGGCTCCCTTGTCAAGCCACGTTGCGTAATAATCCAGCACTCTCAAAAGCTTTTAAATGTCCGCAAGACATCACAAAAATATTGTTACGCAAATCTTTCAAATGCTTTACTCAAATACCACTGGATTATTCTGACAATCCCTAAACTTGTTTAATTAGCCTCCAAATGTTTAATAAGCATTTTTAGAGTATAAAACAAACTCTTAAATGTTTTTAACAAAAACTCATAAATTAATTTATAACAATTAGAAATTGTTTATAATATTGTCGGAGACAATTACAAAAATTTTAAACACGCCTTTAACATTACTTTCGTTCCACATTATTTTCAAAGATATATACATTATTATTTACAATATTAACATCTAAATTATTCAAATTATTAATTTGAGAAATACATTAACCACATGTACATCCGTTGGTAATTTTATAATCGTGTCCATATAATCGACCAATGAAGGTTAGTTATACACGTTAATGTCACAATCTGGTTTAATAAATGTTTAATAATTATTATAATTATTTGTGACGGTAATCTTCATTCAAAATCTTATCTCAAATTCTTTCAATACTCTTGTTAATTATAACAGTAAATTCACTTGATTAATTTTCAAAGGACAAATACAATACATTCCTGCGATAAATACGTCGCTTATAAAAAATGCACAAAACTGCATTAACAATAGGCCCAAAATTCATCATATATTAATATATACGGCATCAAAATCATCCACAGAATTTTACAAAAAACCTCCACTTACAAATTCTTTAATATCATTAATTACTGTGGGAACCTCCTTCATTTACTTCAAGGGCATTATACATCAGCGACTTTCAACAGGTCCGCTGCACTGGCGATTATACATTCATAGGTCCACTTCAAAAATTCTAATAATCATTAATAGTTTCAAAACTGTTGTCATTTAACCTTCGTGGATTTCATTCATGAATCGAAATGAAGTAAAAATTTGCCAATCACAAACAAATTTAATAGTGAATACGCTTATATACGCCTCTCTGGTCTATCAAAATTTTAAGATTATCATCTTCAAAGCATTGTAGTATAAAAATACTATCATCAAACAAAGTGCGACTAAACTGCAAAATAGTCGAATAGAATCCAATTAGACTGTGGAATGCAAACATTATTATTCAAATCTCTAATTGAGAAAAAACTTCTAACAAAAGTTCACGACTTTAATGCATTCAATAATTCATAATTAAAGTTCATCTTTCACAAAATTGTCTATGATGCAATGGTCGTTCATAACTGACGATAAATGTCTGTGTTGCAATCAATTTCAAATAACGACTAGTATTTCCAAGATCGTCGACAACGCAAGAGATTTTAACGCTCTAAAATCATTTAAAAGTTCTTCCTTCTTGATGATGACAGAAAATTGGTCAAAGTAATTAAACTGGGGTAGAAATTACTTTAATAAAGAGACACGCTGTCTGAATTTAAATCTGCCATGAAAATCATTAACTTATAGTCAAATCGTGACTACCAAAAATAAGCAAATTATTGAAATATCTAAATATCAGTCTCAACTGATCCAAAATCATTTAACTATGCCCATGACATAACAATGTCCTAATAAATCGTCGAAAAAGGCATAACTCATCAAGGTGTACTGAGAATAGGAATCTCAAACAAGAATATAGGGCAAAATACATGAGGACAAAAATATGGGAAAATGGTTGCTCAAATATTGCTACAAAACTCAAATACAATAAACGTTCACGACTACCTTATCTGCCGATTGACGTTCCAGAGGAAAATTCCCCAAAGAAGACTGCTGATGGATCCATTTCACCAAGTTAAAGCTGAGCTCCATCCTCGAAACAGGAAACAGCACCATCAGAGAATCGAACTGCTTCCTCCTCTGGAAATTGCACTGCTCCATGAAGACGAAAGACATCCTTCCGGCAAAATTCTTCTTTGTGAGTCGGGACAACCCTGTCCTCTCTTGAAAAATCCCTGAAGATCTTGTAGAAAATCGCCATGAAGTTTCTGTAGTAATTTCCATTGAAATATTCATATTCAGTGAGTATGAAATCGTTTTCATTGCTGTTTGATAGTATTCAGCGTTGAGCCACGAAACATGGGTGTAGATGGTTGTTCACCACATGTCCGCTTGTATGGAATAGCAATTAGCGAAGTTCCATGTTGCTATCTTACTCCAACGATGTATGTCCCAATTGCATTAAAGTCCTTTAGCCTTCCATCTTCTCCTCGGTTATGGTAATAGTAGAACAAACTGCCGTATTAAACTGCTCCATAATACTGTAGCGTTGAGTCACACTAGCAATCAGAAGTCTCCCTGTTATACTAGCAGTGTCAGCCGTAGCGTAGGATCTGGCGATACAAAGTGCTTCTCAGGTAGCGAGAAAATCACTTTTGTCAGACGTCTAAAAGTGCTTATATCTTCTGAAATAACTA
Organism: Meconema thalassinum; assembly: GCA_946902985.2. Lineage (NCBI taxonomy): Eukaryota > Metazoa > Arthropoda > Insecta > Orthoptera > Tettigoniidae > Meconema > Meconema thalassinum. The sequence continues at coordinate 211,008,605 of OX336396.1, read as the reverse complement.
TTTGAAATTGTTCAAATTTCCTACACTGCTTAATGTAGCACTGCACAATATGATTAGCTAATAGGCAACCGCTAACTGTTCATAGCCACTCTTGTAGACGCGTTATAATGTGCGTTTTAACTTCACCTAGTTTTACTCACAGTAAACTTGCACTGCTTGCCTGCTTGAATATCGTTTAATGCGGTGGCTTCACCACGCGTTATAATGACGACTCTTTCTAATATCACTCGACGTTTCACCATATGACGATTCGAGATCTAACGATATGAGACGATTGAGACTCCTCTCTTCTGCGCAAGGCCTTTTATAAACTTCATAAGGGGCGTATCCATCCCTTCCATAGCGAGTTACTGCGTCATCGCTCGACATTCCAACTTCGTCAATACTTGACGGATTTTCAAAATTCAAAAACAGGAAATAAATTTCACCAAAATTCCAGAACAATGCCTCTACTGCAAATGGATTTCCATAATTCTGCATTCCAAAAAGTATTAAAAATACCATAGTTTCAGCAATCTCCGTCTTCCTTCAAACAATCGTTCATTGGTTCAAGCCTCCCCTCCAATAGCATACTTTCTTCCTCAGCATGATTCCACGTTTCCTGCGACTGCGTCGTAAATCTCGGAACTTTCTCGAATAAATGCTGACGTCATTGAGAATCTCAGCTTAAGTAGCCTGCTGGTATAACGTCTGCGTTATCCGTGCTTACGTCATGACTACCCACGTCATAACTATGACAGCCATAACTTTCTTTATAATTTCCAATATAGCCACCGTGGTCTCAACATAATTCAATTTACGGGGGCAGTACCAATCACTTTGAATTTTTTACCTATAAAATCTAAGTCGAGTTCGTTACTGGGCTAAATCGGTCGAAGGGGGTGAAGATGGGGGGCTTTTTTCGAAAAAGTGAAATATTGCTATAACTCTCTTAATATGTGAAATATTGAATCCGTTCGAAGTTCATACTATGTGCCGGATAAAGCTCATAAATGTATGTTTGAAACGTTTTTTGATAGCACCAACCATTGACCAAAGGTGTGGGAAAAAGTGGTTTTTTCGGGAAACATTAATCATATCTCTGTTAATAGGCACAATATCAAAACCGTACAAAATGGACAATATTCCCCTAATAATTATCTAAAACTTTTGTCAGAATGAATTTTTGATATGAGCCACCATTACGCCAAGGGATGAGAAAAATGATTTCGGAATTATAAGAAAATGCCAAGAGCTATCAGTGGTTGCCATGGCAACACTACTAAATCGATGAGGGATGAGCCATCAGACGTTGCCATGACAACGCACTTGCGCGAGATGAGATTCAGATTTCCATCTGACTAAGTGTGAAGCAGCTTCGGTGACGTAAATGGTAGCATGCTGAACTTCTATGCCCAAGGTCGCGGGTTCAAAGCCGGCCAAAGTCGTCGGATTTGCTAAGAGCGCTAAAATCCCTCAGAATGCTTTCCTTTTGGAGGGGAAGTTCCAATGTTCGTTGCGAGTTGCTGGTTGCGCTGGCATCCAGAAGCCAAGTTCACAGCTAGGTGTCGTTGACGGTAGTATCTGGTAGCAATATTTGGAACTACTGCTTGAAATTGACCATCTGCAGTCCTTACCTGAAATACAGACTAATACAATTCACACCGTTTATCAGACAGATTCTACACTCACCCAAATACACGGGCTTACATGACCGCGTTGTCGCAGCCCCTAAACTGAGGAACCAACCAAAATCTCTGCGGGAGATATAATTTTGCGTGAAGAAGTAACAGACCGTTAGATAGTTACACATCAGTGTCGAAACCTTGCATAAGGACAGTGTGACCACAAGTATAAACATGGACTCCAAATGACAAGAAGGTTACCGTCATCATAAGACAATAAAATGTTTAAAATATGCATAAAATGGCGAAAAACAAAGTTAATTAATCTCCGTTTATAAAATACTTTCTCGCAATAAATGAGGTCTGATCCTTCTACGAAAACCTGCATATTCTGCCTATTTTCGCCTATTCCCAAGTTTGTCCGGTGAAACCTACCTCTGCCTTCCGGCGTGCCGAGAGGACTTTTTTTTTGCAATAAAAAGGGCTATACCTTTCCGTGACGAACTAAAGAGCCTACTTTTCTTAAAATGTAAGATTTATAGCAATGGTTGATCAACGCGTAAGTAGAGCTGCCTGGAATAATACTTTTAGGTAGATACTGAAGTTGATAATTCTGGCATTTATGCTTTGCTCTGAATGAACCTGAAACATCGTAGACGAATGATTCTGAAATATTCTTAACTATATACTGTGCCAATTTTGAAACAGTTCACATGCATAACTTCTGAGATATTCAACATAGAGCCAATATTTCAATTGTGACATTTCAGCAGTGATTTTAAAATATAGCCGTGAGATATCCTTGTATAGATATTTATTCATACCATATTTTGGTATCGATAGCTGCAGCCATTTAGGAGTTGATAGGGGGCGGGGACACACACACACACAGACAGAAGGACTGACAGACGAACAGACAGATGGAGAGACAGATACACACACATCATTTTTCCAAAATGTGAAAATTAGGCTGTAATATTCTAGCATTTGGTAGCATGCTGATCTTCTATGCCCAAGATCGCGGGTTCATGCCCGACCGAAATCGTCGGATTTTTTAAGAGCGTTAAAATCCCTCAGTATGCCCTCCTTCGGAGGATAAGTAAAGCAGGCGGTCCCATGTCATGAATTTATGGCATGTTAAAGAACCTTCCACTAATTACACCTGAGTGAAGCTAAATTATAGGTTAAATTTCTACAACGCTCTTAGGTTCCAACATTCGTCGCGGTGGCGTCTAGTAACCAAGTTCTGACTAGTAGTAGTTGACGATGGCGTTTGGCGGCAAAAGTAAGAACTACTGGGAAATTCAATGTATGCAGTCCTTACTTGAATTTTTAAAAAAATACAGTCAGTCTGAAGACTAGACGTTATATCATTTCAAATGACGCATGCTACAAATGCTACACATTTTAGAAAGTCTCAGGAGGGCTTCTCGCTACGCTCGAAGCCCCAGGACTCTTTCAACAGACTCCATTACCCATTAACTTCGGCTTCCCGCGCGGGCACCTCTTTAAGGGTCACCCTGTATTTGAGTCTGACATCTTTTACAACTCTTTAAGGGTCACCCATTATTTGAATCTGATTTCTTACAAACCTCTTTAAGGGTCACCCTGTATTTGAATTGAATCAAACATACTGTACACCTCGTTAAGTGTCACCCTGTATTTTGCTCTGACATCCTGCAAACCTCTTTAAGAGGCACCCTGTATTCTTATCTGGCATCTTGTATATCTCTTTAGAAGTCAACCTCTATTCTTGTGTGACATCTTGTACACCTCTTTAGGAGTCACCCAGAATTCTTGTCTGACATCTTGTGCACCTCTTTAGGAGTCACCCTGTATTCTTCTCTGCCATCTTGTACACCTCTTTAAGAGTCACCTTGTATTCTAATCTGGCATCTTGTGTATCTCTTTAGGAGTCGCCCTGTATTGTTATCTGGCATCTTGTACTGTATTTTGCTCTGACATCCTGCACACCTCTTTAGGAGGCACCCTGTACCCTTTCTACATCTTGTGTACCTCTTTAGGAGTCACCCTGTATTCTTGTCTGACATCTTGTGCACCTCTTTAGGAGTCACCCTGTATTCTTCTCTGCCATCTTGTACACCTCTATAAGAGTCACCTTGTATTCTTATCTGGCATCTTGTATATCACTTTTGGAGTCACCCTGTATTCTTATCTGACATCTTGTACACCTCTTTAGAAGTCGCCCTCTATTCTTTTCGCTTCGCTCAAAGCCCCAGGTCGCTCGACGCCCCAGGACTCTTTCAACAGACTCCATTAACCATTAACTTCGGCTTCCCGGGTGGATGCATGACGTCACGCACTCGCCGTCCTTTATCCATTAACTTCGGCTTCCCGCGCGGATGCATGACGTCACTTCCGTCTCCGTAACGCAATCGTCTCCGTCCCACATAACGTTAGACCCATACATAACGACGAAGTCGACAAGATCATTTGAAATGATAAAACAGATAACACACACTAATATAGCCATCACAATGAACACCGGTTATCAGACAGATACTACTCACACCCAAAGTACACGGGGCCACATGACCGCGTTGTCGCAGCCCCTAAACTGAGGAAACAACCAACCAATATTCTCGCAACTTAGCTATGGCATGCTCGCGGTAAGTTATAGCAGTTACTGAGCATGGCAATACGGTTCGTAGATGTTGTCAGGTATTGAACTGTATTTCACCCTAACAAGGTTTAGCTCTCGGAAACGAAGGGGCAGGTAAGAGGCGAGTGATTTCCGTAGCTCTCACCAGCCACAGAAGGAAGAAGACGACGTGCGGCGAGGAGCGGCGTGGAGCGGGGACGTCCTCATGACGTCAGACAGACTCTGGCCATTTTCATGCGTGTTTCCTTGGAAACGCGTCTTCTCTGCCTCCATACAGTACTACCCACAAGTACCGCCTTCTTGCCACGGTGGGTGAGTGGTTAACGTGTCGGATTACTAACCCCAAGGTTGCAGGTTCGCTCCTGGCCGTGGTAAGTGATGTTTAAAAGGCAGACAAAATCACGATACGTAAGTCAAATGATGTTGGCATGTTAAAGAACCCATTTGAATTCAGTAGGCCGTTTTCATAATGGAAAAATTATCTCTGGATTTTCCGCTAACACGAGGTTCCTCAATTTCTCTACTAGAAAGCGCTATAGTGTCTAGGAGCTTAGATATCTAACCTCCTTGACTCTCATAGTGCTTCAAGGAACGCAAAATTCGACACGCAAGCTGCCCTCTGTGTGTTAAATAACAAAGCTTGTACCTCGGCACCCCCGACGCCATGCGATATTATAATTATTATTACAAGTACCGCCACCGAACAACACCAGACTGGCTCCGTGGATCAACGGCAATGTCCTCGCCTTCTGAGTCCAAGATAGCGGGATCCAATCCCGGCGCAGTTACTTGGCTTTTGAGGGCGCTTAAATGCGACGGAGCCGTGTGATGGCACGATAAAGATCCCATTAGTGTCAAAATTATGTCACTCCCGTGTCTCTAAAAGCCGCAGCAGTTAAAAGGCATGAAAAACCCACAACATTATAGTAATTACTAGCAGAAGTACCCGCTCTTCGAACGGTCTTCGGTATTAATAACCAGACGTTATCATTTGAGCTACTGTTGCAATGGTTAGGGGCTTGTCATTCCATCATAAGTTTATCAGAACGAAGTTAGTTTTCTGGGTATATCACATACACTGTTAATTTAAGCGCCATACAATGTGGTTTTCGGAGACCCCTTATATACTTCCTAGTTTTGTGTCACACACTGAGATACACAACATATGCTTTGGTCGTCCTTCTAGGATTATTTTTATTTTTCGCCTATTTTAGCATGTATTTTGAAAAGTTTTTCCTTATACCCACCATTCTATGAGAAGTACGTTGAAAAGTATTCTAAATGATTGTTTTATTGACTCATGGTTACAATACCTAATTTTACGATGCTCCAAGCACCCGAACATGAATTATAGGCGTACATAAACATAAATATATATCAACCACACAGTATTAAACAAAATCATCTTTACGATGAACCCGTTTGTCGACAAAAATATGATTACCTAAAATGTGCTCTCAAACTAAATTCACCTAACGTGTACTTCCCGACGTGAAAATAATATTCATAACCTCGTAGACGAAACGCAATATATGTCAAATTAAAACTGATCCTCACCGTTGTGGAAAGTCCCCATCCCCAGGAAGACCCCCTTAATAAATTATAAAGGCTTGTGGTGCATGAAAATTCGTGATTTTTATCCTCCAATGGCCCAAATTCCCAAAAGCTGCAAAAAACACTATTTCAATCCAGGAATTTTTGAAAATAATGTTGCTGTTTGGAGATATAATAGACCTTCTGTACAACATATCGCATATCGTACGTATAAATCACGTGTAAAAATTCTAGGGTACCACTTGACCCCCTTTATCGCATTGTTGAATTTTACAGTCTATGTTTGATTCCATGAAAACCTTATAGCCATTTGCAAACTTTCACAGAAATTTAATAAATTCAGTGACATTGCTTCTTACAGAAATAGATGGAAAGTTGGATGTCACCTCTTGTGATACTGTTGTCATGGTTACCGGCTTGCATTACTACATTAATTTCTTCTTGTTCTTCTTCTTTCGGATGGGCCAGCTAAGGACTACGACGTTCAACTTTTCAGCTTAGCGAGGGACTTGATGTTTGCCCAATATTGACTTATACGTACGATATGCGATATGTTGTACAGAAGGTCTATTATATCTCCAAACAGCAACATTATTTTCAAAAATTCCTGGATTGAAATTAGCTATGTTTCTCCTTTCTCTCTTTTGTCCAGATGATGCCGGTTTTCTTACAGGTTGGTCTGTCCTGAAAACTCTTGTGTTTAAGTATCATTCTGAGATGTGATCGTCTTCTTACATCACTTTTCATTATCTTCAGTTCTTGGATGTCCTTGTTAACTACTGTTAGCATTAGTTGAGAAGCCGGTTGGTTAGTCTTGTTGGGTTCATTAATGAGACATGTCCGTAGAAAGCCAGACGTCTCTTCCTGGCCACATCTGTGATTTTCTCCGTATATCAATATAGCTCCTGATTTGGTGTTCTTCTGTACTCGTCATCTATGTATTAGTTTATTAAATGAAATTAGTTTTCTGGGAATATCTCAGAAACGTGGTATTAGTGCCTCCGAGCCACCGAGGGGCTGAAAATGAGTTTTGTCTTGTCCTTGTACGTCATAATATAATAATAATAATAATAATAATAATAATTTAATAATATAGGGATAGCGATATAATAGGCCTTTGATGCCACACCCGCCCGTGTAAATCACGTGAAAACATTCAAGAGTACCCCTTGACCCCCTTAAGCGCATTATATACCTATTGATGAATTTTACAGCTTATGTTGATTCCGTGATAACCTTATAGCCGTTTGCGAACGTTCACAGTAATGCAATAAATGGAATGGCATTGCGTCATACAGAAATAGATGGACATCAGAGATTGTGTTGCCATGGTTACCGGCTAGCATTCTTTGAATAGTTTAATAACTGAAATTAGTTTTCTGGGTATATCTCAAAAACTGTTGGTTTTAGGACTTTAATATGTGGTTTTCGGGACCCGTTGGGCCCCGAGTTTTGTTTCTCACATTGAGACGCTGAAAATGAGCTTTGTCTCGTCTTTCTACGCCAATTTCAGCATGCATTTTAAGGGGTAGGCCCTCTTTTACGAGAGGTATGTAAATGAGTTACATCAATGATTACTTTCATGCCTCTGATGGACATCTGTACCTAATTCTACGTAGATCCACTCAGCCGTTCTCGAGTGATGCTCGTGCAACGTTGTACACAGACAGACAGACACAAATCAGGTTTTTGCGTGCAACCGTCATAAACCAGTCTGAAGCGCGTTAATAACTCAAACTTGCGTGGAAATTCAGAAAAAAACAGACAAACTTTCGTTTTTATATAAATAGAGATTACAACACCAGCCTCATCTAGTCGTCCACCAAGACGAGCCAGGTGATTAAATTCTGGTCTGAGGGCTGGAATAGGGTACACTCAGCCTCGTGAGGCACAACATAGTTTAAGGGCTGCGACAACGCGGTCATTTAGCCCCGTATACTTTGGGTGTGTGTAGAATCTGTCTGCTAACCGGTGTTAATTGTGATGACTGTATTAGTGCGTGTTATCTGTTTTCAATTCAAGTAAGGACTGCAGACGGTAATTTCAAGTAGTTGCTAATTTCGGTACCAAATGCTACCGTCCACGACACCTAGCTGTGAACTTTCGCTACTACTGGATGGCATCACAACCAGCGCCCGGTGACGAACGTTGGAACTTAAGACCATTAATCAAACCTAACCTACAAAGTTTGGTGCACATATATGTAGTTAGTGGAAGGTTCTTTTTCATGCCATAAATCTATGACATGGGACCACTCTCTAAAGCAGTGGTTCTTAACCGATGGTCCGCGGAACACAGGTGGTCCGCGAGTGCCTCGGGAATGGTCCGTGAGAGAAAAGGGTCCACCAGCACGTATTAAAAAGTGGCCAATAAATGGGGGATTTCGAAAACGATGTGCGTTGACCGAGAATCGTCCGAATGTATTCGCGGCGAAGACTATCAGGTTTTAAATTGAAATATCATTAAAATAAGTGTTATTGAGGAAGGGTTACAAGTGATAAGGTGTATTGGGGGGGAGGGGGGGAGGGGGGGAGGGGGGGAGGGGGGGGAGGGGGATGAGAGGTGGTCCGTACATGATTCAATTTCACGCTGAGTGGTTCGCAGACTTCTGCGGGTTCAGAACCACTGCTCTAAAGGAAGGCATACTGAGGGATGTATAAAGCTCTCAAAAATTCCGAAGACTTCGGCCGGGTTTGAACCCGCCACCTTGGGCATAGAAGCTCAGCATGCTACCATACCTGTTTGTTACATCCTGTATATCATCTCTGTCTTTCATGTCTTGTATCCTCCCACCTCTTTGTTTCTCATGTAAACATTTCCCTGTCTACTCTGATGCAGCCGATTCAAGTATAAACATGAGTTTCTATCGAGTTTCCTCCTCTGATTAAGAAAATAAACTTAGGTTAAGTCGAGTACGACCTAGTGTTTATTTCCTTTTCTTCTCGGATTCAACTGGAGGAACTACACCCTTCTTCATGGTATCAATGATAGCCTCAGGCATAAAGATGAAAGTTTAATTCCTTAATACAAACCACATTTGTATCATGGAGCATACAATATCCACCAACTACCGGATACGTTTTTTGTCGGTTCATTCAACTTTGATATTCCAGAAACGATATTCGTTCACTGATAATTTAATAGGCCTACTTGGGCTGTTGATACACTTAAAACTGACTTGGGACACTGGGTTGTGACAATGGGTTAGTTTACACAATTAACATTATGGGGTTTGTAGCCATTTTTCAGTGTTGCCTTAGTAAACAAAAGTTTGGTGCTTTTCAGTCGGTCAACACGAATGTACACAAATCCTGAGATTAATAAATACACTAGGATGACCAGTTTCAATCGTCAAGAGATCATCGTCAGATCCATTACACTTAGACTATAACATCTATGTTTGAAAATATTCACAACATGTACAATTATTTAGTTCCAGTATTGGTAACGCAACTTGTCAGTGTATGCTAATTGCAGTATATATGATGTTAGGTGAGATGCTAAAATGGTGATAGAAATCCGGAGTTTGTCTGTTTGAAGTTGAAACTGCTGGTAGCTTCAGCGAGGAAGACATCCAACAAGATAAGTCGTAACCTGTACTATAGTACAACCATAGTTAACTTTTTACAACCAAAATGTCACTCCAAACAGACAAACTCCGGATTATTTCCATTCATTCATTCATTCATTCTTTTTTTTAATTTAGGCAATGTACCCTCTAGGGGAACTCAGCGAGGGAACTCACCACTACCGCTTCTATGGGCAGTGTCCTGGAGCTTGGAACATCTGGTCGGGTTGGATACAACTGGGGAGGTGTGATCAGCACTTCGCCCAGGCGGCCTCACCTGCAAAGCGAACAGGGGCCTCATGAGGGATGGGAAGGGATGGAAGGGCTAGGAAGAGGGAAGGAGGCGGCCGTGGCCTTACAGTAGGTACCATTCCGGCATTTGCTCGAAGACGAAGTGGGAAACCACGGAAAACCACTTCGAGGATGGCTGAGGTGGGAATCGAACCCCCTCTACTCATTTGGATTACGCGAGGCTGAGTAGACCCCGTTCCAGTCCTCATACCACTTGTCAAATTTCGTGGCAGAGCCGGGAATCGAACCCAGGACGTCCGGGGCAGCAGCTAACCATGCTGACCGCTACGCTACGGAGGCGACCATTCATTCATTCATTCTTTAAAACTACATGGTTACCAACACATTACAAATGAACAGACCTGTAACTTAAAAAGGTTCCTGAGAAAACGTGTACCTCACTTGAGAAATGTACAGTATATACTAGAATTGTCTCTAAAAGCTAGAGTAGTTAAAATAACATTATTATTATTGTTTTCTGTGACCTTGTTTCTGAACACCCTGTACAAGATTACACTAGTACATTATGCAACGAGCCTATAATGGCAATAATTAAAACACGAGTATGTTTATAAAACGAACGAAGCGAGTTTCATAATTTCCAAACGAGTGTCTTAATTACCATTATAGGCGAGTTGCATACGACTGTTTATGTTCGACGATGTAAATGTAAACATTATGTGTCAGAAAACTGTATCATAATGAGGCTCATTATAACACTATTTTCATTAAGAAAAAGGTTCTCCCACCAATCAGAGCTCAGGAAACAGTTGTGTGACCAATTAGGTAACGATACCTTCGCGCATGCGCTCAAAATCCAACATGTCTATATAAATTACCGAAAGTGCATCGTCCATATGTTCGCATAAATAAACTGGCAAATATGAGACAAGAAATAGCACTGTACCTTAATATCCCCAAATTCAATTTCTACACAGCACACTGCTTTCAAACGACTTCGGTGACAGTTTTACTGAATACTGGTGCACAATCTGCACATATGGCATTGAAGCACACAGAGCGCATGCGTCGGTCGGTCAGAGAGCTTGGAAAACAGATATATCCTACCAGCGCTGCACTCCGATCACAAAATTCGAGTGACTGAATCTCAACAGATATTTATGAATATTTATGTTAAACCATATAATAAAGTTATAATTATCGTCGAACATAAACAGTCGTATGCAGCTCGCCTATAATGGTAATTAAGACACTCGTATGGAAATTATAAAACTCGCTTACGATCGTTTTATAAACATACTCGTGTCTTAATTATTGCCATTATAGGCTCGTTGCATAATGTACTAATACGTTCGACGATAATTATAACTATTTTATGTTCGAACATAAATATTCATTAAAAACTGGCGAGATTTCGCCAGTTTTATGTACTGAACAGAGCGCATGGGACGAAGAGAATACCTTGTAAGTGACCATGGCCTACTAGAATACCCCACTATGACACTAGCCACGCAGTGAAAATCAAAATAGGAGGCCGTGGAAGTCAGCGTCGATGTGATGCTCTTTTTACCTAATTGGTCACCCAATTGTTTCTTGAGCTCAGATTGGTGGGAGAAACTGTTTCATAACAAGAAGTTCCGTGACGAACTAAAGAGCCTACTTTTCTTAAAATGTAAGATTCATGCCAATAATTAATCTATATGGATCTATATAGAATAATGACGAAATTAAGTTGGTAATATCGAAATTGCTAATTAGTTCGAAATACTGTATACCTGGCATAATGTAGCCTAATAGAGAACTACTGTTGGCAGCCCTGGTGACTGAATATATTCTTAGTTCCATCTCTTAAGGTACAGAATACAAAATTTGGTTGAAGTCCAATGGATAACATGGACGTTACGTGCAGTTAAACATTGGATCTAACAGCACGCGTAAAATCATGTTGGCAACAATGAAATACATGTTTTGGTCAGAAATAATCTGAAATAATATGATCTATTGTTGTGTCTATTTTGAATGAAATCCATTAGTTAGTATAGAAGTTACATGCATTTTAAAATTGGACCTATCAGCAGGCTTAGAATCATGTTGGTAACACTGGCGTAGGCCTATATTAGTTACTCCAAATTAATCTAGAATGCTAGGTACTATACGTGTGCAAAGTTTAGAGCTATTGGCTTGCATACTTTCTGATATATTGATATTAGGGTAACAAAAATAGAGACAGTATTTATTAACAGTTGGCAGCCCTGGTTACTATTAAGAATCGACATAGTCATATCTGTTATGGTACACATAGCACACACGAAATTTTGTTGAAATTCAAATGATAGTATAGAAATAACATGTATTTAAAGTTTGACCTCTCAGCAGGCTTAGAATCATGTTGGTAGCACTGACGTATATAAATTACTCCAAATTAATATAGAATGACAGGTACTATACGTGTGCATAGTTTAAATCTGTCGGCTTGCATACTTTCTGATATAATGGTATTTGGATAAAATAAAATGAGGGCATTTATTAACAGTTGGCAGCCCTGGTGGCTCTTAAGAATACGCTCAGTTATATCTGTTTATGTACACATATCACATACGAAATTTGGTTGAACTCCAATTGATAGTGTAGAAGTTATATGCATTTAAAATTTGGACCTATCAGCAGGCGTATAATCATTTTGGCAACACTGCCATGTATGACCTGCTGGAAATTAAACTGCAATATTATTATCTATACGTGTGCCAATTTTGAAATAGCTCCCATTCATACCTTCCAAGATATCCAACATGGAGCTCAAATTTCAATTGCGATTTTTCAGCAGTTGGTAGCACTGACATCATTTTCAAATATGGCCTTGAGATATCCAGGTATAGATCTTTACTCCTACCAAATTTTGTTTCGATTGCTGCAGCCGTTTAGGAGTTGATAGGGGGGGAGGGACACACACAGCCAGAGAGACAGACAGACAGAAGGACAGACAGACAGACAGACAGACAGACAGACAGACATTTGACCGATCTCATGTCTACTTTTTCCTCATTTTTGCAAAATGTGAAAAGTAGGCTAGAAAATAGTACTATAATGACCCTCATTATGATACAGTTTTCTGATAGCCTACTTAATATTTATATTTCGACATCGTCGAACATAAAATAATATTTCATATATATTGTTAGCAGGTGGCTTAGAAAGGTTAGATCTTTGTTTAGTGTACAATTAACAATTTTTTTTAGCGTGTGGATTTTAGTGCCGGGAATGTCCGAGGACATGTTCGGCTTGCCAGTTTTGTAGCTGCTTCGAGACGGACACCCAATGGGTGAGCTACAAGTACCGTTGGGGAGGGAAGGAGGGAAGTTGGAATGTAAGGACGAGGAGTTGGAAGGTAGTGGCTGTGGCCTATAGTTAGGGACCTACCCCGGCATTTGCCAGGAAGGAAGATGGGAAACCACAGATGACCATCTTCAGGGTTGCCGGCGGGGGGATTCGAAGCTCCTCGCCTCCCGGATTTGAGCGACTGCCAGCAGTCATGCCATAACGACCCGGCTAACTCACCCGGTAACAACAACCATTGACCAAACGGAAATAACAGAAATTTGTTTTTATACTCGTTATGTGCTTCACACGTCTATAAACGGTGCGCATTTCCATATTTCCCATTTGCTTTCGAATGTCGAGTCGATCTCTGGCAGGTTTTGCCATCTGTTGGGCATTATGTGGTACAACTTGAGTTTGTATTTTTACTTCCAATAGTAACCAACATATCATTTTGTAGACGTCTCTCCTCTACAGCAGGAGTTTATCTGTGATGTAAACAAGTATGGCGCAACAACAAGCAAATTCTTCACGCCGCGTTGTAATTTCAGATCACAGAATATCATTTTTTGTACTATCAAGGAGCAACATGTATTAGTTGAAAAGGATGGTTCAGTGTCTTTTTATTTGCTTGCCTAGGACTTTCTCGCTCACGCGCTCCGCCAGTGATGCCTCAGTTGCCGGCTGCGCGTGCGCGTGATGCAGCTCGCATTGCCAGCCAACAATTGACTTATTAAAATATTCTTACAGGTACACTATACGGACAAGAATGGTTCTAGGACCTTAAAACGTACTTTTCAAGTTCATTTTCTCTGCTGTTCTAAATGTAGGGAATGGAGAGAGTTGTCCAAAATATCAAGTGGACAGTGTTACCCGCAGAGTTCCAAAGGGTAAGTACATTAAGTTTGGTTAAGATCTGTGAAACGATGTAGACTTGTGCCAAAGGGCCTAAATGCAGGAAATGGAGTGGTCTGTTCGAAATTTAATGTAGACAGTGTTACTCGCAGGGTTCCAAAGGGAAAGTAAGCTTATGCAAATTTTGGTTCAGATCAGTGAAACAGTGAAGATTTGTGCCAAAGGGCCTAAATGTAGGGAATGGAGTGGTCTGTCCAAAATTTCTTGTAGACAGTGTTACAGGTTTCCAAAGGGTAAGTATACAAATTTTGGTTGAGATCGGTGAAACGGTGTGGATTTGTGTCAAAGGGCGTAAATGCAGAGAATGGAGTGGTCAGTGCAAAATTTCATGTAGACAGTGTTATTCGCAGGGTTCCAAAGGGTAAGTATACACATTTTGGTTCAGACCGGTGAAACGGTGTAGATTTGTATAAATAACAGACAGTCAAACCAACATTGAGCTTTATACCGTATTTAAACATCTAGCGCAACAATCACAATAACGCAGGTTATCACAAAAATTCTCCACACACACACACACATGTACACGGGGCAACATGACCACGATGTCTAAGCCCCGCAAATGAAATATTAACTGTGGATACGTTAGCATAGAGAATACTAAAGTCCAATAAATCCTTGAGCATCACTGAAAAATGGCTTCAAATACCATATCCTATCTTCAATTTACACATGCTAGTGCAACAATCATAATAACGCAGGTTGTCACAAACATTCTACACACACACCCGTGTGGTGTATTTCTCGAAATAAACTGTCAGACAGAGTTGGCTTTTGCTGCTCTTTGGCTTTCTACATTAATTTATTTATTTAATTTCCCTTCCCGCAGACACCAACAGCGAACCCTTACATTTTATTTTCCCCGTACACTTGCTTATTTTTGTATAAGTTTGTTCTAGAGGTACAGCTTCTACGGAACCAGCCCAGAAGCATTTTATAGCTACCCTCTGAACTTCTTCAATCGCCTCAGATCAAGAGGAATTCTTTACCAATCCACCAGGCTTCATGTTCGTCGCCAGCTAACTGCTCTGTGAAGAAGATTTACACTTGTACAAAGATGTTATTTTTTGTATGTTGGTCACTCTTATGTGTACACTCTTTTGTTTCCTTCCCCTACGCCCTCGCCCGCCTACCTTTGACGTGTGCGTTATCACTCACCTCTATCGGCGCGCCACTCCGCTCGCTCACTTCTTCTTGTTGTCCGGCCGTCAAGGCTACAGTGCGGAACTGCTCGCTCTCAGTCCTGTTTTAGTCTTCGAGCATAAAGTTTGTAGCCCTCTCCCGGGCAAGTCTCCTGCACTCATGAGACATTTTAAATTGGACGCCATGTCTACTATTTAAACCAACCGTCACCAGGAACCATCGCCTGCTACATGGAAAGAAAGCTAAGTACCAAACTCCAATGGTTTTTAACATGTTTTAATGTTTTTAAAAGGGCTCAACGCTTTTTAATTTGAATTTATGGACAGTGTGATATTGCTCAATGTTGTGCAATAACCGTCATCGGGGGGAGTTTCGCTGTCAAGCTTTGGCTATCTAAGCTTGCTTTCCAATATGAAATTTAGTACTTCTTGTATAAAATAATTGATAATACTTTCTCACAACGAGGGATTTAATTCAAATTACCCACTGTCTATAAAACTTAGCTTTGCAGCGCGACACCTTTTTCGCCCTTTCAACCGTCATCATAACTTCAGAACTTTCTACGCTAACCAATCTTTCCACTATTCAAGCAATTTAGTATTTTCCACTCTAATTATGGGAATACTTTTCCTCACTGAGGAATTTAAGTTACCTAAACTGCTGGTCAACACCTAATTTGCTTTCCACCGTGGGAACTTTTCCGCATTATCCTACTGCAACCTAAAAACTCTTTAACGCTATAAACTGATTCAGTTCAAATTCTACTAAGTGATCTCCGTAACTGTAATAACTTTTCGTTTCATAAAATTTTCTGTGCAGCAATAGTGAACTTTTCCAATTCATCAATAGACTTCAGTGCAAAACAGTGCCCGTTCATCTATCAACCGTGCCGTGTTCGTTAGAGCAATAAAATTGGCCAAAACATTATATTCCATCCTCCTTTTCCAAACACCCTCTACTAATCAAATTCAAATTAACTTATGTACCTAGATATTACTCAACGAGGCTTCGCCAAACAATAGGCGCCCTCCCAATTTTGTTCTATTTAACACTAATTCATTCTGCTTGAATAAAAGTAGTTGTAGAAACTTCTTTTTTAACCTTTTTTATGTATTTTGTACCGGGTGAGTTAGCCGTGGTGGTTACGGCATGACTGATGGCAGTCGCTCACATCCGGGAGGCGAGGAGGTTCGAATCCCCCCGCCGGCAACCTTGAAGATGGTCTTCTGTGGTTTACCATCTTCCTTCCAGGCAAATGCCGGGGTTGGTCCCTAACTATAGGCCACAGCCGCTACCTTCCAAATCCTCGTCCTTACATTCCAACTTCCCACCTTCCCTCCCCTACGGTACTTGTAGCTCACCCATTGGGTGTCCGTCTCGAAGCAGCTACAAAAACTGGTGAGCCGAACATGTCCTCGGACACTCCCGGCACTAAAAGCCATACGCAAAAAAAAAGTATTTTGTGCTTATTCAGGATTCGTGTATTTCTAAGCTTACTTTTGTACCTATTTGGTTTTTCTCTTCAGGTTTCGTTATTTCGACCTGTACGTCTTTGAATTTCAAATATTGTTAAATTCTGCGCAAAATAGCGGTAATCTCCACATTTAATTCTCTGTATTCCTGTCACGATCAGGATTTAATCTATGTGTATGTAGCTTGTTGGCTCGCCAAAAGTGCAGTCAAATAGCGCTTGTAACTTACCTAATTTGTAAAAGGTATATTCACTATACAATTTATTGCTTTTAAAAGCTTTAAATTTCTCAATTTTAAGCACGGTTTAAAAACCATTGCAGAGGTTTAGTGCTTGTAACAAGTTCGAAACTTGTACACTATTGTTCATAGTAAACTTTTACCTTATTGGGTCTGAGACCTTTAGATTTGTAGAACTAACCAAAGAAAAGATTCTTCTAACTTTAAAAGATAAGATTTTGAATCTACCAAGTGTTAAGTTTCTAAAGTTTATATTTATTGTTAAATAAATTAGTTGTTTTCCTTTGTTCTTTATCTTTCTCCGTAAAATCACAATTAGGCAGGACCTTCTCTTCCCTGATTCTTCTTTAAACTTAAGATATATTTACGAAAAAATATAATTTCTAAAATAATAAAGTCTTTACTACTTGTTGCATTTAAATTAAAACTTCAAGTAATAACATTTTGAAAGTTTCTCTTGGTTTTTATAGCCAATTCTAACAGGCCATCGAGGCAAGTATAGCTAGCTCCGCAAGCTTCCTACTTGTAGAGATTATCTCTCTGACTTATGGTTTGTTTTCCAAATTTAAGTTTTGTTTGAGTTAGGCTTGAGTTTTTCCTCTTTTCTAAGCTTTTAATCGACATCTTGGTGTGTAACAGCTTAGTTTTCCTTAAGTGCAACAATTGGTATTCTTATAAGATTTTCACTAAAAACAATAACAACATAGCTAAAATAATTAAAACCCCTTTGTCTTTTCACTCTCTGGGAGCATTCGATTGGTTTGCCAGAGATACAAATGTACCAAGAAATAAAATCATCACTCCAAATTCAAATATTTCCAGCATTCTTGAATGCATAATAAAATCTAACCCTTCTAAAGGGAAAGTTAGTATATTCTCTTTTTTTCTCAGCTCACTTTGCCTTGTCAGAGTGCCACCCTTCCCCATAGTACCAGAATACCGGCTCGAGAGGGAAAGTACAATTACCGAGCGCTTGCAGGCAGCCTCAATTCACGCTGCGCTCTCCGCCTGCCTGAGACAGGCCCCCGCTACTCTTATGCTTGGCACTGCCAAATTCTTATTTAAGCTGTTTAAACCTTAGTTTTGGATTCTCATCCTATCTACCAATACTTGTCTCCACGCCGAAACCTATCTCCTTTTCTCTCTTATCATCATCCCTTAGGTAGTGTTAATCCCTAGCTAAAACCTACCACCGTGTACACGGGGCAACATGACCACGATGTCTAAGCCCCGCAAATGAAATAACAACTGTCTACACATGAAAACTGCAAAATCGTGATAGGAGAATGTAGGAATGTTTGCCACTATGTTTCTCTGACAGGATAGCATTACGTTACATTTTGCTAATATGCTGATTTACTGTGCATACGATTGCATGGAGAATACTACAGTCCAATAAATCCTTGAGCAACACTGCAAAATGGCTTCAAATACCATATTCTATCTCCAATTTACACGTGCTAGTGCAACAATCACAATAACGCAGGTTATCACAAAAATTCTACACACACACACCCATGTACATGGGGCAACATGACCACGATGTCTTAGCCCCGCAAATGAAAAACAACTGTCTACACATGAAAACTGCAAAACGGTGATAGGAGAATGTAGGAATGTTTGCCACTATGTTTCTCTGACATAATAGCATTACATTACATTTTGCTAATATGATGATTAGCTGTACATACGATAGCATAGAGAATACTACAGTCTAATACAGTCCTTGATTGTCAATTGGACAGTTTTCACCTGTGTCCTTTTGCAAATTTTACCGGACTATCATGATACAGAGTAAATCGTTGTTGCCTGGTGAAAACCTGTCCAACAATGGTTCGGCGTTGACTATCATGATACAGTGTTAGTCGTTGTCGCCTAGCGACAATATGTCTGTCAAGTTATTAGATCGGTGAAACGGTGTAGATTTGTGCAAAAGGGTCTATATGCAGGGAATGGAATGGTCTGTCCGAAATTTAAGGTAGACAGTGTTACTCGTCGGTTTCCAAAGAGTAAGTTTACAAATTTTGGTTCAGATCTGTGAAACGGTGTAGATTTGTATAAATAACAGGCAGACAAACAAACCAACATTGAGTTTTATATAGAGAGATTTATTTATTTATTTATTTATTTATTTATTTATTTATTTATTTATTTATTTATTTAGTCTAGAAAAGGATTCCCAAGAGCAAAGCTCTGTCGAGGGGAACAGTAGCCTACAGTACTTAGTCAATTACGCAGATGACGGACTAACTGCACAGACACATTAGAGTATACAAATATTTAATTGAAATTTATTCCAAGCGATGCTCTTGTTACATTATAATTTCACTTATAATGCAGTACACGAGTAAAGAAAATGTGTTTTAATATAATTCGAGAAAATGAGAGCATAATCCAACGAGCATTCTTGAAGATAATACTCAATTAATAATGATAAACATGCAGCCATCATAACAGTAAATTATTATACATTCGGAGTATGTAAATAGTACTTTGTCTACTTTTCATGAAAAGGGCAGATAAATCCAAGAGTGTCTGGAAATATCACAATCAAATTAGATAAAGGTTTGTAATTTTTATCATACATTCAAAATAGAATTGAGGATAATAAATAAGGTATTGTTTGAGGAACATAAAAGCCATGGTGTATAACACATGCCAATAAATTACCTGATAGAATAGAACAATGGAAAATAAGTTGTGAATTATGACCTCACACATATTGCACACTCACCCATTATATTGGTACAACATTTAGGGATTGGCGATAACTTATACCTGCAGTGTAGCCATGCACGTAAAGTCGCGTATCACAACTGCACGAGGGAGCTGAATGTTTGGAAATTCGAGGTTCAAATCCCACCCTGAGTGTAGATTTTCCTTGGGTATTCCCACAATCAGTTACCACAGAAACACAGCTTATAGGATAAATTTAACTCTCACCCAAATTCACGGGGTTGATGACCAAGTTGCACCAAGCCTCTAAAATGAATTGACAACAATAAATGTTGCTTTTGCAATCATCCTCATTAACGTGTCGGTATAAATATGTGATAACCTGTGTTATGGTGTTGTCCAAACCCTTAAATACCATCTCGTGGTGTAGCGGCTAGAATTTTTGGCTGTCGCTCGAAAGGTCCACGTTCGATTCCCGTCTCGGCCAAGAAATTTATATCTGGTCTGAAGGCCGAAACGGGATACACTCAGCCTCTTGAGGCAAAACTGAGAAGAGGTGGGTTCGATTCCGACCTGAGCCAACCTGGAAGTCGTTTTCTATGGTTTCCCACTCCTACTCCAATAAATGTTGGGATAACTCCTAACGTAAGGCCACGGCTGCCTCCATCCCAATTCTCACATGAATAACAAATGCACACACTATTAAATGTACCACAAAATGCAGGTTATTAGTAAATTCTATGTAAATTATACACAAACACATCTCCGGGTGATTCAGCAGGTCCTTCCAATATTGTTTGCTGCAACCCAACTAACGCTCGTTGGCGGGAAGGACGATAAGCACCGAGATCCAGTGGGGTCTGATCATTTAGCAAGCATCTCGCCATTTTATGGGGGATGTCTCTTAAGTTATGTGGTATTTTAAAGAAAATTTTATTTGGAAGGTTTTCTGACAAGCGTAGTTGGTAGCATGCTGAACTGCTGTTCCCAAGATCGCGGGTTCAAACCCGGCCAAAGACGTCAGATTTTTTAAGAGCGTTAAAAACCTTCAGTATGCCTTCGTTCGGAGGGGAAGTAAAGCCGGCGGTCCCATGTCATAGATATATGGTATGTAAAAGATCCTTCCACAAACTAAACTTGTGTGAGCTGAATTTCTAGGTTATATTTCGTTGAAATCCTCTATCAAAGTTCCAACGTTCACCACTAGGTGTCAGTGACATCTGGTAGCGAAAGTTGGAACTAATTGAAATTGATCGGAACTTGTAGCTCACCCTATGGATGTCCGCTTGAAGCAGCTACATCCTCTGCCGAGCCGATCATGTCCTCGGACACTCCCAGCACTAAAACCAATACGCTAAATAAAATAAATCTGACAAGAAATTAAACTATTCTTCAAAGGAGAGATCATCAGATTCTACAGTTTTGAGTCATCGTTTAGCGAGGTTTCTTATCCTGCGACGGTACCAGTCTCTGGGTTTTGATGCGAAGAATATTCGGCGAAACTCACTTCCACAGCTTCAATGTTTTCAAAATTTCTTCCACGCAAAGAAACGGCCATGTATCGAAACAAATGGTAATCTGAATGCGCGAGATCAGGGTTGTATGCAGGATGTGGTAGCAGTTGACTCCTCCCAGTTCTTGAATTTTTGCCATGGTTGTTCGTGCAGTGTGATGTCTCGCATTGTCCTGCAGCAAGAGAACGCTATTTTTGTTAACTAATGCTGGGCATGTCCGTCTCAAAATTTCATGAACTCGTTCCAGTTGTTGAGAATAAAGACCCGCATTGACTGCACGCCCATTTGGAATAAACTCCTTCCAAATCCCACCAGACACACAACATCACTTTGGGGTCCAACCCGATCCTTTTTAATGATGACTTTGGCAGGTTGACGACGAATGAGCCTCTGTTGCGTTGCAGTAATAGACCCAATTTTTATCACATGCGACAATTCTCCTGATAAATTTACCATCCATGTGGTTAGCGATAAGCTGACGACAGATGATATCCACTCTATGTTGAGCCGGTTCAGGGGTCAATTCATGAGGTACAGATCTACAGGTTCTGTTTGATTTTCCAAGTTCCTTAATCTGGCGTTGTATGGTATCTTTTGATGATACATACTCGCAATATACGCAATTCTAGTCATGGCCTCCTGTAAATAGCATTGGCGAACCTAAGAAAACACCTAAATTAACAAGTAGTTCCGTGAAGAACTATACAGCCTATTTTCATATATCCTATTTATGTTAATTGCCTCTATCAACACATAAAATTTCAGTTTAATTGCAGTAATAGATTTCTTAGATACTGAGAACCGTAAAAACATTTCGGATGATCGCCATGTTGGATTTTTATATTATGCAGGCCTTAGAGTTGTGTACTATTACATGAAGATTACTGTGTAGGTGTAGTATTCAAACTTCAATCGCATGATTAGGACACAAGATATGAAAATCAGATTTTAATATTTCGCACATCTGCCATCTTGTAGTTATGGAAGCCTTTGAATTAAATTATATGCCAGTGGATTAAAATTTGTATAAGCATTTACCGTACCGAGTTTTACTGCACTCGGATGGTTAAATCGCGAGAAACATCCATCACAATATTTATATTTCGCGTCGCCAACATGTTGGATTTGTGCTCACCAGGTAATTGTAATTCCCATAGGTGAACTTCCGTTCATAGCCGTTATCAACATACAAAATTTAGTAGATATTGAGAACCGTCATAATATATCGGTTGGTCGCCACGTTGGAATTTTATACATTTAGGTCATAGAGTTATGTAGTCTACTATTAGCTGACGATTTTTGCGTAGGTTCATTAATCAAACGTTCACTTCGATCGCATGATTAATACACAAGAAATAAAAATTTAATTTTAGAATTGCGCACAGCCACCATCTTGAGGTGATGTAAACAATTGAACTAAATTAGATGCCATGTCATTACAATGTACATGAACGTTTTATATTACAACAAGGACATTTTCTTGTTCTCCGTATGCAATGAAACGTCTGAATCTGTTAGTAATTGATATGAACGTTCACTATACCAAGTTACATTGCGTTTGGATGGTTAAATCGCTAGAAAAGTCTATTTAAAAGTTTCAATTTCGCTTGACCGCCATGTTCATATTGTAGTCCAACAAGTTTTCGAAAGTCTCATAGGTGAACTTCTAGTAGTGCCCTTTATCACCGAACAAAATTCCAGGGTAATATCGCTAATAGTTTTGGAGATATAGAATGCCGGTAAAATATTTTGCACAGCCGCCATGTTGCATTGGTGAGACGTAATTAAATTTAAAGAACACGGTTGGGGTCGGTCGAAATAGTACTATGACCTTTCTGAGTTTCATTGTAATCGCTCCAGCCGTATAGAAGTTATTAAGGGGACACACACATCCACACACACACACACACACACACACACATACGCACACACGGTCAAAAGGTGATCTCATAAGCCTTTTTTTTTTTTCATTAAATGAAAATAGGCTAAAAATCGACAATATTTAAGTTGGTTGGTTCCTTAGTGTGGAGAATCAGTGAAAAGGGGCACAGGGAAACACACAGCTTGCTAACATAACGCCATCTTATTTAACTCCAAAGAACTTATGTACAGATATGAACACTTTACACTATATACACAAAGTACAACACACACAAAGATATGTCAGTCCTTCACATCCTCCCCACCCTGGTCGACCTCTAGAGGTATGACCAGTTGAATTGGACGAGTTATCCGGTTCCTGTCTGGCGTGCGAAGGATGACGGTCCTGAGTAGTCCGTCTCGTCCAGGTCGTAGTTCCTCGATTACGCCTCTGCCCCATACGTGGCGAGGACGGTTGTCTTCTTGCAACAGGACCAGGTCACCTACCCGGAAGTTCGGGGTTTTGCCGCATGTCTGTCGTACGTGGTGATGGTTGCGTAGTTCCAGAAGATATTCCTTCATCCAGCGTTTCCGGAAATCTTCTGCCGTTTGTTGCTGGAGCCTGTATTCCCTTTTCAAGTCCTTCTTAATAGCAGGCTCAGGTCCTGTAGGGATTGTCGTCAGCTTGTCGCCGTGAATGAAATGGCTTGGAGTCAAGGCTGTAGTTCCTTCATCCTGAAGGAGAGGGCGGGAATTTATGGCGGCTTCAATGCTAACGAGAATGGTGTACAGGGTTTCCTCATTCACTTGCCGCCGGCCTAAAACTTTGCGCAAGCAGCGTTTCGTAGTGCCGACCATTCGTTCCCACCATCCTCCCCACCAAGCCGCCCGTGGTGCGATGAATTTCCAGCGGATGCCATTTGTGGAAAGGTAGCTCGATGCGTCGTGGTCGTGGAAGATCACAGAAAGCTAAGTTCTCTATGAGCTGCGTGAAAAGTGGTGGCATTGTCGGAATATATGGTATGAGGTAGGCCTCGGCGGCTGACGAATCTTTGGAAGGCCATCAGAAACTTATTTACTGTCATATCCGACGCTAGCTCCAAGTGGACAGCTCTGGTAGTAGCACATGTAAGCAAAAGGATGTAACTTTAGCGAACGGTGTTATCGTGGCGGACGTATAGTGGGCCCGCAAAATCGAGTCCTCTTACAGTGAATGGTCTGGAGTATCGTACACGATCGGTCGGTAATGGAGCTTCGTTCTCCTGTCCAGGAGGGTTTCGTGATAACTTACAAGGCAGACACGAATTCAATACCTTCCTAATGCTTTGCCTTGCTCGTAGAATCCAAAATTGGCTTCGCAGCTCGGAGAGCACAATCCGTGATCCCAAGTGGTGCAGTCTGATATGGGTATGGCGGATTAGAAGACAAGTGAAGGGATGTCCGCCGTCTAAAAGTATTGGGTGTTTTTCGTCATACGACATCGTTGTGAAGTGGAGGCGGCCACCAAGGCGGATCAATGTGTCTTGCAGGAACGGTTGAAAAGAGGCGATCTTCGATTTTTTGGGGATGGGCGTGTTTTGCAACAAAGCTTCGTATTCTGTTCCAAAGGTTTCTCGTTGTACAGAAGCTATCAAATATCGCCGACTTGCTTCGAGTTCCAACACTGTCAAGTCACCAGTTTGCTTATCCGCTGACCGAAGGTTCTTAATGAACCGGAGGATCCAAGCTGTAGTCCGAAGTAATTTGTTGTAGGTGCTGAATCTTGCGAAGTCACAGAGTGCTTCATGTGTGGTAACAACAAGGGCCTGACAGGGTTTCTTCTTAGCCTCTGGAAGTGTTAGATGTTCGGTGCTGTATTTGGGAGGCCAACTTCTTGGAGGATCCCTCAACCAGGCCGGCCCGTGCCACCAAATATCTGCTGATTTTAGATCTTGTGCTTGTAGTCCTCGTGATAAAAGATCTGCAGGGTTATCCGTTCCTGGACAATGAAACCATTGTGATGGTGAAGTGCAGCCGGTGATTTCTGTAACACGATTGCAGATGAAAGTTTTCCAGCGGTTCGGGTCGTTTTGTATCCAGCCTAGAGTGAGAGCTGAATCTGTCCACAGAATTGCTTTACTGATGTCACAGGATGTAGCACGGCAGAAGTAACGAAGAAGTCTTGTGCCCACGAGTGCAGCGAGTAATTCCAAACGTGGTAGCGTGACCTTCTTTATAGGGGCCAGTCTAGCTTTGCTACATACTAACTGAACGGTAGTGGTATCGTGAGCGTAAGATCGAAGGTATACAGCAGCACCATATGCCCGTTCGGAAGCGTCACAGAATACGTGGAGAGAATAGTTGTCCAAGTCTTTGTTGAGAGATCCATCGTGGGGTGTGAATGTCCGACACGTATTGAAGATTTGAACACCAAACTAACCACTCGTGCCCAATATCAGAAGGTAAAGTCTCGTGCCATGCTATACCTCTGGTCCACGTTTCTTGAAACAACATCTTTCCAATTATTGTCACCGGAGAGAACAGTCCGAGAGGATCGTATAGTCGTGATGTTATCTGAAGAACGTGGCGTTTTGTGGCAGGGTCATCTGGAGACATCTTGTAGTCATCGATAGCTGAAAGATGCAGTGTGTCATGGCCCGTGTTCCAGTTGATTCCCAAGATCTGTGTAACCTCTTGAATGGGTAGATTTTGATTTTGACACTTGTCTTGCAGTGTGATTGAATTCGTGGCCCACTTCGACATAGGCATGTTGATAATACTCATCAAATCCGTGAGCTGAGAGTATATTGTTTGGAGTTCCTCAACGTCGTTGGTAGATGCTGCAAAATCGTCCATGTACATGTGCTGGTCCACGAGGCTAGCAGCAACTGGGTAGTCATCAATGTGTCTCGTAGCCAATTCTCGCAGGGTAGCTGACAAGAGGAAAGGGCTACTGGTTAGTCCGAAAGGTAATCGGGTGAAGCGGTAGGTGACCACTTCGTCGGTGACGTGGTATTGGCCGTTTTCGTCCTTGATTACTCGAAACCAAAAGAACCGTGTTATATCCCTGTCGCTGGAGTCAAGTGAGAGCTGCAGAAAGGCTTGCTTTATATCTCCAAGAATAGCATATTGGTACAATCTAAACCGAAGCAGGATACTCATTACGTCGGGGAAAAGATTAGGTCCGATTTCTAGGACGTCATTCAGCGATAGAGATCCATTTTCATGAGACGAAGCGTCGAATACAACGCGCCACTTAGTTACGTTCTGTTTCGTCTTCTTGACTGCATGATGTGGTAGATAGTACACAGAAGTTGCTCGGTTGTCTGGGTTCAACATCTCTACTTGGCCTTGGATGATGTAGTCGAGCATTCTTTCGTTGTACATGGCGTTATAGTCTCTATTTCGTTGCAGTTTCTTCGTCAAGGCTTGGAATCGTCTCTCAGCGTTAGTGCGGTTATCCGACACACACACACACATACGCACACACGGTCAAAAGGTGATCTCATAAGCCTTTTTTTTTCATTAAATGAAAATAGGCTAAAAATCGACAATATTTAAGTTGGTTGGTTCCTTAGTTTAGGGACTGCAATAACGCGGTCATGTAGCCCCGTGTACTTTGGTTGTGTGTAAAATCTGTCTGATAACCGCTGTTAAATGTGATGACTGTATTAATGTGTGTTATCTGTTTTTAATTCAAGTAAGGACTGGAGACGATAATTTCAAGTAGTTCCTACTTTCGCTACCAAATGCTACCGTCCACGACACCCAGTCGTCAACTTGGCTACTACTAGATGCCATCGCAACCAGTGCCTGGTAACGAACGTTGGAACTTATCCGACGACTTCGGCCGGGTTTGAACTCGCAACCTTGGGCATAGAAGCTCAGCATGCTGTCAACTACTCCACCGAAGCCGCCTGACAATGCTGTACTTACGAGACATGCTAATAGTTGTGGAGCGTCACTTAATGTGCTCGTATACGCTGGCAGGTAAGAATTTAATAAAGCCATTCAAAAGCATTATCTTCTAGTATATGTCTTATTTGAGGGAGGGATAATGAACTCCTTGCTAAACCTGCCGAGAAGAAGGGGGAGTGAGTTATGAGCTGACGTGCATGATCACAATCCTGTCCTTAAAGAGGGAATTAGGGAAGATATGTAGCGAGCACGCTTCAATGAGCACTGAGTCTCGCTACCAGTGAATATTTCAACAGCTCTTGAGTGGAAATTATCGTCTTTTCTAAGCCAGTTTATTAAATATTGACGACTCTCGAGATGTTGGGGCGTTTTAAAAGGCGCTTAACGAAGATATCGTGATGTGTACACTCTCTGTGAACAAGAAAAATAAAAGCTGCTTCTGAAATGTTTCTTGGACGACTTCAAAATTGAAAACGTAAAACATCATCACTGTAGTCCTCGTTACTTTAAATACATTATTAACAAGTAGTTCCGTGAAGAACTATACAGCCTATTTTCATATATCCTACTCATGTTAATAGCCTCTATCAACTTACAAAATTTCAGTTTGAAGGTTGTGATAGATTCGTAGATATTGATAACCGCCTAAATATTTTATATGGTTGCCAGGTTTGATTTTTACTTGTGTACTATTACATGAAGATTATTGTGTACGTGTGGTATTCAGACATCAATCGTATGATTAGGACACAAGAAGTAAAAACGAAATTTTAAAATTTCGCACATCTGCCATCTTGTGGTTATGAAAACAATTGAAATAAATTAGATTCCAGTGGATTAACATTTGTATAAGCATTTAACGTGCAAAGTATCACTGAACTCGGATGGTTAAATCACGTGAAACGTCCATTTAAATATTTATACTTCGCGTCACCGCCATGTTGGATTTGTACTCACCAGGTTACTGAAAGTCATATAGGTAAACTTACGTTTATAGCCTCTATGAACATAACAAATATCAGATTGATTGCTGAATACGATTCGTAGATATTGAGAACCGTCAAAATATTTCGGATGCTTGCCATTTTGGATTGTTATATGTATAGGCCTTAGAGTTATGTACCATTAAAGGAAAAATATTACGTAGCTTCATTATTCAAACGGTCGAACATCAATTCCCCTCGATTTCGCTTAATTCCGCTCGGTCCTCCAAGGAACCCAAAAAAGAGTTCCTCAACTCCGCTCAGGCTTTGGCAAGGGGTCGACAAAAGGGTTATCCGCAATGACGTAAACAAATGTCATATCCCTCCTGCTCGCATACCCAGGGCCGGGTCAAAATATTTGGGGGATGAAAAGAGTTTCATCTAATGTTTTTTGTATAGTTTGAAATGAAGTAAACATTTATGTGCTTTTAAGATGCTGATTTTTCTTATTTTATTAAATTTCCTGTCCATATTTTTATTTAACAACAGTGATTAATATCTAGTTCTTTATGTATTACAGTATGTTTATATCTGATTTAACGAATGAGTGGACTTTACTTCAGAGCGCTTGACCGATGACGTGGTGGTGTTCGCATGACATTGTTCTGCCTTTGGTCAACCGCTCTGATGTCAAGTCCGCTCATTTTTTAAATTCTTATAACTTATATGGCAGAAAATACAAGTGATTTAAAATTAATCATTAAATAAGTCTGCCAAGTTTTCTATTTTTTTCTACAAATTTTATGCATTGTTTTTAACATGTGCATAATTAAATGTTTGTATGTTTTTAACCTAGTCAGCCATTATAAAATTAAATTAAGATAATAATAGGTGTATAATTTGTACCTAAAAATACTTTCGATATCAGTTGCGGATGCTGAAAATACTGTTTTCCAGCCTAGAACGGAAAAATCAGCTGCATTACCACACAACAAATTAGTTTTGAATTTGAACTCTTATAGAGATAGGATTAGAGCCTCCGTGGCTTAGGCGGCAGCACGCCGCCCTCTCACCGCTGGGTCCGTGGTTCAAATCCCGGTCACTCCATGTGAGATCTGTGCTGGACAAAACGGTGGCAGACAGGTTTTTCTCCGGGTACTCCGGTTTTCCCTGTCAAAATTTCATTCCAGCAACACTCTCCACTATCAAGTCATTTCATTTCATCTCTCATTCATTTAATCATTGCCCCAGAGGAGTGCGTCAGGCCTCGGCAGCCGGCACAGTCCATATCCTCGCCGCTAGATGGGGGCTTCATTCATTCCATTCCTGACCCGGTCGGAGACTGGAAGCAGGCTGTGGATTTTCATTTTCATAGAGATAGGATTATTTACCGTAACAGCTATTCGGATTTAAGATATCGTCTGAACACCACTTTTTCTATGCAATCATCTCGTCTGTTCTTATCAGTTCACAAGTGATAAGAAATTGTTAAATGACGAGTAGATTAAGTAACAACAAAAAGTTAAACAATTCTACTCATGTTTTGAAATTAGCTGTTCCACTTATTTTAGTAAACTTAAAAATGTAAACACTGAAGCAGTGGTTAATGTACTGCTTAAATATAACTGACCACGGTAGGTTATTTTAAAAAGTTATAATTAATTTGTTATCATTATTTGAAGTTATATTAGTTATATTAGAAGCATTGATTATTGTTACGTGCAAGAGCTCGTCGCAACGTTTTCAAATATGTATCTTCTCTGGATGTGACTTCACGAACTTTGAAACGACCGCCTGGTGGCTTAGTTCCGATTTTGAACACGAGATGGCAGCTGCTGTTGGACTTCGGGGCTTCTTGCCGTAGTTCCTTCTTCTTCACCACTAGAGTGTGTTGGGGTGCCTTATAAACTTATCCTATTCGTGTCATGTTTGAAGGCTATTTTTTCCTACGTCATGAAACAAAGGACTGTGTATTCATGATACAGCCAAATTAATTACTTAATAATCACATTGTTGATTGATGTGTCAAGCCTTGATTGGACAAAAACAATTTACATGAATGCAGTTCGGTATCTGACGTGTGATTCTCCGCCATCTTGAGAGTTCATTGTCTGTCGTCTATGAAGCAACTAGCCAGCTGGTGTGACAGAGTATCTCTTCGTGGGCTAGGAGGCATTGGCCCCTAGCTTTTACAAAATATGGATATACGATGGAAGGGCATTGCCTGTGCTCTTCAGGCTATTATTTCATCGTTTCGCAGTGAAGAAGAAATTCGGATTGTAATCGCATCTCGATGCAGACCAGTGCTTGTGACCCAAACGAAGCATGTGCTGGGTGGGCCATTTTCAGGCAATATAGTGCCGTATTACGTTATTTGGTTTGTGTGTGAATTATTTTATTTTTATTGTGTGTCCACTGTGAAGTTTTAAGGTACGTTATGAATTTTTTATTTATTTTATTATGGGAGTTCCAATATTGACCTTGCATGTATGTTGTGATGCTGTGTTTTGTTTTGCCTGGTAGGCCAAATTTTCTTTTATGTTTTAATAATGTTACCAGATATATATTAATTTTGTTATTTTTTCTTCGTACCTTCTGGAGACACATTTCTAAGTTATTTTACGTTTTAAATTATTATTTATTTTCCTTTGGCAATCTTGGGATTGGCATATTATTTATCTGATTTACGATCCGATGCTCCAGCCTCATGTTAATAGTTTTTAGACGTAATTGTTTTCCTCCGTTCATTTCTTTCTGCTGATTTTAAAATTTAATTTTGCTAAATTGTTTGCCGTAATTCGATCGGACATGCGGTCTCCTGTTTTTGTGGCCATGTTTGTTTTTGTTTTGCCGAAATGCATCCTGGTCTTGGGGGCAGTCTCTTGGCGCCGACCGCGAAACTCAAACGTGTTGTGGTGTTAGCTTAATTTGCTTTTGTTAATCTTGTTGGTTTAACCTTATATCTTTGGTGAATGTTCATGTGTTTTTCTCAATTACGAATATCGGGAATTTCTTAATTGTTCATATTTTATTTTATTTATTTTATTTTAAATTTTTCGTTTTATGGCGTGGCCTGGATCTTTGCATGTCGGATTGGAATTGCATTCCCTTGTAAATTATCAAGCCCGTTCTCATTTAATTATGCCTGTATTTTCTTTTTTTAATCTTTATGCTTTAACATTTTAATTTTAATTTAATTCTTTTCTTTTTGTTTGCTTTGCAAGCAAGCATGTTAAGCGGTCTCTTGCCTTCTTTGTAAATTATGCTGGTTGATGCATGTTCTGTTTTCTGGTGGAGGTGTTCTTTAAATTTTAACAATTAAATTTTTATTTTAAATTTTTAAGCAACTGTTGTGGCATTATTTCGTCGGCGACAATTCCATTAGTTATTGGGGGGTGTCTGTAGAATAGCCTGTGCGTTGTCCCCTTCTCTACCTTCCTTCCACCCCCTTTGGTGTTTTTCTGTTGGGGCATGTCATCTGGAGGTGATTTTGCAGTGGAAGCGACGCGGACCTCTAAATAAAGATAAGTAGGCCCATCCACGCTGGCCAACCACGTGTCATTTTGGTGCCAGACCGAGCTCGAGTTCGCTTCCGTAACTATCCCCTCCTCAATACCCGCAGGCTCGTTTTATGGACCCTTCTAGTGCTGATGGAGCGGTTGTTGATGGGATATGTCATGCCAGTGCACTTGATGTTATGTAAAGCTAATCCTTGTCGTTTGTTTAATTTCATGTTTGCCTCTGAATATCCATGTGCTGTTATGTAAGTGACCGGTTCAAAGCGAGGTGTTTGCTGCTGTATTTTATCCTGTTTGTATGCAACATTCCCACTGAAAAAGATGCTCGGTAAGTGGCTGGCATGTGTTCTTGGCATGGGAAATGTGGATTTATTAATATTCTGATAGCCTACATGCTACGAGTGAAGGCATCCTGGAGCCCTGTCTGAAGCTGTTCGCCATGTGTTTTGTGCCAATTTTTGTAATTTAGCTTCCTGTTCTCGAGCCAAGCAGGCGGTGACGTTTGCAGTTCTGGGCAGCATTGTGCATGATCTTGTATAATATGGTGGCGGTATTCGAGTGTCAGCCTAATCTATGGTGTTGGTAATTGGTAGTTATGGTAGTGTTGTGAAAGTGTAAACTGTCCTCGTAATTCCAAAAATCTGTTTTCTTCTGTATTGTCTTGTCTGCATTCTGTGTTTTTTAAAATGGCCGACAATAATAGTGTTTTCGATTTAATTGACTTAAGAGATAACCTTGTGAATTTGGAGAGTTCTTCTGGGGTTGAACGTGAATCACCTCTGTTTACTAGGTCTGAGGTTTTGAGATCGATTTCTAGTAGTGGTTTGCCTGCCCCTCTTTTGTCTGGTTCTGGCTCGCCCAAACCTCTTAACCCTGGATACGGTCATTCTTCTCATGTTAGGTCACCTAATGATTTCCTGGGTCCTTCCGACCCATAGCATCCCAGTTCTTTCTCTAGCAATGTAAATGTTTTGTCTCCTGTAGAGGGTGTGCGAGCGGGCTACCCTGGTAACAATGTCTCTTTTCCAAATGCTACATACTCGCCTACCGTTAATTATGGGTCGATACCTCATCCTATTTCTGGTTTCTTAACTAAGTTGAAGAGTTTCAACCTAGATGACGTTACCCAAGTGGTCCTATTTTTAAAACAAGTGGTCGAATTGGGTAACCATGCCTCGATTTTTGGGATGTCGGAAAGTCAGATTTTCCAACTTTTGTATCCTGTTGCATCCGGTATGCTGCGCGATAAGCTGATTGAAGCTATCCACCTCCGCATGTCCTTAGCCATGTTCATTAGGGAAGTGTTGTGTTTTTTTTGTCCCTGCGAGTGCCCTTAGTACTCTCGAGCAAAAGATTTTATATCGTGTCCAAAGGTTGGACGAGTCACTTAGCGACTATGTCAGTGACATTAAGGTGTATGGCCAGGTATTTACATCCCCTTTAACTGAACGACAGTTGGTGTCATCGATTGTAAATGGGTTTTCGCCTCAATATAGGTCATACATGACTATGTGTACCAGGCCTTCGTCATTTGTCGAGCTAAAACAGGTCATTATAGAGTCTATGGCTGTGAAACATGCAGATTCCCTTCGTGTAGCTAATGTTCCTCCTCCTTCCTTGATGTCTTGTCCCCCTCCTTCCATGGTGTCTCGTCCCCCTCCTAAGGTTATGTTTCATCCAAGACCCAATATTAAGTGCCACACGTGCGGTGGCGTGGGACATGTTAAGAAGGTGTGTCCGAGTAACCAGGTTGTGTATCGCCAATGACGAAATGTTGTGGAGACCAATTCGGATGTTACTTCTAAGGATATTTCTGTGCATGTGAATTTGGGAAAACCCTGTGAAGTTTCTGGTCGCCCTACTGATGAAAATCTTGATAACTCGTTGAAAACTAAATCTTCACGTGCTAATTCTGCTTATGTTGCTGACCTACCTAACCTGTCGGTGAGCAATGTCGTGGCAAGTCAGCCTAATTCTAAACATAATGTGAAACCTGTGGTGCGGGTGTCCTCGTCATCTACTTGTAATCGTTTTAGAGTGAGTAATGATTTTGGAATTTCTCCTGTGGCTAAAGGAATATCCCCGTTTATTTAAATTTGTGTTAATGACGAGTCCGTTTCTGCATTGCTTGATTCTGGTAGTGTCGCATCCTTTATAAGCGAGGACTGGTTTTTATCCATGAAGAGTGTTTGCAAATTTCCTGAGTTAGAGCCTAACAATGAATCTTTTATTTCGGCAAATTGTTCAAACTTATATATTTTGGGTAGTATGACAGTCAAAATCCATATTCTAAATTTTTCTTGGAAGTTTAAATTTTTTGTTTCCAGAAGTCTTTCTTGTTCTGTGGTCATTGGAGCTAATTTCATGTCACGCGTTGGTATGCTTCTTGATTTTGGTGCTCGCAACTTATGGTTTAAGTTTAATCCGCAATGTAAATTATCATTTAACCCGGTTTTATCTTCCCCTGCTGTCAATTCTGTTAGTGAACCTGTGACTATTGAGGAACTCGATCTAGAAAATTTAACGAGTCCTCAAAAGGATGCCATTAAGAGGTTATGTCAGGAGTATAGCGATGTATTTACTGACAAGTTGGGTGTAACCCATTTGATGGAGTACAAGATGTGCTAACCGATTCTGTGCCGGTGCGTTCCAGCCCGTATCGCCTTGCCCCGCCCAAGATGGCTGAACTTCGTATGATAATCGATAAGATGTTGGAAGAAGGTGTAATCCAACCTTCTATATCTGCCTACTCATCCCCTGTATTTCTTGTGCCAAAACTTAACGGTGGTTTTCGGCCGGTGGTCGACTATAGGGCTCTTAATCAAAAGGCTGTGTTGCAATCAATTCCTTTGCCGGACCTTCATACATGCCTTAGTTGGTTTCGCAACGCGAAGGTGTTCACGATCCTCGATTTAAAATCTTCTTACTTCCAAATTCCCCTCTCCCCGGAATCCAAGCATGTTACTGCTTTTTCCACTGACTGGAACCTGTTTGAGTATGCCCGCGTCCCGTTTGGCCTATCCACCGGAGCCGCTGTGTTGAGCAGACTTCTGGACAAGGTGTTTTCAGAAATTAAATTCAAGTTTGTGTACCACTACCTTGACGATGTAGTGATCTATTCTGAGTCCTTCGAGGAACACGTTGATCATCTGAAGGTTGTACTTGATCGATTGCGTGACGCTGGCCTTACCGTCAAATTGTCCAAGGTTTCCTTTGCCAAGCCCAAAATTTCCTTCTTGGGTCATATTGTTTCCGCGTCTGGTATCTCCGTGGACCAGTCTCGTACGCAGGCCATCAGAGATTTTAAACCACCCAAGAACGCCAAGGGTGTTGCTCGTTACATTGGTATGGTGAACTTCTTCCGTAAGTTCATCAGTAATTTTGCCGACCGTGCTACTCCTCTAAATCAATTACGCAAAATGCTGTGAAGTTTGAGTGGGGTCCCTCTCAGCAGGCAGCCTTCGAAGATCTTAAGCTTGCGCTCTCTAACGCCCCTGTGTTAGCCATTCCGGATTTTGGGAAGCAGTTCATTGTGCAGACTGATGCGTCTGGTCGTGGTGTTGGTTGTGTCCTACTGCAAGAGTCTGATCAGGGTAGGCAACCCATTGCATCGCTTCTCGTACCTTAACAGACGCAGAGAGGAAGTATTCCATATACGAACTTGAGGGTTTAGCTGTGTTGTTCGCTCTAGAAAAATTCCATATGTATCTTGAGCACACTAAGTTTCTCCTTGAGACCGATAACCAAGCCTTGAGCTGGGTGTTAGGGAAACCCCGTAAAACTGGTAGGATTGCCAGATGGTCCACTAGGATTCTGTCATTCCAGTTCACTGTCCACCATATTCGTGCGTCCGAAAATGCGGTAGCTGATTCATTAAGCCGAATGTATGAGGAAACAGCCGAAGAGGATATTCAAGGATGTGAACCCGTAAACCTTGTATCACCTGTAAATTATGTCAATGTCGTTCTCAGCAATTCCCCTGTGCTTTTTGAAGATGTGAGGAGATTCCAGAAAGAAGATCCCTCCTTATCTAGCCTAATTGACCGAAACAATTCTGGTGAAGTGATCAAGCCCTACTCTCTAAAGGATGGTGTATTGTGTTGTTCGCCTCGTCATGACCGTCTACCTAAAAATTGTGCTCCCGTCGGTCCTCAATCCGGAAATCTTTCGTTACTATCACGAATCTCCTATTGGTGGCCACCTAGGAGTATTCAAGACCCGAGCTAAAATCAGACAATTTTTCATTTGGCAAGGTATGGATGGCGACATCAGGAGGCTCATTAGAAATTGTGCTGCACGTAGTAATAGCAAACCTCCGGTGTCTACTAAGGTTGGCCTGTTGTCTTCTGAACCGGCATCTAGACCCATGGAGAGGCTTTTTATCGACCATGTTGGTCCGTTCCCTCGCTCTGGTCGGGAAACCAATTTGCGCTTGTTTGCACTGACGGTTTCACCCGGTTTAGTTGGATTTTCCCCACCAGACAGGCTACGTCCAGTTCCGTCATAAAGTGTCTTAATTCCATCTTTTCATCTTTTGGGCCATGTCAGTACCTGGTATCAGATAATGCCAAGTGCTTTGTATCTCATCAGTTCCGTCAATTATTGTTTGATTATGCTATTTCTCATGTAACCACCACTCCCTATTTTCCTAACCCCTCTCTCGCTGAGCGAGTCAATCGTAATCTCCTTTCTGCTCTGATTGCTTTCCATCACGACGACCATTCCAAGTGGGATTCTAATTTGCATTGGCTCAATTTTGCGTTCAACACCGCCGTGCATGAGAGCACGCAAGCCACCCCTTTTTCGTTAATGTTTTCCTTTATGGCTAATTCTCCGTTGTCTAATCTGTGGAACCTGCACGATCTCCTTCCAGACAGTTTCACGCCCGAGGATATGAGGGCGAAATTCGACAAGGCTAGAGAGAGTATTAAGGTATCTCATGACCAACTTGCCAAGCGACACAATGCCTGTCGCAAGCCAACTGATTTGGAAATTGGTGATATTGTGTACGTCCGCAATTTCGAGCCCAAGGGCGTCAGTAATCTAGTTTCAAGCAAGTTGACCCCTCGTTTTAAAGGCCATGTTATGTAGAGGCATTCCTGACTCCCGTTACTCTGCTTATTAGAAACCCTAAGGCCAACAAATTTTCCAGAGTGCATCTGTCGCATATTAAACGAGGTGGAGAGGTTTCTAATGAGGAAATGCTACCATACATTTTGTAAACCGATTTTGTATAATGTAGAGTATCCCTAACCTTCATTGAAGCCTTCAGGCATCTGTTCCTTCTGGAATTTTGAACTGGATATGAAAACTCTGCTGGGATACAAACTGTAACTGTTGGGTAATTCCCATTTTTATGGTAAATTGTAAAATTGAAACTAATTTTGATGTTTTCATAAAAAATGCTAGCATGTAAGTTGGACTCGGTGGGAGACATAACTCATGGTAAAATTTATATACATGATTCCTTGGGAATTTAAGTGGTCATTCTTCTACCATAGTTCCTTCTAAATGTATAGTCGTTTAACTCATGTAATCTTGAAATGTACTTCAAGTCTGTAAAAAGGTAAACTTATTTAATTAACTATTGTAAGCACGGATCTAGGTCATGGTCAGGATTTTCTTCATATAAATTCAACTTTGTTTCTCTTTTGTAAAATGTAGTAAGAATTTGTAATTTCTATAAAAATTTTTGAAAGAAGATTAACTTCTGTTTTGTAAATGGCTGGCCACGCGTCGCATAATATCTTGCACATTGCTTCCACCTACTTCGTTTAAAGCGAACTACATTGGACTTATTGAAAAATTTACCTAACGTGTCTCGGACTATGAAAGCACTGCTGGTGCTGGTGTTCTACGTTTCTGAAGACTTATGGACACAGTGAAGCGGTTAACTAAGTGGTTTGCGAGGTGATCAATTATCCCTTCACTGATAATCTGACCCTGCACTCTTCCTAACCAAAACGATGCGGTTTCGTCCATCAATTGGAGTTAACTGGTGAACATTATCTTCTGGAAACTTGCTTGGTGAATCGACTGGTGTTGGAGTACTGCCTATGCCTAGGCATATTCGTGAACGGTGTTCACGCTTAAGGGTGGGAGACTGTTACGTGCAAGAGCCCGTCCCAACGTTTTCTAATATGTATCTTCTCTGGATGTGACTTCACGAACTTTGAAACGACCGCCTGGTGGCTTAGTTCCGATTTTGAACACGAGATGGCAGCTGCTGTCGGACTTCGGGGATTCTAGCCGTAGTTCCTTCTTCTTCACCACTAGAGTGTGTTGGGGTGCCTTATAAACTTATCCTATTCGTGTCATGTTTGAAGGCTATTTTTTTCCTACGTCATGAAACAAAGGATTGTGTATTCATGATACAGCCAAATTAATTACTTAATAATCACATTGTTGATTGATGTGTCAAGCCTTGATTGGACAATAACAATTTACATGAATGCAGTTCGGTATCTGACGTGTGATTCTCCGCCATCTTGGGAGTTCATTGTCTGTCGTCTAAGAAGCAACTAGCCAGCTGGTGTGACAGAGTATCTCTTCGTGGGCTAGGGGGCATTGGC
Source organism: Meconema thalassinum (assembly GCA_946902985.2). Classification (NCBI taxonomy): domain Eukaryota; kingdom Metazoa; phylum Arthropoda; class Insecta; order Orthoptera; family Tettigoniidae; genus Meconema; species Meconema thalassinum. Next base: position 210,970,961 of record OX336396.1, on the reverse strand, counting down.
CCCTAGCTTTTACAAAATATGGATATACGATGGAAGGGAATTGCCTGTGCTCTTCAGGCTATTATTTCATCGTTTCGCAGTGAAGAAGAAATTCGGATTGTAATCGCATCTCGATGCAGACCAGTGCTTGTGACCCAAACGAAGCATGTGCTGGGTGGGCCATTTTCAGGCAATATAGTGCCGTATTACGTTATTTGGTTTGTGTGTGAATTATTTTATTTTTATTGTGTCTCCACTGTGAAGTTTTAGGGTACGTTATTAATTTTTTATTTATTTTATTATGGGAGCTCCAATATTGGCCTTGCATGTATGTTGTGATGCTGTGTTTCGTTTTGCCTGGTAGGCCAATTTTTTTATGTTTTAATAATGTTACCAGATATATATTAATTTTGTTATCTTTTCTTCGTACCTTCTGGAGACACATTTCTAAGTTATTTTACGTTTTAAATTATTATTTATTTTCCTTTGGCAATCTTGGGATTGGCATATTATTTATCTGATTTACGATCCGATGCTCCAGCCTCATGTTAATAGTTTTTAGACGTAATTGTTTTCCTCCGTTCATTTCTTTCTGCTGATTTTAAAATTTAATTTTGCTTAATTGTTTGCCGTAATTCGATCGGACATGCGGTCTCCTGTTTTTGTGGCCATGTTTGTTTTTGTTTTGCTGAAATGCATCCTGGTCTTGGGGGCAGTCTCTTGGCGCCGACCGCGAAACTCAAACGTGTTGTGGTGTTAGCTTAATTTGCTTTTGTTAATCTTGTTGGTTTAACCTTATATTTTTGGTGAATGTTCTTGTGTTTTTCTTAGTTACGAATATCGGGAATTTCTTAATTGTTCGTATTTTATTTTATTCATTTAATTTTAAATTATTCGTTTTATGGCGTGGCCTGGATCTCTGCATGTTGGATCGGTATTGCATTCCCTTGTAAATTATCAAGCCCGTTCTCATTTAATTATGCCTGTATTTTCTTTTTTAATCTTTAGGCTTTAACATTTTAATTTTAATTTAATTCTTTTCTTTTTGTTTGCTTTGCAAGCAAGCATGTTAAGCGGTCTCTTGATTTCTTTGTAAATTATGCTGGTTGATGCATGTTCTGTTTTCTGGTGGAGGTGTTCTTTAAATTTTAACAATTACATTTTTATTTTAAATTTTTAAGCAACTGTTGTGGCATTATTTCGTCGGCGACAATTCCATTAGTTATTGGGGGGTGTCTGTAGAATAGCCTGTGCGTTGTCCCCTTCTCTACCTTCCTTCCACCCCCTTTGGTGTTTTTCTGTTGGGGCTTGTCATCTGGAGGTGATTTTGCAGTGGAAGCGACGCGGACCTCTAAATAAAGGTAAGTAGGCCCATCCACGCTGGCCAACCACGTGTCAATTATAATCAATGGTAGAATTGAGCATGGAAGACTTGTGTCGTTCTAAGAATGCATAAGGATAAAGGGACCGCGACCGAGCGGTGTTGAGGGACTCCTCTGGCGACTACCTGGAGTGTCGAGAGGAATTGAGGTAACCCTTGCTACCTGACTGGAATTACCGAGTGGAATTGATGCCCGCCCATTCAAACCTTCACTTCATTTGCATGATTACGACAGAAGAAATAAAAATTTAATTTTAAAATTTTGCACAGCCGCCATCTTGACGTTATGTAAATAATTGAACTAAATTAGATGATTGTGCATTAAGATATGTATAATCATTTACTGTGCCACATTTCACTGCGCTCGGATGGTTAAATCACGAGAAAAGTCTATTAAAATAATTCAAATTCGCTTGGCCGCCATGTTCGTTTTGTACGTTACAGGTTTTTGAAAGTTACATAGATAACCTTGTAGCAGTGCCCTTTATCACCGTACAAAATTTCAGGGTGATATCATAAATAGATTCGGAGATATTGAATGCCAGTGAAATACTTCGCACAGCCGCCATTTTGAGGTTATGTAAACAATTGAAGTAAATTAGACGCCAGTGCATTACAATGTATGTACTCATTTGCTGTACCATGTTTCATTATGTTTGGATGGTTAAATCGCGAGAAATGTTTATTTAAAAGTCCCAAATTCGCTTGGCCACCAAGTTGGTTTTGTAGTTACCAGGTTTTTGTAAGTCTCATAAGTGAACTTCTTGTAGTTCCCTTTATCACCGTACGAAATTTCAGGGTGATATTGGTAATAGTTTCGGAGATAGTGAATGCTGGTGAAATATTTCGCACAGCCGCCATGTTGGATTGGTGAGACGTAACAAAATTTGAAGGGCACGGTCGGGGTTGCCCGGAATAGTACTATGAACTTACCGAGTGTCATTGAAATTGCTCTACCCGTCTAGAAGTTATTGGGGGGGCAAACAAAAATCCTCTCTCCCTCTCACACACACACACACACACACACACACACGTGCCCGCGCGCACACACACAGACAGACAGACAGACAAAAGTTGATCTCATAAGCCTATTTTTAGCCTACTTTCGATTTTTGCTCAACACAGGGCGAAAAAAGTGTGTCTGTCTGTGTGTGTGTATCTGTGTGTGTGTGTGTATGTGTGTGTGTGTGTCTGTGTGTGTGTGTGTCTGTGTGTGTGTGTGAGTGTGTGCACTCTGAATGTCTGCCCCCCCCCCCCTATCAATTCGAACACGGTGAATGCGAATTGAACGAAATTTGGTACAAAGGTAGCACTAGCAAAGGAAACCTCAGTGTCATGTTTTGTATCGCCGCCATCTTGACGGAAACGTAATGGCGGCCACACAAATAATCAAAGCTTAAATCAAATTACGACTAACTTAAACATCCGATCTCTACCAAATTTTGCAACAACATACCTTTAAGGGGGGAGCATCCTTTGACCAAACCAATAGGTCATCAGCGTAATAGTTTGCGGATGGCGGCCATCTTTGTGTGAAAATCGATTCCCCCTATTAATTCGAACACGGTGCAACCGAATGGAACGAAATTTGGTACAGAGGTAGTACTAACAAAAGGCACCTCAGTGTCATGTGATATATCGCCGCCATCTTGACGGAAACGAAATGGCGGCCACACAAATGTTCAAAGCTTAAATCAAATTAGGACTAACCTAATCATCCGATCTCTACCAAATTTTGTAACAATATACCTTTATGGGGGGAGCATCCATTGACCAAACTAATAGGTCATCAGCGTAATAGTTTGCGGCCATCTTTGTGTCAAAATCGATTACCCCTATTAATTCAAACACGGTGCAACCGAATGGAACGAAATTTGGTACAGAGGTAGTACTAACAAAAGGCACCTCAGTGTCATGTTTTATATCGCCGCCATCTTGACCGAAACGTAATGGCGGCCACACAAATGTTCAAAGCTTAAATCAAATTACGATTAACCTAATCATCCGATCACTACCAAACTTTGCAACAACATACCTTATGGAGGGAGTATCCTTTGACCAATCTAATAGGTTATTAGCCTAATAGTTTGCGGATGGTGGCCATCTTTATGTCAAAATTGATTCCCCCTATTAATTCGAACACGGTGCAACCGAATGGAACGAAATTTGGTACAGAGGTAGCACTAGCTAAGGGCATCTCAGTGTCATGTTCTATATCGCCGCCATATTGACAGAAACGTAATGGGGGCCGCACAAATGTTCAAAGCATAAGTTAAATTACGACTAACATAACCATCCGATCTCTACCAAACTTTGCAACAACATACCTTATGGAGGGAGTATCCTTTGACCAATCTAATAGGTTATTAGCCTAATAGTTTGCGGATGGTGGCCATCTTTATGTCAAAATTGATTCCCCCTATTAATTCGAACACGGTGCAACCGAATGGAACGAAATTTGGTACAGAGGTAGCACTAGCTAAGGGCATCTCAGTGTCATGTTCTATATCGCCGCCATATTGACAGAAACGTAATGGGGGCCGCACAAATGTTCAAAGCTTAAGTTAAATTACGACTAACATAACCATCCGATCTCTACCAAACTTTGCAACAACATACCTTATGGAGGGAGTATCCTTTGACCAATCTAATAGGTTATTAGCCTAATAGTTTGCGGATGGTGGCCATCTTTATGTCAAAATTGATTCCCCCTATTAATTCGAACACGGTGCAACCGAATGGAACGAAATTTTGTACAGAGGTAGCACTAGCAAAGGGCACCTCAGTGTCATGTTTTATATCACCGCCATCTTGACTGAAACGTAATGGCGGCCACACGAATGTTCAAAGCTTAAATCAAATTACGATTAACCTAATCGTCCGATCTCTATCAAGTCTTGCAACTACATACATTTATGGAGGGAGCATCCTTTCACCAATCTAATAGGTCATCAGCGTAATAGTTTGCGGATGGCGGCCATCTTTGTGTGAAAATCGATTCCCCCTATTAATTCGAACACGGTGCAACCGAATGGAACGAAATTTGGTACAGAGGTAGTACTAACAAAAGGCACCTCAGTGTCATGTTTTATATCGCCGCCGTCTTGACGGAAACGTAATGGCGGCCACACAAATGTTCAAAGCTTAAATCAAATTACGACTAACCTAAAAATCCGATCTCTACCAAATTTTTCAACAACATACCTCTATGGGGGGAGCATCCTTTGACCAAACTAATAGGTCATCAGCCTAATAGTTTGCGGATGGCCGCCATCTTTCTGTGAAAATCGATTCCCCATATTACTTCGAACACGGTGCAACCGAATGGAACGAAATTTGGTACAGAGGTAGTACTAACAAAACGCACCTCAGTGTCATGTTTTATATCGCCGCCATCTTGACGGAAACGTAATGGCGGCCACACAAATGTTCAAAGCTTAAATCAAATTACGATTAACCTAATCATCCGATCTCTACCAAATTTTGCAACAACTTACCCTTATAGAGGAAGCATCCTTTGACCAAATGAATAGGTCATTAGCCTAATAGTTTGCGGATGGCGGCGATCTTTGTGTGAAAATCAATTCCCCCTATTAATTCAAACACAGTGAAAGCTAATGGAACAAAATTTGGTACAGAGGTAGCACTAGCAAAGGGCATCTCAGTGTCATGTTTTATATCGCCGCCATATTGACAGAAACGTAATGGCGGCCGCACAAATGTTCAATGCTTAAGTTAAATTACGACTAACATATCCATCCGATCTCTACCAAACTTTGCAACAACATACCTTTATGGAGGGAGCATCCTTTGACCAATCTAATAGGTTATTAGCCTAATAGTTTGCGGATGGCGGCCATCTTTATGTCAAAATTGATTCCCCCTATTAATTCGAACACGGTGGAACCGAATGGAGCGAAATTAGGTACAGAGATAGCACTAGCAAAGGGCATCTCAAAGTCATGATTAATATCGCCGCCATATTGACAGAAACGTAATGGCGGCCACACAAATGTTTACGGCTTAAATCACATTACGACTAACATAACCATCTGATCTCTACCAAACTTTGCAACAACATACCTATACGGAGGGAGCATCCTTTGACCAATCTAGTAGGTCATTAGCCTAATAGTTTGGGGATGGCGGCCATCTTTATGTCAAAATTGATTCCCCCTATTAATTCGAACACGGTGGAACCGAATGAACGAAATTTGGTACAGAGGTAGCACTAGCAAAGGGCACCTCATTGTCATGTTTTATATCACCGCTATCTTGACGGAATCTTAATTGCGGCCACCCAAATGTTAATAGCTAAAATGTAATTACGACCAACCTAATAATCTAGTCTCTACCAAATTTTGCAACACCATATCTTTATGTGGGAAACATATTCTGACCAAACTGCAAGAACATCAGCCCAATAGTTTGCAGATGGTGGCCAAGTATGTGTGCAAATCGATTCCCCCTATCAATTCAAACACGGTGAAACCGAATTGAACGAAACTTGGTCCAGAGGTATCACTAGCAAAGGGCACCTCATATTCATGTTTAATATCCCTATAGCACGTTGTATTTCAACAAGCTACTACAACCAACATTCAATCATACTCCTTGAAAAGGACAAAGAGTTATAACAATACCCATGCATTTAGGAGAAAGTAGGCTATATGTTCTTTGCTGAACATCTTGTTTCATAAATGAAAATTGGCAAAAAATGTAACTAAGTCCACCATCTCTACAAACTGTTAGTTTGAATTAGGGTTGAATTCATTGTAGCACGTGTAATCCGACAACACTATGTTTACAGTCCACACACGGACACTGGAACGGTCATTTATAATGTAACATGAAAGTTGGCAGCCAGGTGTTGATCGTCGCTGTGACGTCATTTCATGTTCGCCAATTTTCGCACCATAAGCAATGCACAGTGAAGTCCTTCTCTAAATGACGGAACCTCGCAGAGGCCGAGTGACGGGTCGGTCACTGTACGCAGCAGCCTGTCAAGCAATGCACTGGCGTTAACAGCACCGTAGAGCTCAACTAGTTTAACGCATTTACACCTGTTAACCTAATTAATAGCTTGCCAGGGTGGGCGAGTGGGCATCGTGTTGGTCTACCAACCACAAGCTTGCATGTTCGCTCCTGGCCGTGGTAAGTGATTTTTTGAAAGGCGGCAAAAATTACGACACCATGTCTTACGAAGTTGGCATGTCAAAGAACCCATTTGAATTTAGAGGCCGTGTTTATAATGGCAAAATTAATCTCTGGAGTTTCCGCCAACACAAAGTTCCTTATTTCTCTACTAGAAAGTGCTATAGTGTTCAAGGAGGTTAGATATCTAACCTCCTTGACTTTCATAGTGCTTCAAGGAACACCAAAATTCAACATGCAAGCTACCCTTTGGGTGTCAAATAACAAAGCTTGCACCCGGCAGCCGAGGCCATACGATATTATTATTACCTAATTAATACCGACAGTGGTGGCAACGCTCACTAAAGCGCAGCGTTAGGTCATGGGCCAAGCTGACTCGGTAGATGCGTGGGTTCGATCCCCACCGTCGGCCGACCTTGAAATGTTTTTCCGTGGTTTCCCATTTTCAACACCAAGAATATGCTGGAACGGTACCTTCTGACAGACCACGGCCGCTTCCTTTCACATCCTTGTCCACTTGCATCCATTCATCTCATCTCTCATCTGACGTGCAGGTCGCCCACGGGCGTCGACTAGAAAGACGTGAACTCGGCCCCTCAGGAGGCCACGAAAATAAAACAAAAATCGTAATTAATAATCATCATTACTTACATGAATTTCAGAGTAGTTGCTGGAAACTTCCTAGGACATTACTCGCTCTAATGTTAATACTGAGTGATATTTGGTATCAGTGCAGTTATTTCGGACTTGAAAGCCTCCAGAGTACGCGGATTGTTTCTGTATAGGTCTACGTTTTGTTTGAGTTTTCCCCACAAGTAATATTCACACGGCGCTGAAACTCTCGAAAACATTTCCTTTGAGACGTCTTTTTGAGAAGATAAGTTTCCATTAGGAGAATTCGTTGTTTTGTTCTATATCTAACCATGTTCACAGGATACGAGATAGGCTATAGTACTTCATCACAGGTCTTAACTCTCTAAACCAGGGGTCTATAAACTGCGGCCCGTGGACCAACACCGGTCCATGAGCACTACGAATCCGGCCCACGGTAGCCAGCCGGACATACCCAGCATCCAACCAGCCATAGCTTATTTTGATTAGGCTACATTGTAGAATTTACAATGTAACTAAATCATACAAATTATCATCAGATGTTTTTGTATACCGACCAATTAAGAAACACAATATAATAAATGACATACTTAATAAGATTGTACATTTTAACTGTAATTAGTGACATGAGATTTATCCTAAAATCTTAACATGTGAAATGCATACATAGGCCCTAATTCACATAATTAAATTATTCATTATTATTATTTTTATTATTATTATTATCAAACTAATATGATAATGAGATTTATGCGGCTGTAACTTTCCACTGACAATTTTTTGCAGTTGTGAAACACGTTAGTGTTGGAAATTATTGAGCGGCTTCGGTGGCGTAGTTGGTAGCATGCTGATCTTCTATGCCCAAGATCGCGGGTTCAAACCCGGCCGAAGTCGTCGGATTATTTAGGAGCGTTAAAATCCTTCAGTATGCCTTCGTTCGGAGGGGAAGTAAAGCCGGCGGTCCCATGTCATAGATTAATGCCATGGTAAAGAACCTTCCACTAATTACACCTGTGTAAAGCTAAATCATAGTTAAACATTTGACAAACGCTCTTAGCTTCCTACGTGGCGTCTGGTAACCAAGTTCTGAACTAGTAGTCGTTGACGGTGGCGTTTGGCGGCAAAAGTAGGAACTAATTGAAAGAAAATAATGTCTGCAGTCCTTACTTGAATTGAAAACAGAAACACACACTAATACAGCCACCACAGTTAACACCGGTTATCAGACAGATTCTACACACACCCAAAGTACACGGGGCTACATGACTGCGTTGTCGCAGCCCCAAAACTGAGGAACCAACCAACCTTGGAAATTATCAGCAGCGAGTTTAAATGCTCACCAGTTAATTTGGATAGTTTTCACACAGATAAGTAAGTAGTGCCGTGAGCACATTTTATGCAACTGATCAAACTGTGTGAGTGGAAGACTCTTATACAATTCCAGCAATGATGACTTTATTTTTTTTATATCTCTACACTGCAAATCATCTCCGCGCACTGCGCCATAGATATCTCACTCAGTTCCGAAACAAAACTTTGCGCGTAATTCTAAACTACTGTTTGTAGGTGTGATGAGCTACTGTAGCGAGGTCTTGGTCCTTGGGACTTCCTAGAGGAGTTAGTGTGGCCCTTACCCTAAAAGGTTTGGAGACCTCTGCTCTAAACTAAAGAATCTTAGTAAATGCGTATGTAACTAATGCTATGGCAGCATTCAGAACTTCCCGACCCACTGTATTGTAATCGGTATGCTAGTTATCTGACAGTGATACAATCGCAACTTTCATTCTTTCTTTCTTTCTTTAGTTCTTTCTTTCACTTTCATTTTTCTATCTTTCTTTATTTCTTTCTTTCTTTCTTTCTTTCTTTCTTCCTTTCTTTTCTCTTTCTTCCTCTCTTTCTTTCTTCCTTTCTTTCACGTTTTCTCTTTCATCCTTTCTTTCTTTCTTTCTTCTTTTCTTTCTTTCTTTCTTTCTTTCTTTCTTTCTTTCTTCGTTTCTTTAACTTTTTCTTTATTTCACTCTCTCTTTCTTTCTTTTTTTCTTTCTTTCTTCCATCCTTTCTTTCACATTTTCTTTCTTTCTTTCTTTCTTCCCCTCTTTCTTTCTTTCTTTCTTTCTTTCTTTCTTCCTTTCTTTTCTTTTCTTGTTCTTTTTATTTTCTTCTTTCCTTCTTCCTTTTTCTCCCTTTTTCTTTCTTTATTTATTTCTTTCTTCCTTTCTTTCTTCCTCTCTTCACTTCACTTTTTTCTTCCTCTATTTGTTTCTATCTTCCTTTCTTGCTGTTTTTCACTTTTTCTTTCTTTTTCCTCTGTTTGTTTCTTTCTACCTTTCTTTCTTTCATTTTTCTTTCTTTATTTCCTCCTCTTTTGTTTCTTCTTTCTTTCTATCTTTCATTCATTTTTTTCTTTTTTCTTTCTCTCCTAGTTTCTTAATTTCTTTCCTTTTTAACTTTTTCTTTCTTTCTTTCTTTCTTTCTTTCTTTCTTTCTTTCTGTTTTTCTTTGGCTTCTAACTTATCAGACCTTTCATACTCAATGCAGAGCATTCTGCTGGAAAGATGACTGAACAGTAATGTCTAAGTTTGGCGTTGATAAATATTTATCGTTTATCTTCTTCTTCTTTAATCGTATCGGCCAACTAAGAACCACGTTATTTCAACTGGCTTTTCTGGGCTTCTCTCTCTCTCTCTCTCTTTGCCCAGTGTTCCGTCATACGTTGCCGGTGTTGCTCTTTTCTTTCTTCCGTCCACATCTTTCCCGTCTTCAACTTCGGTTTTTCCTGAAAACCCTGGTAGTCGTGTAGTTTCTTCCTGAGGGAATTGCGTTATTGAATATCCCCACAGGTAATTTCCATCTCTTGCAGGTCACTTTCCACCTCTTCGAACCAGGCTGGCTTGGTCTTCTTATTTTTAAAATAGTTAAAGATCCGGTTCGTCAATCGTGTGGGTTTCATTCTAAGCAAGTGGCCATAAAATGCAATCCTCCTTTTCCTCAGTACATCAGAGATCTTCTGGACATGAATATACAGCTCATAGTTATGCCGCCGTCTATATTCACCGTTGTCTTTAATCGGGCCAAGAATTTTCCTCAAGAACTTTTTTCCTTGATCTCCAATTTTTCTACCAGGCCTTTCTTGTTCATGGTGAGGCATTCCGCTGCGTACAGAGCCTCTGGTAGTATGACAGTGCAATAATGCCAAAGTTTTGCGTTAAGGGATATTGACTTTTTGTTGTAAACGTCCTTGGTGAGTTGGTACGCCATTTCCATTTTATTCATGCGCGAAGTGAAGGTTTCTTTCTCACATACATTGGGTTCTACCCACTCGCCAAGATATTTATCGTTTATCATTATTATTATTATCTTTATTTCCTCATGGATATGGTGAGTCTCAACAGACAAGATACGGACTTAACAAACAAGTACCTTATAATTATTACTGGGATAAAAGCAAGATGTTCGGGAAAGAACATATAGCCTACTTTCTCCTAAATGTATGGGTATAGTTATAACTCTCTGTCCTTATCATCTCCTAATTTCTTCCTATTTGAAGTGCAAATTGGCACACAGGATTTGAACAGTGGCGTTCAAACCATAGTTTATAATTTACCCCAGCATTTTGCAATTTCATCAGCAAACACTCCAAACACCGACTACTTACAATAATTGAAACTTCGTTGCTCTAATAAGGCCCATCTACAATGCGCAGTTGGCAGTCCGTAGTTGGTAGTCCTCGGTCGGCAGTCGCGATCGACTCCGTGTATACTATAGGCACCATACACAACATGAAGTTGCAGTTGGTAACTGGCAGTTGGCAGTCGCGAATTTTCTCCTTGACTGCCAACTACCCGACTGCAGCAATGTAATAGCCAATCAGAGCAGATCAGAAACTGACGTCACGTTGTTGTTCTGTGTCGTGTACGAATGATATAGGACTAAGTGAAGTAACTTCGCAACCCGTTAATTTATAGGCTAATCTTAAATACACGGTATAACAAAATAATCCATCTCCAAATCATCCATATTGCAAGTTTTGAGGTTATCAACAACGCCTCTGTGCACAAGGAATAAACGAATGTTACTGTATTATTACTCCTAACAGTCGTTAAGACTGGGTTCACTAACTGGCCGGTATAGAGCGCTACTCGAATCTATAGTTTCTGCATAGTACAACTGAAGGCTGGTAGATGTCACTCCGGTGGAGAATGTCGTTTTTTTTAATATATAATTTCCATTGCAAAAAGCACCATATAACGCTTTATTTTATAACCTCTCAGTACTCAAGAAACAATAAATATAAAAAAAAACAAGCAAAAAAGTTCTACTTTGATAGGATTTGAACCCCGGCCAGCCACATGAGAGACGGGAGCTCTAACCACACAGCCAATCGTACACTCATAATTAACGCGTTATCGATCAAATTCATATAACGTACTGTATTAGCAAATAATCACTTGGACTGAAGATTTCTTCACTGGAGTATATTTCAAACCGAGTTCATTTCATATTAAGTTCATATAATTTTTATCAGTAGGTTATATTGCATGCAACATACTGAAATTAGTAAAATATAGGTCAGAACGAGAGATCAGCTGCCATCTTGTCAAAAAGCCGAGACGATTCAGATTTTTAAAGTCACTTCTAGATCATAATATTACAATATAAACTTTTAATTTCGAACGAACCTCGTCGCTTAGAACAGATTAAACGATTCTTGGTTCGATAATCGGAACTGGTGGGTCCCATGTTATGGATTATAAATTTTGCATAATTCACACGGCCGCCGTTAATTTATAGGATAATCTTAAATACACGGTATAACAAAATAATCCATCTCCAAATCATCCATATGCAAGTTTTGAGGTTATCAACAACGCCTCTGTGCACAAGGAATAAACGAATGTTACTGTATTATTACTCCAAGCAGTCGTTAAGACTGGGTTCACTAACTGGCCGGTATAGAGCGCTGCTCGAATCTATAGTTTCTGCATAGTACAACTGAAGGCTGGTAGATGTCACTCCGGTGGAGAATGTCGTTTTTTTATATATAATTTCCATTGCAAAAAGCACCATATAACGCTTTATTTTATAACGTCTCAGTACTCAAGAAACAATAAATATAAAAAAATCAAGCAAAAAAGTTCTACTTTGTTAGGATTTGAACCCCGGCCAGCCACATGAGAGACGGGAGCTCTAACCACACAGCCAATCGTACACTCATGATTAACGCGTTATCGATCAAATACATATAACGTACTGTATTAGCAAATAATCACTTGGACTGAAGATTTCTTCACTGGAGTATATTTCAAACCGAGTTCATTTCATATTAAGTTCATATAATTTTTATCAGTATTTACACAGAGGTATGTTTGGAACAATATTACCCACATAACCCACAAGAGGACAGCACCGTACAGAGACATTAAGAAGGCTGTGGTTGATGACAACGTGTATCTAGTTCTTCTATTCTCCTTTTCCTAATGTCTTCTGTTTATGTGCAATGCTGGGACTGTGATTTTATTAATAAACGAGTGTATACATAGCCTCCCCTTAGAGCTAAATGACATTTTATTCAGAATCTGTGGTACGAACTTGTGCACATCATTTGTAAAAGAATTTAAAAAAAAAGGTTAACTGTAGCAGTATTCGATCCCCAGTCTACTGCGTGACAGGCTAACACGCTAGCCCAGAACTAAACATATCCTTAACATCATCGTGTTCTTAACTGATATATTAGATACAATCTGCTGGAAATAATGACTTGAAATAAACGATTTCTTCACTGCAGTACATCTTCATTATAGATCATTTCATACAAAGTTTATATTATTGTATCAGTAGGGTATATCACATATAACATACTAAAACTACTGAAATATAAGACAGGCTCATGAGGACAGCTGCCATCTTGTCGTGTGGCAGAGACGCCTCAGCTCTTTTAAGCCACTCATACAGTATAATATTATAATATTAAATTAAAATAAATAACGGATCACGACCTTCAGGATAGCTTAAACCACCCTAGGCTCGATAATCGGAATTGGTAGGTCTTAAACTATTGTTTATAATGGTTGCATAATTCACACGGCCGCCATCCTGAAATAGCAAGGCCGATTACCTTGAAGTTTGGGTGAAAGACGCGTCCTATATAAAGGTATGTTGTCACCAAATTTGGTAGAGATCGGATAATTAGTTTAGCCGTAATTTGAGTTTACGTTTTGAACGTTTGAGTGGCCGCCATTCAGTTTTGGTAAAGATGGCGGCGATATAAAGTATGACATTAAGGTGCCCTTTGCTAGTGCTACCTCTGTACCAAATTTCGTTCAATTCGGTTTCACCGTGTTCGAATTGATAGGGGGGGAGGGGGGGCAGACATTCAGAGTACACACACTCACACACACACACACACACACACACAGACAGACACACAATTTTTCGCCCTGTGTTGATCTCATAAGTCTACTTTCATTTTTTGCAAAAATCGAAAGTAGGCTAATAATCGGTCTATGTGACATGTATCTAGTAACACTGCCTTCTGCATTCTGGCGATCAGATGTTTCATTCTTAGTTCCTCCAGAGCCTTTGGAACTATTCCCGTTGCTGACATCACCAGTGGTAACATTTTCGCAGAGTCTCGTCACATCTTCCTGATTACTTCTGCCAACTTATTGTTGCATCACTTATATTGCGCATGCGCTTACACATTCTCAGCATATTTGCTGGAAAGAAATCATTTAAAATCCCAGATATTATGTATATCTTGAAGAGAAAATGCTTCAATCTCTGGGTGACTGCATTTGGTAGTAACATTGCCCTTTTCCCTCAGCACTTCAGGCTTGATTGCCCAATCACAACCTCACTATGTGACACGTTGAAAGTATGACTGTCCTCTGCATCAGCTTAAAAAGGCCCGGATCTTACTTCAAATCCGTGAAAGATTCCTTAAAGTAATTCGGAATCACGCCAGTGCTGGAGATGATCATATGAACTGTCCTGACTTGTGCTATGTGACATTGCTTCCGTATCAGTTCGGAAAACTCTCTGTATGTTAATAGATTTTCAACATGTTTTGTTAGCATGTAGCCACTGTTTGGGATTGCCACATATGCGTATGCAGGTGGTGTGCCTCATACATTTGTCAACAAGAACTAGATCAGGTCTGTTTTGTACGCCTGACTGGTCTGACCATACAGTACGATCCCAGTTTAGGTAAAGCTGTCATTTTCCAGTACACTTTCTGGGGCATTTCTATAGTACGGCACTTTCTCTTGGCTCAGCAGTTGATGGTGTCGAGTCAATTCTCGATATACTATCTTGGCAACAAAATCATGTCTCTTCCTATATTCTGGAAAATGGCGACAACCTGAAATGACATGCTGAACAGTTTCAGATATTGGGCAACCTTATCTGCAATAGTTAACTTGCACAGACGTATCTTTGATAATGAACTTTAGGTAGTTCCTCGTGGGGACAATCTGGTCCTGAATAGCCAACATAAAGTCTTCTGTTTCAGGAAGCATCTGCCCAAGAATCAGCCAAAAGTTCGACGCTAGTTTGTCGACGTGGGTTTGGATGATTTCATTGGGATTTCTTCCGTGCAGTGGCTTGGAAAACCAGGCATTGAATCTATCCAAAAATCACTGCGCACCTGATATTAAGTCTTTAGCTGACTTAAGAGAAGTGGAGTAGAATCATTATTACTATTATCTATGTCACACGTTACAGGCCTATTAGACCACGCGAAGCAATCATGACTACTTGTTCTTCCTGTTTTTCCAGTACTCCTTTATTCGTGCACTCAAGGCCCTTTTCCTTTCTTCGGTCCACTTTGGTCTTTGGGCTGTAGATGCTGCTTTTTTGACATCGCTTCCCAATTGTATGTGTCGAAAGACGATTTTGTCTGTGACGTCTTCTGGGTCGAACTGTGATTCCAGATCAATTTTGACTTGCATCATCCAGGGTGTAGTAATCTTGAGCCGTTGTATGTATATACGCATTTTGTTGGTGTGTCTGTTTTGTGGGAGTCTGCTGATGTGGCGGTAAAATTTTAGTCCCTGGTGTATTCTTTGGAATACACGGTAAGATAGAGTAAGCTTTTGCTTCTCTTTGCTATAGTTCATTCCTTCCATTTTCTCAAACACCAACAGTGATCTCCTGATTTCTCCTTGTTGGTTATGTCTCTCATGTTACCTGTGAGTCTGTTCTAGAGATATATCTTCCATGACCCACCTAGCGTCATCTAGCAGCGAATCTCTGAAGTTCCTCAATTCTTCCCTGTACAAGTGGACTTCCTTATCGATCTAGAAACCAGATCTCGTCGCCATCGCCAGCTATCATCTCCGTGATCAAGAGAACTTCGTCTACTTTTTCACCCTCCAGACTGCGCTAGTGACGCTTACTATCAACTCTTTGAAGACCATTTCATCAAGAGAAAATTTATTTCTGTTATGTTGGCTATTCTTATATGTATTCCTTTGTCTCCTACCCCCACTCTTTTCCCTTCCCTGGTCCCTCCGAGCTCCGTTGAGCGTGTCTCACTTGTACGTCGGAAGTCGACCCAGTCAGTTAGAGCTCCTCTAAAGCTCGCCTCCTCAACTCTAGAAGCAAACTTTTAAATTTCGACGCCACGTTCGAATTTTAGTATCAACCGTCAACTGGAACATCGCCTTCTTCATGAAGCAAAGATAAGTACCGACTTCAGGTTTTAACCTCATTCTCATCGCTTTTTAATGGCTCAATGCTTTTATTTGGATTTTATAGACAGTGAAAGTTGCTATGTGAAAATAACTGCTTTCAAGAGATCTTCTTGATTTAACTTAAACTATCAAGTCTAACTTTCAACATGAAAGATTTTCTGAGATGCTATCTCACATCGAGGGATATTTCCAAAATACCCACTGTCTATATAATCTAGCTTTCCGCCGAGGGATTCTCTACCCGATTTAAACAAGTCCTCATTGCTCTGGAACCTTCCAGAACTTGCACTCGAACTACCAGTCATACTGTCATGTACTTTCCACTCACATATGGGAATACTTTTTCAAACTAAGGAATCTTCCTTATGAACTGCTAATCAATAACTAATTTTGCTTCCTCCGTTGGGATTTCTTTTCTGTGCATTCAACTATAACCTACAAGTTTCTCAAGCAATAGACTCTCGCATATCTAGTGTAACTAGTTATTTTCCACCATGGCAATAACTTTCTTTGCCATCAACTTTTTGTGCTACTACAGTGAACTTTTCAACTATATCAACAGACTATAGTGAAAAACAGTGTTTGTTCAACATTTCATCCGCGTCGCGCTCGTCCGTGTACAATAAATACGGTCATGAACACTTTTCCTTAATCCCATTTGATCTTTCTCAAACCCCTTACTAACAAACCAAAATAATAAAATTGTTACTTGAGGTCTTTTTTCAATGAGGTGTCACTCTCAATTAGTGCCCTCCCTTCTTTGCTCTATGTACAACGAATTAATTTCTGTAAAACTTCGTGTCTAGGGCACGCCTCAAATTGTATTGTTTCTCCCTTCCAATGAGGGAATCCAATTCTTACAACTCATAAATGAGTTATCTCTAGGTTTCACGAAAGGGAAACTTGCCCCATTTTCTCGTGATCCCTACTTAAACATAGGAATTCTAGAAACTTCCTTTCGATTGTTCTCTTCAGGTTTCATAATAAGTGACCTGCCCTATTTGCATAATCTTCTATGTATAATAATTAAAATTAATTCAGTATCAATATAAGAAGTTATAGAAACTTCTAATTTATTCTTCCTGTTTTTTGTTGTTGTTACTTTCGAAGTTGTTGTTATTTCTAAGATACTTATCTAGAAATCCTTAAAGTACACACCTTGTACTTGATTTATTGTCTAACTTTAATTACGTCAGTTATCTATGAATTTTTCCTTTATTTATCTTCGCCATTTCAAAATCTTGCGAAGATTTTAAAGCATATAAAAGGTTTAAAACCAAAAGAATTATCAATTGCCTGGCGCAAGCTTTAGATGTTTTCGGAGGTCTGCGACCCCAATTGTTTATAGAAATCAAAATTATATATTTGTTACAAAAACTACTTCCTTTTGCATTGTTAAATAAATTAAAGATTTCTTTTTGGCTTTATCATTTCTCTAATATTTGTTTTCCGCTTCCCCATTTCTCTAACATAACGGTTAGGCAAGATCCTGTCTTCCTTGATTCTTCCCAGTTAATGCAAATAAATCTATTGATAGGGTTTTCACCACTTGTTGCATTTGAGCAAAAACTCTTAGTTGGTAACTTAGTAAAGTCTCTCTTAGTTTTAATAGCTAATTCTAACTGGCCAGTAAGGCAAGCATAGCTCGCTACGCCAGCTTCCTGCTTGTGGAGATTCTCTCCAACACTTATGGTTGGTTTTTCAAAATATAAGTGTTTCTCATTGTCTAAACTTTTAGTCGGCGCCTAGCTGGGTAAAAGCTTAGCCATTTCCAAATGCAACTATTGGTATGCTTACCAAAATTATTCCCAAATGTATAATTGCTTTATCCCTATCCTTCTTGGAAGCATTTGGTCGCTCTTTAGGAATTCTACAATTTCAAAAACTAAAATATCAAAGCCGATTCAAATTATTGGCATTCTTCTAATTATCTGTTTAGAAACAAACTCCTTTGAACAGATACACAATAAATCTTGCCAGACCACCACCCTTCCCCATAGTAGGCATATGTATGCTTGAGAGGGAATACGCTAAAGTAACTTTCTTGCAAACCGCCCAAGTTCCAGCTGCGTTTCCCGTTAGCTTTGCCCTGGTCCCTACCCACTTTAGGTATCGGAGAGTGGATTTGCAGTGGCAGCTGCCTTTAAGTATACTTAAAGTTAAACTTTTAACTTCTGTAGGACTCTCGTCCTATTTCTCCATCCTTTTTCTCCAGTCCGAAACCCACTTCCTTTTCTTTATCATCTTCCCTTGGGGGTTAAATTATTCCCAAGCTAATAATCTCCCCAAATTGGTCCCAGAAACCCGGGAGAGTCCATTTATGACATTTTCTATTTTGTCAAGGTTTATTTGACAATATTTCGCAAATCATTAATATCTTCTTTGAATTTTTCAGCTATAACTACATCGTGCAAAGCCTGTGAAGTGGAAAGAGGCCGCTCCTGTCTCCTTTGGTGTGTCCCTTTCTTTCAACTTATTTGCTGCTGCCAGCCTGACAGCATTTCCAAGGTTCCACAGTTTCGTAAGTTACATTTTAATTTACCTATTTTGTCATGGTTCCTACAGAAAAGGATGAGGATGAAAAACTTACTTCTAAACGAGCATCCTATAAAGGCCAAATTACCCGATTCAGAAAATACATCAAGCTAATAATCTACCCAGTCGCCTCTTTCTGATGTCTGCTGCGAGGTTGGACAATTTCTCTGTGATGTCTCTGAAGAGAAGCCTGTATCCTTCATCTTCGTGCTTTGGTCCAATAATTTTCCTTATCATTTTTTTCCCTCTCTGAGGAAGTTTTCCAAGTCGCCCTTAGTGTGTAACGTCAATGTCTCACTGGCATATAGCACCTCCTAACCGTGTTGTAATGACGAAGTTTCGTGAATGTGGACAGAAATTTTTGTCGTAGACACTCTGTGTCTGTATAAGGCTCATTATTATTATTATTATTATTATTATTATTATTATTATTATTATTATTATTATTATTATACCTGTGTTTAATTAATTTATTTATTAATTTATTTTAAGCGAATTCTTCCAATAAATGGAAGAGATTAAGCAAATAACTCAATCAACTTTTTATTTTGTTCTTCTTGTTGATCCAATAGGCTTTCATTATTTCCGAGTAGGCTTGTTTATGTTCTTCCGACCACTTTGGTCTGTACTGTATTTGTTTTGGTTGCTCCGATGTATTATTATTATAATTATTGATGGTGATGTGAGCCCATATCTACCACATACCATCCATTTCAAGTATACTGTACGATGCACGTAAAGAAAGAAACGGAATGTCCTTGCAAGTGATTGTGGATCCCCTAGTAAGGAGGTTTGCACAAGTGCGGCCAGTCTTGTAACAATCTGGTTGAAGCCAGAAGCAGAGCGGCTTTGCGCGGATATCTGTCACGATGCTATGTTTGTGTGCGTGTTTTGTGACAGATTGCGCAGCATTCAATCAATACGCCGTGCCGGGGAGCTTGGAGGGTAACAGGTGCTGTGACGATACGTTCTCATTCAGGTAGAATGTTACATCTTCATAATTCTCCCTTGTGTCACCAGGTCACAAATTGCATGGAAAATATGAGAGGAAATCGACGGTCTCTCGTCCTCTCTCTCTCTCTCTCTGTTAATGCATCAAATATTGGAATACAAACACACGCGTGGGTTATTTTGCACCCCATATTTTATGCTGCAATAAGCCATTTAAAGGACCCTGACAATGGGTATGCAAATATTTGTAAATGCTAATCGATATTGTTCTAATATTGAACGAAGAAGCGTGATGGCGCAGTGGCTTAGCTGCTCGCCTTTCACCCGGACGGCCGGGGTTCGAATCCCGGTGACAGCTGGGCGAAATTTTCACCTGAAAAATCACGTGGCGTCAGGAAGGGCATCCGGTCTTAAATCCCCGGCCAAAACCAAAATGAGCCAGGTTGGCCCCGGCCACCCCAATTAATTGGGATAAGCCGAAGAAAAATGAATTGAACAAAGAATCCTTGTATTATTAAATTAATTTTAATTGCGCCAAAATGAGCAGTTAAACCGCGAGGACTGACGCATGTTTTTTTTTGATCCGAGGCTTAAATAATGCTCTATATTTTCGTTTTGGTCAGCCCTTATTTCCTATCGCTTACTGTACCTTCCTTCCTAGCCTTGAACTTCACCCTGCAAAAGGAACATGTCGATAGCTTTTTAAACACTCAAGATTTTTCTATATTATTTACGGTCGGGTCAGATTTACCCATGGCGCCAGTCCTCGCGTGACAATTTTTGGCTTACGTTAGTTGGAACAATCTGTAAAAAAAATAAGGGAGAAAATCTACCTATTTTGGTGCAGCACAATCACATAGCTCACGGTATTGTTGATCCATGTTTAGGGTCTAGGGACACCTTGGTCACTCCTTTGTTCGAAAACAACTGAGATGACTGCTTTTCCGCCATTATCAAGGCCAATTATAAAGTTCCAAAAATTATTGTAATTGTTCTGCAAGTTGAATTTGAAAAATGTAAATAAACCTCATTTTATATTGGGAATAGTTCATAGGAAGACACCAGGTGTAAAATTACTTCATTAATATCCGTACGACTACGACAAAAAGGGAGTGACACACTATGGGTCAAAATGACCCAGCGCCTGTCCTGATGTTATACTTTTTCATGTCAGTTCAAGCTAATTCAAGTGCTATCGAAGTGGCTAAGTTCTGGGCAGAAACTGTTTGAAGTCGTCTGTTCAACACATACTTTGTACTTCTGACACGAATAAATAAATAAATATGCCAGTTCTCATGGGTTAAGGAGTGACATCCACATAACTATTCAGTGTTCTTGTCATATTTACACGAACTTCAAAATGATACGTTTCACACTTCTGACAACATAGTTTTATACTCAATCTTCGTTGGGGTGATGCCAGCTTTTCTCTGTGTATAACTTACTATGAAAACCGTGGTTAGCCAGTTGTGAAACCTTATATACCTAGGTAAATGTACCTTATACTTCTACTACGATTATATCTCTAGAAGTTTCTGAGATTATATTATCCTTAGCCTACTTTTCACATTTTGCAAAAATGAGGAAAAATTAGTCTTATGAGATCACCCGGGCAGATGTGTGTCTGTCTGTCTGTCTGTCCGTGTGAGCCCCCTCCCCCTCTATCAATTCCTAAACGGCTGCAGCTATAGAATCTAAATTTGGTATGAGTAAAGATCTATACCTGAATATCTCACGGCTATATTTTAAAGTGACGTCAGTGCTACAAACTGCTGAAAAATCACAATTGAAATGTGTGCTCTAGGTTGGATGTTCAGGAGCCCATACATGTCAGTGCTGCCAACATGATTCTAAGCTTGCTGATAGGTCCAATTTTTAAATGCATGTAACTTCTATACTATCAAACGGATTTCATCCAAAATTGGCACAATAATAGCAAAACATTTCAGATTAATTCTGAGAAAAATATAGCCTACATGACATTGTTGCCAAAATGAATTTACGCGCACTGATAGATCCAATGTCTAACTGCATGTAACGTCCATACTATCCATTGGACTTCAACCAAATTGTGTATGTGCATTCTGTACCTTAACTGGAACTGGAACTAACAATATATTCAGAGTCACAAGGGCTACCAACTGTAGTGCTCTATATGGCTAGACTATTTACGATATATTTCAAAAGAATTAGAACTGTCAGTATTACCAACTTAATTTCGTCATTATTCTATCTAGATAGGTCTCTATAGATTAATCAATTGGCATGAATCTTAAATTTTAAGAAAATTGGACTCTTTAGTTCGTCACGAAACTACTTGTTATAGTAGTAAGCTCGTTCAAAGCTTTCCTACTTTACCGTAAGAGCAGTGAAATGTGAGCAGAGTTCTCATTAAGAAAGGAAAAGAAAAAGTTGTTTTAGGAAACGTATTTAATTCACTTACTTAACTTACTTAACAGACTTTTAATTGCAAGGAAATAGAAACTGGAGTTGCTTAGCTTCTACCAAGACGCTTTATGACACAGCATACCCCTCAATCCTTGTTAGAACATTTCATTAACATACAATTGTGGAACACTTTTAAAATCAAGCGGTTTTTTCATATCAGAAATGTCAGTGTTAGCATTCTGAGCATGAAGCAAAGCATATTTTATATACTGTACATAGATAGATTAAGCCTCCGTGGCTTAGGCGGCATCACGCCAGCCTCTCTCCGCTGGGTCCGTGGTTCAAATCCCGGTCACTCCATGTGAGATCTGTGCTGGACAAAACGGAGGCTGACAGGGTTTTACTCCGGGTACTCCGGTTTTCCCAGTCAACATTTCATTCCAGCAACACTCTCCACTATCATTTCAATTCGTCTGTCATTCATTTAATCATTGCCCCAGAGGAGTGCGTCAGGCCTCGGCAGCCGGCACAGTTCATATCCTCGCCGCTAGATGGGGGCTTCATTCATTCCATTCCTGACACGGTCGGAGACTGGAAGCAGGCTGTGGTTTAAAAACATAGATAGATTGAGACTGGGACATGTTTTACAGAGTTTCTGTCTATACATTGTTCGACGTTATAATGGAATCAACCGTTAATGTTTGTAGATGATTTTTCTCAAACCCAACTTTGATGTTGTCTAATGAATTCACGCTTTTAAAGGCCACATATAGTTGATCATGAGAAAAGTCTGGTCTCGGTAAAAATATTCCTGCATTTTTCATAGTTTGTCCCTGGGCTTTATTGATTACCAAGGATTTGGTAAACGAATTATTCTTAATATAAAATGTGTACAGAAATGTATATGTTATATTAAATAGGATGTACTGTAACTGAACATCAAGCATCAAAATTGGTAGGCAATGAAATCTGCTGATTTGGGATTCCAACCGCATAATATTGAACTCCTTCGCAATTTTGTCAAGCACGCTATCCCCTAGACCAGAGTTTCTCAAAGTGTCGTACACGGACCCCCAGGGATCCACAACTTGCCTAAAAAAAAGTTGGCCCTATATAAAATGCACACTTTGCTTATGATTAACAAGTACGTAGATTCAGCAAACTAAACACTAAGTCATCGTATGCCTTTTATCACTAGTCTACTTATTGTTGTGCAGGCAGACATTTTCAACCATTTGAAACATTTAACTTATAAGAAGATATTGTCTAAAATCTAAATAATGGAGCAGCCTTCAGATTGAGAATTTCGACGACTGCCCCCTAAACCTAAGTTATAATTAAATCAAACCTTCTTCAGGTGTGAAGCGTCTACATCTCACTACCATATAAGATAGAGAAAGCTAGACTAAAGACTCATCTGATGTTCAGATAAGAAATGGCTCCCTACGAAACTACTATGTTTATTATCTGTCAAGGAGGACCTCACACAGAATCCTAGCTGAGAAATTCTGGTGTACCTTGTACCAGACATAAAGCACGACAATATTTACCGAGTACGTAGCGCTGCGCTGACGACAAACTCAATCAGTCCTTGTTCTCCCTCCAGACGGTGCACATCCACAAGTTGCGCTCAACTTGCCCCTTTCATGTGTTAGCACACTGCCTTCAATGCTCACTGGGACAGTCACATGACTGTCAATATAATATGACATCAAAGGAGTGAGCCGTTGGAGTCACAGTTTCAAACACCGCGTGTATTTGCCGCCGTTTGCGGTTAATATCCTAACTTGATTGGTATTGAACTGCTTCAATATAGTCTATATAGTACAGTAGAGTCATTAGAGACCATGACTATTTATGATTCTTGACAGTTAGTTCCTTATTCCTTCGTAAAATGAGGAAACCGTTTTATAATATTTTTAGCCTACTTTTCACATTTTGCAAAAATGAGGAAAAAGTAGACTTATGAGATCAGGCAAATGTGTGTGTGTCTGTCTGTCTGTCTGTCTGTCTGTCTGTCCTTCTGTCTGTCTGTCTGTCTGTCTGTGTGTGTGTCCCCCACCTATCAAC
Source organism: Meconema thalassinum (assembly GCA_946902985.2). Lineage (NCBI taxonomy): Eukaryota > Metazoa > Arthropoda > Insecta > Orthoptera > Tettigoniidae > Meconema > Meconema thalassinum. Next base: position 210,947,198 of record OX336396.1, on the reverse strand, counting down.
TCCTAAACGGCTGCAGCAATCGAAACAAAATTTGGTAGGAGTAAGGATCTATACCTGAAAATCTCACGGCCATATGTGAAAATGATGTCAGTGCTACCAACTGCTAAAAAATCGCAATTGAAATTTGAGCTACATGTTGGATATCTTGGAAAGTATGAATGGGAGCGATTTCAAAATTGGCACACGTACAGATCATAATATTTCAGTTTAATTTCCAGGAGGCTAAACATGGCAGTGTTGCCAAAATGATTATAAGCCTCCTGATAGGTCCAATTTTTAAATGCATATAACTTCTATACTATCAATTGGAATTCAACCAAATTTCGTATGTTGTATGTGTACATAACCAGATATGACTGAGCGTATTATTAAGACCTACCAGGGCTGCCAACTGTTAATAAATGCTCCTATTTTTTTTTTATCCAAATACCAATATATCAGAAAGTATGCAAGCCGACAGCTTTAAACTATGCACACGTATAGTACCTGACATTCTATATTAATTTGGAGTAACTTATATACGTCAGTGCTACCAACATGATTCTAAGCCTGCTGACAGGTCCAACTTTAAATACATGTAACTTCCATACTATCATTTGGACTTCAAACAAATTTCGTATGTGCTATGTGTACCATAACAGATATGACTATGCGTATTCTAAGGAGCAACCAGTGCTGCCAACTGTTAATATGTGCTGTCCCTATTTTTGTTACCCTAATATCAATATATCAGAAAGTATGCAAGCCAATAGCTCTAAACTTTGCACACGTATAGTACCTGGCATTCTAGACGAATTTGGAGTAACTAATATACGTCAGTGCTGCCAACATGATTCTAATCCTGCTGATAGGTCCAATTTTAAAATGCATGTAACTTCTATACTAACTAATGGATTTCATTCAAAATTGGCACAACAATAGATCATATTATTTCAGATTATTTCTGACCAATACATGCATGACATTGTTGCCAACATGATTTTACGCGCGCTGTTAGATCCAATGTTTAACTGCATGTAACGTCCATGCTATTCATTGGACTTCAACCAAATTTTGTATTTTGTACCTTAAGAGACGGAACTAAGAATATATTCAGTCATCAGGGCTGCCAACTCAAGTGCTCTATTAGGATACATTATGCCAGGTATACAGTATTTCGAACTAATTGGAAATTTCGATATTAGCAACTTAATTTCGTCATTATTCTAGATAGGTTCATATTCTGTAGAATAATCATTGGCATGAAAAGTAGGCTGTATAGTTCTTCACGGAACTTCTTGTTTGTTTTGTTTTAAACATTTCTATCAGTTACTAAGTAATTTTTACTGACTGCGCTTGAAGAATTCTGACAAAAGGCATCTTCTTTCAACTAAATATCAAGATTATAATCATTAATTACTAAATTTTCATGTCTAATAATAGTCTAGACTCGCATGAATTTTATGAATTAAATGATGGGCAATATTATGGGATTTATTTATTTGTTTATTTAATTATTTATGCAATTATTTATTTATTTTAATTATGTATTTATGTATTTATTTATTTATTAATTTGTTAATTAATTAATTAATTTATTAATTTATTTATTTATTTATTTATTTATTTATTTACTTATTTACAATGGTAAAGTTAAGGCCACATATTGTTTTTGTGGATATTAAATCAACATGTAGAAACATTAAGACATTTACATGTACTGTAATGTTCCAATCAATTTGCTACAAAATCTGGAAAGTTTATATCTTAAAAACACTAAACATGGAAGGTTTAGATCTTATAAATGCTAAATCAGGAAAGTGTAGATCTTTAAATCGCTAAACATGGAAAGTTTAGATCTCAAAAACTAAACCCGGAAAGTTTATATCTTAAAAACACTAAACTTGGAAAGTTTATATCTTAAAAACGCCAAATCTGGAAAATTTAGATCTTAAAAACGCTAAACCTGGAATGTTTAGATCTTTAAAACGCTAAACCTGGAAAGTTTAGATCTTAAAATGGCTAAATCTCCTCAGGTTCTTGTGTACCACAAACGTTTGTAACTATTCAATACAAGTATATTAAAGAAACAAGGAATTGCTGCCATGTAATTTAGATCTTAAAAACGCTTAAACTTGGAATGTTTAGATCTCAAAAAGCTAAACCTGGAAAGTTTATATCTTAAAATCGCTAAACCTGGAAAATTTAGATCTTAAAAGCGCAAAGTCTGGATAGGTTAGATCTTTAAAACGCTAAACATGGAAAGTTTAGATCTCAAAAAGCTAAACCTGGAATGTTTATATCTTAAAAACGCTAAATCTGGAAAATATAGATCTTAAAAACGCTAAACCTGGAATGTTTAGATCTTAAAAACGCTAAACCTGGAAAGTTTAGATCTTAAAATGGCTACATCTCCTCAGGTTCTTGTGTACCACAAACGTTTGTAACTATTCAATACAAGTATATTAAAGAAACAAGGAATTGCTGCCATGTAATTTATTTGCATCATGTTTTTATAGGAGTATAAATATTTATTTACAGCCAATGTTGCATTTAAGTATGTAATTAGTGGTTATTTTTTCAACCTCTCCCTTGGCAGTGAAAAGAGTGACGTTTAATTAACGAGGTTATGAGGTAATGATTATTTTTTCGGAAAGCAGTGACTTAGTAAGCACCCCGCTGGCTCACAAACATTGTACAAACAAGTTAATCTCTGTCCTAGCCATGCTCGTTAAATCGTGCACTAAGACCGCGAGGGCAGCTGCAGCTAGTCCGGAGATCATAGGTTCGAATCCCGGCACTAACAGTGGCTATCCTTCGGGTTTTACCACACTCTCTCCAGGAAAATGTCTTGTTTCAAGTCCTGGTGCACCCAATGATCGGGTCCAAGCTCTGTGAACTTGTGGGGTGAGGGGAAAGAGCAGGGAAGGGTCAGGCGAGAAGAGGAGGGTTTGTCAACAGCCCACCGTGACATCGGGTATTCCTTTCTATTGCAATACTGCTAACATATGGCTGTTGCTCAAACCACTGTGGTGTTACGAATGAGTGAGTGAGTCACCGACCAATGTATTTGGTTCTGTACTATGCACGGACCGAGAATCCTCATCACTCGTCAACACCACTACTCATATTCCGCGATGCACATTCCTCTCAGGTTCACGCAGCTTAGACCCGAGCAGTACTCCATGGCTGTCCCTAATACAGCTACGCACATTACTACAGTAATCACATAAACACCGGTCATCAGACAAATCCAACACAAACCTAACTACACGGTGCTAATGGCCAAGTTGTCCCAAGCCTACAATGAATTAACAACAGCAACAACAACAAAGGGGCGAGGGGGTGCAATTTTGTTATTTGACTCCCAGAGGGCAGCTTGCATGTCGAATTTCATCTCTCCTTGGAGCGCTATGAAAGTCAAGGAGGTTAGATATTTAAGCTCCTTGACACTATAGCGCTTTCTAGTAGAGAAAGGAGGAACTTTTTGTGTTTGCGGAAAATCCCGAGATTAATTTTGCCATTATCAACACGGCCTACTGAATTCAAATTAAACCGAGGGTATATTAAGGGGAAACATACAGCTAAAGGAGCCAAATAAAATACACGTGCTTTATCGGATAACTGTTTTTATTTATTTTTTATTTATTTAGCGTATGGCATTGCACTTGAACCACAATAATAATAATAATAATAATAATAATGGTATGTTAACGTCCAGAAAGATCTGAAAGAAATGGGGATACGAGCAGAAGATGCACAAGACCGAAATCTTTATAGAGCAGCCATCAAGACGTTTGGGACTTTCCGGGACGAAAAACGGCCAACTGGTGCGAAATGGACACAGGAACGTCGTGCTAAACACAGTGAGCTCATGAAGGCAATGTGGATCAAGAAAAAAATGAGCAAATGCCAGAATGTAAAATGAGGCTTATCGTGGTCCCTAGTTGGCCGATTAGCGAAATTGAATGAATGAATGAACAATAATTGTATAGTTCAGAATGTTCGATACTGAACAAGAAAGGTGTATTAGAGGAACTGGAGAAGAAAGGAAGAAAAATCTTGAGGAAGATCTTAGGACCCGAAAATACATGGCGGAAGAGGCGAAACCATGATATTTACGGACAAGCAGAAAAAATCACAGATACCATACGGAAGAGAAGATTGAAGTTACGAGAATGAGCGATAGTCGACTAAGGAAGAAAATCTTTAATTATATCACTAAGATAAAAGTGACTACAAAATGGGTAGATGAAATAAGAAGGGATATGGAGGAAGTTGGGGTCAGTCCAAATGAGTTCTGGAATAGAGAGGTGAATCGAGTTACGATTGATGCATTCAAGGGGTTCCAGAAAAAAGCAAAGGGGAAGAGCCAAGAACATCTGATCGGAAGAAAGGAAGACAATCCACAGTGAAAGGATGAAGAATTTCTGGGAGCAGAAAAAAGGACTAAACAACAAGTCAATTGTTTCCCGTGGTCCAAAGTGGGCCAAACTCGAACAAAGAAGAAGATAATGACAAGTACATACTAGCACAGATATCAACCATATTACGACCTTATGTCCAGTTTATTTTTTCCAGGCCAAGCTCGATGGTGTAGCACTGAAAAAGTCGTTGGAGTCCCGTAAGTACGCTCTTAGTTTGCAATCTTCGACAATGTGCCTGATGGTCTGGTTCGATGGACCAAAATCACAGCAGGGGTTTGGCCACTTCTCCCATTTGTGCAGGTTGTCTGCACAAACTCCAGGTCCGATAACAGTGCATGGTACAAACAAACCAACGTGTTATCTTAGAGTTATCACATGAGCCAAAGTGCAAAAACGAAATTTCGTCATACAGCAATAAAAATACGACATCATGCAAAATGCAGAACGTTCTTTGAGCAGTGTAGAAGCAAAGTTCTCCATAAAAAACAAGATGTTCAGTAAAGAACATATAGCCTACTTTCTCCTAAATGTATGAGTATAGTTATAACTCGTTGTTATTATCAAAGAGTATAATAGAACTATTCTTTGTTGAAGGCCATAGAAACGATTTACCTCTACCAAACGCCACAATCTAGATAAAAACTGCTACCATCATTGAAGAAAGAAAGATAAGAAGTATCTCAAGAATGTTATGGATCTGGAGACATAATCGACCGGACTGGCTGCGTGGCTCGGCGGTAACGTTCTCGCTTGCTGGGCCCTAGGTTTCAGGTTCGTATCCTGGCGCAGTCAGCTGGCATTTGAGGGTGCACAAATGCGAGGGAGCCGTGTCAGTACATTTACTGGCACGTTAAAGATCCCCTTCGGGCCAAAATTCCGGCACCCCGGTGTCTCTAAAAGCAGCAGTAGTTAAAAGGGATGTAAAACCAATAACATTATTATTATTATTATTGTTTTAATGTGCTAAACGGTTCCAGGCTAGTGTTCAGAAGTAAAGGGGGAGTTTTAGTCGGTAGTCTGCTACTCAGCAGCAAGAGCCCGACACTATGTGCGTAAATGCATTTCTTCCCCTAAAAAAAAAAAAAAAAAAAAAAATATTATTATTATTATTATTATTATTATTATTACATATACGACCTGCCGTGGGCAACATCCAACTTTGAGTTGAGGCATGTCTTTACACGTCTGGTTGCGCAGGGCTTTCACAACCCTAATTGAAAAAAAAGGAAGGAAGATTGTAGTTTTACGTGGCCGTGAATCTTGTGATTATGAGCCACGGGACCTCCTTTTTACGTGGAATCCGAACCACAGGACATGGCATTTCACTTCAAAAATCTCACATGCATTTACCGGGAATCGAAAACCCTAATTGAATTAACAAATCTTTCCATGACCCTACAGAGACGTGTGTATACAAACTATGTGGATATTTTCGATTGCTATTTGCCTGAAATAAAAGTAGTAATTAATACCTGAACTAACACCAATGGCTTGAACTCAGTTACTATGTGAAATCGTTTTGTTCTTTACTTCAAATAACATTTTCAAGTAACGCAAAATAGGCTGTTACAAACCCTTTAAAATAAAAAGTAAAAATGTATCGTAGTATCATCTTGTCATTCTTCAAATTCGATGCGCATAGAATGCCAATGGTATATTAATCAATGGAGCCCCACGTAGACTAGTCGTGACTTCTAGTGGTGAAATATCGAACAATATAATCCTAACAGAGCGAGTGCATTCTAGCGGCCAGAAGAAGAAACTTTTCAATAAAATCACGGCCGACTGAATACGAGCTGCGCCGCATTCAGTCGGCCGTGATAAAATCTGGAAGTTAATAAGTATGTCGGCGTGCAGTTACCTTTTTGGCAGCTAGATGTCTCGAGTAAATCTGCTGGCGAATTATGTTTTAATTAAATATATATATTACACCATAATATGCACAATATAACACTTAATTTTAAAACATCTGAGTCATTACAAAACAATAAACATATAACATTTCAAGCAAAAAATCTAGCTCTGATCGGGTTTGAACCATAGGCATTTGAGCGATAGGCTAACGCTCTACCACTGAGCTAATTGTGTCAACGAATATCGTTCTATATAAAATGACTTACATAGAACTTGTTAGCAAATAATGATTTATACTAAACGATTTCATCACTGGAGTATATTATTTATATATAAAGCATTTCATACAAAGTTTATTTATTTTGTATCAGTACGCTATATTGCATTCAATACTCAAATTAGTGAAATATAAGTCAGGCACAAGATATCCGCTGCCATCTTGTCTTATTACTGAATCAGCTCAGCTTTTTAAAATCACGTCTGCACTATAGTATTACAAAATAAACTTTTAATTTCGAACGTGCCTCTTCCTTTAGAACAGTTAAAACGATTATCGGCTCGATAATCGGAACTGGTGGGTCCCATGATATGGATTATAAAGTTTGCATAATTCGCACGGCCGCCATCCTGAAATGGTATGGCGGAAGACCTTGTAGTTTGGTCACAAGACGCATCCTATACGAAGGTATGTTGTTACCAAATTTGGTAGAGATCGGATGATTTGGTTAGTCGTTATTTGATTTTACGTTTTGAACGTTTGAGTGGCCGCCATTCAGTTTTAGTAAAGATGGAGGCGATATAAAACATGACACTGAGGTGTCCTTTGCTAGTGCTACCTTTGTACCAAATTTCGTTCAATTCGCATTCACCGTGTTCGAATTGATAGGGGGGGACAGACATTCAGAGTACACACACTCACACACACACAGACACACACACACACACACAGACTCACACACACACATACTCACACGCACACACACAGATTCACACACACACATACACACACACAGACAGACACACTTTTTCGCCCTGTGTTGATCTCATAAGTCTACTTTCATTTTTTTTTTCAAAAATCGAAAGTAGGCTAATAAGGTCCTTGCTGTGTGTTGACCTTTACAGTTTCCCTTATATCTCCCACGTTTATACGAATTGTTGGACTTCCTGTTTTTAAAGTCGGTGTTAAACCTACAGCTTCAAATGAATCTCACTCAAACCTTTGTGGCTTTAACTAGTAATTCTATAAAACGTTCAAGAGTTTTCTTCGATTATCACGTAGGAAGCCATTTTTCAGTGTTGTCCTAGTAATCGAAATTTAATGTTTTTCACGATTGTACCCAATCGTTATAGGTGGTTCCTTAATCCTGAAAAAGAAATACCTGAGTTTAATAAGTACCGGCACACTTCGATGACCAGTTTCGATCGTCAAGCGATCATCAAATCCTTAAGCTATTACAGTAAATCTATGTCTACAATTATGGGTTATTTACAATACTTAGAGACACAGACTTTTGCTTTAAACAATATTCGCGAAATGTTTCAGCAAAAATATATATATACAGTATGTATAACTTATCACAACGATATAATAACCGCAAATACGTCATTCTTTTCGACATCGAAGCCGTGAAATATCGCAAAATAAAGTTATTTTTCGAAATGTGTTATTTTCACCTTAAAATGCTAAATACCAACGAAATGCTGGTAATAATATTTTTTTAAATAGTTACTGTACTTAAAATTAATTGAAATACTGTAGTTCCACTAACTGTCGTTTGCTAGAAAATAAGAAATATTTAATGTAAATGATTCATAAGATACTAACAATGCTCATCTGTTACTCCCCCCCCCCCCCAAAAAAAAAGAACGAACTATAAGGTGGGTTCAAAAAGTAACGAGCCGGAGGCTGGAATGCGCATCGGCTAATCGTGGCGTGTGTAACGAGGTGTAATTCCGACCAGAGCGTGGAAGGTCACAGTCCGTCGCTAGAGGGCACGCGTGCACGTCACGTGACGATACAAAGCAAGCAGCAGCATGCATCAATCGTCCAACACTGCCAATCGCATTGCAAACAGTGACATGAAGGCGTCTACCGAAGACCAAAGAGGTGTTGTTCGGTTTCTGACAGCGGAACGAGTAGGGGGAACGGATATTCATCGCCGAATGTCACAAGTGTACGGCGAACACTGCATGTCCCTTGCAAGAGTCAAGGCGTGGCACAAGCGCTTCAGGGAAGGACGGGTGTCATTAGCCGAAGAAGCCCGGTCTGGGGCACCCCCCTGCGTTACCGATGACAACTTTATGAACGCACCTTATGGAATACATTGATTGTTGTTCCTCCAAATGTTTCTATAGTGTTCATTATTTAACCCCATATCCGCGCACCGTGCACAATTTATTAAGCACACGCACACCTCACTTTCTCACACCTCAATTTCTTATTTCACCACTATGAATGTTTTACAGTATTTCACCACTTTGATGCCTTTTATATCACCATAGATCAGGGTCCCAAACAATAAAGTATACATACTTATTTCGTTGCAGTAGTAATTAAACCAGCACAATTAGTCACGATATGTACGCTTTTGTTGACATACTGATAGTGGTGATTGACCTTCAAGTTTGCTTGCTTAGTGTGATTGTTATTAAATGGTCAGGTTATTGTGGATTGTACACTTAGCTGTTTGAGTGATGTGTGCTCCGTTTCCACGCAACTGCCAGCATCGTTGCCTGCACTAAATTGGTCATGTAAATATTTTTCAGGATTAAGGAACCACCCATTACAATTGGGTACATACGTGTTGACCGACTGTAAAAAAAACGATATTATTTTGTGTGTTTGCTCAGAATAAAAATGAAACAATAATGCTTAATTAATTAATAATGTGGAAGTGTGTGAAATTCTTTTTGTAGCTGAAAGTGGAACATCCACTTTAAGAAAAGAAAAGTCCAAAAATTCCTATAAACATTGGAGATATGAGGGAAACGGCGGAGATCAGTACAAAGCAAGAACCAAAATTTTAAAATAGATAAAAATTTACAATTTGAATTTTGAAAATTTTAAACTTTAGAAGATATATGTGTTTCCTTGCAAATGTATATAATTGCTGTACAAGATCTAAATAGGCACAGTTATAATATTAAAACAGTTATAGTTTTAGCTCATTAACACTTTTGATGCCAAACTATTGTGAATGGTTATGTTAATAATTCCAAGCCAAGTTTAGATAAATTACATATTTTTATTAAAAACATATCTCCTAGAATGTTGATACTTATTTCGTGCCAGGTAAATGTATTTTAAACGTATTGGATTCTAAATAGTACAGCACTTATGATCCGATTGTTTAATTAAAAACACTTATAAATTTTATTGATTTTAAGATGGAAATTTTCATGTAGTCTACATTTGAGAGCCAATGCAACTTAAATAGTGTCATAAAAAACGTATGTAATTCCTCTTCGTTCAAAGAGGATCTATCTTAATCAGCTCAGAGAAAGGCTTTAAATTTAAAAAAATAACAAGTAGTTCCATACTAATATTAATTGCCTCTATCAATATACAAATTGTCGGTTTGATTGCTGTAGATTCGTAGATATTGAGAACCGTCTAAATATTTTGGATGGCCACCATGTTGGATTTTTATATTATAGGCCATAGATGTATGTACAATTACATGAAGATTACTGTGTAGGTGTTTTATTCAAACTTCAATCGTATGATTAGGACACAAGAAATAAATGCGGGATTTTAAAATTTCGCTCAGCTGCCATCTTGTGGTTATGAAAATAATTTAAATGAATTTAAATCAATTAGATGCCAGTCAATGAAAATGTGTATAAACATATACCGTATCAAGTTTCACTGCTCTCGGATTGTTAAAACGCAAGAAACATCCATTTGAATATTTAAATTTCGCGTCACCGCCATGTTGGATTTGTGCTCTCCAGGTTATTGAACGTCCCATAGGCGAACTTATGCTTATAGCCTCTATACACTTACAAAATTTTAGTTTGATTGCTGCAGTAGATTAATAGATATTGAGAACCGTCTAAATATTTCGGATGGTCGCCATGTTGGATTTTAATATATATAGGCCATAGAGTTATGTACTATTAGATGATGATTATTGTGTACGTTCATTATGCAAATATTGATTTCGATCGCATGATTAGAACACCACAAATAAAAACTTAATATTCGCAATTCGCAATTCGCACAGCCGCCATCTTGAGATTACGTACACAATTGAAGTAAATTAGATACCAGTGCATTACAATGTGTATAAACATTTGCTGTGGAAAGTTTCATTGCGTTTGGATCATTAAATCGCGAGAAAAATCTATTCAAAACTTTCAAATTCGCTTGGCCGCCATGCTCGTTTTGTAGTTAACCGGGTTTTGAAAGTCTCATAGATGACCTTCCAGTAGTGTCCTTTATCTGCGTTCAAACTTTCATGGTGATAACTGTAATAGTTTCAGAGATATAGAATGGCGGTGAAATATTTCGCACAGCCGTCATCTTGAGGTTATGTAAACAATTGAACGAAGTTAGATGTTGGTGCATTAAAATGTGTACAAACTACTGTACCAAGTTTCATTGTGTTTGGTTGTTTAAGTTGCGAGAAACGTCTATTTAAATGTCGCAAATTCGCTTGGCCGCCATGTTGGTTTTGTAGTTATGAAGTTTTTCAAAAGTCACACAGGTGAACTTCTAGTAGTTCCCTTTATCACCGTACAAAATTCCAGGGTGATATCGGTAATAGTTTCGGAGATATTGAATGTTGGCGAAATATTCTGCACAGCCGCCATGTTGGATTGGTGAGACGTAACAAAATTTGAAGGGCACGCTGGGGTCGCGCCGAATAGTGCTATGAACTTACCGATTTTCATTGAAATCGCTCGTTCCGTTTAGAAGTTATTATGGGGTGACACACAAAAATCCCCTCTCTCACACACACACACACACAGACAGACACACGGACAAAAGGTGATTTCATAAGCCTATTTTTTTTTCATAAATGAAAATAGGCTAAAAATAAAGACAACACGGTTGGGATGCGATCTGATTCCAGAATGTTCAAGAAATACTTATTCTTAGGCATTTGCCTTATTTTTACCCTACTTTAATACTTGTTCGACCACACTCAAAGGAGCCATATTCATGGATTCTGTAATACCTAAAAATAACTAAATGATGTGCGAGTAGGCCGACCTAAAACACCTAATTGCAGTTTTGTTCCATTTTTTGGATTATTTTTTAATTTTTAGTCCATACTTTTTAAAGAGTTTCATCGTTATTTACTGTAATCAAGAAAAGTGCGGCTAAATATCGTATCTTCTTAATGTCAAGAAAGTGGGATGAATCTCTTATTGTTTCCAAGTTCCCTATATGCTAAATAAACAAAGTTAATTAAACGGGATAGAGTCTGAAAATCAGCTCTGGCATCCTTGGAAATATTGAATTTGAATAATTGAAATGAAGATCCACAGCCTGCTTCCAGTCTCCGACCGGGTCAGGAATGGAATGAATGAAGCCCCCATCTAGCGGCGAGGATGTGAACTGTGCCAGCTGGCGAGGCCTGACGCACTTCTCTGGGACAATGATTAAATGAATGACAGATGAAATGAAATGATAGTGGAGAGTGTTGCTGGAATGAAATTTTGACAGGGAAAACCGGAGTAAGCTACCCGGAGAAAAACCTGCCAGCCTCCGTTTTGTCCAGCACAGATCTCACATGGAGTGACCGGGATTTGAACCACGGATCCAGCAGTGAGAGGCCGGCGTGCTGCCGCCGAAGCCACGGATGCTTCGAATTTGAATAATTAACATATTTGAAAATGAAAATCCACAGCCTGCTTCCAGTCTCCGACTGGGTCAGGAATGGAATGAATGAAGCCCCCATCTAGCGGCGAGGATATGAACTCTGCCGGCTGCCGATGCCTGACGCACTCCTCTGGGGCAATGATTAAATGAATGACAGATGAAATGAAATGATAGTGGTGAGTGTTGCTGGAATCAAATTTTGACAGGGAAAACCGGAGTACCCGGAGAAAAACCTGTCTGCCTCCGTTTTGTCCAGCACAGATCTCACATGGAGTGAGCGGGATTTGAACCACGGACCCAGCGGTGAGAGGCCGGCGTGCTGCCGCCTAAGCCACGGAGGCTTCTAATTAACATATTTAATTAGAGCAAATATTAAGAGTGTGAAGTTCTCTGTTATAATTTGATAAAAAGTGGCTTCGGTGGCGTAGTTGGTATCATGCTGAATTGCTGTGCCCAAGATAGCGAGTTCAAACCCGGCCGAAGCCGTCGGATTTTTTAAGAGCGTTAACATCCTTCAGTATGCTTTCCTTCCGAGTGGACGTAAAGCCGGTGGTCCCATGACATAGATTTATGGCATGTAAAAGATCCTTCCACAGACTAAACTTGTGTGAAGCTAAATTTCTAGGTTAGATTTCGTTGGAACGCTCTATCAAAGTTCCAACGTTCACCACTATGCATCATTGATATCTGATGGCAAAAGTTGGAGCTACCTGAAATTGAACGGAACTTGTAGCTCACCTTAAGGGTGTCCGCTGGAAGCAACTACAGACTCGGGTGAGCCGAACATGTCCTTGGACACTCCCGGCATTAAAAGCCATACGATAAATAAATAAAGAGTCGTATCATTATTAAAAATATTTACACTCTCGTTGCAATAAGATTTTCTACTAACAATTAGGCATTAATGTAATCCTTGTGCAGTTTATGTCAAGCTATGCTACACTTTAAACATATAAACCTATTTAAAATCGTATTATATCTATTAAAAACGTAAATAAAAACTATTTTATGGTTTTGGAAACCTATAATGATAATTTTTAAAACTCACAAGAAGTTCCGTGACGAACTAAAGAGCCTACTTTTCCTAAAATTTAAGATTCATGCCATTGATTGATCTATATGGATCTATCTAGAATAATGACGAAATTAAGTTGGTAATATCGAAATTTCTAATTACTTCGAAATACTGTATACCTGGCATTATTCTTAGTTCCATCTCTTAAGTTACAGAATACAACATTTGGTTGAAGGCCAATGGATAGCATGGACGTTACATGCAATTAAACATTGGATCTAACAGCGTGCGTAAAATCATGTTGGCAACAATGACATACATGTATTGGTCAGAAATAATCTGAAATAATATTATGATCTATTGCTGTGTCAATTTTGAATGAAATCCATTAGTTAGTAAAGAAGTTACATGCATTTTAAAATTGGACCTATCAGCAGACTTAGAATCATGTTGGCAGCACTGGCGTAGCCCTACATTAGTTACTCCAAATTAATCTAGAATTCCAGGTACTATACGTGTGCAAAGTTTAGAGCTATTGGCGTGCATACTTTCTGATATATTGATATTAGTGTAACAAAAAAAGAGACAGTAATTATTAACAGTTGGCAGCCCTGGTTACTCTTAAGAATCGGCATAGTAATATCTGTTATGGTACACACAGCACACACGAAATTTGGTTGAAATCCAAATGATAGTATAGAAGTTACATGTATTTAAATTTGGACCTCTCAGCAGGCTTAGAATCATGTTGGTAGCACTGACGTATATAAGTTACTCCAAATTAATACAGAATGTCAGGTACTATACGTGTGCATATTTTAAAGCTGTCGGCTTGCATACTTTCTGATATATGGATATTTGGATTTAAAAAAAATTCAGAGTATTTATTACCAGTTGGCAGCCCTGGTAGGTCTTAAGAATACGCTCAGTCATATCTGGTTATGTACACATAGCACATACGAAATTTGGTTGAATTCCAATTGATAGTGTAGAAGTTATTTGCATTTAAAAATTGGACATATCAGCAGGCTTAAAATCATTTTGGCAACACTGCCTTATATGGCCTCCCGGAAATTAAACTGCAATATCTAAACGTGTGCCAATTTTGAAATAGCTCCCATTCATACCTTCCAAGATATTCAAATTTCAATTGCGATTTTTCAGCAGTTGGTAGCACTGACATCATTTTCAAATATGGCCGTGAGATATTCAGGTATAGATCATTACTCCTACCAAATTTTGTTTCGATTGCTGCAGCCGTTTAGGAGTTGATAGGGGGGGACACACACACAGCCAGGCAGACAGACGGACAGACAGACAGGCAGAAGGACAGACAGACAGACAGACAGACAGAAAGAGAGACACACATTTTCCCGATCTCATAAGTCTACTTTTTCCTAATTTTTGCAAAATGTGAAAAGTAGGCTAAAAATTATACGCAGAAATCTCGTTCCATTAAGAACTACAGAGTTTTGGAAATTGAAAAGTAACGAAGAAATGTATCGGAAAATTGAAAACATAACGGAGACAATAAAAAAGAGGCGATTGTTATTTTTCGGACATTTATATACTGTAAAATGAATGATAGCAGGTTAACCAAACATATTTTCAATATCTTTGGAAAAAGAAATCGACAACAGTCTGGTTTCAAGAAGTAAAGAAAGATTTAGAAAGAAACAATGTAAGAGAAGAAGATGCACTAGAGAGAGACATTTTCAAAATAAAGGTATTGGGAATGGAAGGACTCCAAGGAAGGCAATATAAGAAAGCAGGTTCAAAATGGTCGGAAGAGAAACAGAAGACACACAGCGAAAAGATGAAAGAGCACTGGAGGAAGAAGACAGAACAACAAAGGACTAAACAATGAAATTGGTTCGTGGTCCTCAGAAGACCCCAACGGAGAAAGAAGAAAAATTGCATAAATAACGTGGATGATATATCGGTAATAATAATAATATCGTATGGCCTAGGGTGCCGGGTGCAAGCTTTGTTATTTGACACTCAAAGGGTAGTTTGCATGTCGAATTTCGTTGTTCATTGAAGCACTATGAAAGTCAAGGAGGTTAGACGTCTAAGCTCCTTGAACACGATAGCGCTTTCTCGTTGAGAAATGAGGAACTTTGTGTTGGCGGAAACTCCCGAGATTAATTTTACCATTATGAACACGGCCTCCTGAATTCAAATGGATTCTTTAACATGCCAACATCGTATAACTTGGTCTCGTAATTTTTGCCACCTTTCAAAAATCACTTACCACGGCCAGGAGCGAACCTGCAAGCTTGAGGTTAGTAGACCGACACGTTGACTACTCACCCACCGTGGCAAGCGATATATCGGTACATGGCACTATAAGGGCTGAATGTATATACACCTCATTTGGGATAAATATGAAGCTTTAGTCCAAAGTTCCAAAAGTTAGAATACAAAGCTTGCTTTATTTATAGAGATTAAAGTTGAGCTATGACAAAATAAACTTCTCCAAGCTACGTCAGCTACAGGAGAAAAAAAAGCCGAATGAACTGTAAAAAAAAAGAAACTCCCAGTTGTTTGATGTCCTGTAGTTTTTTAATGACTTTTAATGAACACTCCCGAGACTTTAAACCTAATAAAGTGAGATAAAACAGCCATGTAAATATAAAATACATCATAAAGTATTGACTTTACGGGATAAAGCCAATCAAACATTTGGCCTTTCATATAATCTCCTGATTGCAGGCATTAATCAATTCACTGGTCAGTTGGGCTTAAACGGATCATTTTTGCGGAAGTCAATCATGTTCCGTGTGCAAATGTCAAAATGAAATATTGCTAACTGTATGTTTCAAATGAGAAGATGAAGGGCTTGTTCTTTTGGCAACCCAGCGGCGTAGCCGGGCACTTTAAGGCTAAATGTCCCGTTTATTAGTTTGTAATTCTGATCCACGTAGCAGAACCAAAGTGAGACAATTCCTTTTTTTCAGTTTTCTCTTGAACGAAAGATCGTATTTATGATCTGTAAACCACTATGTATACTAGACTGCAATTGAATTGATATTAATTTAATGCATTTTCCAAAATGTGAAAAACAAAAAAGTTACTAACAGTTTTTTATATTTCTGCTTAAAATATGAAAAAAAACTGGTAATACGAAAATGGAGTTTTATTTCGTGATTCCAATGCATTTTTCAGAATTAAAATAGGGTGAATGGAACCGACAGCATTAGTTTGGGAATTGTCTTGAAAAGAGTGGGAGGGGTAGCGGCGCGGCTTCACAAGATCTTTTGCGCAAGGAAAATGATGAACATGCCTACAGGGCCGAGTGAGAATGGGACGATATGACGACAGGCAGGAGTTGTCTTCCTCTTGTCATAAATATTATAGTTCGACAAGTTACATGTGCAAGTGCCTAGTCGTGGAGCAATATCTCAGCAATAAAATTGAATCGGTCATTGTTAGAAGGCACTAAGTTATTTTTGTAAGATTTGAGATAATTGGAAAAAACTGTTTATCTCACTTAATTGTAAAGCATAGTTGCTGTCACGTGTAAGTATCATTGCCCGCAATAATACTGTTCTAGAGAGGTCAATTTGAATTGATTTATCCTTTTAAAAAGGGAGAAAATTGAAGCAGAAATTTATGACTTAGTTCCCTTTAACAATGACAAACTAGCAGAAGTACCCGCTCTTAGAACGGTCTTCGGTATTAATACCCAGATGTTATCATTTGAGCTACTGTTGCAACTGTTAGGGGCTTGTCATTCCTTCATAAGTTTATCAGAACGAAGTTAGTTTTCGTGGTATATCGCAGACACTGTTAATTTAAGGGCCATAACATGTGGTTTTCGGAGACCCTTTATAGACTCCCTAGTTTTGTGTCACACATTGAGAAGCGCAACATATGCCCTCGTCGTCCTTCTAGGATAATTTTTTTTCGCCTATTTTAACATGTATTTTGAAGAGTTGTTCCTTATACCCACCCTTCTATGAGAAGTATGTTGAAGAGTATCCTAAATGATTGGCGTATTGACTCATGGTTACAATACCTAATTTTACGATGCTCCAAGCACCCGAACATGAATTATAGGCGTACATAAACATAAATATATATCAATCACACAGTATCAAACAAAATCATCTTTACGATGAACCCATTTGTCGACTAAAATATGATTACTTAAAATGTGCTCTAAAACTAAATTCACCTAACGTGTACTTCCTGACGTGAATATAATATTGAAAACCTCGTAGACGAAACGCAATATATGTCAAATTAAAACTGATCCTCACCGTTATGGAAAGTCCCCATCCCCAGGAAGACCCCCTTAATAAATTATAAAGGCTTGTGATGCATGAAAATTCGGGATTTTTAGCCTCCAATGGCCCAAATTCCCAAAAGCTGCAAAAAACACTATTCCAATCCAGGAATTTTTGAAAATAATGTTGCTGTTTGGGGATATAATTGACCTTCTGTACAACATATCGCATATCGCACGTGTAAGTCACGTGTAAAAATTCTAGGGTACCCCTTGACCCCCTTTATCGCATTGTTGTATTTTACAGACTATGTTTGATTCCACGAAAACCTTATAGCCATTTGCAAACTTTCACAGAAATTTAATAAATTGAGTGGCATTACTTCTTACAGAAATAGATGGAAAGTTGAATGTCACCTCTTGTGATACTGTTGTCATGGTTACCGGCTTGCATTACTTCATTAGTTTCTTGTTGTTCTTCTTCTTTCGGATGGGCCAGCTATGGACCACGACGTTCAACTTTTCAGCTTGGCGAGGGACATGATGTTTGCCCAATATTAGCGCATTCTCTGGCTATGTTTCTCCTTTCCCTCTTTTGTCCCGATGATGCCGGTTTTCTTACAGGGTGGTCTGTCCTGAAAACTCTGCTGTTTAAGTATCTTTCTGAGATGAGATCGGCTTCTAATATCACTTTTCATTATCTTCAGTTCTTGGATATCCTTGGTTTGTTGGTTGGTTGGTTCCTCAGTTCAGGGGCTGCAACAACTCGGTCGTGTAGCCCCGTGTATTAAGGGTGTGTGTAGAATCTGTCTGATAACCGGTGTAAATTTTGATGGCTGTATTAGTGTGTGTATCTGTTTTTTAATTTAAGTATACTTTTGCCGCCAAACGCCACCGTCAACGATTACTAGGCCTAGTGCAGAACTTAGCTACTAGACGCCACCGCAGTCGGCTCTTGGCAACGAACGTAGAAACCTAAGAGCGTTGTTTACATTCTTGACCTATCCAATTTAGCTTCACACAGGTGTAATTGGTGGAAGGTTCTTTAACATGCCATAAATCTATGACATGGGACCGCCGGCTTTACTTCCCCTCCGAAGGAAGGCATACTGAGGGATTTTTAACGCTCTTAAAAATCCGACGGCTTCGACCGGGTTTAAACCCGCTATCTTGGGCATAGAAGCTCAGCATGCTACCGACTACGCCACCGAAGCCGCCTTGGATATCCTCGTTAACTACTGTTAGCGACGGTGTCAAGCTCTTTCCATTCCCCCAGTAGTTAAGAACCCGGTTGGTTAGTCTTGTTGGGTTCATCCATGAGACATGTCCGTAGAAAGCCAGACGACTCTTCCTGGCCACATCTGTGATTTTCTCAGTATATCTATATAGCTCCTGATTGGGTGTTCTTCTCTACTCGTCACATATTTATTAGTTTATTAAATTAAATTAATTTTCTGGGAATATCTCAGAAACGTGGTTTTAGAGCCTTAAAACGTAGTATCATACGAGCCATCGAGGGGCAGAAAATGAGTTTTGTCTCGTCCTTGTACGTCATAATTAGGGCTCGGATTTTTAGGTAAACAAATATTCTTTTATGTAAATACATATTTTAAGCATATTTTCTATAAATACATAAATTCCTGCTTTTCATTCATTAGCACATAAAAAGACATAATATTTACATTTTTTAAATGCTAGATCTTTCAGTTTATTTGTAATTATGTTCTGTGTCACTTCAACGGGGAAGAACCTGTGAGCTATCTAATCTTCATGCAGAGCGTATGTCAGCTTGCAACTGTATTATTCTTAATTTATCGCCCCGTGTCACCCACTGTGGAAGCCGGGGACTTCCTTGTCCATAGCTATATTGCACCATGTGCTAGACCTCCCCCCTTCCCCAGCTACGTGGAACCAGTGTCACTCACATGCCGTTCATTTCTGGCACTGTGAAGTGTTAGGCAATTCTACGATGCCTAAAGTAAAAACAACTACAAGTTTTCCCTGTTGCAGAAATAAAGATGATTTTACTTCTGATTCTGTTCTGCCAACCATGTGGGAAAGCAATCAAGGCTGATCAGCGATCTCAAGTTACACAACATCTCAAGGGCAAGAAACATATTGCCGCAGTTTCGCGCCTTCAGAATAAGTGTTTCACGATAATTGTCGGTCACTTGTACTGGCCAACCTGAAGATGTATCTCGTTGTGAATTGTAATGCTTCAGCAGTTAGTGAGACATAGAATAAATTGCATTCGTGATTACTGCGTATTGTTTATATTCACATTAATAAAGTAAGTTATAATTACATATTTTTACTTCTTTGTCACATATTTCAGGTATTTCTTATACATAAACATACATATTTTCCCGATTTTAGCACCTAAAAATCCGAGCCCTGGTCATAATATTATAATAATCATAATAATAATTTAATAATATAGGGATAGCGATATAATAGACCTTCAGTACCACACCCGCCCGTGTAAATCACGTGAAAAATCAGGAGTACCCCTTGAACCCCTTAAGCTTAAGTTGGTTCCGTGATAACTTTATAGCCGTTTGCGAACGTAATGTAATACATGGAATGGCATTGCGTCTTACAGAAATAGATGGACTTGAGAGATTGTGTTGCCATGGTTAGGCTTGCATTATTTCAATAGCTTAATGCTGAACCCATATGCTATTGGTTCAAGAGTCGAATCCATAATTTATTGGCAAAAGAAGAGAGGAAAAAATACAGTTTTTAGGATGACTTGGTAAGATTTTACGAAGAGGGCTGTTATAATGTGGCGCAAGAATAGGTGACCACTAGTCATGCGTACATGATATCATGCATGACGCATTGATAAGGAGCCGACTCATGATTATTAATAGAACGTTAAAAACTTTCCGCTGCGTGTAAGAGAGAAGAGTTTTCGGAAATAGACCTTACTCAGCTATAAAATGACAACCTCGCAATTGCGCAAGAAGAGAAATAATTAGAAATAAGCCATTTGCAAACATTTAATTATTAATAGAAACACATCATGGTTGATCATTTTGGAAGAGAGATTTTTGTGTGGGGAAAAAGTTTATAATAATTGCACAGGAAAGAAGTGCTGACGCAGCATGACGTAATTAGAAATTCCCCGAGACCAGAGTTGGTAGGGATAGAAAAATAAACCGCAACACCCACGTATCTGTAGAGCAAAATTATTTAATATCTTGGAATTGTGCGATCGATTTTCATGAACAAAGAAACCAGTTTACGTTTAGAACAAGAGCTTTCCAGAGATATATTTTTCAAAATTATACGACAATTACTTCAAAAGCTAGTGCTGGAGAAGACGCGGATCTTATCTATTTGTCGCCGATTTGTATAAAAACCCTGGCAGAGCCAGGAGAGGCATGCAGTTTACAACAGACCTCGTACGGAGGTGCTGCATCTCAGCACATGCAGTTTCAGATAGCCCAAGGGGGCGTCACTGTGTCACAACACAACAATCCAGTTCCATGAGCGCCGAGACGCTGCACGATGAAGTATCAACTACAAGATAAGCTACAAGTAAACTCCTAGTACAGGAGAGCTGCATCAAAGTATATTCAGTTATAAAAGACGCCCGAGAGCGTAATACTGTGTCGCAAAGTATAACAAGTTATGTTAGTGAGCGCGTAGACGCTGCACGCAGGAAAAGTATCGTCAAAGTTCACCAGTATAGTCAAAGTTAGGCTGTGGACTTGAAGAAATAATAAGCGATAGGTACTCGAATAATAAGTCAGTTAAAGACACAGCGCATCATAAGGTTTCGAGGTACCAAAGGAATTGAAATTTACAGTTCTATCGATGTTAAGGAACCCGATCAGGGTAGAACGAAATAAGTAACGCCTAGTGTTCCGAAAAGGTAGGGGCTAGAGCGCAGGACGATAAAAATTAGGAAGTGTAATTCCAGGATTTGTCTAAGATAGACAAATGAACAGTAAGCGTTTGGGAGAACTCCAAGAAGCTACGAATTAAAGTAATAGCAATTAAGGCAAGGAAAATACTAGGTCACCGATAAACTATTCGAGCGGCCGTCAAAGTAATACATTAAAGACAGACTTTTATCTAGACGAACCAGTTAGCGTCTAGTAAGAAACGACATCGTGCAGTTAAAATATAGAAGCCGATAGTCAAAACCGGATTTGAAGATCAGCCGTTCCAGTGAGGTGTAGTTCAATCGAGACTTTCCATCATCTCGTCAGATTAGGAAGCCGAAGTTCTATAAGTGCCACCCTTGGAAACGGGAAAGAAAAGAAATCACGTGTGTAAGGCGAATAACTAACGCCCAAGTGATAAAATTGTTATGTAATGTAAATATAGTGAAAATTTTTTGAGTATAATATTTTTAGTGAATTTGTATTGTGTTAAGGGAAACGAATACAAAATGGTATTCAGTGTATTCCAAGTAATTAAGGTAAATATTTTATGTGTTGTGTCATTGAGTGTAAGTGTATCTATGGAGATGGCTTAAAAAGCAGTGAGTGGGCAAACATGTTCCATCGTTGGAGGATTCGGTCGCTGACCGTTCAGTCATGTGAGTAACTATTTCATTATGATATGTGTATGGGAAGATTTGCGTATAATCCTCATGTGAAAGAAAAAGTAGGGATGTTGAATAACAATTAAAGAATAATAGCGCGATCTGAACTATTAAATTGAGAAAAAGATAATAAATATGTGAAATGTAAATGAATCCCTTGGGGAATGTATTCAGTAAAATATCAGAGTAATTGATAAATGATAAATATGAGAAAGCAAGCGTAATAATAATAATAATAATGATATAAATGAAGGAATATTATGATTAATTTTATACGGAAAGTGGTAGCTTCCGAGCTCCTTTAAATGAATTAATGCATGTTATGAATACATGTACTTTATGGAAAAAATGATTATTGTCAAGGGAGAAGAGTAATATATATTTGAGATGTAGATCAAACGTTGATTTTGAATTTATTATTTCTTTGAAGGCAACTTGGCTAATTAAAGTATAAGCGCCATGTAGCGCATTGAAGTAATTTATCACGCTAGGAATGCGTTGAAATGCTCGGTAAAACTAATTATGAGGGACAGTTGGTCGGGGTAATTGAACTATGGTAAGTCCTCAAAAGTTGTGACAGTGGTCACGAGGCATTGTATGTTGTATGGTAAGAAGGGTGCTATTATGTTGTATTATGAGCGCTGATATAAGGCAAGGCCTGCCCTAAGTCGCAAATGTATAAGTCCTCCAATTTGGGATACTGCTCCCGAGGCATTTGAAAGGATCGAACTCAGAGTCGTCCGTGTTGAAGCCCCTAAATATTCGTTGTATTAATGAATTTTTCTTACCCGCCAATGAGGACACTTCATAATTACTATATACCGAAGCCAATAGAATAGGTTTGTTGAGCCTAAATATGTTGTTTAGAAGCCCTGTCCTTCACAGAATTGCATTTGAAAACCACTGTATGGAAAGCTGATGGTAGCCTGTCTCTTGTAGCAGCGAGACTAGGGACTCTCTGTGTTTAGAGATTGTTTTAATGAGCCGATCTTGGAACCGAGGTCCCTTTATATAAATGATTATCGCTTGCAGAGTTCAGATCGTTGCTTTCTTATAATATAATGGTCTTTTAAGATAAATAATGATAAATCCCTAACGTAATGATTATTTGATTCAGTGATTCACGAGTTCTGTTGAAGACATTAGATTCCGGGAGTGATCTTAATTTTGACTTGTTCAAGTAGCCTTCTGTAGCTCGGGAGTACGCAAGTTTTTCCCAATCACAGTAGTGAGTTGTTAACTTGAGAGAGAGGGATGGTAACATATGAGCATTGTGAAAGCCCAGAATTATGTGATGATTAACAATACTTTGATAATTTTGATATTTATGATTAAAGGATATACTCATATAAATAGTAATGGATGTGTATTAAATTGATAGCACAGTGTAAGTAGACATTACCGATCCGTTTGGAGCTCTTGTTTTAAAGAATTTGTAGTGACACTATATGGAAGTGAAACTAATAGAAGTTTGTTGGTTTTTGGAAAACCAGTCCTTATGATTTTATAATTGTTTAATATGTATTCCTTGTTCAACTTTGGACAAGTGTGAAGTGAAGCGTCAGTATTTTATTTGTTTAATTTTTATAGCGCCATATATTTGGATAATTAAATGCTTGAATTGTAGGAGTTGATTTTTGTCTATTTTTGGAAGTGTATCCTCTGTTTAATCCAAAGTGTGTTAGTCACAGAGTGGGAGAACAAACCATGAACCCCGATACTCCCGATTGAGCATTGCTGGCAAACTGTGATTTGCATATTTCATTGTTGAATTGGCACATGGGGGCATAGAAATAATGTGCTTGGATTGATATTAGAGGAACACTTAAGACGGTCATATCACGTAAAAATAAAAATAGTGATAGAATTAGCTACAAAATATAAACTTAACTGACCGCATTGGGACCCTGGAAACTCACACCGAGCAGCCCTTAAATAAACACCCCCTAAAACTCATCTTTGTGGCGCCCAGTACGTAGGGATGAGTTTTCCTATGGAAAACCCGAGTTTTTCTTGAAAAATCAAAATTTTCATTTTTTGAAAAATACGGTTTTTCAAATTTTTTTGAATTTTTAAATCACTTCCATAAAGGTGGATATTGAATGAGTATACCAGAAGGGTACGTTTTAGTAAACACCCGTACTGAGGTTGAATTTTGGAAATTGGGACACAAGAGTTCAGAGTACCATCTCTCATGCATGAACCGACGATGGGACAGAATAGCCCACTGTTTTCTATATGATAATAAGATGTCATTGAGTGAAGAAAGACAGAGGTCCTTGGAGGTTGTGGAGGCAGAAAGTAAAGAAAGATATGAATTTATAGACAGTACAGTGAACCTCCAACAGAATGAAAAAGGTACCCAATCAAGGAAAATGTAGAGATTTCCTTAGGAAGCAAGCGTGCATCTAGAGGCATAGTTGCACGAAGCGAAGGTAACATGTCTGTAGACAACAGGGTAAAAGTTGAGCATATGGAGCTCCAAGTAGAGAAGGAAACACGTAAACCAGTTCCAAGGGAATGCGTACAGAGTAAAAATAATGATAATAATAAAGATGATTCAAAGTCTCATTTAGTAAGGCAAGTCCAAGTAGGCTCGAAAATCGAAGGGGAAAAGAATGATAGTCTTAGCATTCAGGATCAGGAAAAAGTAGAAATGGCGACTTGGAATGAAATAAAAGAATTCTTGGATATAATTAAGGAAATAGATAATGAGTATCACAAAATGAGGAATGAACTTTGGAAATTAAAAGATTTTAACTTTAGAATGAAAGAAGGAATTGAGGAACAAAGAGAAAGTATTTCCGAGGAAGTTGAGAAGATATTTGAACTTCGTGAGAGGGCAAGTAAAAATTGGTATAAGATACCCAAACAGGAATTAGAAGAATTGTACACTGAAATCCCTAAGGTTGAAAAGTCATTAAGAGAAACGAAAAAGGAATTTGCGAAACGCATGGAGGAAGAAGGAAAAATAGAATTAGCTCCGGGGGAACAGATTAGAATGTTCATTAGGGAAATAAAGGAAATAATGGAGCAACTATGGGAAATAAGAAATGAATGGGGTAAGATCTGGTGGAAGACCTATTACAGACATTACGACAGGAATAAATACATTAAGGAACAGATAGCGTATATAAGAGAAGAAACGGATAAGATGCATTGCTTCATAATGAGCATGTATGATGAAAATGGGATAATACGCATTCAGGAGTTAGCCGAAGTGAGGAAGGTTACAATTCAGGAATATAAAGACATATTAGGGATCGCCCAGAAAATATATGAGGAAGATATATTAGTGCGGGATCTCGAATCAAAAGAAGCAGTTATCCAAGCTGAAAGTAAAACTGGAACTATAGAAGAAATTAAGGAAAAGGATATAACGGTGCCGGAAGAGCCCGAAAGTTGCCTTAAACAATCCGAAGAAGAAAAAGAAGTAGAAATCGTGGGGAATCTTATGAAAACGGAGAAAAATATTGAGCTACCTCAAGAGAAAACAACGGAGATTAACAAGGAAACGATAATTCCATGTCAGGAAGAAGGCCGAAATGAAAACGAGTTACAAATGAAAGGAGACCATTCTTATGCCAAATCTGAACATGAAGAGCAAGAGAAAAACCCAGATCAAGGGGTAATAACAGAAGAAGTGGAAGTTGGGGAGACTAAAATAATAATTCCTGGGGAAATGGATAGAATAAAAGAAACTAAAATAGAAAGTGTCGTCGAGGCACGAAGGGAAATAGAGGTTCAGGATCTCATAGAAATTGAAAAGGAAAGCCCAGAAGAAATTTATAAGCATGAGGAAGACAAAATGGAAATGGAAGAAGAACAATTGAAAGCACAGATCCTTGAACTAATGATGAAATATCAGGAATGCCAACGAAAGAAGGCCGCGAAAAGAAAAATTGAAACAGATTCAAATGAGAGTAAAGAGAACGTCAAGGGAAAAGATGAGACCATTGGAGCTAATGAAGAAAAGAGAGGAAATGCCTTTGAAAGAAAGGATGAAAGAGGAAGAAAACCGCAAATTCTAGCAGGTTTACAAGAGGATAAAAACCCTATTGAAACTAGGAGAGGATTGGAGATAATGAAAATTACCCTGGAGAAAGATGATTCACAAGCGTTTTACAGCTGGAAGGTTCGAAGGAAGAAATGGAATAAAAGAAAGAAAAGAAAAGGAGAGGATCTTAAGGAACTATGGAATTGGAAGAGTAGGAAAAAGAATTTTTTTTGAAAATACCATCTCGATACGAGATGAGGGAAAAGGAAGAGAACCAAGAAGAGACGGGTAGGGACACACCTTACTCGTAAGGAAAACAATGAAATTCTGTAGACTTTGAGTCCAGAAAACAGAAAGAAAGGAGTAACGGGGTAGGGCCATACCGCACCCGTGGGGCCTTAAAGTAAATATATAGGTTAATAGTGAATAACCTGAGAAGAGAGAGACAGACAGACAGAACGCCAGTCCCATGAAAAGAGAAAAAGGAAACTGTCTGACACAAGTTTGGAGTGCACACCAGACTGTGAGGAGACCGAGACATACCCGAACGAGACAAGTGATTTATAACCTTAAGTGTGGACATCCGCTTAAAGGAAATGAATGAATGGAAACCTTGAAGGGACCAGAACAAGCCAGGGAAAGGAAGGGCTTGGATAGAAAGACTAGAAGGTAATGAGAAGTGTTATGATGGCTTCGACACTGAAAAAAATAAGATTTTTATGAAAAATGTTTAAATAAATTTCCTCAGAATTTCGAAAATGTATTTATCTAATTTGGGGAGATCTGAACCCATATGCTATTGGTTCAAGAGTCGAATCCATAATTTATTGGCAAAAGAAGAGAGGAAAATATACAGTTTTTAGAATGACTTGGTAAGATTTTACGAAGAGGGCTGTTATAATGTGGCGCAAGAATAGGTGACCACTAGTCATGCGCACATGATATCATGCATGACGCATTGATAAGGAGCCGACTCATGATTATTAATAGAACGATAAAAACTTTCCGCTGTGTGTAAGAGAGAAGAGTTTTCGGAAATAGACCTTACTCAGCTATAAAATGACAACCTCGCAATTGCGCAAGAAGAGAAATAATTAGAAATAAGCCATTTGCGAGCATTTAATTAATAAAAGAAACACATCATGGCTGATCATTTTGGAAGAGAGATTTTTGGGTGGGGAAAATGTTTATAATATTTGCACAGGAAAGAAGTGCAGACGCAGCATGACGTAATTAGAAATTCCCCGAGACCAGAGTTGGTAGGGATGCAAAAATAAACCGCAACACCCACGTATCTGAAGAGCAAAATTATTTAATATCTTGGAATTGTGCGATCGATTTTCATGATCAAAGAAACCAGTTCACGTTTAGAACAAGAGCTTGCCAGAGATATTTTTCAAAATTATACGACAATTACTTCAAAGGTTAGTGCTGGAGAAGACGCGGATCTTATCTCTTTGTCGCCGATTTGTATAAAAACCTTGGCAGAGCCAGGAGAGGCATGCAGTTTACAACAGACCTCGTACGGAGGTGCTGCATCACAGCACATGTAGTTTCAGACAGCCCAAGGGGGCGTCACTGTGTCACAACACAACAATGCAGTTCCGCGAGCGCCGAGACGCTGCACGATGAAGTATCGACTACAAGATAAGCTACAAGTAAACTTCTAGTACAGGAGAGCTGCATCAAAGTATATTCAGTTATAAAAGACGCCCGAGAGCGTAATACTGTGTCGCAAAGTATAACAAGTTATGTTAGTGAGCGCGTAGACGCTGCACGCAGGAAAAGTATCGTCAAAGTTCACCAGTATAGTCAAAGTTAGGCTGTGGACTTGAAGAAATAATAAGCGATAGGTACTCGAATAATAAGTCAGTTAAAGACACAACGCATCATAAGGTTTCGAGGTACCAAAGGAATTGAAATATACAGTTCTATCGATGTTAAGGAACCCGATCAGGGTAGAACGAAATAAGTAACGCCTAGTGTTCCGAAAAGGTAGGGGCTAGAGCGCAGGACGATAAAAATTAGGAAGTGTAATTCCAGGCTTTGTCTAAGATAGACAAATGAACAGTAAGCGTTTGGGAGAACTCCAAGAAGCTACGAATTAAAGTAATAGCAATTAAGGCAAGGAAAATACTTGGTCACCGATAAACTATTCGAGCGGCTGTCAAAGTAATACATTAAAGACAGACCTTTATCTAGACGAACCAGTTAGCGTCTAGTAAGAAACGACATCGTGCAGTTAAAATATAGAAGCCGATAGTCAAAACCGGATTTGAAGATCAGCCGTTCCAGTGAGGTGTAGTTCAATCGAGACTTTCCATCATCTCGTCAGATTAGGAAGCCGAAGTTCTATAAGTGCCACCCTTGGAAACGGGAAAGAAAAGAAATCACGTGTGTAAGGCGAATAACTAACGCCCAAGTGATAAAATTGTTATGTAATGTAAATATAGTGAAAATTTTTTGAGTATAATATTTTTAGTGAATTTGTATTGTGTTAAGGGAAACGAATACAAAATGGTATTCAGTGTATTCCAAGTAATTAAGGTAAATATTTTATGTGTTGTGTCATTGAGTGTAAGTGTATCTATGGAGAAGGCTTAAAAAGCAGTGAGTGGGCAAACATGTTCCATCGTTGGAGGATTCGGTCGCTGACAGTTCAGTCATGTGAGTAACTATTTCATTATGATATGTGTTTGGGAAGATTTGCGTATAATCCTCATGAGAAAGAAAAAGTAGGGATGTTGAATACCAATTAAAGAATAATAGCGCGATCTGAACGATTAAATTGAGAAAAAGATAATAAATATATGAAATGTAAATGAAACCCTTGGGGAATGTATTCAGTAAAATATCAGAGTAATTGATAAATGATAAATATGAGAAAGCAAGCGTAATAATAATAATAATGATATAAATTAAGGAATATTATGATGAATTTTATACGGAAAGTGGTAGCTTCCGAGCTCCTTTAAATGAATTAATGCATGTTATGAATACATGTTCTTTATGGTAAAAATGATTTTTGTCAAGGGAGAAGAGTAATATATATTTGAGATGTAGATCAAACGTTGATATTGAATTTATTAATTCTTTGAAGGCAACTTGGCTAATTAAAGTATAAGCGCCATGTAGCGCATTGAAGTAATTTATCACGCTAGGAATGCGTTGAAATGCTCGGTAAAACTAATTATGAGGGACAGTTGGTCGGGGTAATTGAACTATGATAAGTCCTCTAAAGTTGTGATAGTGGTCACGAGGCATTGTATGTTGTATGGTAAGAAGGGTGCTATTATGTTGTATTATGAGCGCTGGTATAAAGCAAGGCCTGCCCTAAGTCGCAAATGTATAAGTCCTCCAATTTGGGATACTGCTCCCGAGGCATTTGAAAGGATCGAACTCAGAGTCGTCCGTGTTGAAGCCCCCTAAATATTGGTTGTATTAATGAATTTTTCTTACCCGCCAATGAGGACACTTCATAATTACTATATACCGAAGCCAATAGAATAGGTTTGTTGAGCCTAAATTTGTTGTTTAGAAGCCCTGTCCTTCACAGAATTGCATTTGAAAACCGCTGTATGGAAAGCTGATGGTAGCCTGTCTCTTGTAGCAGCGAGACTAGGGACTCTCTGTCTCCCTGCAATAAGTCACGCTAAGTAGTCAAGGCTAGTACCTCGCCCTCGATGTATTGTGGTTGGTCGGTGAACGGTCTGTTTGAGTTATAATACACAGAAGTGTTTACAGATTGTTTTAACGACCCGGTCTTGGAACCGATGTCCCTTTATATAAATGATTATCGCTTGCAGAGTTCAGATCGTTGCTTTCTTATAATATAATGGTCTTTTAAGATAAATAATGATAAATCCCTAACGTAATGATTATATGATTCAGTGATTCACGAGTTCTATTGAAGACATTAGATTCCGGGAGTGATCTTAATTTTGACTTGTTCAAGTAGTCTTCTGTAGTTCGGGAGTACGCAAGTTTTTCCCAATCACAGTAGTGAGTTGTTAACTTGAGAGAGAGGGATGGTAACATATGAGCATTGTGAAAGCCCAAAATTAAGTGATGATTAACAATACTTTGATAATTTTGATATTTATGATTAAAGGATATACTCATATAAATAGTAATGGATGTGTATTAAATTGATAGCACAGTGTAAGTAGACATTACTGATCCGTTTGGAGCTCTTGTTTTAAAGAATTTGAAGTGACACTATATGGAAGTGAAACTAATAGAAGTTTGTTGGTTTTTGGAAAACCAGTCCTTATGATTTTATAATTGCTTAATATGTATTCCTGGTTCAACTTTGGACAAGTGTGAAGTGAAGCGTCAGTATTTTATTTGTTTAATTTTTATAGCGCCATATATTTGGATAATTAAATGTTTTAAATAGTAGGAGTTGATTTTTGTCTATTTATGGAAGTGTATCCTCTGTTTAATCCAAAGTGTGTAAGTCACAGAGTGGGAGAACAAACCATGAACCCCGATACTCTCGATTGAGCATTGCTGGCAAACTGAGATTTGCATATTACATTGTTGAATGGGTACAATACATGAAATTAGTTTTATGAGTGTATCTCATAAACTGTTGGTTTAAGGACATTAAAATATGGTGTTCTGGGCCCGTAGGGCTCCGGAGTTTTGTTTCTCACATTGAGGAGCTGAAAATGAGCTTTGTCTCGTCTTTCTACGCCCATTTCAGCATGCATTTTAAGGGGTAGGCCCTCTTTAACGAGAGGTATGGAGAAGAGTTACATCAATGATTACTTTCTTGCCTCTGATGGACGTTAGCTTTTTGCAGGCTTCCAGTATGGTCATAATCCGTGCAGAATAAGGCACTTGACTTCGACTTTAGCGTCGTCTCCTATTAATCCGTCTGGGGAGGCACCTAATAACCCATAAGTTTAATATACGGAAAGACCACATTCTTCGACTTTTCCACCGATTTCTCCTCTAAATTTCGTTTTGCAATTCGCTCATTATCACAGTCATACTGCATTGCTTTTGAGTGAAATTCGCCGTACAGAATGTATTTTGCTACTGGAGCCCATTTCGAGGGAGGTTTCCTCTTGCATACATATCCAAAATTGGATGCCGTAAGTCTGTCCTTTCTAGCTGTGTGTCACTTTTCATTTTCCCTTTGGCCCCTTGTTTCCTTTTCCAGTTTTTTGTAAATGGCCTTCACTAAGCGTTAGTTGCTTGATCTTCTCATCACTAAACTCTCTCAACATTACCTCATCGAAATCCAACTGCATTGATCGGTTTCCATAATCACGTGAGACAGTACGTTTCATTTAATTAGACAGTTGTCGGGACATTCTATTCACTTTTTCGTCAAGCTGTTCTTCTTCTCTTTCTGCTGAGTACACTGCCCTTCACTATTGTGGGAGTTTTTTTTAAACTGATTTCATTGTTTTATAGTGCCAGGATGGCCCAAACTGAAAGTCCACCAAGGCAGCTTTGTTTCTATGAGTGAAGGAACCTCGTTTCCCTCGATTGATCTGCTTACCTCCCGTGAATTTTGCAACAAGGGACATATAATTTTCGGCAGCATTGCTGGTGGTGTTTGATACTAGCTGGGAACTTTTTGCAATTAGGGGCTGAAAGCAAGAATGCATTAGTTTGGTCGCAGTTAGCTGTTTGTCCTCACCTTGCCCGCTGGTAGTTCAAAAGTACTGTTTGCTGTCTTTATGGATCCCGATCCAGTATTTCCGGAAACAGATTTTCCATTTTCACAAATGCTACGCCTTTATTTTTCCACAAAACGTATTGTTGTCATTTGAAGTCGAACTTGCTTCTCTGATAAAAGTTGACACTGAATAGTTCGTGATCTTGTACTCCTACACTTATGTATTAGAAGTAAATAAAACTATTCCCGTGGCATGACAGCTCATGAAGGGCCTAGGCCTAACAAGCAACCGCTGCGCCGTTCAGCCATGTAGCCTGCAGATTGCGGGGTGACGTTTAGTCATCCAACTTGTAGGCTACAGGTGAAATATAAGTGAAATCATAACTGCTCAGTGCATTACAGATTCTCTAATGCAAGCGTAAAGAAATACATAATTTCAAATATAAACTAGGAAAAAAATCTACGGGTGTGTAGAGGTGTAGACAGTTGTCGGGACATTCTATTCACTTTTCTGTAGCTCCATTTTTAAAATAAAAGCGAAAAAATAACTCCACGTGATGACCGTAATGCTCTCCACCAGTCGTAGCCTACCTGTACATGTATCTATTCTACCAGAAATACTGTCCAAAAAATAAAGTGCCGAAAATAGAACACCTAACGGGCATTAAAATAATACTGTTGCTCGTAAAATAAATTAAACAAAAAGTAATTAAAAAGATCGATGAACTAAAATCAAGAAGTCGTAACTAGGAGCT
Organism: Meconema thalassinum; assembly: GCA_946902985.2. Taxonomy (NCBI): domain Eukaryota; kingdom Metazoa; phylum Arthropoda; class Insecta; order Orthoptera; family Tettigoniidae; genus Meconema; species Meconema thalassinum. The sequence continues at coordinate 210,914,917 of OX336396.1, read as the reverse complement.
GGTAAAATATCAAAGGATCACTCACAAATGTCCAAACCTTGACAATAATTCAGAACTAACCAGCACAGTCTATCGCAACATAGGACTAGATGCTCGGGAATTCGATACCGTCAGGTAAGGTCATCGCTCTCTCAAATCACTCGAGATCTGCTCCCCTGCCCTCCCCCACCGCGCACTCCATGACCTTGTTCTACTGCCGCGCCTTTTGTTGCAAATACAGCAGCACTTTTATTCACAAACTTCCCAAAGTGATCCCGACGATTCTATTCAGCCAATTTAGGTTTCTATACGGTTTTGGAATCAGTGAGCAAAACTCAACTTTCGTATTACCCGTTTTTTTCGAATTTTAATAAAATGTTTGAAAAACAAACAGCAACTTCTCTGTTTTTTTAATTAGAAAGTAAGCAATGAATTAATATCAATTCTGCTACTAGGCAGAGTACATAGCAGTTTTCAGATCGCAGATCGGAGCTCCCCTTCGATTAGAAAATAGTAAATAAATAAATTCAGCTTCGTTTTTGCTGCCATATGTTGAAATTTGTTCTTACCAAAATGTCGGGACATTTAGACATACAGTAAGTCACTATTTACGACTGCAATGGAGAGCAGCTCTTTCAACGATTCGTACCATACTTCATATCCCCTCCTTGGCTGTGCCGTCTTCAGTTAGGTCCTCCCCCTTTTAGGTGGATTTCATGAGAAAGCTACCTATTGCAATGAGTACCATGTTGCAACTTCCAGAAAGTTTTGGAATATCTTTCAAATCCATTTGACCCCAAAACCACCATCAGCTCAAAAGTTTATTTATAATTTATATACTCTATATTATACACTCTGTATTGTACCCTTTTAGCAAGAAATATGCCAATCACAGTATACCAGCGTAGCTCAATTCGGAATTTTCGGGGCAGCGGTAAGTTCCCCCACTCTGTGACCCACATATTTTGGATTAATTAGAGGATACACTTGCAAAAATAACAACAAAATCAACTCCTATTTTTAACACATTTAATTAATAAAATTAATGGCGCTACAAACACTTTAACAATTTACTTACTGACCCATAATCATCTACTTGTTCCAAATGAACAAGGAATCACAAATATAATAAAACAAATATTGTATTTAAACATATGGTTTCCACATAAACCAACAATTCCTACTTAGTCTTACTTCCATAAAGCATCAACTGTAAGTTTTATATAACTCCGAGCTCTTTTGGCTCCATACTTTACATAATAATGGTGTCATTCTTGTACACCTCAAATACTATCCTTTATATCTTATTAATCTTCAAAAACAAATGTATAATTATATTTAAAATTTATGTTAATTATCTAACTCAATATTTTGGGCATGTTCACACATTCAGCTGTTATCATCTCTCTTTATTTTCACAAATATATTAAGGTAATCAGGAAATCAATTGTGTACTCCAGAGCGTGAAGATACTTGACACAGTCAAAAAACTATAGTTACTCCCGAAACTTAGTTGCCTTCAATTAACTCGTGGAATCCTACGTCCATACATCATTACAATAGGGATTGTTATTTATCTCTTATGTCTTATAAGACCATTATCATATAAGAAACTACGATCTGAACAGGCAAACGAAAAATATCAATCTACAAGGACCTCGGTTCAACGCCCGGGTTGTTAACAACTTTAAACACTCCTGGTGTATTCATTTCTCTTTACAACATCTTACGAGACGGTTTCTGGCCCACCCTTACTCTAAGAGAGCCAGGCCATTCTACTCGGGCGCGATTTATGACACGGAGGGTGACGGGCGACTCTCTGTCTAACCCCCGTTAGCAGCTTATTTCCAAGGCTTTCAAAACAAACCTTCACATTATATTCAGTTCTGGGGAGAGACCGGGCTTTTACTGTACCGTATTCATTCAAACAACTATTCTTTGGTTCATAGACCACTTTCGTAACCTTGGCATTTATTAATTATGAGAGGGTCCTCATTGATTGGGAAGATTAATACACATTCGACGACGAAGAATTAAGGGGCTTTTATCATAAGAAGATTCTGCGTTCGAATCTCTTCACATGCCTCGGGAACCATTCCCTTACAGAGGACTTATACAAAATGCGATTTAAAGTCGGCCGTGGCCCATATGACATACGCTCAATAATACCATATATTAGCTCCCTTTCAAATACATACACAATGCCTCGTGATACTACGTCACAAATAGAGGACTTATACAATTATCAATTCACTGCAATCAACTACCCTCCATAAGTAATTTACCAAGTATTTTAACCTCTACGCGTTCCTAGCGTGACATTTTAATATTATTTGCGCTCTTTTGCGCTATGCATTATTTTAAGCCGAATTGTCTTCCCAAGAACTGATAAATCTCATTAGTAACAATTCATATTATTTTAATTCTTATATTAATCTTTTCCGTTGCCGATAAATCGCTCCCTTTTAAAACATTCCCTTAAACATCATATCTTACACATACATTAAGGCTTTAACGCTCTTATGTTCACATCAATTTATTTGATCTTTATTTAATATTTCCATACTTAGTTATTAGTATTATCTTTATTCTTTACACAAGCTCAAAAGCTATTTCTTTCATGTCTCAACTTTACTTTATTTAAATATATTTCATGATAATTACTGATATTTCGCTTGCTCTTATGACATTTGTTAAATACATTAACATTTTATTCACTTATTTCCTCTACGGGATTTATTCTTTACATAATTATTGATAATTTCTCAAATTTCTATTATTGTTCAGACCGCGTTCTTGTTTATTCAGTATTTATTTATTAAAACACATCCCTTTTACTCAAAAACTCCGGTGGATTTGTACACAGTCAATTCCTGACACCAAAATAGAATGGAATTCAGTACTCACATGTTTTTAAGATCGTCCCATGATCTTTATTCTTGTGCGGTGCTTCATTTTGGGCCCACTTTGAACTTTTTACTCCATATTAAAGGAATTCATCTTATGTATAAACACTTCTTGACATATATTTAAGACACTTAACATTGACGACATTCTTATACACTGATGTGTCCCTTTTGAACACATAATAAACACTAAAAATATTAATTTAACACACAATCTTGATAAATTTACACTTCACAATTCTTGATCACTAGGCCGTATTTCTGAGCCTATCACACGTGACCTTCTTAATTTCCCGTTTCCAAGGGTGAAATTTATTCAATGTCGGCTTCCTATCCTGCAGAATACGAAAGTCTCGAAACATCTACTGTTCCCTGGAATCCAAATTCTTCTACTCCTATCCTGGATGACCGGCTATTTATCTAACTTGAACGGCTTCTTTGTAGATCTGTTTATCGATCCTAGCGAAAGTCTATTCGGATCGAGGTCTCCTCAATGACCTGCGGATTTAGTTTATAGCAGCTAGTACTTCTCGAGTCTAGTACTTTTAGAATAGTTCGCCTGCTTTCTGGAGATAATGTTTATAGTCTCCTTGCTTCTTTATTTGATCGGTTCTAGCACTCCTACGTTTCTGATGTACGTTCCGAACCTTATTCTGTTCTTCCCTTTTTGGGTTCTTTAATTTAAATAACAGTTTATCTTTCTGGTACGGTACTTCCGTACGTTATGATATATTCGTTCGTCTATTTAACAACCTATCGCCTTTCAGTCCGACGTTCGCAGCCTGTTCTGACTATATCTTACGAACTTTCACTATAATTTGTATACAGTCGGGCCTAAATCCTGTAACTAGGATTTTCCTAATATTTCAATACGGCGATACTTTAAATTTCTTCTTGACCACTCCTTATGGAGGCAAGCAAGTCGTTAATACTGCGATGCCTATGGCTATCGGATATTACTTCTGCGGTGTAACACAGCGTTTCTCCCCTCAAGGAGTACTAGTAACTGTCTTTGATGTGACGCATAGTTACGCCCCACACGGCTATCTGAATACTGATGTGCTGTGATGTAGTCTTACGCCCCTCACGGACTGTCGGAACTGCATTCGGTGTTTGATGTAGCCTAGTGACGTGCCCTCAGGCCGTTTGAAACTGCATGATTGGCTTGGTGAAGCCCGAAGCTTTATACTATTTTACTACAAAAAAATAAGACTCTAGTCCTTTCTGTGGCCAATTTCTAAAATAATGGTTGCACAATTATAAAAATTATACCTTCCGAAAGCTCGTCTTCTCAATGTCAAATAATCTCATTGCACCTAAGAATCGATCGTGCAATTCGGAGATATTAATTAATTTCTCGTCCTCAATTGTGTGGGTGTTGCATTTCTTTTGCTTTCTCCCCTCCACACAGGCCTTGGTAATTCCCCAATGACGTCGTCTTGCGTTTGCAGTTTTCTCCTGCGCAATTATTAAATGGTTTCTCTTTACTGAAAAATATCTCATTCAAAATGATTCACTGTACTGTACTTGTTTACTCATTATTATACTTGTAAACGGGTTAAATTTAATTATTCCTCTCCTGGCGCATAAGCGGTGTTGTCATTTTCCAGCAACGTCAGCTCGATTTCCGATTCAGGCCTCCTTGTCTATTCGTTGGAAATTTCCACTCGGTTATTAATACTCGTGACTCGCTCCCTTCTGAATGTCAAGAGGGATGATATCATCCTCTCGAACACCTGGTCCTCGTTAGTTGCACAACCTTATACTGGCCTCCTAGCTGGATCTTTCTTTAAGTTACATTAGAAACTATACGCTTCTTTGATTTCTTCCTCAAATGCATGGATTCGACCATCCATGGACCTGATGGCACATGGGTTCATCTCTCCCCTCCTTAGGTAAATAAATTTTCGAAAAATTTTGAGGAAATTTATTTCAATTAATCATATCTGTCTTTATTCGTCGAAGCCATCATAACGATATCCGTACCTTCCGTTGTTTTTACTTCTTTAAAGTCGTATCCGGTAATTGTGTAGGTCGGGTATGTTCTATCCCTACCCTTTCTTTCTTTCTTTCTTTACTTGTCTGGACTTTAAGTCCCCAGAACCTCATTCTTCCTTACGGGTTTGGTCTATCCCTACCCGTTTCCTTATTTCATCATTTTCTTTTCTTAAATTGGAATTTTCTTCTTCAATCAATTCAATTATTTCTTTAATTTCCCAATATAATTTCTCCAATTCGCATTCGCACTCGAATGCTTGAGCTCTATTTTCTATTTCTTCCTTATTCTTGTTTATGTCAAAAGCGGATTCATCTCTAAATGTTTCCATAACCAGGGTTTGTTCATTCTCTTCATCAAAATCTTCGGGAGGGTAATATAATTTCAAATTTGCTGAATTCATGGTCACTTCGTGATCCGTTTCACAGTGCCGAATTCTATATGCGTTATTCCTCAAATCTCTGATTATTTGATATGGTCCGTGGTACATTTTCTGGAATTTCTTGTACACACGGTTCCCTGGATCCGAAATGGCTGGTCTTTTTACTAACACCATTTCTCCTGCTAATAATGGTCGATGATACCTCTTATGCCTATTTCTTCTCTGCCTCCTATCGGCTTGAGCTTTTAGATGCTCAAAGGCTCTTCTAATACGTACATCTCTTCCGGGCTGAGCGTCTGCTGGCCTAGGAATTACCAGACTCCAAGGTCTTTCTGGTTGCTCATTCCGATGTAACGTTATGGGTATCTCTCCTGTGGATTCATGGATTGTATTATTTATACAAAATTCGATAATATCCAAGATATCTATCCACTTCCAATTTTCTTCGGCGCAGTATATTCTACAATACTTGGCCGTCTCTCTCATAACTCTTTCTACAGGGTTTGCCTCAGGATGGCGAATACTTGACAAAATCTGACGTATTCCAAGTCTTTCTAATTCTCGTCTGAACTCTACACTGGTGAAACAACTGCCGTGATCCGACAATAAATTCTCAGGTTTCCCCAGAATCGGTATCACTTTTTCTTTTAGTCGTTTTAACACCTGTTTGGTACTAGTCTTCTGTATGGGAGCAAGGACAACCATTTTAGTGAAGACATCCATAGCCACCATTATGTGTCGATTTCCTCTTCTTGCCTTTGGCAAAGGTCCAAAATTATCAATAGATATGATTTGGCCAGGCCTTTCGGGCAACAATGGTATAGGCTTCTGTCTCATCAGAAATGCATTAGGTTTGATCTTTTGACATAGATCACATGTCTTTAGCGTGTCCCTTACAGTTTCTCTCAGTCTCGGCCATACAAATGCTTCTTTCAGCATCGAGACTGTTTTGTCGACTCCCATATGTCCGAACGATCTATGGGCTAACCATACTATTTTCCTCTGCAAAATTGCAGGAACAACAATCCTTAATTTTGTATGGTCAGAGTCCACAAACTTATATAATAACCCATTATAAAACGTGTGGTCTTGAGCTATCTTATCAGCTTCCGTGTACGCTGGTGTTCCTCTTATCAAGCTTCCCTCAAGGAAAGATATGATCATGTTCATCCATGGATCCTCCCGTTGTCTTTGACTAATGCTTCTTAACTCATTAAGAGTACGCTGATCCCTGTCTTCCAAATCTATAGCCATTACTTCCTCTTCTATGGACTCTGACAGTCTACTTAAGTAGTCTGGAACTATATTTTCTTTTCCTGGGCAGTACTCTATCTTGACATCAAATTGTTGAATGTATAAAGCCCAACGCATCAACCTTTGACTGGATAAATCAGTCTTCATCAAAAAGGTTAAGGCTTTATGATCCGTCCTTAGAATGACCTGAAACCCATATACGATCTTCCGCCAATATTGCAACGCGTGCAATATCGCTAACAGCTCGATCTCGCTGATCGTATAATTTTTCTCGTGTGGTTTCAGTCTCCTACTTGTGAAAGCTAGATAGTTCTTCTTATCAGGGTTTTCCGGGTTCTCCTGATATAGCATTGCCCCTATTCCAATCTGGGATGCGTCTGTTTGAATGATAAATCTCTGATTAAAATCAGGATATCCTAGCTTCACGTAATTTAAGAGCATTTCCTTGGCCTCTACAAATGCTTTTTCTGCTTCTTCCGTCCATTTCCACTTGCCCCCCTTTTTCAGAAGGTCCTGTAGTGGTGCAACAGTTTTGGTGTATGATGGACAATGTCCTGAGAAGAACCCAATCAATCCCAAAAACTGGCGAACGTTCTTTACCTTCAAAGGCCTTGGAAAATCCCTTATCGATTCCAATTTGCATGGATTTGGTTTAACACCATCCTTGTCAATCACATGCCCTAAAAATGTCACTTGCCTTTGACAAAAATTCGACTTCTTTAAATTTATTTTAAAATTTGCCCTTTTTAAGTCTTCCAATAATTTCTTCAAATTTTCTAAATGTTCCTCAATGTTCTCCGAGGTAAGCAAAATGTCATCCACGTATCGGATAGTGCAATCTTTCACTTCCTCTGACAGGTTTCGATCAAGCGCTCTTATTAATGCAGATCCTGCAGTCTTTAATCCAAACGGACATCTTCTAAAGCAGTATGTTTGTTGGTCGAACTGAAATCCAGTCAACAAGCTGGTTTTCTCTTCCAGTTCGAGATGATGATACGAAGAAGTCATGTCAATATTTGTAAAAATCTTCTTGCCTTTGAACTTCCTCAGTATTTCTTTTATGGGTGGTGCCGAATCATTTTCTGGTATGATTTTTGCATTTAAATTTCTGGCATCTAAACACACCCTTACTGAGCCATCCGGTTTACTCACAATCACTAATGGACTAACATATGGTGTCGCCATCTTTTCTATAACACCTGCATTCATCATCTCCTGCAGTGTTTTCTCAGTTTGTGGGTAATGTTTTTCCGCAACCGGGTATGGTTTTTGTTTGAACGGTGCCCAATCATTGACTTGGAACGCGTATTTAAAATTTTCAATCTTCCCTGGCTTGGAATCAAATACGTCCCTATAATCCAATAATAATTTCTTTAACTGTTCCTTAATTTCGAGGTTGACTTTAGCTTCCTCCACTTTTCCTGACAGGTTGGTCTCGAACTCATTTCCCAAATTATCTTCGAGTTCTATGTTGAGGACTTCAAATATCTTTTCTATGTCCTTATAATCTTCCTCAATCACTTCTTCCATATGCCATACCTGTTCTTCTATTTTCGCATCCTGTTCCTGTAGGTTAATGTTTTGTTCATCCACATCCTCTCTTTGAATTCTAATGCAGTTTTGCGCTAGGTCTATAATGACCTTGTTCTCACGGATAAAATCAATACCTAATATGACATTATACGGTAATTGATTTACCAGCAAAAAGCACTGCGAAATTTCAGCGTTACCCATGATCAGATCAATGTATACCTGAAATTTACATGTCAAAGATTTTTCAGGGATAATTCCCTTAATCTTTACACTTGATGTGGGAATCTTTAATACTCGGCCCCTTGTTTCCAATTCATTTAAAAGGGTTTGTGTAATTAGACTTATTGTGGATCCGGTATCAAGCAATGCTCTGACCAGCAATCCTTCTATCCTAAGCATAATTATAGGCAGTTCTCTTTTAACAGGTGGGATTCCTTCCACATCCTCGTTAATTAGTTCATCTGGTCTGGCTATCCAATTTACAATTTCTACCTCCTCCCAGCTCCTGGTATGTTTCCACTTTTGACAATTTAAATTTGGAGTTTTTTTTATCCTGAGGGCTCCCTTTTCCCTCATTATTTAACTGAGCTTGTAATTCCAAGCTTTGAGCTCCGTCTAGTCGGTCGGGTGATTTCCGGTTCTTGATTGCCTCACTCCAACGGACTTTTTGCCTATCAGGTTCATCTGGTCTTTCGTTCATATAACGAAGACTTTCCTGATATCTTTCTTCTATTTCGGCCCGATATTCATCATCCCTATCGTCTGGCCTTACATTCCTTCTGGGATAATTCTCCCATTTCTTTCTGTTTTCTTGCCTTTGATGGTTATTATTATAGGGTCGGCTTTCTTGTTGCCTATAACCCGTAGTCCTAGGATTTCTTCCTCGATATCCTCCCCTGTAATATGGCTGTATCCTTCTAGGCTCCTGGTGCCCATACTCTCGACCTAGTCCTTGGGTATCCGTGCTGGTGGACTGATTCCTGGTCGCTGGTTTTTCTCCGGTTTCCTGACTGCTGGTCATGTGTACTTGCTCCGTTTGTCTTTGATGCCGAGGAGTTACGTGCGAAGTCGTCATATCTAATTGACGTAATACACTCTCCACTTCCACAGCACTTCTGGCTTTGGATGAGATTAACAGCCTCTGAATCTCATACGGAAGCTGCCTTGCAATGGCGGCACACAGGTCGTTTTCTGCTGGAGCAATATCTAGTTCGCGGAATTTACACAGCTGAGCGGTGAAAAATTCCGAGTATTTAGTAGGTGCATTGGTGCTGTACTTCCTAGAGTACAGATCTAGCCTTAAATTCTCTTGGACGTCTGCTGCCCAATATCGTTTTAAGAATGCTTCCCTAAAGCCTTCCACCGTATCAAAGGTGTATCTGAAGCTTCTGAACCAGGTGAGACAATCACCTGCCAACAGCTTTTCAATAGCTCTCAGTCTCCGATCCTGAGGAACCTTCATTTCGTTTAGATACTCTGCCACTTCTTTTAGCCAGTATCTTGGAGTAATAGACATGTTATTACCCGTAAACTTTACTGGTCTGTCCTCATTGGATTTAATACTATTTATTATCTGGCCATTTGTCTGATTCATGTACGGGGTTGACATCGCCATCGGATATCCTGGGTTCTTATAAGGGCTCTCCCCTCCTAAGTCCCTCTCCGTATCTGTGCCTTGTTCACGGGAATCTACCCATCCTGTCTTTGGAAACTCCTCCTGATTCTCAAATTCTAACTTCCTTTCCCTTCGGGCACTTTCTTCATTAGCCATAAGTTGGATTTCTATTTGACTATTCTTATGTTCAGTCCTCTCTAATCGGGATCTTAATTCATTCTGAATTCTTTCTTGATTCCTTTTAATATCTTCCTCTACCTTTTTGAGTTGGAATTTCTCATCCCTGAAGCTATCCCTGAATTCATTTATTTGGTCTTCTACCTCTTTCTTAATGATCTTAGCCTGTTGGTCTATAATTTCTGGTTTCACGTCACCTATGGTATCTAGGTCTTCTCGTATTTCCTTTATCTTCTTCTCCACCTCTCCCTTAATTCCTTCCAGCTTTTCCTCAGTTTTCTTAGACACTTTCAATAAGTCATCTTTAATCAGTTTTACTTCATTATTAGTTTTTCCTACTCGTCCTTCTAATTTTTCGATAGTTCCCTGGACCTCATTAATACCCTTACTTATTTCATTTATCTTATGGGTACTTTCTTTATTTTCATTATTTCGTTGCTTTCTTTCTTCCAGGAGATGCTCTTCGTAAGTCCCTAGTCTATTACTTATTGTTTCCTCGTGGTTCCTCAATTTTTCCTCTACCTGCCCGGTAAATTGATTAATCTGATCTTTCATACCCTGTACATCTTTGTGATTCTGAGTTTCCAAATTATCCACTTTATCCTGAATTTTATCAACCTTTCCCTCAAGATTTCCTACTTTCTCCTCAACTCCTTCAAATCTATCTCCTAGCTTATTCACGCTTTGTTTTATTTCATCCCGGGAGGCCTCACAAATATCGCGGTTAGATTTTATCTGAGCTTCTAATTTTTCCTGCACACCTTGGATCTGGGTTACAAGTTTCTTTTCACAATCATCACCCTTTGTTTCTATGTTAATTAATTTAGTTTCTATAGAACCAAAATTATTTTCCATGATACAAATTTTACCCTCTATACTTTTAAAATGATTTTGACATTCCATTTGGGAATCTACCATATTTTTGTTCATAGTATGTAATTGTGCTTGCACTCCTGAATAAAATCCTTTACTTTCCTTTTTAATCTCACTTGTGATTTCCCCTTTTAACTCAGTTAACTTGTCCTCCAACCTAGTGTCAAAACCTTGAAATTTGTCATTCATTATCCCTTCTAATTTCTCATTTATATTACTTTGTATTTTAGTCTCCATGGCCTCTAGTTTAGTGTTCATGGCTTGACTTTTCAAGAAATTATCACCTATCATCTTCTCCAGAAAGGAATGTAATTTATTTTCAAATTTCCTTTCTATTATTCCTAGTTTATCTTCCAAAGCCCTGGATTGTGCTGAAAAATGATCGGTATTCTCTATCCTTATATTATCCAACTGACTTTCTATCTCAGCCTTCAATGTACTATTCATGTTAATACAATCGGCTTGGATAGCTTCTAATTTAGTTCCCATATTAGCACTATCAGTTTTTAGTGACTCTAAACTTTGATTTATAGATCCTAACCCTTCTTTATTTTCAGTCTGTTGGCTATCCAACTTATTCAAACTCTCATTTATGGATTCGAACACTTTGTTATTTTCATCCTTTTGGAGACTCAATGTATTGTCTATTGTTCCCAATTTATTGTTCAGGGTCTCCCACTTTTCTTTGCTATCGGATTTTATAGCGTTCAAAAGTTCCTGCCTCTCTTCCCTATTCTCTTTTTTTGCATCTTCCGTACTTTGCGTACTTATCTTTATTATCTCGTCCCTATTCTTTTGGAAATGTTCATCCAAACATTCCTTTAACTCCATCATCGTCACCATCTTATTTCAATATAAAAATACAGTGGGCCACTCATGCCACCACACTAGTACATGCTTGAGAGATGATACTCTGAATCATTGTGTCCCAATTTATTTTAAAAATTTTACTTTGGTAGGGGTTTTTACTACAACGTACCCTTTTGTTACATTTATTCAATTTCATAAACCTTTATGGAAGTATTTAAAATTCAAAATTTCGAAAAACCGTTTTTTTTTTTCAAAAAATGAAAATTTTGATTTTTCGAGAAAAACTCGGGTTTTCCCTAGGAAAACTCAGCCCTGCGTACTGGGCGCCAAAATCATACATGATTTGCTAGGGAGTTGATAATATAATAATTCAGGGCTGCTCGGTATGAGTTTCTAGGGACCCATGCGGTCAGTTAATATTTTACGTTGTAGCTACACCTATCATTACTTTACTTTACATGAAATGACCGTCTTAAGTGTTCCTCTAGTTATTAATCCAGCACATTACTTATATGACCCCCATGTACCCTTTTAGCAAGAAATATGCCAATCACAGTATACCAGCGTAGCTCATTTCGGAATTTTCGGGGCAGCGGTAAGTTCCCCCACTCTGTGACCCACATATTTTGGATTAATTAGAGGATACACTTGCAAAAATAACAACAAAATCAACTCCTATTTTAACACATTTAATTAATAAAATTAATGGCGCTACAAACACTTTAACAATTTACTTACTGACCCATAATCATCTACTTGTTCCAAATGAACAAGGAATCACAAATATAATAAAACAAATATTGTATTTAAACATATGGTTTCCACATAAACCAACAATTCCTACTTAGTCTTACTTCCATAAAGCATCAACTGTAAGTTTTATATAACTCCGAGCTCTTTTGGCTCCATACTTTACATAATAATGGTGTCATTCTTGTACACCTCAAATACTATCCTTTATATCTTATTAATCCTCAAAAACAAATGTATAATTATATTTAAAATTTATGTTAATTATCTAACTCAATATTTTGGGCATGTTCACACATTCAGCTGTTATCATCTCTCTTTATTTTCACAAATATATTAAGGTAATCAGGAAATCAATTGTGTACTCCAGAGCGTGAAGATACTTGACACAGTCAAAAAACTATAGTTACTCCCGAAACTTAGTTGCCTTCAATTAACTCGTGGAATCCTACGTCCATACATCATTACAATAGGGATTGTTATTTATCTCTTATGTCTTATAAGACCATTATCATATAAGAAACTACGATCTGAACAGGCAAACGAAAAATATCAATCTACAAGGACCTCGGTTCAACGCCCGGGTTGTTAACAACTTTAAACACTCCTGGTGTATTCATTTCTCTTTACAACATCTTACGAGACGGTTTCTGGCCCACCCTTACTCTAAGAGAGCCAGGCCATTCTACTCGGGCGCGATTTATGACACGGAGGGTGACGGGCGACTCTCTGTCTAACCCCCGTTAGCAGCTTATTTCCAAGGCTTTCAAAACAAACCTTCACATTATATTCAGTTCTGGGGAGAGACCGGGCTTTTACTGTACCGTATTCATTCAAACAACTATTCTTTGGTTCATAGACCACTTTCGTAACCTTGGCATTTATTAATTATGAGAGGGTCCTCATTGATTGGGAAGATTAATACACATTCGACGACGAAGAATTAAGTGGCTTTTATCATAAGAAGATTCTGCGTTCGAATCTCTTCACATGCCTCGGGAACCATTCCCTTACAGAGGACTTATACAAAATGCGATTTAAAGTCGGCCGTGGCCCATATGACATACGCTCAATAATACCATATATTAGCTCCCTTTCAAATACATACACAATGCCTCGTGATACTACGTCACAAATAGAGGACTTATACAATTATCAATTCACTGCAATCAACTACCCTCCATAAGTAATTTACCAAGTATTTTAACCTCTACGCGTTCCTAGCGTGACATTTTAATATTATTTGCGCTCTTTTGCGCTATGCATTATTTTAAGCCGAATTGTCTTCCCAAGAACTGATAAATCTCATTAGTAACAATTCATATTATTTTAATTCTTATATTAATCTTTTCCGTTGCCGATAAATCGCTCCCTTTTAAAACATTCCCTTAAACATCATATCTTACACATACATTAAGGCTTTAACGCTCTTATGTTCACATCAATTTATTTGATCTTTATTTAATATTTCCATACTTAGTTATTAGTATTATCTTTATTCTTTACACAAGCTCAAAAGCTATTTCTGTCATGTCTCAACTTTACTTTATTTAAATATCTTTCATGATAATTACTGATATTTCGCTTGCTCTTATGACATTTGTTAAATACATTAACATTTTATTCACTTATTTCCTCTACGGGATTTATTCTTTACATAATTATTGATAATTTCTCAAATTTCTATTATTGTTCAGACCGCGTTCTTGTTTATTCAGTATTTATTTATTAAAACACATCCCTTTTACTCAAAAACTCCGGTGGATTTGTACACAGTCAATTCCTGACACCAAAATAGAATGGAATTCAGTACTCACATGTTTTTAAGATCGTCCCATGATCTTTATTCTTGTGCGGTGCTTCATTTTGGGCCCACTTTGAACTTTTTACTCCATATTAAAGGAATTCATCTTATGTATAAACACTTCTTGACATATATTTAAGACACTTAACATTGACGACATTTTTATACACTGATGTGTCCCTTTTGAACACATAATAAACACTAAAAATATTAATTTAACACACAATCTTGATAAATTTACACTTCACAATTCTTGATCACTAGGCCGTATTTCTGAGCCTATCACACGTGACCTTCTTAATTTCCCGTTTCCAAGGGTGAAATTTATTCAATGTCGGCTTCCTATCCTGCAGAATACGAAAGTCTCGAAACATCTACTGTTCCCTGGAATCCAAATTCTTCTACTCCTATCCTGGATGACCGGCTATTTATCTAACTTGAACGGCTTCTTTGTAGATCTGTTTATCGATCCTAGCGAAAGTCTATTCGGATCGAGGTCTCCTCAATGACCTGCGGATTTAGTTTATAGCAGCTAGTACTTCTCGAGTCTAGTACTTTTAGAATAGTTCGCCTGCTTTCTGGAGATAATGTTTATAGTCTCCTTGCTTCTTTATTTGATCGGTTCTAGCACTCCTACGTTTCAGATGTACGTTCCGAACCTTATTCTGTTCTTCCCTTTTTGGGTTCTTTAATTTAAATAACAGTTTATCTTTCTGGTACGGTACTTCCGTACGTTATGATATATTCGTTCGTCTATTTAACAACCTATCGCCTTTCAGTCCGACGTTCGCAGCCTGTTCTGACTATATCTTACGAACTTTCACTATAATTTGTATACAGTCGGGCCTAAATCCTGTAACTAGGATTTTCCTAATATTCCAATACGGCGATACTTTAAATTTCTTCTTGACCACTCCTTATGGAGGCAAGCAAGTCGTTAATACTGCGATGCCTATGGCTATCGGATATTACTTCTGCGGTGTAACACAGCGTTTCTCCCCTCAAGGAGTACTAGTAACTGTCTTTGATGTGACGCATAGTTACGCCCCACACGGCTATCTGAATACTGATGTGCTGTGATGTAGTCTTACGCCCCTCACGGACTGTCGGAACTGCATTCGGTGTTTGATGTAGCCTAGTGACGTGCCCTCAGGCCGTTTGAAACTGCATGATTGGCTTGGTGAAGCCCGAAGCTTTATACTATTTTACTACAAAAAAATAAGACTCTAGTCCTTTCTGTGGCCAATTTCTAAAATAATGGTTGCACAATTATAAAAATTATACCTTCCGAAAGCTCGTCTTCTCAATGTCAAATAATCTCATTGCACCTAAGAATCGATCGTGCAATTCGGAGATATTAATTAATTTCTCGTCCTCAATTGTGTGGGTGTTGCATTTCTTTTGCTTTCTCCCCTCCACACAGGCCTTGGTAATTCCCCAATGACGTCGTCTTGCGTTTGCAGTTTTCTCCTGCGCAATTATTAAATGGTTTCTCTTTACTGAAAAATATCTCATTCAAAATGATTCACTGTACTGTACTTGTTTACTCATTATTATACTTGTAAACGGGTTAAATTTAATTATTCCTCTCCTGGCGCATAAGCGGTGTTGTCATTTTCCAGCAACGTCAGCTCGATTTCCGATTCAGGCCTCCTTGTCTATTCGTTGGAAATTTCCACTCGGTTATTAATACTCGTGACTCGCTCCCTTCTGAATGTCAAGAGGGATGATATCATCCTCTCGAACACCTGGTCCTCGTTAGTTGCACAACCTTATACTGGCCTCCTAGCTGGATCTTTCTTTAAGTTACATTAGAAACTATACGCTTCTTTGATTTCTTCCTCAAATGCATGGATTCGACCATCCATGGACCTGATGGCACATGGGTTCATCTCTCCCCTCCTTAGGTAAATAAATTTTCGAAAAATTTTGAGGAAATTTATTTCAATTAATCATATCTGTCTTTATTCGTCGAAGCCATCATAACGATATCCGTACCTTCCGTTGTTTTTACTTCTTTAAAGTCGTATCCGGTAATTGTGTAGGTCGGGTATGTTCTATCCCTACCCTTTCTTTCTTTCTTTCTTTCTTTACTTGTCTGGACTTTAAGTCCCCAGAACCTCATTCTTCCTTACGGGTTTGGTCTATCCCTACCCGTTTCCTTATTTCATCATTTTCTTTTCTTAAATTGGAATTTTCTTCTTCAATCAATTCAATTATTTCTTTAATTTCCCAATATAATTTCTCCAATTCGCATTCGCACTCGAATGCTTGAGCTCTATTTTCTATTTCTTCCTTATTCTTGTTTATGTCAAAAGCGGATTCATCTCTAAATGTTTCCATAACCAGGGTTTGTTCATTCTCTTCATCAAAATCTTCGGGAGGGTAATATAATTTCAAATTTGCTGAATTCATGGTCACTTCGTGATCCGTTTCACAGTGCCGAATTCTATATGCGTTATTCCTCAAATCTCTGATTATTTGATATGGTCCGTGGTACATTTTCTGGAATTTCTTGTACACACGGTTCCCTGGATCCGAAATGGCTGGTCTTTTTACTAACACCATTTCTCCTGCTAATAATGGTCGATGATACCTCTTATGCCTATTTCTTCTCTGCCTCCTATCGGCTTGAGCTTTTAGATGCTCAAAGGCTCTTCTAATACGTACATCTCTTCCGGGCTGAGCGTCTGCTGGCCTAGGAATTACCAGACTCCAAGGTCTTTCTGGTTGCTCATTCCGATGTAACGTTATGGGTATCTCTCCTGTGGATTCATGGATTGTATTATTTATACAAAATTCGATAATATCCAAGATATCTATCCACTTCCAATTTTCTTCGGCGCAGTATATTCTACAATACTTGGCCGTCTCTCTCATAACTCTTTCTACAGGGTTTGCCTCAGGATGGCGAATACTTGACAAAATCTGACGTATTCCAAGTCTTTCTAATTCTCGTCTGAACTCTACACTGGTGAAACAACTGCCGTGATCCGACAATAAATTCTCAGGTTTCCCCAGAATCGGTATCACTTTTTCTTTTAGTCGTTTTAACACCTGTTTGGTACTAGTCTTCTGTATGGGAGCAAGGACAACCATTTTAGTGAAGACATCCATAGCCACCATTATGTGTCGATTTCCTCTTCTTGCCTTTGGCAAAGGTCCAAAATTATCAATAGATATGATTTGGCCAGGCCTTTCGGGCAACAATGGTATAGGCTTCTGTCTCATCAGAAATGCATTAGGTTTGATCCTTTGACATAGATCACATGTCTTTAGCGTGTCCCTTACAGTTTCTCTCAGTCTCGGCCATACAAATGCTTCTTTCAGCATCGAGACTGTTTTGTCGACTCCCATATGTCCGAACGATCTATGGGCTAACCATACTATTTTCCTCTGCAAAATTGCAGGAACAACAATCCTTAATTTTGTATGGTCAGAGTCCACAAACTTATATAATAACCCATTATAAAACGTGTGGTCTTGAGCTATCTTATCAGCTTCCGTGTACGCTGGTGTTCCTCTTATCAAGCTTCCCTCAAGGAAAGATATGCTCATGTTCATCCATGGATCCTCCCGTTGTCTTTGACTAATGCTTCTTAACTCATTAAGAGTACGCTGATCCCTGTCTTCCAAATCTATAGCCATTACTTCCTCTTCTATGGACTCTGACAGTCTACTTAAGTAGTCTGGAACTATATTTTCTTTTCCTGGGCAGTACTCTATCTTGACATCAAATTGTTGAATGTATAAAGCCCAACGCATCAACCTTTGACTGGATAAATCAGTCTTCATCAAAAAGGTTAAGGCTTTATGATCCGTCCTTAGAATGACCTGAAACCCATATACGATCTTCCGCCAATATTGCAACGCGTGCAATATCGCTAACAGCTCGATCTCGCTGATCGTATAATTTTTCTCGTGTGGTTTCAGTCTCCTACTTGTGAAAGCTAGATAGTTCTTCTTATCAGGGTTTTCCGGGTTCTCCTGATATAGCATTGCCCCTATTCCAATCTGGGATGCGTCTGTTTGAATGATAAATCTCTGATTAAAATCAGGATATCCTAGCTTCACGTAATTTAAGAGCATTTCCTTGGCCTCTACAAATGCTTTTTCTGCTTCTTCCGTCCATTTCCACTTGCCCCCCTTTTTCAGAAGGTCCTGTAGTGGTGCAACAGTTTTGGTGTATGATGGACAATGTCCTGAGAAGAACCCAATCAATCCCAAAAACTGGCGAACGTTCTTTACCTTCAAAGGCCTTGGAAAATCCCTTATCGATTCCAATTTGCATGGATTTGGTTTAACACCATCCTTGTCAATCACATGCCCTAAAAATGTCACTTGCCTTTGACAAAAATTCGACTTCTTTAAATTTATTTTAAAATTTGCCCTTTTTAAGTCTTCCAATAATTTCTTCAAATTTTCTAAATGTTCCTCAATGTTCTCCGAGGTAAGCAAAATGTCATCCACGTATCGGATAGTGCAATCTTTCACTTCCTCTGACAGGTTTCGATCAAGCGCTCTTATTAATGCAGATCCTGCAGTCTTTAATCCAAACGGACATCTTCTAAAGCAGTATGTTTGTTGGTCGAACTGAAATCCAGTCAACAAGCTGGTTTTCTCTTCCAGTTCGAGATGATGATACGAAGAAGTCATGTCAATATTTGTAAAAATCTTCTTGCCTTTGAACTTCCTCAGTATTTCTTTTATGGGTGGTGCCGAATCATTTTCTGGTATGATTTTTGCATTTAAATTTCTGGCATCTAAACACGCCCTTACTGAGCCATCCGGTTTACTCACAATCACTAATGGACTAACATATGGTGTCGCCATCTTTTCTATAACACCTGCATTCATCATCTCCTGCAGTGTTTTCTCAGTTTGTGGGTAATGTTTTTCCGCAACCGGGTATGGTTTTTGTTTGAACGGTGCCCAATCATTGACTTGGAACGCGTATTTAAAATTTTCAATCTTCCCTGGCTTGGAATCAAATACGTCCCTATAATCCAATAATAATTTCTTTAACTGTTCCTTAATTTCGAGGTTGACTTTAGCTTCCTCCACTTTTCCTGACAGGTTGGTCTCGAACTCATTTCCCAAATTATCTTCGAGTTCTATGTTGAGGACTTCAAATATCTTTTCTATGTCCTTATAATCTTCCTCAATCACTTCTTCCATATGCCATACCTGTTCTTCTATTTTCGCATCCTGTTCCTGTAGGTTAATGTTTTGTTCATCCACATCCTCTCTTTGAATTCTAATGCAGTTTTGCGCTAGGTCTATAATGACCTTGTTCTCACGGATAAAATCAATACCTAATATGACATTATACGGTAATTGATTTACCAGCAAAAAGCACTGCGAAATTTCAGCGTTACCCATGATCAGATCAATGTATACCTGAAATTTACATGTCAAAGATTTTTCAGGGATAATTCCCTTAATCTTTACACTTGATGTGGGAATCTTTAATACTCGGCCCCTTGTTTCCAATTCATTTAAAAGGGTTTGTGTAATTAGACTTATTGTGGATCCGGTATCAATCAATGCTCTGACCAGCAATCCTTCTATCCTAAGCATAATTATAGGTAGTTCTCTTTTAACAGGTGGGATTCCTTCCACATCCTCGTTAATTAGTTCATCTGGTCTGGCTATCCAATTTACAATTTCTACCTCCTCCCAGCTCCTGGTATGTTTCCACTTTTGACAATTTAAATTTGGAGTTTTTTTTATCCTGAGGGCTCCCTTTTCCCTCATTATTTAACTGAGCTTGTAATTCCAAGCTTTGAGCTCCGTCTAGTCGGTCGGGTGATTTCCGGTTCTTGATTGCCTCACTCCAACGGACTTTTTGCCTATCAGGTTCATCTGGTCTTTCGTTCATATGACGAAGACTTTCCTGATATCTTTCTTCTATTTCGGCCCGATATTCATCATCCCTATCGTCTGGCCTTACATTCCTTCTGGGATAATTCTCCCATTTCTTTCTGTTTTCTTGCCTTTGATGGTTATTATTATAGGGTCGGCTTTCTTGTTGCCTATAACCCGTAGTCCTAGGATTTCTTCCTCGATATCCTCCCCTGTAATATGGCTGTATCCTTCTAGGCTCCTGGTGCCCATACTCTCGACCTAGTCCTTGGGTATCCGTGCTGGTGGACTGATTCCTGGTCGCTGGTTTTTCTCCGGTTTCCTGACTGCTGGTCATGTGTACTTGCTCCGTTTGTCTTTGATGCCGAGGAGTTACGTGCGAAGTCGTCATATCTAATTGACGTAATACACTCTCCACTTCCACAGTACTTCTGGCTTTGGATGAGATTAACAGCCTCTGAATCTCATACGGAAGCTGCCTTGCAATGGCGGCACACAGGTCGTTTTCTGCTGGAGCAATATCTAGTTCGCGGAATTTACACAGCTGAGCGGTGAAAAATTCCGAGTATTTAGTAGGTGCATTGGTGCTGTACTTCCTAGAGTACAGATCTAGCCTTAAATTCTCTTGGACGTCTGCTGCCCAATATCGTTTTAAGAATGCTTCCCTAAAGCCTTCCACCGTATCAAAGGTGTATCTGAAGCTTCTGAACCAGGTGAGACAATCACCTGCCAACAGCTTTTCAATAGCTCTCAGTCTCCGATCCTGAGGAACCTTCATTTCGTTTAGATACTCTGCCACTACTTTTAGCCAGTATTTTGGAGTAATAGACATGTTATTACCCGTAAACTTTACTGGTCTGTCCTCATTGGATTTAATAATATTTATTATCTGGCCATTTGTCTGATTCATGTACGGGGTTGACATCGCCATCGGATATCCTGGGTTCTTATAAGGGCTCTCCCCTCCTAAGTCCCTCTCCGTATCTGTGCCTTGTTCACGGGAATCTACCCATCCTGTCTTTGGAAACTCCTCCTGATTCTCAAATTCTAACTTCCTTTCCCTTCGGGCACTTTCTTCATTAGCCATAAGTTGGATTTCTATTTGACTATTCTTATGTTCAGTCCTCTCTAATCGGGATCTTAATTCATTCTGAATTCTTTCTTGATTCCTTTTAATATCTTCCTCTACCTTTTTGAGTTGGAATTTCTCATCCCTGAAGCTATCCCTCAATTCATTTATTTGGTCTTCTACCTCTTTCTTAATGATCTTAGCCTGTTGGTCTATAATTTCTGGTTTCACGTCACCTATGGTATCTAGGTCTTCTCGTATTTCCTTTATCTTCTTCTCCACCTCTCCCTTAATTCCTTCCAGCTTTTCCTCAGTTTTCTTAGACACTTTCAATAAGTCATCTTTAATCAGTTTTACTTCATTATTAGTTTTTCCTACTCGTCCTTCTAATTTTTCGATAGTTCCCTGGACCTCATTAATAACCTTACTTATTTCATTTATCTTATGGGTACTTTCTTTATTTTCATTATTTCGTTGCTTTCTTTCTTCCAGGAGATGCTCTTCGTAAGTCCCTAGTCTATTACTTATTGTTTCCTCGTGGTTCCTCAATTTTTCCTCTACCTGCCCGGTAAATTGATTAATCTGATCTTTCATACCCTGTACATCTTTGTGATTCTGAGTTTCCAAATTATCCACTTTATCCTGAATTTTATCAACCTTTCCCTCAAGATTTCCTACTTTCTCCTCAACTCCTTCAAATCTATCTCCTAGCTTATTCACGCTTTGTTTTATTTCATCCCGGGAGGCCTCACAAATATCGCTGTTAGATTTTATCTGAGCTTCTAATTTTTCCTGCACACTTTGGATCTGGGTTACAAGTTTCTTTTCACAATCATCACCCTTTGTTTCTATGTTAATTAATTTAGTTTCTATAGAACCAAAATTATTTTCCATGATACAAATTTTACCCTCAATACTTTTAAAATGATTTTGACATTCCATTTGGGAATCTACCATATTTTTGTTCATAGTATGTAATTGTGCTTGCACTCCTGAATAAAATCCTTTACTTTCCTTTTTAATCTCACTTGTGATTTCCCCTTTTAACTCAGTTAACTTGTCCTCCAACCTAGTGTCAAAACCTTGAAATTTGTCATTCATTATCCCTTCTAATTTCTCATTTATATTACTTTGTATTTTAGTCTCCATGGCCTCTAGTTTAGTGTTCATGGCTTGACTTTTCAAGAAATTATCACCTATCATCTTCTCCTGAAAGGAATGTAATTTATTTTCAAATTTCCTTTCTATTATTCCTAGTTTATCTTCCAAAGCCCTGGATTGTGCTGAAAAATGATCGGTATTCTCTATCCTTATATTATCCAACTGACTTTCTATCTCAGCCTTCAATGTACTATTCATGTTAATACAATCGGCTTGGATAGCTTCTAATTTAGTTCCCATATTAGCACTATCAGTTTTTAGTGACTCTAAACTTTGATTTATAGATCCTAACCCTTCTTTATTTTCAGTCTGTTGGCTATCCAACTTATTCAAACTCTCATTTATGGATTCGAACACTTTGTTATTTTCATCCTTTTGGAGACTCAATGTATTGTCTATTGTTCCCAATTTATTGTTCAGGGTCTCCCACTTTTCTTTGCTATCGGATTTTATAGCGTTCAAAAGTTCCTGCCTCTCTTCCCTATTCTCTTTTTTTGCATCTTCCGTACTTTGCGTACTTATCTTTATTATCTCGTCCCTATTCTTTTGGAAATGTTCATCCAAACATTCCTTTAACTCCATCATCGTCACCTTCTTATTTCAATATAAAAATACAGTGGGCCACTCATGCCACCACACTAGTACATGCTTGAGAGATGATACTCTGAATCATTGTGTCCCAATTTATTTTAAAAATTTTACTTTGGTACGGGTTTTTACTACAACGTACCCTTTTGATACATTTATTCAATTTCATAAACCTTTATGGAAGTATTTAAAATTCAAAATTTCGAAAAACCGTTTTTTTTTCAAAAAATGAAAATTTTGATTTTTCGAGAAAAACTCGGGTTTTCCCTAGGAAAACTCATCCCTGCGTACTGGGCGCCAAAATCATACATGATTTGCTAGGGGGTTGATAATATAATAATTCAGGGCTGCTCGGTATGAGTTTCTAGGGACCCATGCGGTCAGTTAATATTTTACGTTGTAGCTACACCTATCATTACTTTACTTTACATGAAATGACCGTCTTAAGTGTTTCTCTAGTTATTAATCCAGCACATTACTTATATGACCCCCATGTACCCTTTTAGCAAGAAATATGCCAATCACAGTATACCAGCGTAGCTCATTTCGGAATTTTCGGGGCAGCGGTAAGTTCCCCCACTCTGTGACCCACATATTTTGGATTAATTAGAGGATACACTTGCAAAAATAACAACAAAATCAACTCCTATTTTTAACACATTTAATTAATAAAATTAATGGCGCTACAAACACTTTAACAATTTACTTACTGACCCATAATCATCTACTTGTTCCAAATGAACAAGGAATCACAAATATAATAAAACAAATATTGTATTTAAACATATGGTTTCCACATAAACCAACAATTCCTACTTAGTCTTACTTCCATAAAGCATCAACTGTAAGTTTTATATAACTCCGAGCTCTTTTGGCTCCATACTTTACATAATAATGGTGTCATTCTTGTACACCTCAAATACTATCCTTTATATCTTATTAATCCTCAAAAACAAATGTATAATTATATTTAAAATTTATGTTAATTATCTAACTCAATATTTTGGGCATGTTCACACATTCAGCTGTTATCATCTCTCTTTATTTTCACAAATATATTAAGGTAATCAGGAAATCAATTGTGTACTCCAGAGCGTGAAGATACTTGACACAGTCAAAAAACTATAGTTACTCCCGAAACTTAGTTGCCTTCAATTAACTCGTGGAATCCTACGTCCATACATCATTACAATAGGGATTGTTATTTATCTCTTATGTCTTATAAGACCATTATCATAAAAGAAACTACGATCTGAACAGGCAAACGAAAAATATCAATCTACAAGGACCTCGGTTCAACGCCCGGGTTGTTAACAACTTTAAACACTCCTGGTGTATTCATTTCTCTTTACAACATCTTACGAGACGGTTTCTGGCCCACCCTTACTCTAAGAGAGCCAGGCCATTCTACTCGGGCGCGATTTATGACACGGAGGGTGACGGGCGACTCTCTGTCTAACCCCCGTTAGCAGCTTATTTCCAAGGCTTTCAAAACAAACCTTCACATTATATTCAGTTCTGGGGAGAGACCGGGCTTTTACTGTACCGTATTCATTCAAACAACTATTCTTTGGTTCATAGACCACTTTCGTAACCTTGGCATTTATTAATTATGAGAGGGTCCTCATTGATTGGGAAGATTAATACACATTCGACGACGAAGAATTAAGGGGCTTTTATCATAAGAAGATTCTGCGTTCGAATCTCTTCACATGCCTCGGGAACCATTCCCTTACAGAGGACTTATACAAAATGCGATTTAAAGTCGGCCGTGGCCCATATGACATACGCTCAATAATACCATATATTAGCTCCCTTTCAAATACATACACAATGCCTCGTGATACTACGTCACAAATAGAGGACTTATACAATTATCAATTCACTGCAATCAACTACCCTCCATAAGTAATTTACCAAGTATTTTAACCTCTACGCGTTCCTAGCGTGACATTTTAATATTATTTGCGCTCTTTTGCGCTATGCATTATTTTAAGCCGAATTGTCTTCCCAAGAACTGATAAATCTCATTAGTAACAATTCATATTATTTTAATTCTTATATTAATCTTTTCCGTTGCCGATAAATCGCTCCCTTTTAAAACATTCCCTTAAACATCATATCTTACACATACATTAAGGCTTTAACGCTCTTATGTTCACATCAATTTATTTGATCTTTATTTAATATTTCCATACTTAGTTATTAGTATTATCTTTATTCTTTACACAAGCTCAAAAGCTATTTCTTTCATGTCTCAACTTTACTTTATTTAAATATCTTTCATGATAATTACTGATATTTCGCTTGCTCTTATGACATTTGTTATATACATTAACATTTTATTCACTTATTTCCTCTACGGGATTTATTCTTTACATAATTATTGATAATTTCTCAAATTTCTATTATTGTTCAGACCGCGTTCTTGTTTATTCAGTATTTATTTATTAAAACACATCCCTTTTACTCAAAAACTCCGGTGGATTTGTACACAGTCAATTCCTGACACCAAAATAGAATGGAATTCAGTACTCACATGTTTTTAAGATCGTCCCATGATCTTTATTCTTGTGCGGTGCTTCATTTTGGGCCCACTTTGAACTTTTTACTCCATATTAAAGGAATTCATCTTATGTATAAACACTTCTTGACATATATTTAAGACACTTAACATTGACGACATTTTTATACACTGATGTGTCCCTTTTGAACACATAATAAACACTAAAAATATTAATTTAACACACAATCTTGATAAATTTACACTTCACAATTCTTGATCACTAGGCCGTATTTCTGAGCCTATCACACGTGACCTTCTTAATTTCCCGTTTCCAAGGGTGAAATTTATTCAATGTCGGCTTCCTATCCTGCAGAATACGAAAGTCTCGAAACATCTACTGTTCCCTGGAATCCAAATTCTTCTACTCCTATCCTGGATGACCTTATTCTGTTCTTCCCTTTTTGGGTTCTTTAATTTAAATAACAGTTTATCTTTCTGGTACGGTACTTCCGTACGTTATGATATATTCGTTCGTCTATTTAACAACCTATCGCCTTTCAGTCCGACGTTCGCAGCCTGTTCTGACTATATCTTACGAACTTTCACTATAATTTGTATACAGTCGGGCCTAAATCCTGTAACTAGGATTTTCCTAATATTTCAATACGGCGATACTTTAAATTTCTTCTTGACCACTCCTTATGGAGGCAAGCAAGTCGTTAATACTGCGATGCCTATGGCTATCGGATATTACTTCTGCGGTGTAACACAGCGTTTCTCCCCTCAAGGAGTACTAGTAACTGTCTTTGATGTGACGCATAGTTACGCCCCACACGGCTATCTGAATACTGATGTGCTGTGATGTAGTCTTACGCCCCTCACGGACTGTCGGAACTGCATTCGGTGTTTGATGTAGCCTAGTGACGTGCCCTCAGGCCGTTTGAAACTGCATGATTGGCTTGGTGAAGCCCGAAGCTTTATACTATTTTACTACAAAAAATAAGACTCTAGTCCTTTCTGTGGCCAATTTCTAAAATAATGGTTGCACAATTATAAAAATTATACCTTCCGAAAGCTCGTCTTCTCAATGTCAAATAATCTCATTGCACCTAAGAATCGATCGTGCAATTCGGAGATATTAATTAATTTCTCGTCCTCAATTGTGTGGGTGTTGCATTTCTTTTGCTTTCTCCCCTCCACACAGGCCTTGGTAATTCCCCAATGACGTCGTCTTGCGTTTGCAGTTTTCTCCTGCGCAATTATTAAATGGTTTCTCTTTACTGAAAAATCTCTCATTCAAAATGATTCACTGTACTGTACTTGTTTACTCATTATTATACTTGTAAACGGGTTAAATTTAATTATTCCTCTCCTGGCGCATAAGCGGTGTTGTCATTTTCCAGCAACGTCAGCTCGATTTCCGATTCAGGCCTCCTTGTCTATTCGTTGGAAATTTCCACTCGGTTATTAATACTCGTGACTCGCTCCCTTCTGAATGTCAAGAGGGATGATATCATCCTCTCGAACACCTGGTCCTCGTTAGTTGCACAACCTTATACTGGCCTCCTAGCTGGATCTTTCTTTAAGTTACATTAGAAACTATACGCTTCTTTGATTTCTTCCTCAAATGCATGGATTCGACCATCCATGGACCTGATGGCACATGGGTTCAGTATATATCATTTCTTGTAGACACAATAAGTACCGTCCTTTTGCACCAATCACTTTGTAATTAGACTAATACATACAATATAACCATCCAAAATCTCAGTTGAGTTCTTTAATGGGAAAAATTGGACTTAGGGTGATGGAAATGGCGGGCCTTTTTCAAAAAAGTGAAGTATCATTATAATGTTCTTAGTATGAGAAAAATTGAATCCACTCAAAGTAAGTTCACACACATCTTCGGATAAGGAGCTTGACACGGTGGGTGAGTGGTTATCGTGTCGGTCTACTAACGCCAAGCTTGCAGGTTCGCTCCTGGCCGTGGTAGGCAATTTTTGAAAGGCGACCAAAATTACGACACGTATGTCATACGATGTTGGCATGTCAAAGAACCCATTTGAATTCAGTAGGCCGTGTTCATAATGGCAAAATTAATCTCGGGAGTTTCCGTCAACACACAAAGTTCCTCATTTCTCTACTAGAAAGCGCTATAGTGTTCAAGAAACTTAGTTATCTAACCTCCTTGATTTTCATAGTGCTTCAAGGAGCAACGAAATTCGACATGCAAGCTACCCTCTGGGTGTCAAATTATAAAGCTTGCACCCGGAACCCGAGGCCATACGATATTATATTATATTATTTATTATTCGGATAAGGACCAAAAACGTAATTCAGTAATATTTGATAGCACCAACCACTGACCAGAGGGGTGGTAAAAATGGAGTTTGAGAGATAAAATTATACCATCCATTTCAGGTACAATATCAAAACCGTTTAAAAGGTCCATAATCCTCTAAAAATTACCTAAATACAGTACCGTTGATAGAAAGTGAAACACCCAGAAGAAATGGTCGGAGACACTCCCAGAACAGGCGTCGTGTAGGCCTGCGGTACCATACTAAGTGATTGAAATCACAGAGAGATGGCGTGCACATTGGCCCACCAGTGTCCTCTGTGGTGGGACCGGACAGGTCAGGGTTCCGCACAGCTCTGTCGGCGTGGGGCCGTCATACCAAGTGGAAACGTGTAAGCAAGTGCACGATGCCTCGCCGACAACACTGGGTGGACTATCAGCATGTGAGTGTGGTTGAACGCGGCAGAATGCTTGGGCTCCGGGAGGCGGGTCTGTCGTTCCGGGACATTGCGGTTCGTACAGGGTACGCTGCGTCAACAGTAAGGCGCATGTAGATCCAGTGGAGAGAGGAGGGCCGAACACAGCGACGACAGGGTACAGGACGACGCAATGTGACCAAAACACGAGACGACCGCCTTCTTCTCCGCAAGGCCGTAATTGACAGAACAGCGTCGTCCTCGGTGTTGGCTCGACGTTGGAGCACTGCAACGGGGGTGGACATGTCTGCGTCAACGGTGCGGCGCCATCTTCTGAGGGCTGGACTGGTAGCACGCATGCCAATGCGTCGGCTTCCATTGACTGGGAACCACCGAAGCCTCCGACAGCAATGGGCATGTGCACGCCCACACTGGCTTGCTGAGTGGCAAAATGTAGTGTTCCTGGACGAGTCCCGCTTCAACCTGTCCTACAGTGATGGCGGCATAAGCGTTCGACGCCGCCGCGCAATCAGGCAGACTGTATTGTTGAGCGGCATAGCAGACAAACACCAGGTGTAATGGTTTGGGGCGTAATTGCCTATAACAGGCGATCGCGCCTCGTACGTCTTGCAAGCAATCTAAACAGTGACCGCTACATCAGGGAAGTTATACAACCCGCGGCACTGCCCCTATTGCATGACAATGCCCGCCCGCATGTGGCGAGGAATGTGCAAACCTTCTTCGTAGAACGACGGATATCTCTGCTTCCCTGGCCTGCCCGTTCGCCTTACATGTCACCCATCGAACATGTCTGGGATATGGTTGGTCGGCAACTTGTTCATTCAGGTCCACCTGCCGCCACTGTTGATGCTTTGTGGACACGCCTACAAACCACGTGGGACGGTATTCCCCAGCAGCGTATTCAAGCGCTGTATGATTCCATGCCACGACAACCAGCGGATCTGAGTGCAGCATGTGGTGGCGCGACGTCGCGTCGTGCTGAAGATCGACCGTCAATGTGTATGTACTGGACTGTCCTTCTATTCTGTAATGTATTGTCATGTCCCTAATCTGTGGTATAAAGTGCAATGTGGTCACATCTCTTGTTCTTGGTGTTTCACGTTCTAAACACAGTCTCAATGAATGTTCGATATAATCCACAACTTACACCAAGGGATGAGCTAAATATTCTCGGAATCACGAGAAGATGGGGATTCTTGTATATGGTACTAAACATGTGGAACTTTTGTAGGTAGACAACAATTGGGAAATTCAGTGAATTCGAAATATTTTTCTTTGCCCGGTGAAATTTACCTCCACCTTCCTGCGTTCCAAGAGAAATGTATCTTATTCTTTCAAAAACACCCGATGAAAATATCACTTTATTTATCATAGGTAATGTAACAAGCGCTTTTGAAAAATAGTGCAGTAGCTAACACACTTGGTTTTCACACGTGAGGTCTGGGTTCCATTCCCGTCTTTGCCAAGAACTTTAATTCTCGTCTGAGGGATGAAACGAGGTAAACTTAAATTTGTGAGGGAAAACTGAGAAAAAGTGGGTTCGATTCCCACCTCAGCCATCCTAAAAGCTGTTTTCCGTAGTTTCGTACCTCTACTCCAGGTAAATTTCAGGATAAATCCTAATGCCACGGCAGCCTGCTTCACAACCCCAATGTGAATTACAAATACATAATTTATTCAGATACATATGATCTAGGCTGATCTTCAATGCGACAAAAGATCGGCGAATTGCAAAGTCCAAAGAATATAATCAAAAGAACGACGAAATAGTTAGTATTGGGGTTTTAAGGGGTGGAACAGTGAGGTCATCAGAACAGTCTAAAGATCAAAACCAAAAAGTGACGGAAAGCATAGCACAAAGGATGTAAACAAAAGAATGACCAAATGCATAACCTAAAGAATATAAACCAAACAATGTTGGTGTATTTTTTGGAATACTCGGTAAGATAGAGGTAGCTTTTGCTGCTCTTTGCTTTAATTCATTCCTTCCTTTTTCGCAAACACCAACAGTGATTTCTTACTTTTCTTTTATTTGAGCACCTTGCTTACTTTCTTTGTAAGTTTGTTGTAGATATAACTTCCATGATCAACCTAGGGGCATCTAGCAGCTAACTGCTGAAGTTCCTCAACATCTCTATGCTCAAGAGGACTTCCTTCCCAATTCAGCCACAAGATGTCGCCGCTATCTTCAGCTAACATCTCCATGCTCAAGAGGACTTCTACAGCATACCCTTCCACCAGGCTTCACTATTGACGCCTACTATCAACTCCTTGAAGATTACTTTTAGTTTTATTTCTAAAGTTGGTATTTCATATGTATGTTCCTTCATTTTTCCCCCACCCCCTTCCCTCCTTGGTAGCTCTGTGCTTCGTTGTGCGGTCCTCACTTGAGTGTTAGTCTTCAAAGCTCACAGTCGGAGCCTTACTAAGGCTCGTCTCCTGTTCATGTGAGACATGTTTTAAATCAGACGCCATGTTTGGTTTTTGAAACTAACCGTCATCAGGAACATCGCCTACTCTTCAGAAATGAGCTAAGTAAATCTTTAATGGTTTTACCATGTTTTAATTGGTTTTAACAGCTAAATGTTTTAACCTGATTTATAGACAGTGTGAAATTGCTATCTGTGATGCAATATCTGCCTTCAAAAGAGCTTCTTGATTTATTTGTGGCTACTTCAGCTAGCTTTCTAAAATGAAAAAGTACTTCTTGTACTGAGTATCTGGGAATGAGTTCTCACACCGTGGGAGTCTTATTAAACCCACTGTCTATAAAAACTTAGCCTTCACCTCCGCGGGATATTCTGCCCAATTCTACTGTTCGCACAACTCTAGAAATTTCTACAGCAAGTTATCTTTTTGCAAGTAATGCCGTCAAGTGCTTTCCACCTGAATATGGAAACGCTTGTTTCTCACTGAGGAATTTGTGCTGAAAATACCTCTAGTCAGCATAATTTGTCTTCCTTCGTTGGAAATTGTCCGCTGCATTCAACTACAATCTACAAACGTCACAACGCAATAAACTTTCTCAAATTAAAATTCAACTAGTGATCTCCACAATTGCAATAACTTTTCGTCTTATAATCGTTCTGTGTTGCAATAGTGAACTTTTAAACGGACTACAGTGCATAACAGTGCCCATTCAACAACCATCCGTGTCGCGTTCGAACGAAAGCATTAAATACGGCCATAAACTTTCTCCTCAAGTTCCTATTTCCCTTTCCTAAACACCATACTAACTTTATCTAATTACGCTTTAAATTTAAGTTAATTTATGTATCTAGCTGTTAAAACTACAACTTATGTCAATTTCTAAGAGGCCTCGCTTGCTATCAAGCGCCCTCCCAACTCTGTTTCATATCCAATGAATTGACTTCTGATTATCTGTGGCAAGTCCATATCATAATTCTTTCCCCCTTCAATTGGGGAATTCTATTTTCTGCTCATAAGTGAGTTTTCTAACTGTACTTTTCAGATTTCACGAGAGGGTACTGGCCCCATTTTCCTCGTGATCCCTGTTTGAATACAAGAAGTTATAGAAACTTCTTCTTATTTTTTCTCTCTCTTTGTTATAATTTCGAATTGTTATTTGTTCATACTTTTAGAACTTCCGTGTAGGAATTCTCAAAGTACATATATCGTACCTGATTTATTGTTAAACTTTAAATTTGTTAATCCCAGCACCATTTTAAAAACTTTTGCAGATTTGGTGCTTTCCAGAGGTTCCAAACCAAATTTTGTTAATTGCCTAGTACAAACCTTAAACAATTTTAGGGGTCTGAGACCTCAAAGGTAAAAATCAAATTGCACCTTTAATATTCATTAAATTTGTCATGTTTCTACGCATTGTTAAATAAATCAAACTATATCCTTTTGCTTCATCATTTTCTACAAAATCACGATTAGGCAGGATCCTCCTTCCCCTGACTCTATCCAAAAGCTCATGTTCGCGTTAAGAAAATTATGCATTGAATTAAAAAAGGTTACACTATTTGTTGCATTTGAACAAAAACTTTCAAAAAAAACTTCTTCAAAGTCGTTCTTAGCTTTTTTAGCTAATTCTAACTAGCCAATAAGGCAAGTATAGCTAGCTCCGCCAGCTTCCTGCTTGATGAGATTTTCTCTATAACTTATGGTTGGTTTTCCAAATTTAAGTTTTTCTTCTTGTCTAAACTTTTAGTCGGCGCTTTGCTGGGTAAAAGCTTAGTCTTTCTTGAATGCAACCTTTGGTGTTCTTACCAAATTTTAAAACCAAAAATTTTCAAAAACAATTAAATTGTTCCCAAAAGCACTATAACTGCTTCATCGCTACCCTTCCTGGAAGCATTCCGTCGCTCCTTGGAAATTCTACAATTCCAAGAACTAAAATTATCACGGCAAATTCAAACTATTTGCGTCTTTCAAAACATTCGTTCAAACTTAACTCCTTTGAAAGGATATACAATAAATCTGTCATTCTTTGTCTTGCCAGACTACCACCCTTCCCCATAGTATTCAAATATAGGCTGGGAAGGGAAAGCACAAACGCCACTTGCTGGCAAATAGTCCAAGCTCCAGCAGCATTTCCCGTTAGCTACGGCCAGGTCCATACCCACTTTAGCTGTTTCACGGGCTTTGCGGTGACACTCGCCACTAACACATTTAAATTTATTTTGTTTGCTTAGTGTTGGACTCTCGTCCTATTTACTCACACTCGTTCTTCATTCCGAAACCTACTTCCCTTTCCTTTTCTCTTAATCTTCCCTTGGGGGTAGGATTAATTCCTAGCAAAAACCTACCCAAACTTTGGTCCCAGAAACCCGGGAGAGTCCATTTGTCAATATTTTGCAAATCATTAATGTCTAATTTGAATTTTTTCAGCTTTATCTTCACCGTGTAAAGCTTGTGAGGGGGGAAAAGGCCGCTCCTGTCTCCTTTGGTGTGTCCCTTTATTTCAACTTGTTTGCTGATGCCAGTCTGACAGCATTTCCAAGGTTCCACAGTTTCGTAAGTTATACTTTAATTTACCTATTTCGCCATGGCTCCTACAGAAAAAGACAAGGATGGTAAGGATGAAAAAATTACTTCCAAACGAGCTTCTTATAAAGGGCAAATCACAAGATTCAGAAAATACATCAAAGAGCTAGATCCTTCACAAGCTCAACTAGACTTGTTAAAACATCGCGTAAAGGATGTTGAACGTTCTTATGACAATTATTGCAACATCCAAACTGAAATTGAAACTTGTATGCTCAATCAAACTGATGATCGAGTAGAAGTAGAAAACCAATATTACGAAGGCATAGGTTCTGCTTTTAAAATAATACGCCAACTCGAATAAGAACAGATAAAGGACATTTCTGTTCTTGGTTCCCTTCACGAACAACAAACCTCTTTTCGTGAGGGTACTCACAAGCCCAAACCAATTCTACCTAAGATTAATTTGCCCCACTTCTCTGGAGACGAATCTACTTGGGATTCTTTCTATGAACTTTTTTGTTCCCTTGTTCATGACAATGAAGACATTCAAATCATTTATAAGTTTCATTATTTGCAATCTATTCTCCGCGGTCAAGCCCTGCAGTTGGTTGAAGCACTCCCATTAAGTGCTGAAAACTACCCCATTGCCTTTAACCTGTTGAAAGAAAGATACGGTAATTTACGGTTGCGTATTCAACGCCACATGAAGGCCCTATTCAATTTTCCTGCGTCACAGCACAATGACGTCACTAGTTTGCGTTCTCTTATTGATAGGACACAACTTCACGTAAAAGCTTTGTCCCAATTAGATCAACCCACTGACCACTGGGACACTTTCCTAATACATTTAGTGGTTTCTAAAGTCGATGTTGCTACCCTCAAAGCTTGGGAAATTGAACTTTCCAAAGACGACGATTCCTCTTACGAGCATTTAGTCACCTTCATAAATGCTAGATGCCAACTCTTAACTGCTTTAGCTAACCAAAGTGAACCCTCATCCCCTAGTTCTAAATTTGAATCATTGTCTCTTAAATCTAAAAGCGAACGCTCACCTTCTAGTAACCAAAAACCCGGGTCCAGCTCGTCTAAACTCAAGTCAAACCCCACTGGTTACCCAACTAGGTCTAGTGAACGCCGTATTGCTAGTTCTCTCGCTTTAACCACTCAAAGCGAACCCCGTAAGAGCTTAAATGACCCATCAAAGAGCATACTTTGAAAAGATTCCCACGCCTTATACCTATGTAAATCTTTTAAAGAACTGTCAGTCGACGACAGAATTTATTTATTTATTTATTTATCGTATGGCTTCTAGTGCCGGGAGTGTCCGAGGACAAGTTCGGCTCGCCTGAGTCTGTAGCTGCTTCCAGCGGACACCCTAAAGGGTGAGCTATCAGTTCCGTTCAATTTCAAGTAGTTCCAACTTTCGCCACCAGACATCAATGATACCTAGTGGCGAACGTTGGAACTTTGATAGAGACGACAGATGAAAATTAGTTCCCCAGAGTAAACATTGCTTCAACTGCCTTTCACCTAAGCATTCTGCTTCTAATTGCAAGTCCACCAGACTTTATTTTCATTGTGAAAAAGCTCATCACACTTTACTGCATCGTCATGATCAAGCAAGGTCATCAGAAAACTTCTCAGAAAAGTGACAATGCTAGCAGTTCTAAAGCTTTATCTTACATTCAAAATGCCAAGTCCATACGTAGTGCCCAAGTACTATTGTCCACTGTCCAAATCGAAGTCCAGGATAATTTTGTCAACTGGGTCCGTGCACGCGGTCTTCTTGATTCGGCGGCAACCCATGATTTAGTTTCTAATTCATTAATCAAAAAACAAGGCCTACCTGTAAACCCTACTTCTATTAATGTATCAGGCATCAGCAGCCTAAAATCACAAGCTTTACAGTTTTCTAAACTAACCATAGAGACACTTTTCACAGAAATAACTTTCTAAAACTTAATTGCCTCATCCTCAACAGTATTGGAGAGGATACTCCTAGTCACTCCGTCGATATCTCAGGTCTGAATATTCCTTCTCATTTAAGGTTAGCCGATCCTCTGTTCAATGTACAAGGCCCCATTGACATACTCTTTAGTGCCAATGTTTTCTGGAATTGCCTTCGTAAACAAATTCCTAAGTTATCTTCAAACATGGTTGCCAGAGACTCTAATTTTGGATGGATCGTTACTGGTCAACCTCCTCATTATTCTTCCCAACCCATATCGCAATGTTATTTCGCTAATACTGATTTGGAACAGTTCGGGAGGCAGGAAAGCATTGATTCTCCTAACTTAACCTCTTCAGAAAACGAATTCTGTGAGCAACGTTTCTTGAACACCACCACGCGTTCTCCTGAAGACCGGTTCAATGTCCAGATGCCAAGATTACTCAATCCCCCCAAACTTATCAATTCTCAACCTAAAGCTCGTAAAGCTCTCTTTGCTATCGAGAGCAAATTCAAGAAAGAACCCCTCGTTAAACAACAGTACACTGATTTCATGGACGAATACGAAAGTTTAGATCATATGGAAGTTATCAGTAAATCTGATGACGAATTGCACCCCCCAATTGAAACGGTTTTCTTAAATCAACATCCCGTGTGGAAAAACCCTCTTGTAATGGATAAAATCCGAGTCGTTTTTAATGGGTCATCACCTGACGTTAATGGCAACAGTCTTAACGATACTCTTTACTCTGGTCCCGCTATTCAGTCAGATTTATCTGCTTTACTCTTAAATTTTCGATTATTTCCCATAGCCATCATAGCAGACACCAAACAGATGTACCGTCAATTTTTAATTCAATCCGAACAACAAGACCTCCAAAGAATCTTGTGGCGTGACGAAACTAGCAAGCCCATTAAGATATTAAGATATTTCGATGGTCTGAAACCTTCTGCTTTCCTTGCTACCCGATCCCTGCATATGTTAGCCTCTCAAGATAGTCATTTATTTGATTCTAACGCTTCTGAAGCCCTAACTACATCCTATTATATAGACGATTATCTCCAGTCCTTCTTGTCTCTTGAGGAAGCTTCTTTCGTGTCACTAGAACTTCAGGCATTGTTAAAGAATGGAGGATTCCCACTTCATAAGTGGAATTCCAACTCCCCTGAGTTTCTTGCTCAGTTTCCCATAGAAGATGTAGACCCCACTTCCGTTAAAATCTGCGGAGATTCCGAATCCATAAAAACTCTTGGAGTACACTGATGCACCCGCACTGATACCCTCATCTATAAAGTTTCACTTGCCGGAGAGCTCCCCAACACAAAGAGACAAATTTTATCTGAAATTGCAAAAATTTTCGATCCGCTTCAATTCCTTGCTCCGGTTATTGTTATTGCCAAGCTTTTTATGCAAGAGCTATATTCTCTCGAATGTTAATGGGACGAAGTTGTTCCACTTTCTTTTCTTAATAGATGGCTCTCTTTTCGTAGCAGTTTACTTGATCTTTCTCTTATTGAAATTCCTAGGTATTTAATTAATGCTCCTCCTAACACATCTTTCTTCCTTCATGTGTTTGCCGACAGCTCCGAGAAAGCTTACAGTTGTTGTGCATATTTGGTTTATCGCAATTCGCTAAATGAATCTTCATTGTCCAACCTTATTTGCGCTAAGTCCAAAGTCGCTCCTCTTAAAACTATTACTTTGCCTAGGCTTGAATTGTGTGCTGCACTCATGGCCGCAGAACTTGCCAAAAAATTGCACAAAGTCTTAAAGGTCGAATTTACGCAAACCTATTTGTGGAGTGATTCCATGATCACTCTTTCTTGGATTGCCAAAAACCCCATCCACTGGCAAACCTTTGTTGCAAATAGAGTTTCCAAAATTCAAACCCTTTCCTCTGGATGTCAACGGAGGCATGTAACCAGTGCTGATAACCCCGCTGACATCATTTCTCGTGGATATTTACCTTCTCAATTATTAGCACCTCAGTTGTACTGGCATGGACCCTCGTGGTTAATCGAAGACTCTTCTTGTTGGCCTTCTAAACCTCCGATTACAAACTCCAACTTGCCTGACGCTAAAGTATCTAAATCTATTGCTTCGTGTCTTGTTTCCAACGCTTCGTTTTCCTTGTTGGCACGTTATTCTTCTTTTCATAAACTGATTCGAGTTTTTGCCTATCTACTCAGATGGAAATATCTTGTTGTTGATCAACCTGTTCTTCCTAAACCGCATCTGACCAATCACGAATTAAATCTCGCTACTATTAAAGTTTTGCAGCTAACTCAGCAAGAGGCTTTTTCCACTGAATTGTCTTTGCTCTCAGCTAACAAAGATCTTCCTAAATCTAGTCGTCTTCGCTCTTTAGCCCCTTCCTTGATGACAACGGGTTACTCAGGGTAGGTGGTAGGCTTTCGCATTCTTCACTTTCTGAAGACAAAAAGCATCCTGTTATTTTGCCCTCTAAGCATCACGTAACTTTCTCAATCATACGTGACTTTCATTATCGTAACCTGCACGTTGGTACACGCACACTGCTTTGCTTCATAAGGGAAAAGTACTGGAACATAAATGGAGTTCATGAAGTTTCCTCTGTAATTCACAAATGCATTCCTTGCTTTAAAGCGAAACCTAAAGTCAATACTCAATTAATGAGCGATCTACCCTCTTTCCGCTCTTCTCCTGCTTCTCTTGCTTTAACTGGTGTGGACTATATGGGTCGGTTTCAATATCAATGCAATTCCCCTGCAGCTAAACGCAAATTGTTTGGTAAGCTCTATGTTTCTCTTTTTGTTTGCATGGTTACTGGCGCTATCCATTTGGAACTAGTAACAAATGCCTCTACTTCTTACTTTCTGTCAGCCGTCTCTCGCTTCACTGCCAGACGTGGTGTTCCCTCTGAAATGTTTTCCAATAACGCTTCTACTTTTCAAGGAGCAGCTTTTTTGTGGAAGAAAGCCCTTACCTCTCCTTCTGCCATAGAACAAATTTCTAACTTCTCCTATTCTAAAGGTTTTAAATGGCGGTTTATACCTCCTTACGCCCCTCATCACGGCGGCAGGTGGGAACCTTGTGTCAAGCTTACTAAACGTCATCTAAGAAAGGTTTTAGGTAGTCGCATTCTGACATACGAAGAATTTAATTCACTGTCTATTCTGATTGAAGGTGTTGTTAACTCTCGCCCTTTAACTCTGCTTTCCAATTATCCTAATGACCTGCTTCCAATTACACCTGGTCACTTCCTTATAGGCACTTTTCTTTCTGTTCCTCCTCCCCTTCCTAGCTCTTATAGAGATTCTAATTTACCTATTGTTTGGCGTAAACTTGAAGCTCTCCGTAATTCTTTCTGGAAGAGGTGGAAATTGGAATACTTAATATCTTTACAACGGAGACAGAAGTGGTTTCTTTCTAATCCTGACATCAAAGTGGGGGACCTGGTCCTTGTTAGAGATGCTTCCCCTCCCCTGGTCTGGATCTCCGGTAGAGTGACCGAGTGTTACACGGGAAGGGATGGAAGGGTCAGGGTGGTTAGGATCTTGACTAAAGATGGGCATATTACTAGACCTATCTCTTTAATTGCCCCCCTTCCTCTCAATCTTTAATATTGTGTTTCTTCCCTCTGTTGGGGTTTTCCCCTCCCAGCTTGGTGTATTCTTTGGAATACGCGGTAAGATAGAGGTAGCTTTTGCTGCTCTTTGCTTTAATTCATTCCTTCCTTTTTCGCAAACACCAACAGTGATTTCTTACTTTTTCTTTTATTTGAGCACCTTGCTTACTTTCCTTGTAAGTTTGTTGTAGGTATAACTTCCATGATCAACCTAGCGGCATCTAGCAGCTAACTACTGAAGTTCCTCAACATCTCTATGCTCAAGAGGACTTCCTTCCCAATCCAGCCACAAGATGTCGCCGCTATCTTCAGCTAACATCTCCATGCTCAAAAGGACTTCTACAGCATACCCTTACACCAGGCTTCGCTATTGACGCCTGCTATCAACTCCTTGAAGATTACTTTTAGTTTTATTTCTAAAGTTGGTATTTCATATGTATGTTCCTTCGTTTTTCCCCCACCCCCTTCCCTCCTTGGTACCTCTGTGCTTCGTTGTGCGGTCCTCACTTGTGTGTTAGTCTTCAAAGCTCACAGTCGGATCCTTACTAAGGCTCGTCTCCTGTTCATGTGAGACATGTTTTAAATCAAACGCCATGTTTTGGTTTTTGAAACTAACCGTCATCAGGAACATCGCCTACTCTTCAGAAATGAACTAAGTAAATCTTTAATGGTTTTACCATGTTTTAATTGGTTTTAACAGCTAAATGTTTTAACCTGATTTTATAGACAGTGTGAAATTGCTATATGTTATGCAATATCTGCCTTCAAAAGAGCTTCTTGATTTATTTGTGGCTACTTCAGCTAGCTTTCTAAAATGAAAAAGTACTTCTTGTACTGAGTATCTGGGAATGAGTTCTCACACCGTGGGAGTCTTATTAAACCCACTGTCTATAAAAACTTAGCCTTCACCTCCGCGGGATATTCTGCCCAGTTCTACTGTTCTCACAACTCTAGAAATTTCTACAGCAAGTTATCTTTTTGCAAGTAATGCCGTCAAGTACTTTCCACCTGAATATGGAAACGCTTGTTCCTCACTGAGGAATTTGTGCTGAAAATACCTCTAGTCAGCATAATTTGTCTTCCTTCGTTGGAAATTTCCGCTGCATTCAACTACAATCTACAAACTTCACAACGCAATAAGCTTTCTCAAATTAAAATTCAACTAGTGATCTCCACAATTGCAATAACTTTTCGTCTTATAATCGTTCCGTGTTGCAGGATCCTTCTTCCTCTGACTCTATCCAAAAAATCATGTTCGCGGTAAGAAAATTATGCATTGAATTAAAACAGGTTACACTATTTGTTGCATTTGAACAAAAACTTTCAAAAAAATTTCTTCAAAGTCGTTCTTAGCTTTTTTTTAGCTAATTCTAACTAGCCAATAAGGCAAGTAGAGCTAGCTCCGCCAGCTTCCTGCTTGTTGAGATTTTCTCTATAACTTATGGTTGGTTTTCCAAATTTAAGTTTTTCTTCTTGTCTAAATTTTAGTCGGCGATTTGCTGGGTAAAAGCTTAGCCCTTCTTGAATGCAACCTTTGGTGTTCTTACCAAATTTTAAAACCAAAATTTTTCAAAAACAATTAGATTGTTCCCAAAAGCACTATAACTGCTTCATCGCTACCCTTCCTGGAAGCATTCCGTCGCTCCTTGGAAATTCTACAATTCCAAG
Organism: Meconema thalassinum; assembly: GCA_946902985.2. NCBI lineage: Eukaryota > Metazoa > Arthropoda > Insecta > Orthoptera > Tettigoniidae > Meconema > Meconema thalassinum. The sequence goes on along the minus strand of OX336396.1, from coordinate 210,874,733 downwards.
AACTAAAATTATCACGGCAAATTCAAACTATTTGCGTCTTTCAAAACATTCGTTCAAACTTAACTCCTTTGAAAGGATATACAATAAATCTGCCATTCTTTGCCTTGTCAGACTACCACCCTTCCCCATAGTATTCAAATAGAGGCTGGGAAGGGAAAGCACAAACGCCACTTGCTGGCAAATAGCCCAAGCTCCAGCCGCATTTCCCGTTAGCTACGGCCAGGTCCATACCCTCTTTAGGTGTTTCACGGGCTTTGCGGTAACACTCGCCACTAACTCATTTAATTTTTTTTTGTTTGCTTAGTGATGGACTCTCGTCCTATTTACTCACACTCGTTCTTCATTCCGAAACCTACTTCCCTTTCCCTTTCTCTTCATCTTCCCTTGGGGCAGGATTAATTCCTAGCAAAAACCTACCCAAATGTCGAAATGCATAGCTCAAAAAATACCAAAAAAAAACGATATCGAAATGCATACTCCAATGTACAAAACTAGCGTTCCTTGCTGTTGCGGTGGAGGTCCAGGTTCCATTCCCACTGGGACTTCTATTCCTGGCAAACACCGGGCCACAGCCACCTCCTTCCCAGATCTAATGTAAATTACAAATTCATAGACAACTAAAAATCACCACAATAAAACAAGTTATCAGACAGATTCCACAGAAACACACCCAAATACACGGGAAACATGCCCATGATGTCATAAGTCCTGAATGGATAAGCAACAATAACAACAACTAATACGGTCATAGCCTAATTTGTTGTGTTTTTTCTTTCTTTTTTAATCGAGAATACTCTCCAAGTTGGTGGCTTCCACGGACTCAGTGAGTGAACACTCATCTCTACCGCCTCTACGGGCAGTGTCCTAGAGCTGGGAACATCTGATCAGAGTGGATAGACCTGGGGAGATGTGACCAGCACCGCGCCCAGGCGGCCTCACCAGCAAAGCGAACAGGGGCCTCATGAGGGCAGGGAGGGGAAGATTAGGAGGGATAGACCAGGAAGAGGGAAGGAGGCGGCCATGGCCTTACAAGAGGTACCATCCCGGCATTTGCCCGTAGACGAAGTGGGAAACCACGGAAAACCACTTCGAGGATGGCTGAGGTGGGAATCGAACGCCCGTCTACTCATTTGGACCACCCGAGGCTGAGTATACCCCGTTCCAGTCCTCATACCACTTTACAAATTTCATGGCAGAGCCGGGAATCGAACCCAGGACCTCCGGGGCGGCAGCTAACCACGCTAACCGCTACGCTACGGAGGCAACTCATTGCCTAAATAAGCGTCAAATCTCCAGATATCATATAAAATAGGAGAAGCACATTGCTAATAGCAGACGGAGTGGAAACATTCAGGTCACGTAACAAAGTAACAGGTGGTGCAATCACATTTCCAAGGTTGTTACCAGTAACTGTTATTCTAATTGCAGACTACTCTGCCAAGAACAAACTGTTTCCATTGTAATTACGGGTAAGAAAAATGATTGTAAACTTCTCTTTTATAGGATTGGCCCCTAGAGTTAAATAAAGCGGCTCAACCAATTAAATCTTGATCACTCGCTTCTATTTCTCAGCGTCTACATCGCGCATGTAAACTTCCTCGACGGCGGCTTCGGTGGCGTAGTCGGTAGCATGCTGACCTTCTACGCCCTCGATAGCGGGTTCAAACCCGGCCGAAGCCGTCGGATTTTTTAAGAGCGTCAAAAATTCCTCAGTATGCCTTCCTTCGGAGGGGAAGTAAAGCCGGCGGTTCCATGTCATAGATTTATGGCATGTTAAAGAACCTTCCACTAATAACACCTGTGAGAAGCTAAATTATATAGGTTAGGAATGTAAACAACGCTCTTAGGTTCCTAGGTTCGTTGCCAAGAACCGATTGCGGTGGCGTCTAGCAGCTAAGCTCTGAACTAGTAGTCGTTGGCGGTGGCGTTTGGTGGCAAAAGTAGGAACTATTTGAAAAATTAAAGTCTGCAGTCCTTACTTGAATTAAAAAGCAGATAACTCACACTAATACAGTCATCACAATTAACACCGGTTATCAGACAGATTCTACACACACCCAAACTACACGGGGCAACATGACCGCGTTGTCACAGCCCCTAAACTGAGGAACCAACCAACCAAACAACCAACGATATTCTTCATTTGCTTGTAATATATATTTGTGTGTGGACAAAGTACAATTTCCCAGATTCTGTCTTAGACCTATTCCACATCACTTAAACAAGATGTTCTGTAAAGAACATATAGCCTACTTTCTCCTAAATGCATGGGTATTGTTATAACTCTTTGTCCTTTTCAAGGAGTATAATTGAATGTTGGTTGTAGTAGCTTGTTGAAATACAACGAGCTATAGGGATATTAAACATGAATATGAGGTGCCCTTTGCTAGTGCTACCTCTGTAAAAAATTTCATTCAATTCGGTTTCAGCGTGTTTGAATTGATATGGGGAATGGATTTGCACACATACATGGCCGCTATTTGCAAACTATTGGGCTGATGACCTTGTAGTCAGTCATAAGATGCTTTCCACAAAAAGGCATGTTGTTGCAAAATCTGGAAGAGATCAAATTATTAGGATGGTCGTAATTTGATTTAAGCTTTTAACATTTGGGTGGCCGTCATTCCGTTTCCGTCAAGATGGCGGCGATATAAAAATGACACTAAGGTGCCTTTTGCTAGTGCTACCTCTGTACCAAATTTCGTTCCATTCGGTTTCACCGTGTTCGAATTAGTAGCGGGAATCGATTTTCACACAATGATGGCCGCCGTCCGCAAAATATTAGGCTAATGACCTATAAGTTTGGTCAAAGGATGCTCCCTCCATAAAGGTATGTTGTTGCAAAATTTGGTAGAGATCGGATGATTAGGTTAGTCGTAATTTGATTTATGCTTTGAACATTTGTGTGGCCGCCATTACGTTTTCGTCAAGATGGCGTTGATATTAAACATGCCCTTTGCTATTGCTACCTCTGTACCAAATTTTGTTCCATTCGGTGTGACCGTGTTTGAATTAATAAGGGGAATCTAGTTTGACACAAAGATGGCCGCCATCCGCAAACTATTAGGCTAATGACCTATTAATTTGGTCAAAGGATGCTTCCTCCATAAAGGTATGTTGTTGCAAAATTTGGTAGAGATCGAATGATTAGGCTAGTCGTAATTTGATTTAAGCTTTGAATATTTGTGTGTTGCCATTACGTTTCCGTCAAGATGGCGGCGATATACAACATGACACTGAGGTGCACTGTGCTAGTACTACCTCTGTACCAAATTTCGTTCCATTCGGTTTTACCATGTTCGAATTAATTGGGGGAAATGATTTTCACACAAAGATGGCCGCCATCCGCAAACTATTAGGCTGATGACCTATTTGTATGGTCAAAGGATGCTCCCCCCATAAAGGTATGTTGATGCAAAATTTGGTAGAGATCGGCTGATTAGGTTAGTCGTAATTTGATTTAAGCTTTGAACATTTGTGTGGCCGCCATTACGTTTCCGTCAAGATGGCGGCGATATAAAACATGACACTGAGGTGCCATTTGCTAGTGCTATCTCTGACCAAATTGTGTTCCATTCGGTGTGACCGTGTTTGAATTAATACGGGGAATCAAGTTTGACACAAAGATGGCCGCTATCCGTAAACTATTAGGCTAATGACCTATTAATTTGGTCAAAGGATGCTTCCTCCATAAAGGTATGTTGTTGCAAAATTTGGTAGAGATCGGATGATTAGGTTAGTCGTAATTTGATTTAAGCTTTGAACATTTGTGTGGCCGCCATTACGTTTCCGTCAAGATGGCGTCGATATAAAACATGACACTGAGGTGCCCTTTGTTAGTGCTACCTTTGTACCAAATTACGTTCAATTCACGTTTACCGTATTCGAATTGATAGGGGGGGACAGACATTCAGAGTACACACACTCACACACATACTCACACACACACATACACACACAGAGACAGACACACTATTTTTCGCCCTGTGTTGATCTCATAAGTCTACTTTCATTTTTTTCAAAAATCGAAAGTAGGCTAAAAATGTCAAATCTTAAAATATATTCTACATCAGGTAATCTAAGATGGTTTATTTATTTATTTATTTATTTATTTATTTATTTATTTATTATTAGATAATGAAACTGGCAACGAAGGAAAATCTATAGAAGCAAGACTACAGAAAATGCAAACTGCTTTCCATTTGACAAAACAAGTTTATAACAAAACAAGATGTTCAGTAAAGAACATATAGCCTACTTTCTCCTAAATGTATGAGTATAGTTATAACTCGTTGTTATTATCAAAGAGTATAATAGAATCATTTCTTGGTTGAAGACCTTAGAAACTATTTACCTCTACCAAACGCCACAACCTAGAAGAAAACTACTACCATCATTGAAGAAAGATAGATAAGAAGTATCTCAAGAATGTTATGGATCTGGAGACATAATCGACCGGACTGGCTGCGTGGCTCAGCGGTAACGTTCTCGCTTGCTGGGCCCTAGGTTGCAGGTTCGTATCCTGGCGCAGTCAGCTGGCATTTGAGGGTGCACAAATGCGAGGGAGCCGTGTCAGTAGATTTACTGGCACGTTAAAGATCCCCTTCGGGCCAAAAATCCGGCACCCCGGCGTATCTAAAAGCAGCAGTAGTTAAAATGGACGTAAAACAAATAGCATTATTATTATTGTTATTATTACATAATCGACCTGCCGTGGGCACCATCCAACTTTGAGTTGAGGCATGTCTTTACACGTCTGGTTGTGCATGGCTTTCACAACCCTAATTGAATTAACAAATCTTTCCATGACCCTACAGAGACGTGTGTATACAAACTATGTGGATATTTTCGATTGCTATTTGCCTGAAATAAAAGTATTAATTATTAACCTGAACTAGCACCAACGGCTAGAATTCAGTTACTATGTGAAATCGTTTTGTTCTTTACTTCAAATAACATTTTCAAATAACGCACAATAGGCTGTTACAAACCCTTTAAAATAAAAAGTAAAAATGTATCGTAGTATCATCTTGCCATTCTTCAAGTTCGATGCGCGTAGAATGCCAATGGTATACAGTACTAACCAATGGAGTCCCACGTAGACCAGTCGTGACATCTAGAGGAGAAGTATCGAACAATATAACCCTAACAGGGCGAGTGCATTCTAGTGGCCATAAGAAGAAACTTTTCAGTAAAATCTTGAAGTTAATAAGTAGGCCGGCGTGCAGTTACCCTTTTGGCTGCTAGATGTATCGAGCAAATCTGCTGGTGAATTATGTTTTAATTAAATTTATATTTTCCACCGTAATAGGCAAAATATAACGCTTAATTTTAAAACGTCTGAATCATTACAAAACAATAAATATATAAAATATCAAGCAAAAAAACTCTGATGGAGTTTGAACCATAGGCATATGAGCGATAGACCAACGCTTTACCACGGAGCCATTTGTGCCAACGAACATCGTTCTATATAAAATGACTTACATATAACTTGTTAGCAAATACTGATTTAGACTAAACGATTTCATCAGTGGAGTATATTATTTATTTATGAAGCATTTCATACAAAGTTTATTTATTTTGTATCAGTACGCTATATTGCATGCAATACTCAAATTAGTGAAATATAAGTCAGGCACAAGATATCCGCTGCCATCTTGTCTTCTTACCGAGACGGCTCAGCTTTTTAAAATCACTTCTGCACTATAGTATTACAAAATAAACTTTTAATTTCGAACGTGCCTCTTCCTTTAGAACAGTTAAATCGATTCTCGGCTCGATAATCGGAACTGGTGGGTCACATGATATGGATTATAAAGTTTGCATAATTCGCACGGCCGCCATCCTGAAATGGTACGGCGGATGCCCTTGTAGTTTGGTCACTAGACGCGCCCTATATGAAGGTATGTTATTGCCAAATTTGGTAGAGATTGGATAATTTGGTTAGTCGCTATTTGATTTTACGTTTTGTACGTTTGAGTGGCCGCCATTCAGTTCTGGTAAAGATGGCGGCGATATAAAACATGACACTGAGGTGCCCTTTGCTTGTTCTACCTCTGAACCTAATTTCGTTCAATTCGGTTTCACCGTGTTCGAATTGATAGGGGGGGACAGACATTCAGAGTCCACACACTCACACACACACACAGACTCACACACACACACACATACACACACACAGACAGACACACAATTTTTGGCCCTGTAGTGATCTCATAAGTCTACTTTCATTTTTTGCAAAAATCGAAAGTAGGCTAAAAATGCCTCTCTTGGAATCGTTGGTTGGTTCCTCAGTTTAGGGACTGCGACAACGCTGTCATGTAGCCCCGAGTACTTTGGGGGGGGGGGGGGTGTAGAGTCTGCCTGATAACCCTCATGGAAATGTAAAATTCAACATTATAAAACAGTAGTCTTGCCTACAGCCGAGACACTTAATCTACAACATAAGACACTGAGAAATCAATTGGAGATTAAGGAACGCAAAATCATGCGAAAAATTTTGGGAACAAGATTCAAAGGTGGAATTCACCTTCCGAAACCTAATGCTGACGTCAATTTAAAATTTACTATAATCACAGACACAATCCGTATGAAAAGGATCCAATTCATAGGACAATTTGACAGAATGGACCCAACTAGGTTAACAAATAAAATCTATAAGTTTTTGCAGAAAAAGGCAACAAGGTCCAATTGGTACAAACAGGCGGAAAAGGATTTGGCTGAATTAGGTTTTCCTAATCTCAAGGATCGTTAGGAAATTAGGAAAATTACTCATACACGTGATTTTGAGGGAGAAGACAGAAGACCTACCAGACACGTCTGGTCGTAGCAACGAAGACTCGCTCCATCGTTGCGCATGAAGAGAAATTGGGCAAACATCAAGGCCAATAAGTGTTGATTCCGCGTGGTCCTAGGAGACCCATTCGCGCAGAAGAAGAAGAAGAAGAAGAAGAAGAAGAAGAAGAAGAAGAAGAAGAAGAAGAAGAAGAAGAAGAAGATAATTTTTGCCCTTTAGGACAGTGCTTGACTCGAAAATCTCACGATGACACAATTTTCACTTCTATCCCTTATTTCTCTTCTATTCCCAAAATCTTTTCATCCTTTGACTGTGTTCTTGTTTCCTTTTTTCTGTCCACATTGCTCCCGTCTTCTTCTCTTGAGGTACTATACATTTTGTATTCTTAATTTTGTTTCTGAATTCTCCTCTTTCGCCTATAATTTGCCTCGTGACCCCTGCCTGCCTGGAGTCTTCCTCTAGTAGTTTGTTATTGAGGTTTAAAGGGGTGGAACTAGAAGGTCTTCCACTATTTACCTATTTTATGTATTTATTTATTTAATTATTTATTTATTTTTATTTATTTTTTATTTATTCATTTATTTATTTATTTAATACTAGCAGTAGTGCCCGGCTTCGTCCGGTGGATTCATTTGTTTTATGGATGATAATGAATACTACTACAGAACTGGCAAATGATATTTAAACTAACAGAAAGAAAAAATATAACTTTTTTGTGGTGGTCGTGGTAGTGGGGGTGATAAGTAGTACAGTATAATGGACGTAACATTCAGCACATTTTTCCGTAATGATATTAATAATAATGAATAGGGAAACTGCTATTTACTAACTACAGTACTGACACATATAATTTACAAACGAATTGAAAAATATGATTTTAAAGAGGAGTAAGTGAAATGAGACACGGTCTACGGCCTATATCTCATTGGCTGTTAGGAAAACAGAGACCAATAGTGACGTCTTTTGTCGCATAGCGCCGTAGGAAATTAATCAGAGCACTTGGCTGTCCCAAGCTCCTGAGGCAGCAATAGTGTCATTTAAAGGCACATAGCACTCAAGGATAAGGATCGGAATAAACGATAGTAAATTTGAAAGCACCATCGCTTATTGCAGCTGATAACCTCAATGTACTGCACCAACACCATCGCACTTATACAGAGGCATAATATTCATAATGACAACTGTTTTAAGGGGCCTAAGAAATGTTTTTGCACTAATTATTTCTCATGACTGCAATTTATAAGCAACGTAAGATGTAACTATTTTCGCAATTCTGCACCAGAACACAGGTAGGGGCGACGTGATGCAGCCCGAATTTCCAGCCAACAATAGACAATAAGATATTCTTAGAGGTACACTACTACGGACATGTTCTAGGGTCTAAAAACGTGGTTTTCAAGTTCATTTTGTCTGTTATCTAAATGTAGGGAATGAAGAGGGTTTTCCAAACTATCAAGTGGACAGTGGTACCAGCAGGATTTCAAAGGGTAAGTATGTAAAACTTGGTGCAATTAAGTGAAACGGTGTAGATTTGTGCAGGGAATAGAGTGGTCTGTCCGAAAATTCAAGTGGACATTGTTACCCACAGGGTTCCAAAGGGTAAGTATACAAAATTTCGTTCAAATCGGTGAAACATTGTAGATTTGTGCCAAAGGGCATACACGCAGGGAATGGAGTGGTCTGCCCAAAATTTCATGCAGCCAGTGTTACTCGTCGGTTTCCAATGGGGGAAGTATCTATATATTTAAAACACTAAGCTGTTTTTTGTACACACGAGATTGTGAAAACGACTTAACCGATTGGCTTCGTAAGACATTCTAACGAAAGCTCTTGGCATGCAGATTTGCAGAGCTTCTTTAAAAGGAAAATATATGTTACGGTATATTTTTAAATGATTAAAGAAATATGTAATATTTGTCACTTCCGCGCATGCGCACAATGGCCTTTCTCAACAAGGAAAATGGCGATTCCGGTCGCGTCTAACTGAGATCTTTGTTCATGAGAATTAAAAAGGATCTCCAATAATGTTAGTTATGTTATTACAATGTGCATTGAAATAGAATTATATTAAATAAACCACGAATTGAAAGACATAAACTGCAGGTTGAGTGTGTATACTGGTTAGATAGCTTAATACTGGAGTGAAACATAGTTGTCTGGATGGCTAAGGGGATAAGGTTACTGGCCTGAAATTTGTATTATGCATGATCGAGAGGGTTCGATTCCCACCTCGGATATGTTTTTTTATTTTCATTTTCTTCCTTCCTACGATTGGTATTGCATTGTAGAAAGCTCTTGGCATGCCGATTTGCAGAGTTTCTTTAAAAGGAAAATATATGTTACGGTATATTTTTAAATGATTAAAGAAATATGTAATATTTGACACTCTCGCGCATGCGCACAATGGCCTTTCTCAACAAGGAAAATGGCGATTCCGGTCGCGTCTAACTGAGATCTTTGTTTATGAGAATTAAAAAGGGTCTCCAATAATGTTAGTTATGTTTTTACAATATGCATTGAAATAGAATTATATTAAATAAACCACGAATTGAAGGACATAAAGTGCAGGTTGAGTGTGTATACTGGTTAGATAACTTAATACGGAAGTGTCACATAGTTGTCTGGTTGGCCAAGGGGATAAGGTTACTGGCCAGAAATTTGTATTATGCATGATCGAGAGGGTTCGATCCCACTTCGGATATGTTTTTTTATTTTCGTTTTCTTCCTTCCTACGATTGGTATTGCATTGTAGAAACATATTTCACTTTTATCATTCCCGTCAAGTAACGAATTCTCTGTTCCCATCGAGAGGGTTCGATTCCCACCTCGGTTATGTTTTTTTTTATTTTCGTTTTCTTCCTTCCTACGATTGGTATTACATTGTAGAAACATATTTCACTTTTATCATTCCCGTAAAGTAACGAATTCTCTGTTGCCATCCTTTGCATGGTCGAGAGGGTTCGATTCCCACCTCGGATACGTTTATTTATTTTCATTTTCTTCCTTCCTACGATTGGTATTACATTGTAGAGATATATTTCACTTTTTCATTCCCGTAAAGTAACGAATTCTCTGTTGCCATCCTTTGCATGGTCGAGAGGGTTCGATTCCCACCTCGGATATGTTTTTTTTTTTTGTTTTCTTCCTTCCTACGATTGGTATTAGAGTGTAGAAACATATTTCACTTTTATCATTCCTGTAAAGTAACGAATTCTCTGTTGCCATCTATCTATATATTTAAAACACTAAGCTGTTTTTTGTACACACGAGATTGTGAAAACGACTTAACCGATTGGCTTCGTAAGACATTCTAACGAAAGCTCTTGGCATGCAGATTTGCAGAGTTTCTTTAAAAGGAAAATATATGTTACGGTATATTTTTAAATGATTAAGGAAATATGTAATATTTGTCACTCCCGCGCATGCGCACAATGGCCTTTCTCAACAAGGAAAATGGCGATTCCGGTCGCGTCTAACTGAGATCTTTGTTCATGAGAATTAAAAAGGATCTCCAATAATGTTAGTTATGTTATTACAATGTGCATTGAAATAGAATTATATTAAATAAACCACGAATTGAAAGACATAAACTGCAGGTTGAGTGTGTATACTGGTTAGATAGCTTAATACTGGAGTGAAACATAGTTGTCTGGATGGCTAAGGGGATAAGGTTACTGGCCTGAAATTTGTATTATGCATGATCGAGAGGGTTCGATTCCCACCTCGGATATGTTTTTTTATTTTCATTTTCTTCCTTCCTACGATTGGTATTGCATTGTAGAAAGCTCTTGGCATGCAGATTTGCAGAGTTTCTTTAAAAGGAAAATATTGACACTCTCGCGCATGCGCACAATGGCCTTTCTCAACAAGGAAAATGGCGATTCCGGTCGCGTCTAACTGAGATCTTTGTTTATGAGAATTAAAAAGGGTCTCCAATAATGTTAGTTATGTTTTTACAATATGCATTGAAATAGAATTATATTAAATAAACCACGAATTGAAGGACATAAAGTGCAGGTTGAGTGTGTATACTGGTTAGATAACTTAATACTGCAGTGTCACATAGTTGTCTGGTTCGCCAAGGGGATAAGGTTACTGGCCAGAAATTTGTATTATGCATGATCGAGAGGGTTCGATCCCACTTCGGATATGTTTTTTTATTTTCGTTTTCTTCCTTCCTACGATTGGTATTGCATTGTAGAAACATATTTCACTTTTATCATTCCCGTCAAGTAACGAATTCTCTGTTCCCATCGAGAGGGTTCGATTCCCACCTCGGTTATGTTTTTTTTATTTTCGTTTTCTTCCTTCCTACGATTGGTATTACATTGTAGAAACATATTTCACTTTTATCATTCCCGTAAAGTAACGAATTCTCTGTTGCCATCCTTTGCATGGTCGAGAGGGTTCGATTCCCACCTCGGATACGTTTATTTATTTTCATTTTCTTCCTTCCTACGATTGGTATTACATTGTAGAGATATATTTCACTTTTTCATTCCCGTAAAGTAACGAATTCTCTGTTGCCATCCTTTGCATGGTCGAGAGGGTTCGATTCCCACCTCGGATATGGTTTTTTTTGTTTTCTTCCTTCCTACGATTGGTATTAGAGTGTAGAAACATATTTCACTTTTATCATTCCTGTAAAGTAACGAATTCTCTGTTGCCATATATATTTAAAACACTAATGTATTTTTTGTACACACGAGATTTTGAAAACGACTTAACCGATTGGCTTCGTATGGCATTCTAACGAAAGCTCTTGGCATGCAGATTTGCAGTGTGTCTTTAAAAGGAAAATATATGTTACGGTATATTTTTATATGTTTAAAGAAAAAGGTAATATATGTGGCAATTGCGCGTTGCCACAATTGCGTTTCTTCATGAGAGAAATGGCGGATAAAAGATCCACCGTATCGTAGTGTGATCTTTGTTTATGAGAATTGAAAAGGGAAATATCGCTTATGTTGTATCCCGATATATACTGGAATAGAATCATGAAATAAGGGAAATATTGATGAACTGTAACTGGCAGTTGAGTGCGTTTGTTGTTTACGTCACTTAATATTGCACTCTAATTTCGTTGTCTGGGTGGCTCAGCGGCTAACATTGTGGACAACGAAATTGATTATGCATCGTCGAAGGAGTTTGATTCCCACCTCAGACATGTAATTCTATTTCCCAATTATTCTATCTTGCAATTGGTATTACATTGTCTAAACATATGTTACGTTTATTATTCCCGTAAGGTAAGAAATTCTCCATGATTTACGTTGCCAGATACTTTTAAATTGAAAATGAAAATCGGCACAATCGCTTCGCCTTGAGAGAAAATTGTCGAACATAATTCATTTGATGGACTCAGACATCGTGGTCACTCAGCCCTGTCTACTTTGGTGTGTGAGTGTAAACCTTTCTCTGATAACCTGTGTTAATGTGATGGCTGTATTGATGTGTGCATTTGTAATTAGTATGGGGAATAGGGAGTTGAGAATCATGAAATAAGGGAAATATTGATGAACTGTAACTGGCAGTTAAGTGCGTTTGTTGTTTACGTCTCTTAATATTGCACTCTAATTTCGTTGTCTGGGTGGCTCAGCGGCTAACATTGTGGACAACGAAATTGATTATGCATCGTCGAAGGAGTTTGATTCCCACCTCAGACATGTAATTCTATTTCCCAATTATTCTATCTTGCAATTGGTATTACATTGTCTAAACATATGTTAGGCTACGTTTATTATTCCCGTAAGGTAAGGAATTCTCCATGATTTACGTTCCCAGATACTTTTAAATTATTAAATAAATATCGGCACAATCGCTTCGCCTTGAGAGAAAATTGTCGAACATAATTCATTTGATGGACTCAGACATCGTGGTCACTCGGCCCCGTCTACTTTGGTGTGTGAGTGTAAACCTTTCTCTGATAACCTGTGTTAATGTGATGGCTGTATTGATGTGTGCATTTGTAATTAGTATGGGGAATGGAGAGTTGACGACTGAGGCTTTAAGTTAGGAACTATCCCGGTATTTGCCTGGAGTGGAAGTGGGAAACCACGGAAAACCACATCCAAGGTTGTTGAGATGGGAATCAAATTTTGCTCTTCTTAGGTTTGCCTCAAGAGTGCGCCCCGTTCCAGCCCTCAGACCAGAATTAAATTTCTTGGCAGAGCAGGGATCGAACCTGGAATCTGGGGCGATAGCTCAGAATGTAGCCTTAAGACTGGGCTTCCCTGTGTTAATACGATCTTTGAAAAACACTGAACATATAATTCTAAAACTCCCTCCATTACGGTGGCTGGCGAAGTGAGTCCATGCTCATTCCAGTAGTGGCGAAGTGATTCTATGCTCCCTTGCATAATTTACTGTCATGGAAATGCAAAGTATTGTACCTTCAACAGGTGATGGAAATTGATTATTTAGAGCAGTTTCATTCTGTTTATTTCAAAATGAAGTTCGTCATCCTGAGTTGCGTTTGCAAGCAAATTGCAAAAATTGCAAGGATTTTATTATTGGCGATCAGTCTCATCGCATTCTCATCAGCAACCAACTTGAGAATGGAAGTCTCTGAACTTAGTTGTATAAGTGAATATTGTTGTTTATTGATTATTTTTTTAGAGTACATAACAATGAGTCTAACCACGCAGTTGATTTTGGCAATGGAAGTAAGTTATTATTTGCTATTTAATATTTGGCAGCTGCGTTGATGCAGGCCACTATAGTGTTATTTAATAAGCTATGACGTTAATTTGGGGAGAAATGCTGCTATAAATAAACCCATTTTACGAAATAGAACATTAGCCGCAAACAAGTGGGAAATCGGAGAAAAATACGAAGCCACTTTTAAACTCCAATATGAATACGGCATTTCAGATACAATTCCAGATACTATACCGTTACAGTGTAGGGTCCTTGACGAACAAATTTAAACATTGTTCTGCACTGTATTTCTCTTGAGAGAAATCTTCACTTGGTTACTTTGAGCTTTGCTGTTGTAATGTAAAATTAATCTGACTAAATATAAAACATTTGACATGCTGCAACAATTATTTTTCACTGGAGATGATATCTCAAGGAATTTCAGAGAGACTAATCGGCAGTACAATGCTATGTCCTTCGTTTCATTTGGTGCCAATGTTACTGTGCCACACCCATACGGTCCACATTGTTTTAAGATGTATGGAGGTGCACATCATCGCATTTCTTCGTTATATTCCAAAATTATATGTGACGGTTTGCGGCCAGTTTTATTAGACTCCTCAGAGTTCTTGAATTCCTTGGAACTAAATGACTTGCCTCCACATATTCCAAACGCTTGAACCGTTATGCTGCTTAGAAATCTGAACGTTTCCCAAGGGCTCTTAAATGCAACCATATTGCTTGGATTTGGAAATAATAAATGCAGTTAAAATTAGGCAGAGAGGTTGAATCCTTCTACTTGATTTAACAGCATCCGATAAAACACTATCATTTTGTTTTAAGAGGCAATATTTTCCAATTTATTTGGCATACTCTGTCACAATCAATGAAGCTCAAGGGAAAACTCTGGAACGTATAGGTCTCAATTTGCCTCATCAATTTTTCAGTCATGGCCAGCAGTATTTTGCAATGTTGAGAGTGCAATCTTTTGACGCCCTTATAGTTTCAATAGAGCCAAAAAATCATCGTACAAAGAATATACAGTAGGCCTACATAAGAAAATTCTTCAGTAAATATTTTTCTATTGACCGTCATTTTTGACGGGTTTCAACTAGTCTATATATTTAAAACAGTAAGGTGATTTTTGTTATCACGAGATAGAGAGAACGACAGAACCAATTTACTTCGTAGAGCACTCTAACGAAAGCTCTTGGCCTGTAGATTTGCAGAGTGTCTCTAAAATAAACGAATATAATACGGTATATTTTTAAATAAATATAGAAAATAGCAGAATTCTTGACCCTCGCGCATGCGCACAATCCGCCTGGGCTCATGACAAAATGGCGGTGAGAAGCCCATTAAAATGTAAGTTATTTAATTAGCTTCCATGTAATTGAAAACATACATTAACCAAGTTCTGACAATACAATATAATAACAGTATGAACATATACGAATGTATATTGATTTTATTGATAATGAATTGGATTATTTTCTTCAGATAGCGGCTTTTGAAGATAGTAAATGGTTGCGTCTGCATCTAAATGTGAGTGCGCGGGTAGCTATTTGGTTAAGGCGTTTGACTGTGGATCCAAGGATCGCAGGTTCGATCCCAACTCTCGCCAGTATTTTTTTTTTTTTTTTGCCACTGAAATATTGTTTTATCAAGGAGTATTAGTAAGGTTTTATGTCAGTTAAAGATACATATTTCTACACATTTTCTCAACACGTTTTATTTCCGTTTTACCATTGCATTACAGCATGTCCTCAATACGTCGTTTGAATATCTGCAATCAGTTCCAGTAACTGACAACAGATGGCAGTACCTCGCCAATATAGTTCCAGTAACTGAGAGCAGATTGCGTAGATATATTTAAAACACAAGGCATGGCCTTGATGGCGAGTTTTCGCGTGATAGTTAAATATTGTTTTATCAAGGATTATTAGTAACGTTTTATGTCAGTTAAAGATTCCTACATTCCCTCTCAATAAGTTTTATTTCCGTTTTACCATTGCATTCTAGGTAATCTGTGATTGCATTACAGCATGTGGTCAAAAGAGCTAATATCTGCCATCAATTGCAGTAACTGACAACAGATGGCAGTACCTCGCCCATATAGTTTCAGTAACTAACAACAGATGGCAGCACCATTGCATCGATATATTTAAAACACAAAACATGGCGCGTTTTCAAGTGATGGAGAGTTATAGAGGGGAATTTTTAAGAAGGGAAACGTTGAAGAACATTAACTGACAGTTGAGTGTGTAGGCTATGTTGTTTATGTACTTTAATATTGCAATTTCTTCCCAATGCTTCGGTGGTCAAGTTGGTAGCATCCTAGACTAAAAGTTATAAATTATGCATCGTCGATATACTCTTAAATTATTAGTGAAAAGGTAGATTTCCAGGCCCTGGCGCGTGTCCACAATTGCTTTCGCCATGAGAGACACTTGGCAAACATAATTCGTTTGAAGGGCTCCGACATCGTTGTCACTCAGCCCCATGTACTTTGGTGTGTAAGTGTAAAATTTTCTCTGATAACCCGTATTATTGTGATAGCTGCATTACTTTGTGTATTTGTAATTAAGGTGGGAAATGGCAAGGTGACGGCCGAGGCCTTAAGTTAGGAACCATCCCGGTATTTGCCTTGAGTGGAAGTGGGAAACCACGGAAAACCACATCTAAGATTGTCGAGGTGGGAATCAAACCTTCCTTTTCTTAGTTATACCTCTAGAGACTGAATGTGCCCCGTTTTTGCCCTCAGACCAGAATTAAATTTCTTGGCAGAGCAGGAAATGTAACCCGGGTCTCCGAGGCGATAGCCAAGAATGGGTGGGCTTCCATGTGTTAATACGATTTTTGACATGCACGGGACATAGAATTCTAAAACAGCCTCCATTAGGGTGACCGCCGAAGTGAGTATTGAGTATATGCCTAAGCTCATTCCAGTAGTTGGCGAAGTTATTCTATGTTCCCCTGCAAAATGTACTGCCATAAACTATAACAGGTGATGGAAATAGCTTATTTAGAGCAGTTTTGTACTGTTTATATCAAAATGAAGAACGTCATTCTGCGCTGCGTTTTCAAGCTATTGCCAAACATTTCGCTGGCAGGAACAATTATAAGGAATTTATTGTAAGCGATCAGTCTCATCGCATTCTCCTCACCAACCAACTTGAGTATGAGAGTCTCTGGACGGTCATGTTGAACTTCATTGTATAAGACAGTTGTTTAATGATTATTTGTTTAGAGTACTGAATCTAACTACGCAGTTGATTTCGGCAATGGAAGTATTTTTTGCCATTTAATATTTAGCGGCTCCGATATTGCAGGTCACTATAGTGTTATCGAATAATACGAAGCCACATTTAAAATCCAATATAAATAGGCCATTTCAGAAACAATTCCAGATGTTATGCAGTACAGTGAAAGGTCTTTGACGATCAAATGTAAACATTGTTCTACATTGTATTTCTCTTGCGTAAAATCTACGCGCGGTTACTTTGGCCTTTACTGTTGTGATGGTAAAATTGATCTGCTGAAATATAAAATATTTGCCAAGCTGCAACAATGCAATGATATTAATTTTAAAGTCTGTCTGTCTGTCTGTTAGGTAGTCAGCCCGAAGGCTGGTTGGATCCTCAAAAAGTACCGCCGTTACGTTATGTGAGTAGATACCCACAAAAACCCAAGGCAGCGCTATTTTGAGGCGTTCTAGGCAAGAAGAGGAGTGAGGTAGTTTGCCATTGCTTTCCTCACTGAGTCAGAACAGTAGTCCTAACCCTATGAGTTGAACCTTTCACAGCATTCACAGGCACTGACTGTGCCCCGAATGCCATTACTAAGCATCACCCATACCTCGGTAGCTTCCATATAATCACAGCCATGAGTGAGACTGAGACATCGGTGAAAAGACACCTTTTACTCTAGCCTGTGCCAACTGACAAATGCAAAAGTACTGTATTCATCAAGAGATGGGGAACATTGAACTTATATCCAGTAGTTCAAACACATACATCAGCGTTAACATATTGGCGAACATAATTCATTTGATGGACTCAGACATCGTCGTCACTCAGCCCCGTCTATTTTGGTGTGCGAGTGTAAACTTTTCTCTGATAACCTGTGTTAATGTGATGGCTGTGTTGATGTGTGCATTTGTAATTAATGTGGGGAATTGGGAGTTAACGACCGAGGCTTTAAGTTAGGAACTATCCCGGTATTTGTCTGGAGTGGAAGTGGGAAACCACGGAAAACCAAATCCAAGATTGTTGAGATGGGAATCAAACTTTGCTCTTCTTAGTTTTGCCTCACGAGTGCGCCCCGTTCCAGTCCTCAGACCAGAATTAAATTTCTTGGCAGAGCGGGGATCGAACCTGGAATCCGGGGCAATAGCTCAGAATGTAGCCTTAATATTGGGCTTCCCTGTGTTAATACGATCTTTGACAAGCACTGAACATATAATTCTAAAACTCCCTCCATTACTGTGGCTGGCGAAGTGAGTCTATGCTCATTCCAGTAGTGGCGAAGTGATTCTATGCTCCCTTGCATAATTTACTGTCATGGAAATACAAAGTATTGTACCTTCAACAGGTGATGGAAATTCATTATTTACAGCAATTTCATTCTGTTTATTTCAAAATGAAGATCGTCATCCTGAGTTGCGTTTGCAAGCAAATTGCAAAAATTGCAAGGATTTTATTATTGGCGATCAATCTCATCGCATTCTCATCAGCAACCAACTTGAGAATGGAAGTATTCATTGTATATGTGAATATTATTGTTTATTGATTATTTGGTTAGAGTGCATAACAATGGGTCTAACCACGCAGTTGATTTTGGAAGTTATTATTTGCCATTTAATATTTGGCGGCTACGTTGATGCAGGCCACTATAGTGTTACATAAAATGACGTTAATTTGGGCAGAAATGCTGCTATAAATAAACCCATTTGACGAAATAGAACATTAGCCGCAAAAAAGTGGGAAATCGGAGAAAAATACGAAGCCACTTTTAAAATCCAATATAAATATGGCATTTCAGAAACAATTCCAGATACTATGCCGTTACAGTTTAGGGTCCTTGACGAACAAATGTAAACATTGTTCTGCACTGTATTTCTCTTGCGAGAAATCTACACTTGGTTACTTTGACCTTTGCTGTTGTAATGGTAAAATTAATCTGAATAAATATAAAATATTTGACAGGCTTTAACAATTATTTTTCACTGGAGATGATATCTCAAGGAATTCCAGAGGGACTAATCGGCAGTACAATGCTATGTCATTCGTTTCATGGCGCAGCGGTCAAGCTGTATGCCTCTCACCAAGGCGGATCGGGTTCGATTCCCGGTCAATGCATGTGAGATTTTTGATGTGAAAGGCCATGTCCTGTGGTTCGGATTCCACGTTAAACGGAGGTCCCGTGGCTTATGATCGCGAGATTAACGGTCACGTTAAACTGCAAGCTTCCTTCCTTCCTTCGTTTCATTTGGTGCCAATGTTACTGTGCCACACGCACACGGTCCACATTGTTTTAAAATGTATGGAATTGCACATCATCGCATTTCTTCGTTATATTCCAAAAATATAAGCGATGGTTTGCGGCCAGTTGTATTAGACTCATCAGAGTTCTTGAATCCCTTGGAACTAAACGACTGGCCGCCACATACTCCAAACGCTTGGCCCGTTATGCTGCTTAGAAATCTGAACGGTTCCCAAGGACTCCTAAATGCAACCATATTGCTTGGATTTGAAAATAATAGGTGCAGTTAAAATTAGGCAGAGATGTCTAATCCTTCGACTTGATTTAACACCATCCGATAAAACACTATCATTTTCTTTTAAGAGGCAATATTTTCCAATTCATTTGGCATACTTTATCACAATCAATAAAGCTCAAGGGGAAACTCTGGAACGTATAGGCCTCAATTTGCCCCAACAATTTTTCAGTCATGGCCAGCAGTATTTTGCAATGTTGAGAGTGCAATCTTTTGACGCCCTCATAGTTTCAATAGAGTCAAAAAATAATCGTACAAAGAATGTACAGTAGGCCCATATAAGAAAATTCTTCAGTAAATATTTTTCTATTGACCGTCATGTTTTGACGGGTTTCAACTAGTCTATATATTTAAAACACTAAGCTGTTTTTTGTACACACGAGATTGTGAAAACGACTTAACCGATTGGCTTCGTAAGACATTCTAACGAAAGCTCTTGGCATGCAGATTTGCAGAGTTTCTTTAAAAGGAAAATATATGTTACGGTATATTTTTAAATGATTAAGGAAATATGTAATATTTGTCACTCCCGCGCATGCGCACAATGGCCTTTCTCAACAAGGAAAATGGCGATTCCGG
Source organism: Meconema thalassinum (assembly GCA_946902985.2). NCBI lineage: Eukaryota > Metazoa > Arthropoda > Insecta > Orthoptera > Tettigoniidae > Meconema > Meconema thalassinum. The sequence goes on along the minus strand of OX336396.1, from coordinate 210,854,937 downwards.
TCGCGTCTAACTGAGATCTTTGTTCATGAGAATTAAAAAGGATCTCCAATAATGTTAGTTATGTTATTACAATGTGCATTGAAATAGAATTATATTAAATAAACCACGAATTGAAAGACATAAACTGCAGGTTGAGTGTGTATACTGGTTAGATAGCTTAATACTGGAGTGAAACATAGTTGTCTGGATGGCTAAGGGGATAAGGTTACTGGCCTGAAATTTGTATTATGCATGATCGAGAGGGTTCGATTCCCACCTCGGATATGTTTTTTTATTTTCATTTTCTTCCTTCCTACGATTGGTATTGCATTGTAGAAAGCTCTTGGCATGCAGATTTGCAGAGTTTCTTTAAAAGGAAAATATTGACACTCTCGCGCATGCGCACAATGGCCTTTCTCAACAAGGAAAATGGCGATTCCGGTCGCGTCTAACTGAGATCTTTGTTTATGAGAATTAAAAAGGGTCTCCAATAATGTTAGTTATGTTTTTACAATATGCATTGAAATAGAATTATATTAAATAAACCACGAATTGAAGGACATAAAGTGCAGGTTGAGTGTGTATACTGGTTAGATAACTTAATACTGCAGTGTCACATAGTTGTCTGGTTGGCCAAGGGGATAAGGTTACTGGCCAGAAATTTGTATTATGCATGATCGAGAGGGTTCGATCCCACTTCGGATATGTTTTTTTATTTTCGTTTTCTTCCTTCCTACGATTGGTATTGCATTGTAGAAACATATTTCACTTTTATCATTCCCGTCAAGTAACGAATTCTCTGTTCCCATCGAGAGGGTTCGATTCCCACCTCGGTTATGTTTTTTTTATTTTCGTTTTCTTCCTTCCTACGATTGGTATTACATTGTAGAAACATATTTCACTTTTATCATTCCCGTAAAGTAACGAATTCTCTGTTGCCATCCTTTGCATGGTCGAGAGGGTTCGATTCCCACCTCGGATACGTTTATTTATTTTCATTTTCTTCCTTCCTACGATTGGTATTACATTGTAGAGATATATTTCACTTTTTCATTCCCGTAAAGTAACGAATTCTCTGTTGCCATCCTTTGCATGGTCGAGAGGGTTCGATTCCCACCTCGGATATGTTTTTTTTTGTTTTCTTCCTTCCTACGATTGGTATTAGAGTGTAGAAACATATTTCACTTTTATCATTCCTGTAAAGTAACGAATTCTCTGTTGCCATATATACTTAAAACACTAATGTATTTTTTGTACACACGAGATTTTGAAAACGACTTAACCGATTGGCTTCGTATGGCATTCTAACGAAAGCTCTTGGCATGCAGATTTGCAGTGTGTCTTTAAAAGGAAAATATATGTTACGGTATATTTTTATATGTTTAAAGAAAAAGGTAATATATGTGGCAATTGCGCGTTGCCACAATTGCGTTTCTTCATGAGAGAAATGGCGGATAAAAGATCCACCGTATCGTAGTGTGATCTTTGTTTATGAGAATTGAAAAGGGAAATATCGCTTATGTTGTATCCCGATATATACTGGAATAGAATCATGAAATAAGGGAAATATTGATGAACTGTAACTGGCAGTTGAGTGCGTTTGTTGTTTACGTCACTTAATATTGCACTCTAATTTCGTTGTCTGGGTGGCTCAGCGGCTAACATTGTGGACAACGAAATTGATTATGCATCGTCGAAGGAGTTTGATTCCCACCTCAGACATGTAATTCTATTTCCCAATTATTCTATCTTGCAATTGGTATTACATTGTCTAAACATATGTTACGTTTATTATTCCCGTAAGGTAAGAAATTCTCCATGATTTACGTTGCCAGATACTTTTAAATTGAAAATGAAAATCGGCACAATCGCTTCGCCTTGAGAGAAAATTGTCGAACATAATTCATTTGATGGACTCAGACATCGTGGTCACTCAGCCCTGTCTACTTTGGTGTGTGAGTGTAAACCTTTCTCTGATAACCTGTGTTAATGTGATGGCTGTATTGATGTGTGCATTTGTAATTAGTATGGGGAATAGGGAGTTGAGAATCATGAAATAAGGGAAATATTGATGAACTGTAACTGGCAGTTAAGTGCGTTTGTTGTTTACGTCTCTTAATATTGCACTCTAATTTCGTTGTCTGGGTGGCTCAGCGGCTAACATTGTGGACAACGAAATTGATTATGCATCGTCGAAGGAGTTTGATTCCCACCTCAGACATGTAATTCTATTTCCCAATTATTCTATCTTGCAATTGGTATTACATTGTCTAAACATATGTTAGGCTACGTTTATTATTCCCGTAAGGTAAGGAATTCTCCATGATTTACGTTCCCAGATACTTTTAAATTATTAAATAAATATCGGCACAATCGCTTCGCCTTGAGAGAAAATTGTCGAACATAATTCATTTGATGGACTCAGACATCGTGGTCACTCAGCCCCGTCTACTTTGGTGTGTGAGTGTAAACCTTTCTCTGATAACCTGTGTTAATGTGATGGCTGTATTGATGTGTGCATTTGTAATTAGTATGGGGAATGGAGAGTTGACGACTGAGGCTTTAAGTTAGGAACTATCCCGGTATTTGCCTGGAGTGGAAGTGGGAAACCACGGAAAACCACATCCAAGGTTGTTGAGATGGGAATCAAATTTTGCTCTTCTTAGGTTTGCCTCAAGAGTGCGCCCCGTTCCAGCCCTCAGACCAGAATTAAATTTCTTGGCAGAGCAGGGATCGAACCTGGAATCTGGGGCGATAGCTCAGAATGTAGCCTTAAGACTGGGCTTCCCTGTGTTAATACGATCTTTGAAAAACACTGAACATATAATTCTAAAACTCCCTCCATTACGGTGGCTGGCGAAGTGAGTCCATGCTCATTCCAGTAGTGGCGAAGTGATTCTATGCTCCCTTGCATAATTTACTGTCATGGAAATGCAAAGTATTGTACCTTCAACAGGTGATGGAAATTGATTATTTAGAGCAGTTTCATTCTGTTTATTTCAAAATGAAGTTCGTCATCCTGAGTTGCGTTTGCAAGCAAATTGCAAAAATTGCAAGGATTTTATTATTGGCGATCAGTCTCATCGCATTCTCATCAGCAACCAACTTGAGAATGGAAGTCTCTGAACTTAGTTGTATAAGTGAATATTGTTGTTTATTGATTATTTTTTTAGAGTACATAACAATGAGTCTAACCACGCAGTTGATTTTGGCAATGGAAGTAAGTTATTATTTGCTATTTAATATTTGGCAGCTGCGTTGATGCAGGCCACTATAGTGTTATTTAATAAGCTATGACGTTAATTTGGGGAGAAATGCTGCTATAAATAAACCCATTTTACGAAATAGAACATTAGCCGCAAACAAGTGGGAAATCGGAGAAAAATACGAAGCCACTTTTAAACTCCAATATGAATACGGCATTTCAGATACAATTCCAGATACTATACCGTTACAGTGTAGGGTCCTTGACGAACAAATTTAAACATTGTTCTGCACTGTATTTCTCTTGAGAGAAATCTTCACTTGGTTACTTTGAGCTTTGCTGTTGTAATGTAAAATTAATCTGACTAAATATAAAACATTTGACATGCTGCAACAATTATTTTTCACTGGAGATGATATCTCAAGGAATTTCAGAGAGACTAATCGGCAGTACAATGCTATGTCCTTCGTTTCATTTGGTGCCAATGTTACTGTGCCACACCCATACGGTCCACATTGTTTTAAGATGTATGGAGGTGCACATCATCGCATTTCTTCGTTATATTCCAAAATTATATGTGACGGTTTGCGGCCAGTTTTATTAGACTCCTCAGAGTTCTTGAATTCCTTGGAACTAAATGACTTGCCTCCACATATTCCAAACGCTTGAACCGTTATGCTGCTTAGAAATCTGAACGTTTCCCAAGGGCTCTTAAATGCAACCATATTGCTTGGATTTGGAAATAATAAATGCAGTTAAAATTAGGCAGAGAGGTTGAATCCTTCTACTTGATTTAACAGCATCCGATAAAACACTATCATTTTGTTTTAAGAGGCAATATTTTCCAATTTATTTGGCATACTCTGTCACAATCAATGAAGCTCAAGGGAAAACTCTGGAACGTATAGGTCTCAATTTGCCTCATCAATTTTTCAGTCATGGCCAGCAGTATTTTGCAATGTTGAGAGTGCAATCTTTTGACGCCCTTATAGTTTCAATAGAGCCAAAAAATCATCGTACAAAGAATATACAGTAGGCCTACATAAGAAAATTCTTCAGTAAATATTTTTCTACTGACCGTCATTTTTGACGGGTTTCAACTAGTATATATTTAAAACACTAATGTATTTTTTGTACACACGAGATTTTGAAAACGACTTAACCGATTGGCTTCGTATGGTATTCTAACGAAAGCTCTTGGCATGCAGATTTGCAGTGTGTCTTTAAAAGGAAAATATATGTTACGGTATATTTTTATATGTTTAAAGAAAAAGGTAATATATGTGGCAATTGCGCGTTGCCACAATTGCGTTTCTTCATGAGAGAAATGGCGGATAAAAGATCCACCGTATCGTAGTGTGATCTTTGTTTATGAGAAATGAAAAGGGAAATATCGCTTATGTTGTATCCCGATATATACTGGAATAGAATCATGAAATAAGGGAAATATTGATGAACTGTAACTGGCAGTTGAGTGCGTTTGTTGTTTACGTCACTTAATATTGCACTCTAATTTCGTTGTCTGGGTGGCTCAGCGGCTAACATTGTGGACAACGAAATTGATTATGCATCGTCGAAGGAGTTTGATTCCCACCTCAGACATGTAATTCTATTTCCCAATTATTCTATCTTGCAATTGGTATTACATTGTCTAAACATATGTTACGTTTATTATTCCCGTAAGGTAAGAAATTCTCCATGATTTACGTTGCCAGATACTTTTAAATTGAAAATGAAAATCGGCACAATCGCTTCGCCTTGAGAGAAAATTGTCGAACATAATTCATTTGATGGACTCAGACATCGTGGTCACTCAGCCCTGTCTACTTTGGTGTGTGAGTGTAAACCTTTCTCTGATAACCTGTGTTAATGTGATGGCTGTATTGATGTGTGCATTTGTAATTAGTATGGGGAATAGGGAGTTGAGAATCATGAAATAAGGGAAATATTGATGAACTGTAACTGGCAGTTAAGTGCGTTTGTTGTTTACGTCTCTTAATATTGCACTCTAATTTCGTTGTCTGGGTGGCTCAGCGGCTAACATTGTGGACAACGAAATTGATTATGCATCGTCGAAGGAGTTTGATTCCCACCTCAGACATGTAATTCTATTTCCCAATTATTCTATCTTGCAATTGGTATTACATTGTCTAAACATATGTTAGGCTACGTTTATTATTCCCGTAAGGTAAGGAATTCTCCATGATTTACGTTCCCAGATACTTTTAAATTATTAAATAAATATCGGCACAATCGCTTCGCCTTGAGAGAAAATTGTCGAACATAATTCATTTGATGGACTCAGACATCGTGGTCACTCGGCCCCGTCTACTTTGGTGTGTGAGTGTAAACCTTTCTCTGATAACCTGTGTTAATGTGATGGCTGTATTGATGTGTGCATTTGTAATTAGTATGGGGAATGGAGAGTTGACGACTGAGGCTTTAAGTTAGGAACTATCCCGGTATTTGCCTGGAGTGGAAGTGGGAAACCACGGAAAACCACATCCAAGGTTGTTGAGATGGGAATCAAATTTTGCTCTTCTTAGGTTTGCCTCAAGAGTGCGCCCCGTTCCAGCCCTCAGACCAGAATTAAATTTCTTGGCAGAGCAGGGATCGAACCTGGAATCTGGGGCGATAGCTCAGAATGTAGCCTTAAGACTGGGCTTCCCTGTGTTAATACGATCTTTGAAAAACACTGAACATATAATTCTAAAACTCCCTCCATTACGGTGGCTGGCGAAGTGAGTCCATGCTCATTCCAGTAGTGGCGAAGTGATTCTATGCTCCCTTGCATAATTTACTGTCATGGAAATGCAAAGTATTGTACCTTCAACAGGTGATGGAAATTGATTATTTAGAGCAGTTTCATTCTGTTTATTTCAAAATGAAGTTCGTCATCCTGAGTTGCGTTTGCAAGCAAATTGCAAAAATTGCAAGGATTTTATTATTGGCGATCAGTCTCATCGCATTCTCATCAGCAACCAACTTGAGAATGGAAGTCTCTGAACTTAGTTGTATAAGTGAATATTGTTGTTTATTGATTATTTTTTTAGAGTACATAACAATGAGTCTAACCACGCAGTTGATTTTGGCAATGGAAGTAAGTTATTATTTGCTATTTAATATTTGGCAGCTGCGTTGATGCAGGCCACTATAGTGTTATTTAATAAGCTATGACGTTAATTTGGGGAGAAATGCTGCTATAAATAAACCCATTTTACGAAATAGAACATTAGCCGCAAACAAGTGGGAAATCGGAGAAAAATACGAAGCCACTTTTAAACTCCAATATGAATACGGCATTTCAGATACAATTCCAGATACTATACCGTTACAGTGTAGGGTCCTTGACGAACAAATTTAAACATTGTTCTGCACTGTATTTCTCTTGAGAGAAATCTTCACTTGGTTACTTTGAGCTTTGCTGTTGTAATGTAAAATTAATCTGACTAAATATAAAACATTTGACATGCTGCAACAATTATTTTTCACTGGAGATGATATCTCAAGGAATTTCAGAGAGACTAATCGGCAGTACAATGCTATGTCCTTCGTTTCATTTGGTGCCAATGTTACTGTGCCACACCCATACGGTCCACATTGTTTTAAGATGTATGGAGGTGCACATCATCGCATTTCTTCGTTATATTCCAAAATTATATGTGACGGTTTGCGGCCAGTTTTATTAGACTCCTCAGAGTTCTTGAATTCCTTGGAACTAAATGACTTGCCTCCACATATTCCAAACGCTTGAACCGTTATGCTGCTTAGAAATCTGAACGTTTCCCAAGGGCTCTTAAATGCAACCATATTGCTTGGATTTGGAAATAATAAATGCAGTTAAAATTAGGCAGAGAGGTTGAATCCTTCTACTTGATTTAACAGCATCCGATAAAACACTATCATTTTGTTTTAAGAGGCAATATTTTCCAATTTATTTGGCATACTCTGTCACAATCAATGAAGCTCAAGGGAAAACTCTGGAACGTATAGGTCTCAATTTGCCTCATCAATTTTTCAGTCATGGCCAGCAGTATTTTGCAATGTTGAGAGTGCAATCTTTTGACGCCCTTATAGTTTCAATAGAGCCAAAAAATCATCGTACAAAGAATATACAGTAGGCCTACATAAGAAAATTCTTCAGTAAATATTTTTCTATTGACCGTCATTTTTGACGGGTTTCAACTAGTATATATTTAAAACACTAATGTATTTTTTGTACACACGAGATTTTGAAAACGACTTAACCGATTGGCTTCGTATGGCATTCTAACGAAAGCTCTTGGCATGCAGATTTGCAGTGTGTCTTTAAAAGGAAAATATATGTTACGGTATATTTTTATATGTTTAAAGAAAAAGGTAATATATGTGGCAATTGCGCGTTGCCACAATTGCGTTTCTTCATGAGAGAAATGGCGGATAAAAGATCCACCGTATCGTAGTGTGATCTTTGTTTATGAGAATTGAAAAGGGAAATATCGCTTATGTTGTATCCCGATATATACTGGAATAGAATCATGAAATAAGGGAAATATTGATGAACTGTAACTGGCAGTTGAGTGCGTTTGTTGTTTACGTCACTTAATATTGCACTCTAATTTCGTTGTCTGGGTGGCTCAGCGGCTAACATTGTGGACAACGAAATTGATTATGCATCGTCGAAGGAGTTTGATTCCCACCTCAGACATGTAATTCTATTTCCCAATTATTCTATCTTGCAATTGGTATTACATTGTCTAAACATATGTTACGTTTATTATTCCCGTAAGGTAAGAAATTCTCCATGATTTACGTTGCCAGATACTTTTAAATTGAAAATGAAAATCGGCACAATCGCTTCGCCTTGAGAGAAAATTGTCGAACATAATTCATTTGATGGACTCAGACATCGTGGTCACTCAGCCCTGTCTACTTTGGTGTGTGAGTGTAAACCTTTCTCTGATAACCTGTGTTAATGTGATGGCTGTATTGATGTGTGCATTTGTAATTAGTATGGGGAATAGGGAGTTGAGAATCATGAAATAAGGGAAATATTGATGAACTGTAACTGGCAGTTAAGTGCGTTTGTTGTTTACGTCTCTTAATATTGCACTCTAATTTCGTTGTCTGGGTGGCTCAGCGGCTAACATTGTGGACAACGAAATTGATTATGCATCGTCGAAGGAGTTTGATTCCCACCTCAGACATGTAATTCTATTTCCCAATTATTCTATCTTGCAATTGGTATTACATTGTCTAAACATATGTTAGGCTACGTTTATTATTCCCGTAAGGTAAGGAATTCTCCATGATTTACGTTCCCAGATACTTTTAAATTATTAAATAAATATCGGCACAATCGCTTCGCCTTGAGAGAAAATTGTCGAACATAATTCATTTGATGGACTCAGACATCGTGGTCACTCGGCCCCGTCTACTTTGGTGTGTGAGTGTAAACCTTTCTCTGATAACCTGTGTTAATGTGATGGCTGTATTGATGTGTGCATTTGTAATTAGTATGGGGAATGGAGAGTTGACGACTGAGGCTTTAAGTTAGGAACTATCCCGGTATTTGCCTGGAGTGGAAGTGGGAAACCACGGAAAACCACATCCAAGGTTGTTGAGATGGGAATCAAATTTTGCTCTTCTTAGGTTTGCCTCAAGAGTGCGCCCCGTTCCAGCCCTCAGACCAGAATTAAATTTCTTGGCAGAGCAGGGATCGAACCTGGAATCTGGGGCGATAGCTCAGAATGTAGCCTTAAGACTGGGCTTCCCTGTGTTAATACGATCTTTGAAAAACACTGAACATATAATTCTAAAACTCCCTCCATTACGGTGGCTGGCGAAGTGAGTCCATGCTCATTCCAGTAGTGGCGAAGTGATTCTATGCTCCCTTGCATAATTTACTGTCATGGAAATGCAAAGTATTGTACCTTCAACAGGTGATGGAAATTGATTATTTAGAGCAGTTTCATTCTGTTTATTTCAAAATGAAGTTCGTCATCCTGAGTTGCGTTTGCAAGCAAATTGCAAAAATTGCAAGGATTTTATTATTGGCGATCAGTCTCATCGCATTCTCATCAGCAACCAACTTGAGAATGGAAGTCTCTGAACTTAGTTGTATAAGTGAATATTGTTGTTTATTGATTATTTTTTTAGAGTACATAACAATGAGTCTAACCACGCAGTTGATTTTGGCAATGGAAGTAAGTTATTATTTGCTATTTAATATTTGGCAGCTGCGTTGATGCAGGCCACTATAGTGTTATTTAATAAGCTATGACGTTAATTTGGGGAGAAATGCTGCTATAAATAAACCCATTTTACGAAATAGAACATTAGCCGCAAACAAGTGGGAAATCGGAGAAAAATACGAAGCCACTTTTAAACTCCAATATGAATACGGCATTTCAGATACAATTCCAGATACTATACCGTTACAGTGTAGGGTCCTTGACGAACAAATTTAAACATTGTTCTGCACTGTATTTCTCTTGAGAGAAATCTTCACTTGGTTACTTTGAGCTTTGCTGTTGTAATGTAAAATTAATCTGACTAAATATAAAACATTTGACATGCTGCAACAATTATTTTTCACTGGAGATGATATCTCAAGGAATTTCAGAGAGACTAATCGGCAGTACAATGCTATGTCCTTCGTTTCATTTGGTGCCAATGTTACTGTGCCACACCCATACGGTCCACATTGTTTTAAGATGTATGGAGGTGCACATCATCGCATTTCTTCGTTATATTCCAAAATTATATGTGACGGTTTGCGGCCAGTTTTATTAGACTCCTCAGAGTTCTTGAATTCCTTGGAACTAAATGACTTGCCTCCACATATTCCAAACGCTTGAACCGTTATGCTGCTTAGAAATCTGAACGTTTCCCAAGGGCTCTTAAATGCAACCATATTGCTTGGATTTGGAAATAATAAATGCAGTTAAAATTAGGCAGAGAGGTTGAATCCTTCTACTTGATTTAACAGCATCCGATAAAACACTATCATTTTGTTTTAAGAGGCAATATTTTCCAATTTATTTGGCATACTCTGTCACAATCAATGAAGCTCAAGGGAAAACTCTGGAACGTATAGGTCTCAATTTGCCTCATCAATTTTTCAGTCATGGCCAGCAGTATTTTGCAATGTTGAGAGTGCAATCTTTTGACGCCCTTATAGTTTCAATAGAGCCAAAAAATCATCGTACAAAGAATATACAGTAGGCCTACATAAGAAAATTCTTCAGTAAATATTTTTCTATTGACCGTCATTTTTGACGGGTTTCAACTAGTTTTAATTTAAGTTCCAAAGGGTAAGTATGTAAAATTAGGTTCAGATCGGTGAAACAGTGCAGATTTGTGCCAAAGGGCCTAAATGCATGGAATGGAGGGGTCCGTCCGAAATTTCATGTAGACAGTGTTACTCGCATGGTTCCAAAGGGTAATTATACAAATTTTGGTTCAGATCGGTGAAACGGTGCAGATTTTTGCCAAATGGCCTAAATGCAGAGAATGGAGTGGTCTGTCCGAAATTTCATGTAGACAGTGTTACTCTCAGGGTCCCAAAGGGTAGGTATACAAATTTTGGTTCATATCGGTGAAACGGTGTAGATTTGAGACAAAGGGCCTAAATGCAGGGAATGGAGTGGTCTGTCCGAAATTTAAAGTAGACAGCGTTACCCGCAGGGTATACGAATGCATAGAGAATACTACAGTTCAATAAAACCTTGAACAACACTGAGAAATAGCTTCTAATACCATATCCTATCTCCAATTTACACATGCTAGTGCAACAATCACAATAACGTAGGTTATCACGAAAATTCTACACATACATCCATGTACACAGGGCAACATGACCACGATGTCTAAGCCCCGCAAATGAAATAACAACTGTCTACACATGAAATCTGCAAAATGGTGATAGGTGAATGTAGGAATGTATGCCACAATGTTTCTCTGACAGGATAGCATTACATCGGTCAGTTTTCTCATGTGTCCTTTAGCAAATTTTACCGGCCGGGCTATCATGATACAGAGTAAATCGTTGTTGCCTAGTGACAACCTGTCCATCAATGGTGCGGCGTTGACTATCATGATATAGTGTTACTCGTTGTCGCCTAGCGACAATATGTCCTTCAAGTTATTAGATCGGTGAAATGGTGTATTTTTGTGCAAAAGGGCCTAAATGCAGGGAATGGAGTGGTCTGTCCGAAATTTAAAGTGGACAATGTCACCCTCTGGGTTCCAATGGGTAAGTATACAAAATTTGGTGCAGATCGGTGAAACGGTGTAGATTTGTATAAATAACAGACAAACATACAAACAAACCAACATTGAGTTTTATATATAGAGATGATTAAAATACAATGGTCATACGACTGTCACACAAATACAAAGCAGGTAATTGTAAATCTGAATAATAATAGTAAGAAAAGAAGAAAAAAATACATTAAAACAAAACACAATATAGCTAACGTGCAGTTATATATAAAACAAATAACTATTTAATAATGTAAACCAAAAAAGAAACATGAACACCTTGACGAAGGATGGGAAGTGCCTAAAAGAGAGGAACAGCCTAGTTTATAATCAAGACACAAAGGATTTTAATATGTTGTTGAACACAATGTGTGATTCAGAAAATAGTATAATGTCTATAGCAAATGTCTTGTAGTATGTTATTATTTTCTTCAATTGTGAATTTTGGTAATGAGATGTTCTTGAATTTTGAACGCGAAATAATTTACAGTTTGGAGAGTGTAATGTGGAAATATCAAATTCATTAGTTCTACAGAATCCAATTAACCTGTTATTATTTTCGTTAATGCAAATACAATAAAAACAAGAAGTTCCGTAAAGAACTATACAGCCTACTTTTCACACCAATGATTAATCTACAGTATATGAACCTATCAAGAATAATGACGAAATTAAGTTGGTAATATCGAAATATCTAATTAGTTCAAAATATACCTGGTATAATGTAGCCTCATAGAGCACTACAGTTGGCAGCCCTGGTGACTGAATATATTCTTAGTTCCATCTCTTAAGGTACAGAATACAAAATTGGGTTGAAGTCCAATGGACGTTACATGCAGTTAGACACTGGATCTATCAGCACGCGTAAAAGCATGTTGCCAACAATACCATGCGTGTGCTGGTCAGAAATAATCTGAAATATTATGATATCTTGTTGTGCCAATTTTGGATGAAATCCATTTGTTAGTATAGAAGTTACATGTATTTTAAAATTGGACATATCAGCAGGCATAGAATCATGTTGGCAGCACTGCCTTATATTAATTACTCCAAATTAATCTAGAATGTCAGGCGCTATACGTGTGCAAAGTATAGAGCTGTTGGCTTGCAAACTTTCTGATATATTGATATTAGGGCAAAAAATATAGACAGCATTTATTAACAGTTGGCAGCCCTGATTGCTCTTAACAATACTTATAGTCATATCTGCTATGGTACACATAGCACATACGAAATTTGGTTGAAATCCAACTGAGAGTATAGAAGTTAGATGTATTTAAAAATTGGTATTATCAGCAGGCTTATAATCATGTTGGTAGAACTGACGTATATAAGTTACTCCAAATTAATCTAAAATGTCAGAATATACGTGTGCATAGTTTAAAGCTGTTGGCTTGCATACATTCTGATATATTGGTATTTGGATAAAAAAAATATAGAGAGCAATCATTAACAGTTGGCAGCCCTGGTGGCTCTTAAGAATACGCTCAGTCATATCTGTTTATGTACAGATACTACATACAAAATTTGGTTGAAATCCAATTGATAGTGTAGAAGTTATATGCATTTAATCATTGGACCTATCAGAAGGCTTAAAATTATTTTGTCAACACTGTCATGGTTGGCCTCCTGGAAATTAAACTGAAATAATATTATCTACATGTGTGCCAATTTTGGAATAGCTCCCATGCATACCTTGCAAGATATCCAACATTGAGCTCAAATTTCTAGTGCGTTTTTTCAGCAGTTGGTAGCACTGACATCATTTTCAAATATGGACGTGAGATATTCCGGTGCACATCTTTACTCATACTAAATTTGGTTTTGATTGCTGCAACCGTTTAGGAGTTTATAGGGGGACACACACACACAGCCAGACAGACAGACAGACAGAAGGACAGACAGACAGACAGACACACTTTTTCCCGGATCGATCTCATAAGTCTACTTTTTCCTCATTTTTGCAAAATGTGAAAAGTAGGCTAAAAATTAACAGCCTTCTACTCTTCCGTGATGTGAAGTTGAATATATTTCTGAATAGTTGTGTTGATATATCGAAAGGACAAATTTATGCTCCCAATTGTACATATAGGAGTTACTTTGCTTTAAGCAGAGTATTCAAACCAAGAAAGCTTAGTTGAAATCTGAAGATGACGGTATATCGAACGGTAGTGAGACCTGTGGTGATGTATCCTTCGGAGACTTGGACCATAACACAAGGTGATGAGGAATTGTTAAGGAGATGGGAAAGGGAGATACTCAGGAAAGTATATGGACCAGTAAGCGAGGGTGAATTCTGGCGAATCAGAAATAATGTGGAGATAAGAGAGCTTTATGGTAAACCAGATATAGGCCAGAAGTGGAAATAAAGAGTAGTAGACATGTAGAAAGATTGACAGAGAACAGGGTGGTAAGGAAGTCCTTCGATGGGAAGACATGAGGACGTCGTGTGATGGGAAGACCTAGGACCAGATGGCTGGACAACGTGGAGTAGGATCTATGGAAGAAGGGAGTCACGGTATTGGATATTTATTGTTTTAAGGGGCGGAACAGCGAGGTCAGAAGATGGAGAACCAAAGCATTCAACTGGAAAGAATGGGTAGAGATTGTCCGGGAGGCCAAGGTCCTACAAGGACTGTAGTTCCAAGGAATAAGTAAGTAATTGTACACATGCATACATACACATAAGCACATGGTGCTGATGAACACATTAACCAAGCTCCTAAATGAAACAACAACCCTCCGTATCATGTGACCACAGCAATGCGACATTGCAGAGAATCCAATAACGCAACCAATGTTATTTCTGTTTTATTAGTGTGGAAAATGAACCATAATAATTTCATCACATTCGTTTTAACCTTCATATGCAATCCAATTTCATTATCATTGCGGTAATGATGTTTTTTTGGAAGGGTATTATTGTCACCACCATATGCTTGATTAGCCACAGGTATGATCGATTAGAGTGTAACTGCTCTGATTCACTGAAGTATTAACATAAAACACATAAAACACACGAATGCACAGCAATGATACGGTTAGAATGAATAGATTAACAGTGATTCCACATGCTAATAAAAATAATACAGTATGTATTGCAGCTAACAGCCAAGGAAATACAATACAAGCAGGAAATAATAATACATATTTTATTGCGCACCATGTGCATGAACGTGGTTCTTACGATCCATCATTAGTACAGAATTTTGTGAGGGATTCTACCCTCAGTTTACATGATAAATGCCTCTTCCGAGGGGTGTCCACATATTTTCTAATTTTCCCAAAATTTCGTCAGAGACACCTCTCTACTCTTGCACGTCCTCACGTGGTATCTGTCGCAAGGACCCTTACAAAGCTTGCACACGCATAGATCGTCTGGTTGGTGATTGACGTCTCTCATGCAGATCCGGTGGTGGAAACCATGGACCGCAAAGTGCGTCAAGATATGCCTCAGCTCGTTGATCCTTGCATCCAGTCCTGAGTACGCATTGCGTCCGTCGTATAAAATTCATACCAAATGTCATATCATGAGACGTAAGTAAGGAAATACATTTAAGTTATTCACTGCACAGTTTTATTAATGATATTTATCTCTTTTTACACATATTGACATGATATCGGGGACAACGTTCCTTGCACACTTCGCATATACATGTACATTCCTAATTTGGGTAATGAAATACTAGTTATAACCTCACATCTTCTATAAAGAAGCTTTCTTTAAGCATAATGTAGATAAGTCGAGACGGTGCTACTATTCATATTTCCAGTACTTTCTTCATATGAAAATGAAAATCCACAGCCTGCTTCCAGTCGACCGACCGGGTCAGGGAATGGAATGAATGAATCCCCATCTAGCGGCGAGGATATGAACTGTGCCGGCTGCCGAAGCTTGTCGCACTCCTATGGGGCAATGATTAAATGAATGACAGATGAAATGAAATGAGAGTGGAGAGTGTTGCTGGAATGAAATTTGTGATAGGGAAAACCGGTATACCCGGAGAAAAACCTGTCTGCTTCCGCTTTGTCCAGCGCAAATCTCACCTGGAGTGACCGGGATTTGAACCACGAACCCAGCGGTGAGAGGCCAGCGTGCTGCCGCCTAAGCCACGGAGGCTCACTTTTTCACATCTGGCCTTAATTTTTCGCCTACTTTTCACATTTTGTAAAAATAAGAAAAAAAGTAGACTTATGAGATCGGGCAAATGTGTGTCTGTCTGTCCTTCTGTCTGTTTGGCTGTGTGTGTGTGTCCCCCCCTATCAACTCCTAAACGGCTGTAGCAATCGAAACAAAATTTGGTAGGAGTAAAGATCTATACTTGAATATCTCACAGCCATATTTGAAAATGATGTCAGTGCTACCAACTGCTGAAAAATCGCAATTGAAATTTCAGCTCCATGTTGATATCATGGAAGGTATGAATGGGAGCTACTTCAAAATTGGCGCACGTATAGATATTAACATTGCAGTTTAATTTAATACATGGCAGTATTGCCAAAATGATTATAAGCCTGCTGATAGGTCCAAATTTTAAATGCATATAACTCTTACACTATCAATTGGATTTCAACCAAATTTCGTATGTGCTATGTGTACTTAAACAGATATGACTGAGCATATTCTTAAGAGCCACCAGGGCTGCCAACTGTTAATAAATGCTCTCATTTTTTAAATCCAAATACCCATATATCAGAAAGTATGCAAGCCGACAGCTTTTAAACTATGCACACGTATAGTACCTGACATTCTATATTAATTTGGAGTACCTTATATACGTCAGTGCTACCAACATGATTCTAAGCCTGCTGAGAGGTCCAACTTTAAATACATGTAACTTCTATACTATCATTTGGATTTCAACCAAATTTCGTGTGAGCTATATGTACCATAACAGATATGGCTATGCCGATACTTAAGAGTAACCAGGGCTGCCAACTGTTAATAAATACTGTCCCTATTTTTGTTACCCTAATATCAATTTATCAGAAAGTATACAAGCCAATAGCTCTAAACTTTGCACACGTATAGTACCTGCCATTTAGATTAATTTGGAGTAACGAACATAGGCCTACGCCAGTGCTGCCAACATGATTCTAGGCCTGCTGACAGGTCCAATTTTAAAATACATGTAACTTCTATACTAACTAATGGATTTCATTTAAAATTGACACAACAATAGATCATATTATTTCAGATTATTTCTGACCAATACATGTATGTCATTGTTGCCAACATGATTTCACGTGCGCTGTTAGATCCAAAGTTTAACTGCATGTAACGTCCATGTTATCCATTGGACTTCAACCAAATTTTGTATTCTGTACCTTAAGAGATGGAACTAAGAATATATTCATTCACCAGGGCTGCCAACTGTAGTTCTGTATTAGGCTACATTATGCCAGGTATACAGTATTTCGAACTAATTAGACATTTTGATATTACCAACTTAAATTTCGTCATTATTCTAGATAGATCCATATAGATTAATCATTGGCATGAATCTTAAATTTTAAGAAATGTAGGCTCTTTAGTTCGTCACGGAACTTCTTGTTTTCTAGTGTTAATAGGTCTTTTACAGTAAGAGCCTCCCATATTACAGTGTGTCCATAGGTAGCTATTGGCATTATTAATGATTGAAAAAGGAACATTCCAGTTTTGGTTGAGACTTGTTGGAGATTTTTAATGTTATACGTTGCTCTTATGGCAGCAGAAGCTCTTTCTTAGACATGAATTCTGAATTATGTCAGTGTTGTTTGAAGGGTAACACCCAAGTATTTAAACTGTGAAACAACTTCTAATGGTGCATCATTATTTAGAGTTCGAATTCTTTCTCCCTAATAATACTAATAATGATGGCGTGTTATTTCCTTAGAGGATTGGTGGGAGACTTCCAAGGTGACATCCGTGTGTGTTCTGCGTGTCATGATCGAAATAAAATAATGACGAAAATATCAAAAACGACCCAGTATCCGGGCTGAGGGAATTAATCATAGGCGGTTAAAGCCCGTGGCTCAACAGGTTAGAAATCACTACAGCTTCGTGAAACGCATCGAATTGCAAAAACAAAACTAAGGAATATCAAACTAAACATCTTTTTCACATTGATAACAAGCATACTTATCCATATATTTAATGTAATATTGAAGGCAGATGTCCACGATGGTCCAACCCTTAAAACATTTTCAGCACAGTATGAAAAGATGCAAGGGTACTTTTTTCAAATGCTCCCAAAATTTAGGACTATAATCGATGCGGGAAGTATGTTGCTTTGAAATCATGCCCTCCACAATCTATGTACTGTACTTCATTTTCTGTAAATTCTCCTTTGTGATCATTTCTTTTGCGCCATTTATCCTGGCGGGCCTCCAAAATTAACTTCACGGCTTGAATGACAATGTGGATATGGTACTCAAATACGATCAGATGAATTTCTTTCATCAAATTGTTTTGAAAGTAGCAGGTCAGTTTTCAACCAAGCATGCAAGGTGAATATACGTGCAGTGAAGTGTAAGGAAGAATGGGAATCGCTATTCAGCAGTGCCGGGCGGTCATCGGCCGCTGGCAGGCTAGAATGAAGTGCGATTTCGGTGTCGGGAAAGTGACAGTGAGCGACGTCACTGAACAGATGGGAGTTTTGGCGATGGGGATGGTAGCGCTGGTTGTGGCGACGCTACTATTAATTGGAGGAGTGGAGTAAAACCCAGGACCTGGTCAGCTGGGATGACAAGAAATGGAAAAAAATAAGGGAAATTGTAAAGGAAGTGTCACAAAATGACCAGATCCGGGACATTCTTCGAGAACAATGTAAGGAATTCAGGGAGATGAAGACATGTATAAGGGAAGAGAAGGGAATAGTGACAGAAAGGCTGACCGAGAATAGTAGAGAGATAAAAGACCTAAGAGAATAGGTGAAGTTATTAGAAGTGGAGGTAAAAGAATTAAGGAAGACCAATCTGGATGAGAGAAAGAAAAACGTCTTCATTTACAGAATAAAGGAAGATGTCAATGAAGCACCGAGGATCTAACGTCCAAGGTGGTCCGAGTGATTTGTGAAGGCATGTGGATAAACATTGGAGTTTCAGAGATTGACAAAGTGACCAGGATAGGGCACGACGCCCGTGAAAGTGTCATTAGTTTCTTCACTGATGGCTCACAGAATTCTGGCAAACACAAGGAACCTCAAAGGGGAGAGCATATGGGTAAGGGGAGAAATGAGTAAAGAAGAGGCAAGCGAGCAACGGACCTTGCAGTTTCATTTAAGGAAGGCAAGGAAGTCGGGTCTCAAGGCTTATGTAAAAGGCAATAGACTGGCGGCTAGCGGCAAGAACTGGTTTGGACAGTGGCACAACTCCAGGATATGGAGAAGCAACAACAACAGAAGCCAGTTAGACCTAGCCACCAGGTGGAAGCAGCTGTCGGTTCAGAGGGAAGTGCGGTGGTGATTCAACACAGAGCATCAACCTCAAAGTCCAATACGGAAGTGGCGCGAGCAGGAACGACTAACGTCAGCACCAGGAACACCGGAGAAGTGCGTGGTTTGCAGAAAGGTGAGACTGGCAAACAACGAGTTACTATAGTCTAAGAACTTTGGGGCAAGAAAACCTTGACAGAGCAGTCCCGTGTGGAGAAGGAGGTAAGTTCTTCTCCAGCTGGCAGTATACTAGAGCTAGAGAAAGCTAGAGTTACTAGAAGCAAAGCCACCGCCAACGAAGAGGGGTAAAAAATAACTCAACTGGAATATTGCAAGCGTAAATATAGAGGTTTTTTTTTTAAATAAGAGAGGGAATGAAGTAGTTTTGATCCTAATAGAAGATATGCAGATTGTAGGATTTGTTGAGAGTTGGCTCCCTGCAGGTTGCGAGGTTAAAATAGATGGCTTCAATATATATACAAAGTAGCAGGACCAGCGTGTGATACATTTTACGCTCATATCCCAAGTTGTATTGACATCTCTTCTAACGATATTTGCCTCTTTTCCTAAACAGCACCAGATGAACCTGTCTATTTGCGTGCGAGTGAAGAAGAAGTTCTTTTAAACCAACCGAGCTTCTTAGAAACTTGAAACACTTTAATGTCTCTGGATTAGTAGCGGCAGTGATGATTAAGGTGGATCCGACTGCCGTTTGATCTCATTAACTTCAACTCTGCAACACGTCTTGGAAGTTAAGAAGTGCTGTCATCCGAATTGTGGAGAAGATAGGTTATGGGTTTCCTTCCAGCTATCCACTTCTATAATTCCTTAGGGAAATAATCTCAGTAATACACCACTTACATAAGGCGGCGCTAACTTAAATTTTGTTGGAAAAAAATCAATTTCCTCGTTTTTGTTGTTTTCGGTTCTCAGCAAATTGAAATATTAGAGGAAGTTTGTTTGGAGCTAAAATGTTAATATATTTCTGAAATAAGAGTTAGTGAAGTTTGACAACTTTGGCAAACATCTGTCCTTTCTTTATTAATCTATTTGCAGACATTTATTTGACAGTCATTTCTTACATCTTTCATTTTTATACAAATAAGGTACGTTATCTCAGAAAGGACGCCATCGATCTCCTCAAAATTTTCACAGTATCTTTATGTGCATATGTGCATTAATATTACCTAGCATTTAAATTAATGAGTGTGTGCAGTATTTATGCATTTCATGTAAAGCAAAACTCTTTTTTAAACATACTGTATCAAAAAAATATACAAAAAAAGTTTGAAGAACTAAACCCGTGATTCTAAGTTGAATTATAAGCCATGAAAACTTATTCAAGTGTATTTATAAGGTGCGTTCAAAAAGTAACGAGCCGGAGGCATAATTACAGAAACCAGTACCTGTATGTTAGAAGTATTCGCCCTGGCTGTTGAGGCACTTGTCCCGCTGTGACACGAGGCGGTGAATGGCTGCCTCATGACATTCCCTGGGCTGCGATGTGAACCAGTTCCGCACGTACAGCTGGACGTCGACGTCCGAGGTGAATCGTTGGCCCGGCAGAACCCTTTTCAAGGGACCAAACATGGCGTAATCACAGGGAGAGAGGTCTGGACTGTATGGAGGGTGGCCGAGAACCTCCCATTTGAATTTCTGCTGGAGTGCCGCGACTGCGTTGGCCGTATGAGGTCGTGCATTGTCATGGAGCGACCACGGCGGCTTTGGCGTTCATTGTCACTTGGCGGTCCTGGGTAATGAGTGCTTCAACCAGCTGGACGTTGTCATCGGTAATGCAGGGGGGTGCCCCAGACCGGGCATCATCGGCTAACGACACCCGTCCTTCCCTGAAGCGCTTGTGCCACGCCTTGACCCTTGCAAGGGACATGCAGTGTTCGCCGTACACTTGTGACATTCGGCGATGAATGTCCGTTCCTCCTACTCCTTCCGCTGTCAAAAACCGAACAACACCTCTTTGCTCTTCGGTTGACGCCTCCATGTCACTGTTTGCAATGCGACTGGCAGCGTTTGACGAATGATGCATGCTGCTGCTCGCTTTGTATCGTCACGTGACGTGCACGCGTGCCCTCTAGCGACGGGCCTTGAACTTCCATGCTCTGGTCGGAACCACACCTCGTTATACACGCCACGATTACCCGATGTAGTCTCCGGTTTGCGCATTCCAGCCTCCGGCTCGTTACTTTTTGAACGCACCTTATAGTTTCAAATCATTAACTTCAATAGTAAGTTCACAAATGTACCATTTGCTTAATATTTTGTTTGTTCAACTTTTGAGTTAGCGCCACCTTAAGGTAAGTTTTAAGAAAATATCCATAATTTATACCAAACGTTTTGAATTTTTTAATGAATAACTAAAATGTAAAAAAGCAAGTTACGCCATCAGAATAGTTAATTTACAATTTAAGAGGTATCCAAAAATGTTCTTCTTTTCACCTTCCAAGTGCCGAGTTACCGGGTTAGCTATTTGCTACCTCTGTGCCGAGCTCATTTTTCTGAATTTCAAAGAAAGTTAAAGTCGTAATTTTTAACTTACCGGGAGGGCGTAAAATGTTATAGGTATATGGTGTCCATTAATCTAAATGTAAATTAAGAATCGTTCGGTTCTTTTACAGAAAAGGAATCAGTTGACATCGAATATAGATTTAGGTAGGCCTATTAGGAAGTCCATTTTGGATGGCATTGTCTGGAGCGTGGCACTGTGTGGAAATACAACTCGGACTGTTGGCGCAGCAAAAAAGAGGAGAATTTAAGCGTTTGAAATGTAGTGTTACAGGAGATCAGTTGAGTAGGTAGAGTAACAAATGTAAAGGTAATAAGATGATTGGGAGAGGGGAGATGCTTATGACGGCTGCAAAGGAGAAGAGATAGGTTGGTAGGACACATCTAACGACACACAGGAGTAGCAAACTTAGTTATGGAAGGAAAGGCCGAGGACAAGAACGGTAGGGGTAGACCAAGTTTAGAATATGTTAAAGAGATTGCTTCGGATATAGGTTGTGGTAGCTATGTAGAGATGAAACGATTATGTCAGGACAAGAAGGCATGGAGAGCTGCTGCAAACCAGTCCAAAGACTGAAGACTCAAACAAAGTTTATATTAATTTCTCAATTTGAGACAAATCGAAATTTTCTTTCTTTACTCACGCTTGGATTATTTCCATGCCAGGATCTATGTCTAGCCTACCCCTTATTAATCCCGTTTCCAACGAGGTCAGGGATGAGATGCGATGAAATTCCATCTGGCTGATGATTTTTACGACCGGGTGCCCTTCCTGACGCCAACCTCACGAGAGGAGTTAATGAGAGATGAAATGAATGAAGATGAATTAAAGTTTAATTTCAAGTAGTTCCAAAGTTGGCTACTAGACGCCACTGTCACCTAGTGGTGAACGTTGAAACTTGATCGTTTCTAAACCAAATAACCTACAAATTTAGCTTCACACTACCAATTGTAGCGGTAGGTTCTTTTTCAAGCCATAAATCTAAGACGTGGGCCCGCCGCTTTTAATTCCACTCCAAACGAAGACATACTGAAGGATTTTAACGCTCTTAAAAATCCGACGACTTCGGCGTGGTTTTGACCCGCGATCTTAGGGCCATAGCAGTTCAGTATGCTACCGACTACGCTACCGAAGTCAGCATTTTCAAACGAGGATGTGGGCCCAAAATGAAATATTTCCTAAAATCAGCCGAAAAGTAATACTTGTTACTCCTCACTAGTACACCAATTGATATTTTTTGATCCGAATCACAACGCTTCGTGAAGAATTTGCTTGTTGTACAGCCATGTTTGTTTACTTCACTCCAGCTGTAGAGAACAATGTCTACAAAATGTTCTATTTGTTACTTACGATAGAAAATATCCATACTCAAGCAGTACTAAATAATTCCCGACATTTTGCAGAACATGCCAGAGATGAACTCGGCATTCGGAAGCGAATGGGGGATACAAAAAAGGAAAGTTCTTGTGCAACGTTTATAGATGGGTGAGGCACTCAACCGGTTAAAACAAAGTGGCATTTTTGGAGATCACCTAGCAACTATCCACAATCTCAATTTACTTTCACATTAGTGTTTATGATGTCCCCTATTAGATTTATTAGTTCCTTTCTTCATAATTCTATTTTTGAATGAAGACATATTTTTTCCGAGCTTTAGTAGGCCTACAGGACCCTTCTAAATTATGATTTTTAGCCTATTTTCATTTATGGAACAAAAAATAGTCTTATGAGATCACATTTTGTCCGTGTGTGTGTGTGTACCCCCGCCCCCTAATAGAATCCAATCGGCTAGAGCGATTTCAATTAAACTCGATAAGGTCATAGTACTATCTGGTCCGACCCCGACCGTGACCTTCGAATTTTGTTGCGTCGCACCAATCCAACATGGCGGTGGTTCGAAATATTTCACCGGTGATCTATATCTCCGAAACAATTACTGATATCACCATGACATTCTGTACGGTGTTAAATGGCACTACTAGAAGTTCATATATGTGACTTTCAAAAACCTGTTAAGTACAAAACGAACATGGCGGTCAAGCGAATTTGGAACATTTAAATAGACTTTTCTCGCAATTTGACCATACGAAGACAGTGAGATGGTACAGCAAATGTCTATACACATTGTAATGCACTGACATCTAATTTAGTTCAATTGCTTTCATAACCTCAAGATGGTGGCTGTGCTAAATTTTAAATTTAAGTTTCTTTGCGTCCTAATGATGCGATCGAAGTTAACGTTTGAATAATGAACCTAAGCAATAATCGTCATCAAATAATACATAACTCTATGGGCTACATACATAAAAATCCAACATGGCGACCATCCGAAATATTTAGGCGGTTCTCAGTATCTACCAATCTATTACAGAAATCAGCTGAAATTTTGTTTGTTGATAGAGGCTAAAAACTTAAGTTTGCCTATGGAACTTTCAATATCTTGGTGAGCACAAGTCCAACATGGCGACGACGCGAAATATAAATATTTAAATGGACGTTTCTTGCGATTTTACCATCCGAGCGCAGTGAAACTTGGTACTATATATGCTTATACACATTTTAATCCACTGACATCTAGTGTATTTCAATAGTTTTCATAAACACAAGATGGTGGCTGTGCGAAATTTTAAAATCTTGTTTATATTTCTTGTGTCCTGATCACTTTCGTGATACTTTCAATGTTTAGCTTGGCCCATTTGTCGGTCAAATTTTGTTTCTTGTTACCAAGATCCCCGAATGGTAATTATTTCTTTGTAAATGTATTAATTGCTTAAACCAAATGCATAATCTTGTTATCAATCACCTATTCATAGATATTATAGTTCTCACCTTGAGTGTTCCAGTCGCTCGCTACCTCAAGCTTCCTCACTCCTGGCATACACGGCATCTACTGGTTCATCTGCTGTCTGCTGAGCAGGGTCGACTGACGTCACCCTGACTTTCGTTCGACCAATGGCAGGTCTTTGTCTGGTCGGGC
This sequence comes from Meconema thalassinum, assembly GCA_946902985.2. Taxonomy (NCBI): domain Eukaryota; kingdom Metazoa; phylum Arthropoda; class Insecta; order Orthoptera; family Tettigoniidae; genus Meconema; species Meconema thalassinum. Next base: position 210,830,596 of record OX336396.1, on the reverse strand, counting down.
AATCTCCATCTTCGAGATTGTTCCCTGATCACTATTTAAGACGCCACTTGCTGGCGTTCTTCACCACTTCTGATCAATCATCACTTCTGATCACTTCAACCTGCTGGTCACCGCTACTGCATCTCATGACACCATCGCTAGTCTCTACGCTACCTAGCAGTTACGTCACTAGATCTGCACCCTGACGTATTGCTCAAGATGACAAGAATAATTGCCAGCTGTCGTACTCTTCAAGCCGTACCTTAGATGGGATACTTTGATTCGTCTTTCGAAGTAGCTGCAGTCCTTTCGGCCGCCAACGAATTTTCAAAATGCTACTGGATCATCACTTGGACGCTATAAGTGTCATTCCTTCGCAAGAGAAGAAGAGAGAGTTGACCTTTTTATCAATTGTGTACTTATCTCTAGGCCATGTACGCCTCCTTCAGAAGAAACTGTGAGGACTTCTTAATCAACGCTTATGCTAGCTGGAACTTTTAAGGAGCTGGCTCTTCAACCCTTTGAGAAGATAAGTTCAATTTTATGAAGAATTTAAATCATACTAGTTATCTTACACTCTTAATCAGTTTTATGGTTCTTTTTTATAAGGTGCATTTTTTATGTTAAGCTCAACTTCTCTCGAATTAAGCAAGCTTGTTTCATTGGCATTTCCTTAGTCTGGGTTTCTGTCATCAGGCCCTCACACTTTGTTCCATTTATAATTATTCATTTCTGTGATAAGCACTTAAGTGCAATTTGTTTATTGGTTATAAATTTATTATTAGAAATAAACATTGTTAATGTGTGGTTACCTACATTGGTTTTCTAGTGATGTATTTCATGCCCACTACCCCGCACCGCTTCAGTCTAATTTTCTTGACCAATTGTAGTTATTTTGTCCAGGCTCTCGCCTGATGCGTTCTCCCGTATGGGGAAGTTTTAGGGCAGAACTTTACGCCATGTCCTAATCATGCGATTGAAGTTTGAATAATACACCTACGCTATAATCTACATGTAATAGTACATAACTCTATGGCCTACATATATAAAAATCCTACAAATGCGACCATCAGAAGTATTTAGACGTTTCTCAATATCTAAGTTACGAATCTATTACAACAATAAATCTGAATGTTTGTATGTTGATAGAGGCTATTAACATAAGTAGGACATACGAAAATAGTCTATTTAGTCCTTCACGGAACTGCTTGTTATGGAGTCGGGATAGGAATCCAGGAAACATACAGGTTGGTCACTGTTGATGACATGCACGATGTGCTTTGGTGTGTTTTGTGTAATGTGTCCGTGAGTGTATGTCAGTCAAGCATCCCCGTGTTTGCAGGAACATTACTTGTACGTATTAATTCATGTAAATAAGGGTAGGGCACTTCAGGAGTTTATTGTATTTTGTAATGTATTTTCTTGTGTGTTTCTTGGCACCACCAACACCCGACACAAGAATATGATCTGGTGTTTGCATTGGCAGGAAATTCTCTTGATCAAATGGGTGATTATCTCTCACTCAAGCTTACCATACACCGATGATCTACAAAGCCGACGATGCATAAATGGACAATCGTTAATTGAATGCGCCCAAGATCGCGGTTTCAAACCCGGCCGTAGTCGTCGGAATGTTTAAGAGCGTTCAAAATCCCTCAGTATGCCCTCCTACAGAGGGGAAGTAAAGCTGGCGGCCCATGTCATAGATTTATGGCATGTAAAAGGATTTTCCACTAACTACAATTGTGTGAAGCTAAATTTGTAGTTTAGATTTGATTATCACTCTATTAGTTCCAACGTAGCTTGCCACGGTGGGTGAGTGGTTATCGTGTCGGACTACCAACCCCAAGCTTGCACGTTCACTCCTTAGGCCGTGTTTATAATGGCAAATACAATCTCGGGATTTTCCGCCAACACAAAAATCCTCCTTTCTTTACTAAAAAGCGCTCTAGTGTCAAGGAGCTTCGACATCCAACCTCCTTGAATTTCATAGCGCTCCAAGGACCGACAACAATTCGACATGCAAGCTGCCCTCTGGGTGGCAAATAACAAAACTTGCATCCGGCACCCGAGGCCATATTATATTATTATTTCGTTACAACGTTCGCTACCAGGTGCTGGTTGCGGAGTCATCTAGTAGCCAAGTTTACAGCTAGGTGTCGTTGTTGGTAGCATTTGGGAGCAAAGGTAGGAACTACTTGAAATTGATCGTATGCAGTCCTTACCTGAATGACAGATAACACACACTAATACAGCCATCACAATTAACACTGGTTATCAGACAGATTCTACACACACCCAAAGTGCACGGGGCTACAAGACCACATTATTGCGGGCCCTAAACTGAAGAACCAACCAAGATACCCTGACGTGTGATTGTGGTTATGTCCCTGTGTTTCCATCTCTCAAGTCCTACGATGGTAATTTAAGTGAATCAAATACACTGAGGGCGGACTCCAGAAGAGAGTCCCATCCTATAAGACCCAGGTTCGGTGGGTATACTATGATTATTTCAAATATTCAGCAGGCATTTGGTTTGGGAGAACTTAATGATGCAAATAGAAATTCTAATCCTCTGTAACCTACTATCCTGTTAGTTATCCTCTATTCAGCGTACGGATAATTTCTCTGGAATTGACGAGTAGCATCACTGAGGAACTTTAATTGAACAAGTTAGTCCAGACCATTCAGTCGTCAGCAGCTACAATTCCCACGGGATCACTCGCCAATAATTTGGGGGCAAGTGAAGTTTACCAACTGGCCTGCTACTGTTAATTTGTTTGCCCTGATGGAAAAATGCCAACAACGTGTTCAATTGCCACGTAAATTTACTCACATGGTCGATCAGTCTCACTGCCGCTATTTCCAATGTGCCAATAGCAACAGCAACAAAGAGAGAATTGTGGGTTACTCTTGTACAGTCTCTACAAATGTTATTTTCATGCGTAAAATTGTACCCTCACTTACTTATCTGTATTTATAACAAGAAGTTCCGTGAAGAACTATACAGCCTACTTTTCATGCCAATGATTATTCTACAGAATATGAACCTATCTAGAATAATGACGAAATTAAGTTGCTAATATCTAAATTTCCAATTAGTTCGAAATACTGTATACCTGGCATAATGTATCCTAATAGAGCACTACAGTTGGCAGCCCTGATGACTGAATATATTCTTAGTTCCATCTCTTAAGGTACAAAATACAAAATTTGGTTGAAGTCCAATGAATAGCATGGACGTTACATGCAGTTAAACATTGGATCTAACAGCGCGCGTAAAATCATGTTGGCAACAATGCCATGCATGTATTGGTCAGAAATAATCTGAAATAATATGATCTATTGTTGTGCCTATTTTGAATGAAATCCATTAGTTAGTATAGAAGTTACATGCATTTTAAAATTGGACCTGTCAGCAGGCTTAGAATCATGTTGGCAGCACTGACGTATATTAGTTACTCCAAATTCGTCTAGAATGCCAGATACTATACGTGTGCAAAGTTTAGAGCTATTGGCTTGCATACTTTCTGATATATTGATATTAGGGTAACAAAAATAGGGACAGCACATATTAACAGTTGGCAGCCCTGGTTGATCCTTCGAATACGCATAGTCATATCTGTTATGGTACACATAGCACATACGAAATTTGGTTGAAATCCAAATGATAGTATGGAAGTTACATGTATTTAAAGTTGGACCTGTCAGCAGGCTTAGAATCATGTTGGTAGCACTGACGTATATAAGTTACTCCAAATTAATATAGAATGTCAGGTACTACACGTGTGCATAGTTTAAAGCTGTCGGCTTGCATACTTTCTGATATATTGGTATTTGGATAAAATAAATTAGGAGCATTTATTAACAGTTGGCAGCCCTGGTAGGTCTTAAGAATACGCTCAGTCATATCTGGTTATATACACATACAACATACGAAATTTGGTTGAATTCGAATTGATAGTGCAGAAGTTATATGCATTTAAAAATTGGACCTATCAGGAGGCTTATAATCATTTTGGCAACACTGCCATGTTTGGCCTCCTGGAAATTAAACTGAAATATTATGATCTGTACGTGTGCCAATTTTGAAATAGCTCCCATTCATACTTTCCAAGATATCCAACATGGAGCTCAAATTTCAATTGCGATTTTTTAGCAGTTGGTAGCACTGACATCATTTTCAAATATGGCCGTGAGATATTCAGGTATAAATCTTTACTCCTACCAAATTTTGTTTCGATTGCTGTAGCCGTTTAGGAGTTGATAGGGGGGGGGGGCACACACACAGCCAGACAGACAGACAGACACACATTTGCCCGATCTCATAAGTCTACTTTTTCCTCATTTTTGCAAAATGTGAAAAGTAGGCTAAAAATCAATGTTACGTGATTTAGTGGAACTTGGATAATTCGAACCTCAAGGGACCAGTCAAAATATTCGAATTATCAAAAAACTCGAATTAGGAAAGTTCTTAGAAAAAGGTAGAGAAAATATATTGTATTACGTTTACATAATGATTTACGATCAACAAAACAGATTCACAGACAGTGGTACTGTATAATGACTGTATCGTAGTATCTTCAATCACCACTATTTTCTCCGCCAAAGTCAAAGTTTTGTATGGAACCCGAGGCTTTGATGACGACATCTTAGCTCTGTACACACACTTCAAAACACAGGGAAAACCAAACTTCTAAACAACCACAAGTCTAATCAAACCACTCAGAATACTGCAGCAAACAGGACGCTCTATCAGACAGGTGTAAGGGATGGCACTGTTATGAGTTGTGAGATGTGGAGCGTTGCAAAATAATGGCAGGAGGGTTGGGCATTGACCTCGGAAGGAGCGTCGCAGGCGTGTTGTTAGTCAGGCAAAACAATCGAGTAGCGTCGTTTTTCGAGAATTCCTGACCCAAATGTTTGGCTTTCGATCGGCTTTTTATACGTAAAAACTTCGAATTATCCAAAATATAATTCGAATTAACCACGATTTTTTTAGCATTGATTGTATATAAAATGCTAGGGACCAAGAGAAAAATTCGAATTAAAGAAGACGTCTTTTTATAGAAGTTCGAATTAGCCACGTTCCACTCTAGTATGTCCATCTGTCTGTATGTATGTATGTACTACTCGGTTCCAAGCTCTGTGAACATACGGGGTGAGGGGAAGGGGCAGGAAAGGGACAGGGAAGGGTCAGGCGAGAAGAGAAAGGCCTGTCAACAGCCCGCCGTGATATGTGGTATTCCTTTCTATTCCAATACTGCTAACATACGGCAGTTGCTCAAACCACTGTGGTATTGCGAATGAGTGAGTGAGTCACCGACTAATGTATTTGGTTCTGTTACTACGCACGGACCGGGAAACCTCATCACTCGTCACCATCATTCATCTCAGTCCACGACCCATATTCCTCTCAGGTTCACGCTGCTTGGAGCCGAGCAGTATGTCCCCTATCCGTTCATATATCATTCATCCGATTGCGCTGAGATTTGGGTCAGTTGTTGTGTGCAATCCAGGGAAGGTTTCTGACGACAAATTATTTATGTAACACAAAAGGGTGAGGGACTTAGGGGAAGCCTCAAATCCGACAGTAACCCAATTTCACAATTTGTATACATATGACACCGCAATGCCAGGTGTGAGAAAGGCTTGTTGATTCATTGCGAGGTGACATGTCTGGATGTCTCAGCACAGCCTAATGCATAAGGACCGGGGCACCAAACAGAAAAAAAAAAGAATATTGTTTATCCAAAGGCACTTCAGTTTACATCATTCTTTGGCTGGCTGAGTGGCTCAGCGGTAACGTTTTCGCCTGCTGTGACCAAGATTGTTAAAGATCCCCTTAGGGCCAAAATTCCGTCATCCCGGCATTTCTAAAAGCCACAGTTTTGAAAAGGACGTAAAACCAATAACATTATTATCTCTCTTTCATTCTATCTGTCTTTGATTGGCATTGCAACACATGCCGGGTATAAATACATTTTCCTCCTTGCACTTCTTGTTAACCTCATTTCTCAGACGTCTTTATTCTGCCTTCCCCTTTTCATCTCTTACATTCTTGTGTTTCCGCCCTACAGTACATCCATCAATTCTAGTATATCCTGAGTGATCCAAGGTTTTCTGCCTATTCTTTCTTTCCTACCAATGTTTTCTTCTGCGGATTTTGTTATTTCATACTTAAAAGTGCCCATTCATCTGCTATTGAAGTTTGTTTAGGGTTTTTCATTAGTCCTTCCTTTATACTCTTCTTGAATCTTTCGTTCACATCCTTCTCTTTCAGTCTGTCTATTGCCCATCTTTTTGGCTTTTGACTTTTCTTCAGTTTCTTCAACTTAAATCTGCATTTCATAACAATCAGATTGTGGACAGAGTTTATGTCAGCACCGGGATATGTTTTACAATCCAAAATCTGGTTTCGAAACCTCTGCTTGACCATAATGAAGTCGATTTGGTAATGCCCTGTATCTCCTGGTCTCATCCGTGTGTATATTCTTCTTTTGTGGTTATTGAATAAGGTGTTGGCTATGACCAACTCATGCTCGGTGCAGAATTCCATCAGCCTGCTTCCTTAATCATTCCTTTCACTCAATCCGAAATCTCCTACTATCTTCCCTTCTCTTCCTTTTCCTACCACAGCATTCCAATCTCCCATTACTATAACATTTTCCTCACCCTTGATATACCTCAGAATTTCATCTATTTCTTCGTAGACCTTTTCAACATCTTCATCTTCATGGTATGGACTCCATCTTGAGGAAAGAATTAATGATGAAAATTAATAAATGTAAAACAAAGATATTGGAATGCAGCCGAAATAAATCAGAATCCACTATGGACATCAAATTGGCAGGTGAAAAACTGAAGGAAGTAGGAGACTTCTGTTGCTTAGGAAGTAAAATAACCAGTGATGGACGAAGCAAAGGGGATATAAAAAGGAGGTTAGCTCAGACAAGGAAAGCATTTCTACAGGAAAGGAATCTGTTGACATCGAATATAGATTTAGGTGTTAGAAAGTCATTTTTGAAGGCCTTTGTCTGTAGCGTGGCACTCTATGGAAGTGAAACATGGACTATTGGTGCAGCAGAAAAGAGGAGAATTGAAGCGTCTAAAATGTGGTGTTACAGGAGAATGATGAAGATCAGACGGGTAGATAGGTTTACAAACGAAGAGGTATTAAAACTAGTGGTAGAGGAGAGATGTTTCTGGCGACTGCTAATGAAGAGAAGAGATAGGTTGGTAGGACACATACTAAGACACCCAGGAATAGCAATCTTAGTTATGGAAGGAAGGGTCGAGGACAAGAACTGTAGGGGTAGACCAAGGTTAAATTATATTAAACAGATTGCCTAGCTATGTAGAGATGAAACGATTATCTCAGGATAGGGAGGCATGGAGGGATGCACCAAACCAGTCAAAAAACTGAAGACTCAAACAACACAACAAGAAGACTGGTTTTGCACCTTTATAGATTGGTTGGGGGAGGAAGACTGTTTTGTTGATAGGGTCGTCTCTTCTAAGTTTTGATACATTAAAATGAATAGTTCTTCATTACGGTGCCTAATGTCTTAATATTATATATCAGTAATAATTAGCACACTTACCGAGTTTTCTGAGGAATATTTAGCCTACTTTTCACATTTTGCAAAAATGAGGAAAAAGTAGACTTATGAGATCGATCCGGGAAATTGTATGTCTGTCGGTCTGTCTGTCTGTGTGTGTGTGTGTGTGTGTGTGTCCGCCCCCCCCCCCCAATCAACTCCTAAACGGCTGCAGCAATCGAAACCAAGTTTGGAATGAGTAAAGATCTATACCGGAAAATCTCAATGTCATACTTGAAAATGACGTCAGTGATACCAACAGCTGAAAACTCGCAATGGAATTTGAGCTCTATGTTGGATATCTTGGAAGGTATACATGGACACAATTCCAAAATTGGCAAACATATAGATAATAAAACTTCAGTTTAATTTTCAGGAGGCCATACATGACAGTGTTGCCAAAATGAGTCCATGCCTACTGATAAGTCCAATTTTTAAATGCATATAACTCCTACACTATCAATTGGATTTCAACTAAATTTCGTATGTACTATGTGTACATAAACAGATATGACTGAGCGTAGTCTTAAGAGCCACCAGGGCTGCAAACGGTTAATAAATGCTGTCTCTATTTTTTATTTTTTTTCAAATATCAATATATCAGAAAGTATGCGAGCCAACAGATTTGAACATTGCACACGTATAGTACCTGACATTCTAGATTAATTTGGACTAACTAATATACGTCAGTGCTGCCAACATGATTCTAAGCCTGCTGATAAGACCAATTTTTAAATACCTGGAACTTCTATACGATCAATTGGATTTCAACCAAATTTCGTATGTGCTATATGTGCCATAACAAATATGACTATGCGTATTCTTAAGGGCAATCAGGGCTGCCAACTGTTAATAAATGATGTTTATATGTTTTACCCTAATATCAATATATCAGAAAGTATGCAAGCCAACAGCTGTAAACTTTGCACATGTATAGTACCTGACATTCTAGATTAATTTGGACCAACTAATATACGTCAGTGCTGTCAACATGATTCTAAGCCTGCTGATAGGTCCAATTTTAAAATACCATTAACTTCTATACCAAAAAATGGATTTCGTCCTAAATTGGCACAACAATAGATCATAATATTTCAGATTATTTCTTACCAACACATGCATCACATTGTTGCCAACATGATTTTACGCGCGCTGTTAGATCCAATATCTAACTGCATGTAACGTCCATGCTATCCATTGGACATCAACCAAATTTTGTATTCTGTACCTTAAGAGATGGAACTAAGAATATATTCAGTCACCAGGGCTGCCAAGTGTAGTGCTCTATTAGGCTACATTATGCCAGGTATATTTCGAACTAATTAGAAATGTCGATATTACCAACTTTAAATATTTCGTCATTATTCTAGATAGGTCCATATAGATTAATCATTGGCATGAATCTTTAATTTTAAGAAAAGTAGGCTCTTTAGTTCGTCACGGAACTTCTTGTTCTGTTTAAGGTAGATTTTATTAGAATGCTAACTATTGCAATGGGTACCATGTTGCGACTCCTGGAAAATGTCGACATAGCTTCGCGTGTCACAGCCCCCAGACTCCAAAACCACCGTCAATTCAAAAGTTTATATACGAGTCGTCCTGTTGCAATACTCGTTTAATACACTTGTGAATAAGGATCATGTCGTAAAATTATTTATTTAATTAGTTTATTTTATTTTACATTATTTTATTTTGTTTTATTTTGTTTTGTTTAATTTTATTTTGATTTGTTTATTTTGTTTTGTTTTATTTTATTTCGTTTTATTTTGTATTAAATTGTTTTGTTTCTTGTTTTGTTTTATTTTGATTTTGTTTTGTTTATTTTGTTTTATTTTATTTTCATTTATTTTGATTTTCCAGAAAACAATCACAATACCAAAAACAAACAAGATGTTCAGTAAAGAACATATAGCCTACTTTCTGCTAAATGTATGAGTATAGTTATAACTCGTTGTTATTATCAAAGAGTATAATAGAACTATTCTTTGTTGAAGACCTTAGAAACGATTTACCTCTACCAAACGCCACAACCTAGATAAAAACTGCTACCATCATTGAAGAAAGAAAGATAAGACGTATATCAAGAATGTTATGGATCTGGAGACATAATCGAGCGGAGTGGCTGCGTGGCTCAGCGGTAACGTTCTCGCTTGCTGGGCCGTAGGTTGCAGGTTCGTATCCTGGCGCAGTCAGCTGGCATTTAAGGGTGCACAAATGCGAGGGAGCCGTGTCAGTACATTTACTGGCACGTTAAAGATCCCCTTCGGGCCAAAATTCCGGCACCCCGGTGTCTCTAAAAGCAGCAGTAGTTAAAAGGGATGTAAAACCAATAACATTATTATTATTAATATTATTATTATTATTATTATTATTATTATTATTATTATTATTATTATTATTATTACATATACGACCTGCCGTGGGCAACATCCAACTTTGAGTTGAGGCATGTCTTTACACGTCTGGTTGTGCATGGCTTTCACAACCCTAATTGAAAAAAAAAGGAAGGAAGATTGTAGTTTTACGTGACCGTGAATCTTGTGATTATGAGCCACGGGACCTCCTTTTTACGTGGAATCCAAACCACAGGACATGGCATTTCACTTCGAAAATCTCACATGCATTGACCGGGAATCGAAAACCCTAATTGAATTAACAAATCTTTCCATGACCCTACAGAGACGTGTGTATACAAACTACTATGTGAAATCGTTTTGTTCTTTACTTCAAATAACATTTTCAAGTAACGCAAAATAGGCTGTTACAAACCCTTTAAAATAAAAAGTAAAAATGTATCGTAGTATCATCTTGTCATTCTTCAAATTCGATGCGCATGGAATGCCAATGGTATAGTAATCAATGGAGCCCCACGTAGACTAGTCATGACATCTATTGGTGAAATATCGAACAATATAATCCTAACAGAGCGAGTGCATTCTAGCGGCCAGAAGAAGAAACTTTTCAATAAAATCTGGAAGTTAATAAGTATGTCGGCGTGCAGTTACCTTTTTGGCAGCTAGATGTCTCGAGTAAATCTGCTGGCGAATTATGTTTTAATTAAATATATATTTTACACCATAATTTGCACAATATAACGCTTAATTTAAAACATCTGAGTCATTACAAAACAATAAACATATAACATTTCAAGCTAAAAACCTAGCTCTGATCGGGTTTGAACCATAGGCATTTGAGCGATAGGCTAACGCTCTACCACTGAGCTAATTGTGTCAACGAGTATCGTTCTATATAAAATGACTTACATAGAACTTGTTAGCAAATAATGATTTATACTAAACGATTTCATCACTGGAGTATATTATTTATATATAAAGCATTTCATACAAAGTTTATTTATTTTGTATCAGTACGCTATATTGCATGCAATACTCAAATTAGTGAAATATAAGTCAGGCACAAGATATCCGCTGCCATCTTGTCTTTTTACTGAATCAGCTCAGCTTTTTAAAATCACGTCTGCACTATAGTATTACAAAATAAACTTTTAATTTCGCACGTGCCTCTTCCTTTAGAACAGTTAAAACGATTCTCGGCTCGATAATCGGAACTGGTGGGTCCCATGATATGGATTATAAAGTTTGCATAATTCGCATGGCCGCCATCCTGAAATGGTATGGCGGACGACCTTGTAGTTTGGTCACAAGACGCATCCTATACGAAGGTATGTTGTTACCAAATTTGGTAGAGATCGGATGATTTGGTTAGTCGTTATTTGATTTTACGTTTTGAACGTTTGAGTGGCCGCCATTCAGTTTCAGTAAAGATGGCGGCGATATAAAACATGACACTGAGGTGTCCTTTGCTAGTGCTACCTTTGTACCAAATTTCGTTCAATTCGCATTCACCGTGTTCAAATTGATAGGGGGGGACAGACATTCAGAGTACACACACTCACACACACAGACACACACACACACACACAGACACACACACACATATATACACACACACACACACACACAGACTCACACACACACATACACACACACAGACAGACACACTTTTTTCGCCCTGTGTTGATCTCATAAGTCTACTTTCATTTTTTGCAAAAATCGAAAGTAGGCTAAAAACACGAAGAAAAAAGCAAAATTCAAAAACAAAAGCCAAAGCAGAAATAAACTAGAAACACAAATCAAAAAGCAAAATTCAAAAAAGCAAAAGCAGAAAACAAACACAAAACCAAGAAAGAAAAGAAAAAAGGTAAAATTTAAAAAGCAAAAGCACAAAGCAAACACACAACCAAAAACACAAAAGTAGAAAACAACAAACACAAAAGATACGTGAGACAAAGTCCAGAGAAACGTTTCTCATGAAAATGATTCTTATTCACAAGTGGATTAAACGAGTTTTGTAACTGGACGACTCATATCATTTATGTATCTATGTATCTATGTATGTATTGTATGTATCTATAGCACACGATAGCTGCCGCTATTTTGCTATTTTGCACCAATCACAATCAGATTCATACATAATAATACTATAATACTTTTATAGCAGCCAAATAGCCATTGGAAATAGAGTATAAACACGTACACTAAAATGGCACTCAAAAAGAAGATCGGAAAGACTGAAGAAGTACTGGGCTCTACGGAAACAACAGCGTACAGAGAAATGATTGATTCAACGTATCCCAAAAAAGTTGACTGTTGTCCACGTCCGATCAATCATGGCTCCGGTTCCATAAAATTCTTGCGGTATGTCTTCTCGTTTTTTCTTCAATGAGGTTAGTAATTTTTCCGATGCTCTGGTGTTTGGTACAGGTAAACAATTTCTAAGGTCTTCAATAAGAAATGATTCTCGTGCCAGGAGGAAGACTTATCGTGACCTGGTAGTTTTTGACACTCCAATTGCTTTCTTTATGAATAGTGCCTTCACTCTTTCTAGTGAGGAAAGGTTCTTTTCTGTTATGTGTTGCCAATCACTTCAATGAATATATAACCCTATAAAATCTAGGTCGATTTCGTTAATGGACAAAATCGGACGAAGGGGATGAAAATGGAGAGCCCTTTTCGGAATAGTGAAATATCGCCATAACTTTCTTAATATGTGAAATATTGAATCCAGTTCACACTATTCTTCGAATAAAGGCCAAAAATTTATGTTAGTATAGTTCTTTGCTAGCACTACCCATTGACCAAAAGGGTGGGAAAAAGTAGGTGTTTAGAGAAAAAAAATCATATCTTTCTTAATAGGCACAATATTAAAAGTATCGTTATACGCATATGTGCAATAATCTGACCTAGAATAATGGCTGCAGTATTTATGCATTGCCTCAAAAAGAAAGCTCTTTTTAACTTACCAAAGAAAGATTTACAAACAATAAGTTTGAAGAACTAGCACCATGATTCTAAGTTGCATTGCAAGTCATGAAATCTTCTTCAAATGTAATTGGTTTCAAATCTTTAACTTCATAATCCAGAATTCAAATAAGTTATTTTTCAAAGAGCATATAATATATTTAATTTCATTTAAATCCGGGGCAGCAGAGTCGTCCATTTGTGTAAAATTACCACTAAATGGAAATTTGAATTCTTGATTATGACAATTAAGTAAATCTTCAATAAGGTCTGCCATTATTCTGCATTTTTCCTGTTTAGAGTAAAAAATTTGAATTCTTCTTGGGTTGACAAGTTGTGGGATTGGAGGTGTAAATTTGGTCAGTTGTTTCTTAGACAATTGGGAGAAGTTTCTCATCTTATTTATATGAAAGTCTGCATTAATTTGATGTAGATTATGCAAAATTAACAATTTTATTTCTGATTTAGTTGATTTCCTTCTGCGTTCTACTAGCTTATCTCTAATCTCCGGACTCTTATTAATGTTGAAATCATTTTGCACTTAGAGCACTCAAACTATTGGAGACCAGCTTATCAAAAACGTTTAGTTAACTATTGTGACAATTGTTCCAAACGTTAAAAAGCTAGAAAACCTGGAAAATTGTCAAAATGGGTGTTTTGAAAAACTCTAAAAATAAAATTTTGAAAATTACTTCTGGTTTAAATGACTTGTCAGTCTGTTGTGTGTCACCATGCGGCCAACACGTAAGAGGCGTTTGGTTAATACACAAAATATTCAGAAGTGGAATACTAAAATTATAAAGTAGAAAGTAGTAAGATTCAGCGATGAACCTGGAGCGAGTCGGCAACAAGATGAAGACATTGTAATCATTGAACGATCAACAAATACAAATGAAATTACTTCAAAGAAACGTGAGTCTTGCCACAGAAGACGAAGACAGACGATACGCGTATAGTTTCGTTCAAATAATGCACGAACACCAAGCGTTAACCCACTCCCTTTTTCGTTTGTAGTTCACTAAATCTATCACTTCTAGCGCTAGTGCTTGGTCAAATCAAAATCAAACTATCTACGTCCGTTTTGACTGACAAGTCATGCACACTAACAGTTATACCACATCCTTTGTCGTAGGCAATTGATGTACAGTTTATTCTTTCGTTTTCTTTTCGTTATCCTAAAATAAATTTTTCAACATTAAGTTCCCAGCCTGAAGGGCTAGAACTGTGAATTTTGCATTCCATTTTTCTCAAGCCTCTGTCTTTCATGTAGAATTTTAGGGGCAGATGACCTCGCTTTTCTGCCCCTTAAAACCTCAACAACTAACTAACATGTAGAACCTTACCACATTGTTCATTCCACCATGTCTGTTTTTCCCGTTCAGTTAGAGATGTCGTTGTTGTTGCTGCTTCGATGATGCATTTCTGCAAGTCGACCGAGGTTTGAATGTTTTTGCTTTGTATTACTGAGAATATGCTTGCCACGGTGGGTGAGTGGTTATCGTGTCGGATTACCAGATTCACTCCTGGCCGTGATAAGTGATATTTGAAAGGCGACAAAAATCACGACATGCATGTCATACGTTGTCGTCATGTTAAAGAACCCATTTGAATTCAGTAGGCCGTGTACATAATGGAAAAATTTAATTCGGCATTTTCTACCAACAAACAATTTCCTCTATTCTCTACTAGAAAGCGCTATAGTGTCAAGGAGCTAAGATATCTAACCTTCTTGACTTTCATAGCGCTTCAAGGAACAACAAAATTCGACATGCAAGCTGCCCTCTGGGCGTCAAATAACAATGCTTGCACTCGGCACCCAAGGCCATCCGATATTATTATTATACTGAAAATATTATGCTCATACATTTCCGTAACGTACCTCAACCATCCTGTATATATCACCAATGCCTACATCACTCGAGCAGTAAAGAACTAAACAACCTGAAAAATAAATTACTTGGACTTTTGAACACTTGTGGAAATCTGTTATCTTTTTTTCTTCTCAAATAGATCCCCGCTTTTTCCATACATTTTTCATTCATTCGCGTTGGTGACACAGCATGGTTTGTGTGACAGGACACAATTTTGTTGGATAGCTGTAGGATTATCGCTGGCTTGTCAATGTTTGTGAACTTGCCTATCGTACATATCCTCAGCTATCGAGCGGGAGGGATTAGAGGAGCGTCATGTGGAATTTGACATACAGATTCAGAGAAAATCTGTTACACAGCATTTTATTAATCGCTGGTATCAAATTGAATTCAGTCTGGAATTTGTCAATCAGCCTGTTGGAATATGCCTTCCTGGATTTTACAACAGCTTGTATATTGCTCCACTTCTTTACGACTTAAAGCTTAGTATCTCATACCAGTTATTAGTCCCTTATGTTTATTTTTGCTGCTCTCTTCTAGTGTAACATCACCCTATTTACTGTGAAACACTAATATCAGCATTAATTACACGTGGGTGGATCGAAAAGTCTTTTCTTTAAAAGATGGTACATTGGCTTTCACGAGCAGTGAATTAAAACTCAGCAATTCTTCAAGGTTTGTGCCGTGTCTTGTGTGGGGTTTCGCCTAGGACAACAAGCTGGCTCATCAGACGTATCTTGGTGTCCCCGCCCAGACCCCCACAGAAGTAGCGAACTGCTCGCTACCTCTCTATTTATGAAGCGCAACTGCGCCTCTTTACTTCGAGAACTAAAAGCTCAAGCAGCCATAACCTCCCTATGAAGGCATCCAAAAAGATGGAATATTGTCTTTTACGGCCAGTGAATTAAAACTCAGCAATTCTTCTAGGTTTTTGCCGTGTCTTGTGTAGGGTTTCACCTAGGACACCATGCTGACTCATCAGCGGGCTCTTGGTGTCCCCGCCCGGACATCCACAGGAGTAGTGAACTGCACAGTAAAGAGGCGCAGGTGCGCTTCATAAAAAGGGACTTTGCGCGCAGCTCGCTACTCCTGTGGGGGTCCGGGTGGGGATACCAAGAGCCCGCTGATGAGCCAGTTTGATGTTCTAGGTGAAACCCTACACAAGACACGGCAAAAACCATAAGAGTTGATGAATTTTCTTTTCTTTAATCTAAAAAAAATATATACAGGTAATTACAAATATCCGTAGTGTTCTACGTATCTTACAATATTTTTCCACATAGTCTCTACCCTATATTTGTTCAGACATTTGTCCCAGCGCAGCACTAAATTTGATGTGGTCCTGTGGTAGAGGTCGGAGGTCTGACTGTGAAACCATCGACGGACTGCTGTCTTGGCGTCATCGCTGCACGTGAATCGCTGTCCTGGCAGGAACTTCTTGAGCGGACCAAAAACGTGGAAATCACTCGAGGCGATGTCCTGACTGACGATGTGTGGTCCAGACTCACCCAGTGAAATGACAGGAGCTTATTGGTGGTTCTGGTTGCCACATGTGGTCTCGCATTATCATGGTCCAAAGTTCCTGGCAGGACAGCGACTCAAGTGCAACGATGACGCCAAGACAGCAGTCCGACGATGGTTCCACAGTTAGCTGGCTGAATTCTACAACAGGGGTATCTCAAAGTTAGTGCTGCGATGGGACAAATGTCTGAACAAATATGGAGAGAATGTGGAATAACAGTGTAAAGTACGTAAAACAGTATGTATATTTGAAATTACCTGTATGGTTTCTTTCCTAAACAAATAGGGGCAAAGACTTTTTAATTCGCCCTATTATAAAACGCTAAGGTGTATGTTTCACAAAACTCAAGTTTTTAAACCAGAGGGATTTAGAAGGTGCGGTTTGTGCCAAAAACTACCAAATAGTACAGGAAGAATCTTGCATTTCTTGAAGAGTCAACGTAAATATATTTCTTTATAAAGTGCGTTTAAATAAATTAACCCCTTCCGTAACTGTTCTGCATCTAGCCCGCATAACAGTAAAGCTTGATGGGTAGTCTAGACACATGAGGAATTTCCAAGTAACCGATCGTAGCAAATGAGCTATCAAGAGAAGGAGAATTATCCTCAGAGGTGACGAATTGATTTCATAAATAACGACAATTTATGACTATGTAGGCTACCAGCTGGAAAATAAAGGTGGTGTATTGGCTTTCAAGGCCAAGGGATTAAACTCAGCAATTTTTCTAGGCTTATGCCGTGTCTTGTGCGGGGTTTCACCTAGGAACACCAAGATAGGCTCATCAGCGAGCTCTTGGGGTCCGTGTGTGGACTCCACGGGAATAGCGAACTGCGCGCTGCGTCCCTTCACCTGCGCTTCTTTACTGCAAGAGCAAAAAGCTCAAGCAGCCTTTCACCTCCCTATAAAGGCTTCCAAAAATATGGTATATTGACTTTCCCGGCCAAGAGATAAAACTCAGCAAGAAGGGAGGTAGCACGCGGTTCGCTACTCCTGTTTTGGTCCGGGCACAGACACTAAGAGCCAGCTGATAAGCCTATCTTCGTGTTCCTAGGCGAAACCCCACACAAGACACGGTAATAAACCTAGAACAATTGCTGAGTTTAACTTGTACATCGTTATGAAAGCCGGCCGTGAAAGCCTAAGCTCTTATATCGACAATTTGTTTGGAATGTGCGTTTTAACCAACAAACAAGACGCCCCTGACTGAACTGTGTCGCGTTGAACCAGCTTAATAATAAAGCCGGTTGGGTGGTTTATACACATGTGAGAGTTCTCGCATGGGTCACCTACTTAATAAACATTTTCTTGTTTCGTTTCGGTCAACTAAGGACCACGCCATTTCAAATTATTTATTTTTAGCTTTGAAATTAGTCCTAAGATTTCATGTCCATTTTAACCCTAGAACGGTAGTGCTAATTGTAACGTTGTTATCGGTAGCACTTTGCATCGGCGACGATTCTAGAAACTGATAATAAATACCACTTACATCAACTTTTATTACTCTCTCTAGGCTAACAAAATGGAGACTGATTTTGAATAATTAGCCTATTTTTCTCTTTTTGCAAAAATGAGGGAAAAGTAGATTTATGAGATCGATCCGGGAAAATGTGTGTCTGTCTGTCCTTCGGTCTATCTGTGTCCACCTCTATCAAGTCCTAAACGGCTTCAGCTATTGAGACCAAATTTGGCAAGAGTAAAGATCTATACCTGAATATTTCACGGTCATATTTGAAATTAACGTCAGTGCTACCCACTGCTGAAAAATCGCAATTGAAATTTGAGCTCTATGTTGGATATCTCAGAAGTTATGCATGCGAACTATTCCAAAATTGGCACACATGTAGATAATAACATTCCAGATTAATTTTTAGAAGTTCATATATGCCAGTGTTGCCAACATTATTCTAAGCCTGCCATTAGGTCCACTTTCTAAATGCATGGATTTCAACCAAATTTCGTATGTACTATTTGTACTACAACAGATAAGACTGTGCGTATTTTAAAGAGCCACCAGGGCTGCCAACTGTTGATAAATGTTCTCTCTAATGTGTCAACCCTAATATGAATATATCAGAAAGTATGCTGGCCAACGGCTCTAAATTTTGCGCACGTATAGTACCTGACATTCTACTTTAGTATGGTGTAACTTATATACATCAGTGCTGCCACCACGATTCTAAGCCTGCTGATAGGTCCAGTTTTTAAATGCATATATCTTCTATACTAACAAATCGATTTCAACAAAATTCCTTATGTGCTTTGTGTACCATAACAGTTATGACTATGCATATTCGTAAGAACCTGCAGGGCTGTCAACAGTTAATAAATGATCTCTCTTTTTCCTTAATCCTAATATCAATATATCAGAAAGTATGCAAGCCATCAGCTCTAAACTTTGCACACGTATAGTACCTGACATTCTAGATTAATTTGGAGTAACTAATATACCTCAGTGCTGCCAACATGATTCTAAGGTTTCTGATAGTTTCAATTTTATATTACATGTAACTTCCATACTAACAAATGGATTATATCCAAAATTGGCACTATAATAGATGGTAATTTTTCAGATTAATTCTGAGCAGCACATACATGGCATTGTTCCCAAAATAATTTTACGCGCACTGATAAATCCAATATCAAACAGCATGTAACATCATACTATCTATTAGACTTCAACCAAATTTTGTATGTGCATTCTATACCGTAAGAGATGGAACTAAGAATATATTGAGAGACACCAGGGCTGCCTACTGTAGTAAGTTACTCTATTACGCTACACATTTTCATGTGTATTTCAAACTGCAGTACTTAGACATGTTAGTATTACCAACTTGATTTCGTCATCTTTCTAGATAGGTCTATATAAATTGTCATGAATTTAAATTTTAAGAAAAGTAGGCTCTTTAGTTCGGCACGGAACTACTTGTTTTTTATTGACTTCTGTTTTTTATGTTTGTATTTTCACAAATTTTGATTAATTGGGGTTGTTTTCATTTTGGATTTTGACTAATTTTGCTTTTTGTGTTCTTTTTGGACTTTTTTTGTTTGACTCATTTTGATTCTTTTGTTTGGGTTTCAACTAATTTTGATTTTCTAGTTTTTTTTTCTTTTTTGCTAATTTGCTCTGTATTTTAGGACTGACAAACACTTCTGGGGATTGGACATAAGTGAGATGTGGGATAAGCCGAAGTGTATCCGGTTTTCGCCGCGGAGACGAACGGCACCAATCTAGGGTTAAAGAAAGAATAGACCAATAAATCCTTTAAACGTGAGATATGTATGGGAAACGATTAAGTTCAGGACAAAGCAAGGACCAATTTTTTTAAAATGGATAAGCAATAGTTACAATTTGAATCGTGAACATTTAAAACTTTGCTTTTAATAGCAAGATATGTGTGTTTGCTTGGAAATGTATACAATTGTTGCACAAGATTTATGACAGGCACAGTTAGAATATTAAAATAGTTATAGTTTTGGCTCCTTAAGATGTATGTTCCCATTATCAACGCGATTATACAGGGTGTTTCTAAATTCTCATTACAGACTTTGAGGGCTTGTAGTAGGGACCAAGACGGTTAAGTTTAGCACAGAAACTGGTGTCCGGAAACTACAGTCTTCCCGCTACCCGCAAAAAGCCACCACAGCACACGATCACAGCTCACGCATTTTCGGCGCTCTGTCCGACTCCTGCTGCTTGTCGTGTGGGTCCAATTACAGGTGGGGCTCGATGTGATGACCAACGACGTCAACACAGACACGGTACCATCGTACCAAGTTCTGGTGCACACGATCACCAATCCCTGGTCCTCCAACATCCACCAAGGCCATAACCCGCGCCAGTAGGTCTTCTTCGGATTCCACAGGGGTCACGTAAAACAAGGTTTTTCATGGAGGATATGGGACATTAGGTGATCGTTCAATGACGTACGTTCTTTAGTCAGTGGCGTGAAAAATTCGGGAGATTTGAACATGTGCTGTGGTGGTTTTTTGCGGGTGTCGGGAAGACGGTACGTTTCCGGTCACAAGTTCCTGTGCTAAACTTAACCGTCTTAGTTCCCACTACAAGCCCTCAAGCACCCTGTATTAGGCCTACCCACGGACTTCAACTAACAAGTACCGTACGGTACATTCTCTGGAGGTTTCTGTTGACAATCTCAAGATACTCCAGTCAGAGTGCAATTGCCAGTAATTACACACGGTCTCATTACCATTGCAAATATGTAATTAACAGCCAATTAGATACAGGCACAAACACTACGCTGGAACCCTCACTTAACAAAACAGTTTCAGCAGTTTACACCCACGTGCTCTCCTGCAACCATCTCCATCTTGGGCGCATGATTCATGCTAGCATTACCTAGGAATTATTCGTAACTTATGAGCCATTCAACTAATGTTCACAATTCTTAGCATTCAGATAGTTTTATATGAAGACTACCGGTTTTCTACGTGATGATTATGTTATATGAGAGTGCATATTGTACGCGGCCGCCATCTTAAAATTATATGGATAGTTGGTTGGTTTCTTAGTGTAAGTGCTGCGACAACGCGATCATGTAGTTCCGTGTACTTTGGGTGTGTCTAGAATGTGTCTGATGACCGGTGTTAATTGTGATAACTGCATTAGTGTGTGTTATCTGTTTTTAATTCAAGGAAGGACTGCAAACAGTAATTTCGAGTAGTTCCTACTTCTGCTACCAAATGCTACCGTCCAAGACACCTAGCTTGCGGACTTGCCTACCAGATGGCATCGCAGTCAGCACCTGGAGGCGAACGTTGGAACTAATAGAGTGTTATCTATTCTAACCTGCAAATTTAGCTTCACACATGTGTAGTTAGTGGAAGGTTCTTTTACATGCCATAAATCTAAGACATGGGCCCGCCGGCTTTACTTCCCCTCCGTAGGAAGGCATACTGAGGGATTTTTAACGCTCTTAAAAAATCCGACGATTTTCGGGTTTGAACCCACGATCTTTGGCGTAGTAGTTCAGCATTCTACCGACTACGCCATCAAAGCCGTTATTAACTCACGACATAATAGCACAATTATCGCAAACTTTGGGAATCACGCTTGATCGTACCCTGAGCTTCAGGAAACTTTGTAGAGAATTGAAGTGCAAGATCACCTCAAGGAATAGCATACTGTGGAAGTTGATAGGTTCAACATTGGGAGCGAACCCTCAGGTTCTACATTCAACAGCTT
The DNA here is from genome assembly GCA_946902985.2 of Meconema thalassinum. Lineage (NCBI taxonomy): Eukaryota > Metazoa > Arthropoda > Insecta > Orthoptera > Tettigoniidae > Meconema > Meconema thalassinum. Next base: position 210,809,096 of record OX336396.1, on the reverse strand, counting down.
TGGGACATTGCTTCGCAGCAGGAGAGTGTGAATCATCAGTGTGGGGAGCATCTGCCCATTCCAAGCAGGTGGACATAGCTCTTAACGAGTCCACTCGTATTGTCACTAGACGTCTGAGACCTACTACAGTGCTGAAGATCTACCTCTCGCTGGCATTGCGCCTCCAGCTATTCGACGCGAGGTGGCTGCAGAGAAGAGAAACATAAGCTTGAGACAGTACCCCGACACTCAATGTTCAACCACAAGGTGACCACTCATCGCTTAAGATCCAGGAAGAGTTTTATCATTTTAAATGATCTTGTCGACTTCGTCGTTACGCTTGGGTCTGTCATTACGTTACGGTGACGGACGGACAGATGCACTGAGGTGTGTGACGTCATAGTACCGCTCGGTGCATGTGTACCTCGACAATCTCTACTTCGTTAGTATAAGACAAAAATCCTAGATTCTTGGATGTCACGGGTAATCTCGAGAACCACTGGATGGATTTTGATTCGGTTTTCACCATTCTGTAAAGGATATCTCGAGGAAAGATTCTGTAGAAAATAATTTATGTATGATCAAAGGAAGCCAAGCAGTAACGATTTCAGTGAAAAAGTCGAAAACGAACTTGGCGTCCGTGCGCTTCTTAAGCTTACGCTGGGCAAACCGTTAAAAATATCAATATACTATGAGCGTAAGAATTGGTCAGCATGAAAAGTTCTACAAAAAAGTGCGCGAGAGCATTTCTCTATCTTCAATACATCGCCCACTATAAGTGTTTTTAGACTGGATGGAAGGGGCTAGTCCCCGCGCGCTCTGGTGAGCGTGCGGCATTCCCCGCGCTGGACCTTGCTTTGCCCTTGGTTTGCATTTGCTCTTCGCGAGTAATTTGAAACAAGATAAGCAAGATAAGTATTATGCAGATAATTTCCTAACATGTCAAGAGTCTTTGGCTTCGAGCGAAGCGAGAAGCCTCCAGCCTTTCTAGCATTTTTCAGCATTTGTAGCATTTAAAATGATACAAAGTCTAGTCTTTCAGACTGACTGTCATTTTTTTTATTAATAGAACATTACCCCTTCATACCAAACCAGACGTCCGGCGTGTGTCACTCTGGAAACAAATAGCCTAGTACCAGAAGGGTTTACCCCTAAAGAAGAACTGAGCAGTGGTACTCATTTGCCTTATACCACGTGGAGGTCCTTAAACCGGAAGAAAACAGAATGGCCTAAGTGTCGTAGCAAGCTTGTGAGGTGGGGTTATGCAGAAGATCCATGATGTGACTGTGGAGAAATCCAGACTCCACAGCACGTGCTCACGTGCCAAGATCTGAATAACACCTGCAGCTGGGAAGACCTTATGTTGGCCACAGACCGGGGGATAAGACCTGCAGAGTCCTGGAGAGGAAGAATTTAGTGTGTCTCCCGAACACGTAACTGAAATACGGTAATATACACTAGTGTCCAAAAGTTAAGCATAATCACTAAATGAGGCCTTACCGCCTGATAGGAATGTCAGGCAGATTGCTGAACAAACGTAAACTGAATCTCACACCATATGTCACACAACTTGTCAAAAAAAAAAAAAAACAGTGTCAGAAAGGTTCTGGTGGCTAAGGTACACCATTGACAACAACTAACAACACTTGGCAATGTCTTCCACAACAAAATATGCTGTTAATGGGGTGTATGGTTAACCCCTAACGGCCACACAAGCTTCGCAGTGACGTGGCGTGCTCTCTATTAGATGGTCCAAGAGCTCTTGTGGCAGTCGATCCCATTCCTCCGAAAGGGCAATGCGAAGGTCGTTGGTGGAGGCTGACGGGATACAATTTGCCTCCCCAATATATCCCAGGCATGTTCTATAGGATTCAGATCCGCAGAACTCGCTGGCCAGTCCATGCCGGCCCAGCCAGATATTCATCCACCAGAGCAGCGCAGTGCGGTCGGGAATACTTGGACAATGCTTGGAATCGAGCTACAGAATGGATGGAAATCTTTTAACTAGACTGAATACGGTCAAGGATCTAGGGTTGTATATAAATCATGATTTGAGTTTCAAATATCATATTGATAAAGTAGTGAATGATGCACTTAGAACTCTGGGCTTTATTTTTAGAAATTCCAAGGAGTTGACGAATGCAAAGACAATCATTACACTCTTCAATGCATATGTGAGAAGTAAACTGGAGTTTAATGCGGTAGTCTGGACTCCAATGAACGAGTCACATATAAATAACATAGAAAGACTGCAAAATAAACTGTTACGCTTCTTATATTACAAGAAGTACTCTGTATCAGCCATCCGTTGTAGAATTCCTTACTCTAACTTGTTGTCAGAATTCCAAATGACTAAACGTTCAACACGCAGGCTTATTGCTCAGCAGATATATTTGTATAAAATTATCAATGGTATCTCAGACACGAGTGAAACTTTAGGGCAAATAAATTTCAATGTGAGAAAGAAATGTCTCAGAAAACGAGAACTCCTAATAGATAAAAAATCTAATACAAATTTCAATAAAAATTCCCCGATATTGAATATGTGCTTTACTTACAACAGGCTCTCAGCTGACAACAATTTAGATTTTGGAATGTCCTTGCTAAATTATAGAAGACAATTACACTTAGTTTTAGATGCCAAATGATTCACTATAAGGAAGATATTAAATTTAGCTGCTATTAGTTTTAGGTTTAACTTTCTTACCATCTTCCATTGCTATTGTAGGCTATTAGTACCTAAAGACCGGGTGAGTTAGCCGTGGTGGTTACGGCATGACTGATGGCAGTCGCTCACATCCGGGAGGCGAGGAGGTTCGAATCCCCCCGCCGGCAACCTTGAAGATGGTCTTCTGTGGTTTCCCATCTTCCTTCCAGGCAAATGCCGGGGTTGGTCCCTAACTATAGGCCACAGCCGCTACCTTCCAACTCCGCGTCCTTACATTCCAACTTCCCTCCTTCCCTCCCCAACGATACTTGTAGCTCACCCATTGGGTGTCCGTCTCGAAGCAGCTACAAAACTGGCGAGCCGAACATGTCCTCGGACACTCCCGGCACTAAAAAGCCATACGCTAAAAAAAAAAAAAAGTACCTAAAGATATGAATCTAGTTTTGCTTTATGTGTCCAAATATTAAAAATCATGCTTCATTTACTGGTATTGCGACTTGAACTTGTGTGTATTCCTTGTTAACAATTTCTTTTCTTTTTCGCCTACTTTCGATTTTTGCAAAAAATTAAAGTAGACTTATGAGATCACTACAGGGCGAAAAAAAGTGTGTCTGTCTGTGTGTGTGTATGTGTGTGAGTGTGTGTGTGTGTGTGTGTGAGTGTGTGGACTCTGAATGTCTGTCCCCCCCCTATCAATTCGAACACGGTGAGCGCAAATTGAACGAAATTTGGTACAAAGGTAGCACTAGCAAAGGACACCTCAGTGTCATGTTTTATATCGCCGCCATCTTGACGGAAACGCAATGGCGGCCACACAAATGTTCAAAGCTTAAATCAAATTACGACTAACCTAATCATCCGATCTCTACCAAATTTTGCAACAACATACCTTTATGGAGGGAGCATCCTTTGACAAATCTAATAGGTCATTAGCCTAATAGTTTGCGGATGGCGGCCATCTTTGTGTCAAAATCGATTACCCCTATTAATTCAAACACGGTGAAACCGAATGGAATGAAATTTGGTGCAGAGGTAGCACTAGCAAAGGGCACCCCAGTGTCATGTTTTATATCGCCGCCATCTTGACGGAAAAGTAATGGCGGCCACCCAAATGTTCAAATCTTAAATCAAATTACGACTAACCTAATCATCCGATCTGTACCAAATTTTGCAACAACATACCTTTATGAAGGGGGCATCCTTTGACAAATCTAATAGGTCATTAGCCCAACAGTTTGCGGATGGCGGCAATCTTTGTGTCAAAATCGATTACCCCTATTAATTCGAACACGGTGAAACCGAATGGAATGAAATTTGGGGAGGTAGCACTAGCAAAGGCCACCTCAGTGTCATGTTTTATATCACCGCCATCTTGACGGAAACGTAATGGCTGCCACACCAATGTTCAAAGCTTACATCAAATTACGACTAACCTAATCATCCGATCTCTACCAAATTTTGCAACAACATACCTTTATGGAGGAAGCATCCTTTGACAAATCTAATAGGTCATTAGCCTAATAGTTTGCGGATGGCGGCCATCTTTGTATCAAAATCGATTACCCCTATTAATTCGAACATGGTGAAACCGAATGGAATGAAATTTGGTACAGAGGTAGCACTAGCAAAGGGCACCTCAGTTTCATGTTTTATATCGCCGCCTTCTTGACGGAAACGTAATGGCGGCCACACAAATATTCAAAGCTTAAATCAAATTACGATTAACCTAATCATCCGATCTCTACCAAATTTTGCATCAACATACCATTATGGAGGGAGCATCCTTTGACCAAACTAATAGGTCATTAGCCTAATATTTTGCGGATGGCGGCCATCTTTGTGTGAAAATCGATTCACCCTATTAATTCGAACACGGTGAAACCGAATGGAACGAAATTTGGTACAGAGGTAGCATTAGAAAAGGCCACCTCAGTGTCATGTTTTATATCACCGCCATCTTGACGGAAACGTAATCGCGGCCACCCAAATGTTAAAGGCTAAAATGTAATTACGACCAACCTAATAATCTATTCTCTACCCAATTTTGCAACAACAAATCTTTATGTGGGAAGCATATTCTGACCAAACTACTAGATCATCAGCCCAATAGTTTGCAGATGGTGGCCAAGTATGTGTGCAAATCGATTCCCCTATCAATTCAAATACGGTGAAACCGAATTGAACGAAATTTGGTACAGAGGTAGCACTAGCAAAAGGCTCCTCAGTGTCATGTTTTATATCGCCGCCATCTTGACGGAAACGGAATGACGGCCACCCAAATGTTAAAAGCTTAAATCAAATTTCGACCATCCCAATAATTTGATCTCTACCGGATTTTGCAACAACATGCCTTTTTGAGGAAAGCATCTTAATGACTGACTACAAGGTCATCAACCCAATAGTTTGCAAATAGCGGCCATGTATGTGTGCAAATCCATTCCCCAGATCAATTCAAACACGGTGAAACCGAATTGAATGAATTTTTTTACAGAGGTAGCACTAGCAAAGTTCACCTCATATTCATGTTTAATATCCCTATAGCACGTTGTATTTCAACAAGCTACTAGAACCAACATTCAATTACACTCCTTGAAAAGGACAAAGAGTTATAACAATACCCATGCATTTAGGAGAAAGTAGGCTATATGTTCTTTACTGAACATCTTGTTTAATTTAATTTTTTAATTTTTTAAACTTCAATTATCAATTTTTAATTTTCATTTTTAGCCTACTTTCGATTTTTGCAAAAAATGAAAGTAGACTTATGAGATCACTACAGGGCGAAAAAAAGTGTGTCTGTCTGTGTGTGTGTATGTGTGTGAGTCTGTGTGTGTGTGTGTGTGTGGACTCTGAATATCTGTCCCCCCTATCAATTCGAACACGGTGAGCGCAAATTGAACGAAATTTAGTACAAAGGTAGCACTAGCAAAGGAAACCTCAGTGTCATGTTTTATATCGCCGCCATCTTGACGGAAACGTAATGGCGGCCAGACAAATGTTCAAAGCTTAAATCAAATTACGACTAACCTAATCATCCGATCTCTACCAAATTTTGCAACAACATACCTTTATGGAGGGAGCATCCTTTGACAAATCTAATAGGTCATTAGCCTAATAGTTTGCGGATGGCGGCCATCTTTGTGTGAAAATCGATTGCCCCTAATAATTCGAACACGGTGAAACCGAATGGAACGAAATTTGGTACAGAGGTAGTACTAGCAAAGGGCACCCCAGTGTCATGTTTTATATCGCCGCCATCTTGACGGAAACGTAATGGCGGCCACACAAATGATCAAAGCTTAAATCAAATTACGACTAACCTAATCATCCGATCTCTACCAAATTTTGCAACAACATACCTTTATGGAGGAAGCATCCTTTGACAAATCTAATAGGTCATTAGCCTAATAGTTTGCGGATGGCGGCCATCTTTGTGTCAAAATCGATTACCCCTATTAATTCGAACACGGTGAAACCGAATGGAATGAAATTTGGTGCAGAGGTAGCACAAGCAAAGGGCACCCCAGTGTCATGTTTTATATCGCCGCCATCTTGACGGAAACGTAATGGCGGCCACCCAAATGTTCAAAGCTAAAATCAAATTACGACTAACCTAATCATCCGATCTCTACCAAATTTTGCAACAACATACCTTTATGGAGGGAGCATCCTTTGACAAATATAATAGGTCATTAGCCTAATAGTTTGCGGATGGCGGCCATCTTTGTGTCAAAATCGATTACCCCTATTAATTCGAACACGGTGAAACCGAATGGAATGAAATTTGGTACAGAGGTAGCACTAGCAAAGGGCACCTCTGTTTCATGTTTTATATCGCCGCCATCCTGACGGAAACGTAATGGCGGCCACACATATATTAAAAGCTTAAATCAAATTACGATTAACCTAATCATCCGATCTCTACCAAATTTTGCATCAACATACCATTATGGAGGGAGCATCCTTTGACCAAACTAATGGGTCATTAGCCTAATATTTTGCGGATGGCGGCCATCTTTGTGTGAAAATCGATTCCCCCTATTAATTCGAACACGGTGAAACCGAATGGAACGAAATTTGGTACAGAGGTAGCACTAGAAAAGGCCACCTCAGTGTCATGTTTTATATCACCGCCATCTTGACGGAAACGTAATCGCGGCCACCCAAATGTTAAAGGCTGAAATGTAATTACGACCAACCTAATAATCTATTCTCTACCCAATTTTGCAACAACAAATCTTTATGTGGGAAGCACATTCTGACCAAACTACTAGATCATCAGCCCAATAGTTTGCAGATGGTGGCCAAGTATGTGTGCAAATCGATTCCCCCTATCAATTCAAACACGGTGAAACCGAATCGTACGAAATTTGGTACAGAGGTATCACTAGCAAAAGGCACCTCAGTGTCATGTTTTATATCGCCGCCATCTTGACGGAAACGGAATGACGGCCACCCAAATGTTAAAAGCTTAAATCAAATTTCGACCATCCTAATAATTTGATCTCTACCGGATTTTGCAACAACATGCCTTTTTGTGGAAAGCATCTTATGACTGACTACAAGGTCATCAGCCCAATAGTTTGCAAATAGCGGCCATGTATGTGTGCAAATCCATTCCCCAGATCAATTCAAACACGGTGAAACCGAATTGAATGAATTTTTTTACAGAGGTAGCACTAGCAAAGGGCACCTCATATTCATTTTTAATATCCCTATAGCACGTTGTATTTCAACAAGCTATTACAACCAACATTCAATTATACTCCTTGAAAAGGACAAAGATTTATAATAATACCCATGCATTTAGGAGAAAGTAGGCTATATGTTCTTTACTGAACATCTTGTTTATTTTGTGTTCTAATGTATTTTTATCTTGTATTATCTGTGTGTAAACAATTTTTTAATTGTTTGCTACAGTAATTGGGGCAATAAATAAATAAATAAATTATCGTCCATTAAGAGGAAGTCTGGGCCAACCGCACCCCTGAAGAGTCGAACATTTGGTCTCAGTACCGCATCCCTGTATCTCCGAGCGTTCACAGTGTTCCTCGGACCACCAATGAAGATGTGCAGATCCGTACGGCCATTCAAGATGATACCGCCCCACACCATGACGCCACCACCATCATACTGGTCCCGTTCCACGATGTTCCTGTGGTTGTATCGGCTACCCGTTTCTTTCCAAATTAATGTGCGACGGGAATCGTTCTGCAAACTGAAGCGGGATTCATCAGTGAAGAGCACATGCCTCCAGTCATTCATGGTCCAGTTTTGACCTTGACGGCTCCACAGTAAACGGACCCGTGTCTGCGCTGGAGTGAGCGGGACGCACACCGCTGGACGTCTGGCAAACAGCCCTGCCGTTCTGAGCCTCCGATACACAGTTTGCCGGGAAACGGCATCCCTTGAGACGGATGCAAGCTCCGCCGACATTTTTCTTTCAGGTGCACTCCGACTTCGTCGGGTAGTTAAGGCCATATATCGGTCCTGATGTGGGGTGGTTACTCTTGGTCGACCTGGTACTGGCCTACGACTAACATCTCCTGAGTCTCGAAATCTTTTCCAAAGCCTGGAAATGACACTTTGTGGCACATTCAAGGATACGGTGACTTCGGTCTCTGTCTGGCCTGCTTCCAGGCGGCCGAGTATTCTACCCTGCAAAACGGGGTCCAAATGCGTCGTTGTGCCATTATGATGTCACGTTCACCACGAGGCTACACTCCGCAAATTATATCAGGACAAACACGACTGAGGGAATATGGGGCGCAGGCACTAGCTGTGTATACCTTGCGGTTACGCCGCTAGTCAAAGCAGGGAATACGCCTTTCCTATACAGAGCGAACACGTAAGGTTGATAGGTGCATATGTCGTGCGATTTGCGGTCTATTTCCTGTTGCCCTGCTTATTCATAACTTATGCTCAACTTTTGGACACTAGTATATATAACGCAAAATTAGTGAGATAGGAGTATCATAGAAACGACCTCACTACCTTTATTCATAACTAGTAGTAGTGCCCGGCTTCGCCCGGTGGATTTATTTGTTTTATGGATGATAATTAATACTACTACAGAACTGGCACATGATACTTAAACTAATAGAAAAGAAAATATTTCTTAAATAGAAATTTTTGTGGAGGTGGTGGTGGTTGTAGTGGGGGTGATAAGTAGTACAGTATATTGGACGTAACATTCAGGTCATTTTCCCGTTATGTTGATAATAATGTATAGGGAAACGGCTGTTTACTAACTACAGCACTGACACATGTAATTTACAAACAAATTTTAAAATATGTTTAGAAAGAGGAGTCAGTGAAATAAGACACTGCCTAGGGCTTATATCTCATTGGCTGCTAGAAATGTAGAGACCAATAGTGTCGTCTTTTGTCACATAGCACCATAGGAAAATAATCGGAAAACTTTGGAAAACTTCGGCTGTCCCGAGCTCCTGAGGTAGAATAGTATCATTTACAGCCACAGAGCGCTCAACGATAAGTTTCGGAATAAATGAAGGTAAATTTAAAAGCACTAACGCTTATTGTAGCTAATAACCTCAACGTACTGCACCAACACCATAGCACTTATACAGAGGCATAATATGTTCATGATGATAATTGTTTTAAGAGGCCTAAGAAATCTTTTTGGACGAATTCCCCGCCCCGGTACTACAATTTATAAGCAGAGCAAGATTAAACTATTTCGTAACTCTGTACCAGAACACTTGTAGAGGCGACGTGATGCAGCCCGAATTGCCAGTCAACAATGGACTTATTAAAATACCCTTACAGTTACACTAATACGGACATGAATGGTTCTAGGGCCTTGAAAATCCACAGCCTGCTTCCAGTCTCCGACCGGGTCAGGAATGGAATGAATGAAGCCCCCATCTAGCGGCGAGGATATGAACTGTGCCGGCTGCCGAGGCCTGGCGCACTCCTCTGGGGCAATGATTAAATGCATGACAGATGAAATGAAATGATAGTGGAGAGTGTTGCTGGAATGAAATATTGACAGGGAAAACCGGAGTACCCGGAGAAAAACCTGTCTGCCTCCGTTTTGTCCAGCACAGATCTCACATGGAGTGACCGGGATTTGAACCACGGACTCAGCGGTGAGAGGCCGGCGTGCTGCCGCCTAAGCCACGGAGGCTTCTGTAGGGCCTTAATATGTGGTTTTCAAGTTCAGTTTGTTATTCTAAATGTAGGGAATGGAGAGCGTTGCACAACATATCAAGTGGACAGTGTTACCAGCAGGGTTTCAAAGTGTAAGTAAAATTTGGTGTAATTAGGAGGAACGGTGTAGATTTGTGCCAAAGGGCATAAATGCAGGAATTGGAGTGGTCTGTCCAAAATTTCATGTAAACTGTGTTACTCGCAGGGTTCCAAAGGCTAAGGATACACATTTTGGTTCAGATCGGTGAAACAGTATAGATTTGTGCCAAAGGGCCTAAATGCAGGGAATGGAGTGGTCTGTCCGAAATTTAAAGTGAACAGTGTTACCAGCAGTGTTCCAAAGGGTGTGTATACAAATTTTGGTTCAGATCGGTGAAACGGTGTGGATTTGTGCCAAAGGGCATAAATGCAGGGAATTGAGTGGTCTATCCGAAAATGCATGCGAACAGTGTTACTCGCAGGATTCCAAAGGGTAAGTATACAAATTTTGGTTCAGGTTAGTGAAACGGTGTAGATTTGTGCCAAAGGGCCTAAATGACGGGAATGGAGTTGTCTGTCTGAAATTTCATGCAGACAGTGTTACTCGCAGGGTTCCAAAGGGTAAGTATACAAATTTTGGTTCAGGTTAGTGAAACGGTGTAGATTTGTGCCAAAGGGCCTAAATGCGGGGAATGGACTGATCTTTCACAAATTTCATGTAGACGGTGTTACTCGCAGGGTTCCAAAGGGTAAGTATACAAATGTTGGTTCAGATTAGTGAAACGGTGTAGATTTGTACCAAAGGGCTTAAATGCAGGGAATGGACTGGTCTTTCATAAATTTCATGTAGACGGTGTTACTCGCAGGGTTCCAAAGGGTAAGTATACAAATGTTGGTTCAGATTAGTGAAACGGTGTAGATTTGTGCCAAAGGGCCTAAATGCTTGGCATGGAGTGGTCTGTCCGAAATTTAACATAGCCTAAACTATTACTCTTGAATCAGGCTATCATATACAAAAATAATTTTTCGAATCCGACTGGTGGTTGCAGAGATTAGCGCGTTTAAACACACAAACTCTTCAGCTTTATTATATTAGTATAGATAATAAAACAGTGAATTTAGCGCGCAGCGACAATCTTGGAATTATAAAATATGCAAACAAATAATTATATATAAGGTATTTTATATGTACAGTATTTATCTCACACTAGCATTAATGTAGAATCACATGGGTTTTTGAAGGCAAATGAACACCCCCGTTGTATTCAAGATGGTGGCTGAGCACACTATTCAAACTTCAAGATCAATAACTCAGGACCCAATTGCGCAATTAACACGGAACTTTGTAAGAGGGGAGAAACAGATAAGATATCTCGCATGCAATAATCTTAAGACTATCACAATTCATATAGCACGTAGCTGCCATCTAGAATATAAGGGTGTATCTTAATTAAGCCGACAAAAAAATCAGGGATGCTCTGCGTGTTATGTAAAAGGCGATGGCACAATCGGATTGGTGGAGAAAATTTTTCCCTTCGAGAAAATGAGGTTACTTTGTTACTTCCGGGTGCACGCTTCAAATTGACGGGCTCGCCGTATTTGCTGAGCCAGAGTGCAAGCCGAGGCGAACGAGGAAACTTGCGCATGCCCGCCAGCATATCTCTGTCACCTTCTATCACACTCCCTTCCCTTGCCTGAAGCACAGCAGTGGCCAGCGGCTTGCTCTCTATTTCAGTAAATACGGCGAGTTCATAGATTTGAATCGCGCGCCCGGAAGTAACATAGTAACCTCATTTTCTCGAAGGGAAAATTTTCTCCGCCAATCCAATTGCGGCATCGTCTTTTACATAACACGCAGAACGTCCCTGATTTTTTGTCGGTATAATTAAGATACGCCCTGTATAAGACAGTAATATTGCCAATCCATTATTTATTTATTTTCCGTGTCCGAATCAAATTAGATTTTGCCAGTAAGTAACAGTTACAGCATTAGTATTTTCAGCCATAAGATCGCCTTTTGAACATATGTCCTCCATCAAGGGGCGGATCAGCAGGTGTTCTGGATCTTGTAACATGCTGCAGTCGCAGAACTAAGCATTGTTGACGAGCATGTTCCATTTCTTGAGATTGATCTTGCAGCGTGAAACCTCCGTCCTCAGCATGTTCAATGATTTCCAAGTTCCATATGGCAAGTTGTGATCAGGTGCCATTTTTTCTGATAGAGGAATAATTGGGTCTTTAGTTCCTGTCTTCCATATTTTCTTGTGAGCCTTCGAGGGTTGTTACTCCACTCAAAAATCTGTGTATTACAATGACGAAACGCAGCTAATATGTAGTCTCACATTAAAGGCTTTCTCTTCAGAAGGCGTAAGATGAACATTCAACCTGGTGGATGGGCATTCTATTCTAATGACTGATTTTTTTCTTTAAAAATTAAACACACTCATGCAGCCATCACAATAGCACTGTTTATCAGGCGAATGTTCCACGCACACCCAAGCACACAGGTCTAAATGACCACGATATCCTAGCCTCTCATATGAAACTGCAACTTTACCGCTGCGCTACGCAGTTGTTCGGTACAGAGAGACTCAGAATACAATTCCTGCATTGAATAATGTCCGAAATATTTTAGCTCTGGAAGTAATAATAATATAATAATACCGTACGGCCTCGGTTGCCGGGTGCAAGCTTTGTTATTTGACACCCAGAGGGCAGCTTGCATGTCGAATTTCGTCGTTCCTTGGAACGCTATGAAAGTCAAGGAGGTTAGATATCTAAGTTCCTTTACACTGTAGCACTTTCTGGTAGAGAATGGAGGAACTTTGTGTTGGCGGAAAATCCCGAGATTAATTTTGCCATTATGAACACGGCCTACTGAATTCAATTGGGTTCTTTAACCAGCCAACAACGTTTGACAAGCATGTCGTAAGTTTTGTCGCCTTTCAAAAATCACTTACCAAGGCCAGGAGCGAACCTGAAAGCTTGAGGCTAGTAGACCGGCACGATAACCATTCACCCACCGTGGCAAGCTAGCTGCGGAAAAAGAAGCCTCAAGAGCTTGTCATTTTAAATGTACATCTCAATTTTGAAACATTCTGTATAACCATGAAAACAAAATCAATCACTCTTCCTCTGTCTCTCTTCTGCATAGAGAGCTTTAAAGTTCACAACGAAATGCTGGACGGATGATGGCGACAGCTGTCAAATTCCGTAAGTTGATCTTTTCAAACGGGATTGCGAAGTGCCATAAAGAAGCAAAGTAACCAGGGTCACACGGTTTACGTGTCCACCATGGCGAGCAAAGCCAAGAGGAAACGCTGAATAAATCATTGCAGAGCAGTATAATAGGGAATCCCCGACTGACGGGTGTAATACCAGCGCCTGACACGAGCGCTAATGCTACCGGTAATTCCCCGGCAGAATGAAGGTCAAACCAAGGTTACATCTGCCAACTATCACACACTTTCTTCATCAATCTTTAACGCAAGTAAACTTTCATCATAAGAATTACTAGAGGATTTTTTTACTGATTATCTCCAGCTTTGCATAATTTAACGCCAAAACGCAGAGCTCCGCATTAGTGACGTCGTCGTTGCCGTCTCCAGCAGTGTTGTCATGTCTACTTACTTTGAATATATCCTTCTTTTAAATCTAGTCTACTTTTGCACTTCAAAAGTTTAAGAAACATAAGAAATCGCGTTATGAAATGTTCTTTTGTTTCCCTATTCCATGGTAACCATCTATGTACACTAGGTCATTAGCGTCATCTATGCGTTACTATGAGAAGGCAAGCTCTTAGTCATGTTTTGTTAGTTTATCTATCCTTACTAGGTCAGTAGCGTCAACTATACAATGCTGTAATAAATGAGCGGGGGTCAGTCAATCGGCAGAGGTCAATAATTTGGCGGGGGTCAGTCAATCGACAGAGTTCAGTTATTCGGCGGGAGACAGTCAACCGACAGAGTTCATCAATTCGGCGGGGGTCAGTCAATCGGCAGAGGTCAATAATTCTGTGGCGTTCATTCAATTGACAGAGGTCACTCATTCAGTGGAGCCATGGTAACCATCTATGTACACTAGGTCATTAGCGTCATCTATGAGTAGGCCTACTATAAGAAGGCAAGCTCTTTGTCATGTTTTGTTAGTTTATCTATCCATACTAGGTCAGTAGCGTCAACTATACAATGCTGTAATAAATGAGCGGGGGTCAGTAATTCAGTTTGTGCCAGTCAATGGACAGGGTTCAGTTATTCGACGGGAGACAGCTAAGGTCAGTTATCCGGCAGAGGTCAGTCATTCGGAGGGGTTAGTCAATCGACATATATCAGTTATTCATCGGGGGTCAGTCAATCGGCAGAAGTCAGTCATTCAGCGGGGATCAGTCAATCGGCTGAGGTGAGTCAATTGGCAGAGTTCAGTTATTCGGTTGGAGACAGTATATCGACAGAGGTCAGTTATTCAGTGGGGATCAGTCATTTGGCAGAGGTCAGTCCTTCGATGGGTCAGACAATCGGCAGAGATCAGTCAATCAGTGGTGGTCAGTCAATCGAAAGAGGTCAGTCATTATTCGGTGGTGGTCAGTAAATCAGCAGAGATCAGTCGTTCGGCGGGGGCCAGACACTTGACAGAGATCAGTCATTCGGTGGGGATCAGTCAATCGACAGTGGTCAGTTATTATTCGGCGGTGGTCAGTAAATCAGCAGAGATCAGTCCATCGGCGGGGGCAATCACTTGGCAGAGAACAGTCGTTCGGTGGGGATCAGTCAATCGGCAAATGTTAGTTAATCGGTGGAGGTCAGTCAATCGGCAGATGTCAGTCATTCAGTGGTGGTCAGTCAATCGGCAGAGATCAGTCATTCGGCCGGTGACAGAAAATCGGTAGAAGCCAGTCATTCGTGAGGTCAGTCAATTAGCAGAGGTCAGTCATTCACCAGAGCCAGTCAATCGTTGGGGAATGTACAATCGTTAGAGATCAGTCATTTGGTGAGGTCAGTCAATCGGCATAGATCAGTCATTTGGCGGGGGGACATACAATCGGCACAGAGATCAGTCAATCGGCATAAATCAGTCATTTGGCGAGGGGACAGAAAATCGGCAGAGATCAGTCATTCAGCGAGGTCAGTCAATCGGCAGAGGTCAGTCATTCGCCAGAGTCAGTCAATCGGCTGGGGATGAAATTCGGCAGGTATCAGTCGTTCGGCGAGGTCAGTCATTCGGAGGAGTCAGTCATTCGGCGGAAGTAGGACAATCTCAGAGGTTGGTTTGCTGTTGATCGGCAGATAGTCAGCTGGAACACGTGTGGTGTCCACCTGAGCTACCAAGGGGCACGGAGAACCAGTGCTTGTATTTTATTTATGGATTCATTTGAAATCCAGTTTAATCCTTTTAAGCACGGTCGTGGAGATCTTGGGCGTTAAGCTAACAAGTTCTTTCATCAAGGAGTATTCCCGTATTTACAGAATCACATCCTGCTCCCATCGTTTTCTTGTATAGCAGGAAGTGTATTGTAAACCATATTGGAAGCTATCGGTAAGGACACGATAAAGAACCAGGTAATTAATCTTGCATAACTTAAATCCGTGCCAATCAGGTGAAAAATGGTGAAATGGTGACGTGTTCGATCACTGGTAGAACAATCAGAACAATATCAATTGGATGATTTTGCCAATGATAGGCTACCGTTCGAGTGCCGTACAACAAGTCAGAATTAAATAACGTTGCAATGATTCAGTACCAACCGATTACCTCAATAACTACTTAAACATGGAGCTTTCGGCCATTCTGGATGTTGAGTGTTCAAGACAAGAACAACATCAGTAGCTCTTATCCTCGGCCTACTGTAACCACTGGAAGTAATTCCAGGAATCCTCATTCATCAAGCTGAGGCAATATTTGGAGTAGCATAATGTGTACGGAGAACGGCTTGTAAATACAAGCTAGCAAGTGAAGTCAAATAGCTCGTCTTTGCTTTAACCCTTGCTACCTAGATAATTTGTGTACACATCTTGTTTAGCCTTTATCTTCCACTGTCTCAATTGTTAACAAGGTGTGATTTCTTTTCATTGCTTCTCCTCAAACGAAGGGTGCCTTTCACTTTCTCGCGTAAATTGGCCCTTGTCTCATATTTCCGGATATCCTCATTCTCATCCTTTTTCTTTTCATTGTCCGGCTCCGTGGTTAAATGGTTAGCGCTCTAGGCATTGGCCCAAAGTGCCCCAGGTTCGATTCCCGGTCGAGCCATCAGGGATTTTAATCTCCTGGGGTTGATTCCCGTGGCTCGGGGACTGGCTGTATGTGCCGTCTTCATCTTCACATCATCCTCATTACGACGCGCAGGTCGCCCGCGGGTGTCAACTAGAAAGACCTGCCCTCGGCCTCTCCGGAGGCCACACGATCATTCATTCATTCCTTTCATTGTATCGCCTCACGGCTGGTGAACTCGGGAGTTGGTGACCCCAAGGCACTCCTGAGCTGGGTCCGGTTTTTCCCCTTTTTCCATTGTCTTTGGGACGGGCCCTCTCTTCTTTCCCCTTTCGTATCTGCCTTTCATGGCTCTTCTTCCTTCCAAGTCTTTCAATTCTCATTCTTCGAGTGTTTATAGGCATGTCTCTATCCAGTCTATTATTTCCCTTCGAGTTTTAAAGTTTTTAAATCGGCCAACACGATTGCACCCAATTTCAAAGGGCGTGTCCCTAATCCTGAAAAAAAAATGCATGATTTATTAATATACGTACCGTAACACGAACGCTAGAAAGTCAGATAGTCACAAAACCACCATCAACCTAGCATCTAAACTACCCAGCAGGTCCTGTACTTGATTCCAGAGAGGCCTTTCTGCACATTTCCCGTATTTTTCCTTCAGACAACATATAACTTTTCAAATGTTAACATTCATCATACAATGCATGGTACACTTTCCATATCCCTTTCAATCCGAAGCATTTGTTTTTTCATCTGGTCACACAATTGTGTGGGTAGCGGCTTCGGTGGCGTAGTTGGTAGCATGCTGAACTGCTGTGTGCAAGACTGCGGGTTCAAACCCGGCCAAAGTCGTCGGATTTTTAAGGGCGTTAAAATCCCTCAGTATGCCTTCCTTCGGAGGGGAAGTAAAGCCAGCCGTCCCAAGTCATTGATTTATGGCATGTAAAAGATTCTCCCACAGAATAAACTTGTGTGAAGCTAAATTTCTAGGTTAGGTTTTGTTGGAACGCTCTATCAAAGTTCCAACGTTCACCACTAGGTATCTTTGACTTCTGGTAGCGAAAGTTGGAACTACTTGAAATTGAACGGAACTTGTAGCTCACCCTATGGGTGTCAGAAGCAGCTACAGCCTCCGGCGAGCCGAACATGTCCTTGGACACTCCCGGCACTAAAAGCCATACGATAGATAGATTGTATGGGCAAATATTATTACTTTTTATTTCTTGGTTGAGGTCGATTTTGGACTCCAGACCAGCCTGCATCGATTGTGTGGTAACTGACTACATGGAACTCCAATGTGAAGCTCCTATTGCATTCCATAAAGTTGTGAGATCTATTTGCTTTTCATATATGGACAACATGGCTGTCAGTAACTACCGACCTCTGGGTAAATATTGAAAATGAAATGAAAATCCACAGCCTGCTTCCAGTCTCCGACCGGGTCAGGAATGGAATGAATGAAGCCCCCATCTAGCGGCGAGGATATGAAATGTGCCGGCTGCCGAGGCCGGACGCACTCCTCTGGGGCAATGATTAAATGAATGACAGATGAAATGAAATGATAGTGGAGAGTATTGCTGGAATGAAATTTTGACAGGGAAAACCGGAGTACCCGGAGAAAAACCTGTCTGCCTCCGTTTTGTCCAGCACAGATCTCACATGGAGTGACCGGGATTTGAACCACGGATCCAGCGGTGAGAGGCCGACGTGCTGCCGCCTAAGCCACGGAGGCTTTCGGTTAAATATTAATAATTCGTAATTACTGCAGCAGAAAATTAATAGTCATGGTATAATAAAATAAATGCTTGCATTTTAATACGTTATTTCACATGCTCATACGAATCGAATTACTCATATTTACGTCGATGTTTTTTGCTTGTTGGCAGCCATGTTGTCCATAGATGAAAAGCAAACAGATCTCACAACTTCATGGAATACAAAAGGAGCTTCACGAAAGTTTGATGCTCTTCAGTTGGTCAACACGATTGTACCCGAATGAGATGGGTTATTCCCTAATCCTAAAAGAAGATTGCATGAGACCAATGAATACATAATACAGTGTATTTATTAATCTCATGTAAATCTTTTTAGGATTAGGGAATAACCCATCTCATTCGGGTACAATCGTGTTGACCGACTGAAAAGCACCAAACATTTCTTTACTAAGGCAATCCTGAAAACGGCCTTAAACACCATAATAAAGGAGCTTCATGTTGGAGCACCATTAGCCAGGAGGCCTAACGCACGCAATCGATGCAGGACAGTCTGGGGCCCAAAAGCGATCTCAAGTAATAAATAAATATAAATAAATGTTTGGTCAACACGAATCCACCCAAAAGAGTTGGGTTATACCCTAATTCTGAAAGACCGGCAGCGCTTGTACAGGGCTTCTGGCTTAGGCGTGGCGAAGACTGATTCACGGTCTTGAATAGTTGAAGACCTTCCTGAAGTCAATAACATACATCTTATCTAGACTTGGCAACTTGCCACAAGTACACGTGCACTGCCTACAGGCAGTACATAGGAATACGGGGCAGGGAAGGGAAAAACCAGTTCAGTGAGATAACATTCCAATTCAGTCGACCGTCACTGGTGCAAGAGGGAAGTTGATATTACTCGCAGCTACAGCGCGGTACACTCAACCAGATACGTAGTAGCCTGTACTATACAGTACAACCATAGTTGACTTTTTACAACCATATATTCACTCCAAGCAGACAAATTCCGGATTTCCATCACCATTTTAGCATTTCACCTTACATCATATGTACTACAACTAGCAAACACTGACAAATTGCATTACAAATACTGCAACTATATAATGGTACATATTGTAAATATTTTCACCAGTATTTTCAAACATAAATTTTATAGCCTAAGTGTACTGCATCTGATGATGATCGTTGGACGATCGAAACTGGTCAACCTAGTGTATTTATTAATCTCATATATTTTCTATTCAGGATTAGGGTATAACCCAACTCTTTTGAGTACATTCGTGTTGACCGACTGAAAAGCACCAAACATTTGTTTACTAAGGCATCACTGAAAAATGGCTTCAAACCCCATAATGTAAATATAAAATACGTAAAACTCAACAATTTTTCTAGGTTTACGCCGTGTCTTGTGTGGGGTTTCGCCTACGACACCAAGAGCCCGCTGATGAGCCAGCTTGGTGTTCCTAGGTGAAACCCCACACAAGACACGGCATAAACCTAGAACAATTTCTGAGTTTTAATTCACGACCCGTGAAAGCCAATATACCATCTTTTTGGAAACATTTATTGGTAGGTGAAAGGCTGCTTGAGCTTTTAGCTTTTGCAGTTAAGAGGCGCACGTGTGCTTCATAAGAACGGAGGAAGTGCACAGTTCACTACTCCTGTGTGGGTACGGGCGAGGACACCAAGAGCCCGTTGACGAATTTTAATTCATGGGCCGTGAAAGCCATAAAATACGTACTCACATAATTGCGTGGCCAGGCATTGAAAGGAGTATACGGATATAAGCATATGCTGCGTCTGTCGCCTCTCATCCGGTGATCGTCCGTCAGAGGCCGGGAAGCATTGTACGGTTGGAAAGAAACCTCTGGCACAGCCAATCAAGCTCACGCCAACAGCGTGCCTATTTCGGTGGCAAATTGTATAAGAACAGAAAATTACCAACAATAACATCAAACAAAAGGAACTATCATCGTAGTGAAGCCTCCGTGGCTTAGGCGGCAGCACGCCTGCCTCTCACCGCTGGGTCCGTGGTTCAAATCCCGGTCACTCCATGTGAGATCTGTGCTGGACAAAACGGAGGCAGACAGGTTTTTCTCCGGGTACTCCGGTTTTCCCTGTCAAAATTTCATTCCAGCAACACTCTCTACTATCATTTCATTTCATCTGTCATTCATTTAATCATTGCCCCAGACGAGTGCGTCAGGCCTCGGCAGCCGGCACAGTTCATATCCTCGCCGCTAGTTGGGGGGCTTCATTCATTCATTCCTGACCCGGTCGGAGACTGGAAGCAGGCTGTGGATTTTCATTTTAATTTTCAGTAATTACATCGTAGTATTTACGCAAAATCTCAATCTTCTCTTAAACACATCGATATGTTTGGGGAAAGGCTCTAAGACTGAGGCAGGTAATGAGTTCCAATTATCAATACCACGGTTAATGAAAGAATATTCCCCATAATTTGTACGCTGTGGTCGGACCTTGACTTTATGTGTATGATCTGCCCTGCTCAGGTAGGTGGGATTTCCCAGACGTTTGCTTAGGTCTCCTCATGCTAGCCAATTTGTGTAAGTGTTAAACATAGTCTGGATTTCGTCCTTCTATCTTCCAGAGATTCCCATCCTAGTTTTTCTATCATTCGAGTTACACTACTTCTAGGATTAAAACCGTTAAGCACAAACCTAGCAGCCTTCCTTTGTGCCATCACCAGCTCATTGATGAGCCCTACCTGATAGGCTATGGGTCCCAAACTGCTGAGCCGTATTCCCTCACCAGGGTCAAATATCCTAATTCTTTTGCGGTAGAGCTTCTGCCTTTTAATACTCGCATTACTTGTAAAATTGTAGTTAGCTAAATGTCAAGTTTTATTTTCATTAATTTATCTCGATCACCTAAACCTGTTTCGCCGATAACATTGATGATAGGCCCCTTAAAACTACTATTATCATCCTCACCATCACAGATTTCGCTGGTGGCTAACGTCACATAACCTTGAGTTTTACACCGGCCAACTACTTGGTCAGGTGACAGTGTTACACTGGCCTCCATTTCGATTCTAATGTTGAAAACACTTCAAATGACAGTTTAGCAAAAATGGAAAGTTAAGCTATTTTGACAATTGTGCCAGAAGTTAAAGAGCTCGAAGACCCGGAACAGTATCAAAATACGTGTTTTGAAATTCTCTATTATATTTCAAAATAAAATTTTGAAAATTACTTCCGGCTTAAATGATATTTTGAGAAAACATACTAAAACGCTTGTTTTTAAAATGGAACTTGTTCTACAGATCTAAAGGAAATTGTTGTTTGAATGCTTTTATCTATTCTTTGTTTCTTTATCTTTAATTTGTGGAAAGCAGTTTTTTTTAATTTCTCAAAACGGAAGTAGATATTTCGATTTTGATGTCACCATGTATGGGTCAACACTAGCGCTCGTAGTGATAGATTTAGGATACAAAGGATGTGGTCTAACTGTTGGTGTCCATGACTTGTCAGCCAAAACGGAAGTGGTATTTCGACTTTGATTTGACCGTATATGGGTCGACTCTAGCGCTCGTAGTAATACAGTATATTTAGTGAACTACACACGACAAACAATGTGGTCTAACGCTTGGTGTCCATGATTTGTCAGTGTTGTGTGTGTCACCGAGCCGCCAACGCGTAGAAGGCGAATGGCTAATACACAAAATATTCAAAAGTGGAATAATACAAATAAAAGCAGAATGTTGTAAGATTCAGCGACGAACCTGGAACGAGTCGACAACAAGATGAAGACATTGTAATAATTGAACGATGAACAACTACAACTACCTCGCCAACAAAGAAGACGAAGACAGACGATACTCGTATGGTTTCGTTCAAACAATACATGGACACCAAGCGATCGACCACATCCTTTGACGTATGTAGTTCACTACATCTATCACTACGAGCGCTAGATTTGACCCATACGTGGTGAAATCAAAATTTTAATATCTACTTCCCTTTTGACTGACAAATCATGAACACCAACAGTTAGACCATATCCTTTGTTGCATGTAGTTCACTAAATTGATGTAAAGTTTATTCTTCTCCTTCTTATTCTCCTTCTTCAGCTTTTATGGCCTCATTGGACCACTTCAGTCAATCATTTCTTGGTCCTCTTCTTCAGTAAGTTTTCTTTCCGAGTTACCCAGAAGCTTTTCATTCGCTCTGATCTTCTCAGGCGTTCCTCATCTGTAAATACCCTTTTTACTGTATGACGTTTGTCTATTTTTCGTTGAAATCTTATTTTTATTGCTTTCAGATTCTTTTTTGTTTTGTTTAAATTCGAGAGTTTAGAATTATTATTATTATTTTAGTTTATTCTTTGACAACATTATCACGGCAAATACCGGCTACATTATCTGTTACAGCCTGGTTCGGCCTTAGCAAGGAACCATCTGTACTGAGATAATTACGATTACACTGTTCAGAGACTTCACATCCATGTCGTGCCGACAGTCTCACGAGTCTCCTTCATTTGTAGGATGAGCTAAATTCCCATCTGGATCATCGAGCTTTGCTGAGTATTCGGCCAGGGTATTGTCACCAAGGAACTTCCTAACAGTATGGCATGTGTTTAACAGAACTGCCTTCTGAAGTTCACTGCGGGTGCAGATTCAATATTGATAGACTACTGTGGAGAGTTTACGGTATAACACCAGTACACGATACAATTATTGGGATGGTAGTCACCGAATCAAGTTTCCACATCTGCTTTATCTCAATTGCGAGCTCTGTATACTTAGATATTTTAGTAGCAGCTGTTGTTTGGATGTTTTGAGTGTTGGGACATGCGATATCTATCAGTAATGCCTCTTTGTGTACTTTATTGATGACAATGATATCTGGCCGGTTGTTACTGACTGCGACATTTGTCACAACTCCTCTGTCCCAATAGAGCTTGTGTGTGGCATTTTCGAGTACTGCAGATGGTGTGTATTTCCAATAGGGGACGGAGCTTTGAAGAAATTTGTACTTCAAGGCCAGTTTCTGGTGGATAATTTTGGCAACTTGATCGTGTCGATGTTTGTAGTCAGTGCTGGTAAGGTGGGAACAACCTGATATAACGTGTTGAATGGTCTCACTACATTTGCCACAGCGGCGACACTTCTCACTCTCTGTTGTTGGATCTTTTATGATAAATTTCCGATAGCTTCGAGTAGCAACAACTTGGTCTTGGATAACTACAACAAATCCCTCTGCTTCCGGAAAGAGGACCGAGTGGGTCAGCCATGCGTGCGACGCTAACTTGCCGATGTGAGGCTGGTCCAACTCATGTGGAAACTTCCCATGAAGCGCCTTCTGTTTCCAATTCCCGATCTTGTATTCAGTAGTTTTCATTTCTTTTACAGGTGGATCTAAAGATGATAGATGGAGCGGTGTGTAATTATCATCAGCAGAAGATACAGTGTGATGGAGAGGGGAGGTTTCTCCTTTGTTGTGGTAAAATGCACGCAGAGTTGTCACTTGTTTTGTATGAAGGTTCATGATGTCTATCAGTCCTCTACCACCTTCAGACCGAGGTCGAGTCAGGCGCTCTGTTGCTGATTTCGGATGGTGCATACGATGGCGTGATAAAAGCACCGATGTTTTTCGTTGCAGATCGTGCAGTTCAGTTTGAGTCCACCTGATTATACCAAAGGTGTATGTAACTGCGGGCATTGCAAATGTGTTAACTGCCTTAATGATATATTTAGCGCTAAGTTTTGAAGAGAGAACACTGCGAAGTCGTGAAGTATACTGCTCAGTTATGTTCTTCTTGATATCACCATGCCTGAGACGGGTACTCTGGGCGAACCCAAGATATTTGTACAATGCGCCTTCCTCCAACGGCTGAATACTTCCCTGTCTCTCTCCAACAGGTATTCCTTGCGCAGAGTGCGAGCCTCTAATAACCGTCTGTGTTCTACACTTATCAAAACCAAACTGCATATGGATATCTGAGGAAAAGCTCTGAGTGATAGAGATGAGATATTGTAGGTGCACTTTCGTTGATGCATACAGTTTAATGTCATCCATGTAAAGAAGATGGTTCATTTTGTACGCTTCACCATGATTACCCTTAATACTAAATCCGTAGTTGCTACTGTTCTGGATTTGCGAGAGAGGATTCAATGCCAGACAAAACCAGAGTGGGCTTAGCGAGTCTCCTTGGAAAATTCCTCGGCGAATCGGTATTAATGAAGATGTTAAACGAGTGCCACCCACTGTAAGTTGGAGGGCAGTGCTCCATGAAACCATTGCGACCTTCAGGAACCTTTTTGCTCCTCTGCGAGAATGGCGTTTTCCTCACAATGCGCACGAATTCGATTTGCAATAATGGATGTAATGATCTTATAAATGTTTGGCAAGCAGGTGATGGGGCGATATTTAGATGGGTTTGTGATTTTAGAGTCCTTTGGCCTGAGATAGGTTAACCCTCTGGCTAGGAAAACTGGAAATGTAGCAGGATTTTCCAGAAAACATTGTATGTGAATAGCCAGTAAACGGTGGGTACATGTGAGCCTTTTATAGTAGTAATTATGGATCCGGTCAATTCAAGGTGCTTTCCAATTCTGTAGGCTGCTGATGACCTGGCGTAGTTCCTCAATATCAACGTCTGTATGTGCCATTTGATTTATTCGTCTGGTAGCATTTTCTATTTCCTTATTATTATTATTATTATTATTATTATTATTATTATTATTATTTTGGTATCCTTAAATCTTAATTCCTAAGTCACGTTCACAACATTCAGTTCCTAGCCTTAAGGGCTAGAAATATGAAGTTTTTTAATATATCAATCAATAATCAAGCAATCGATTGTCAATCAATCAGTCGCCATCTTGTTTATTATTAGGAGGCGTGGTGGCTAATTGGTCAAGCTATTGGCCTCTCACTGGTGTGGACTGGGTTCGATTCCCGGTCAATGCATGTGAGATTTTCGAAGTTAAATGCCCTGTCTTGTGGTTCGGATTCCACGTAAAAATGAGGTCCCGTCGCTCATAATCACATGATTCACGGTCACGTTAAACTAGAATCTTGCTTCCTTTGTTTATTAGTATTGCTACCCATTAGCCATGTACCAGAATTCCCCTTTTTACTCTACTCGTAACCCCCAAGGGAAAATGCCCTTGCGGCCACTGTCGTGGTGGAGCAATATGTCCCCTTTAGAATGTTCTAAAACTAATCGCTGATATAGATGGCATTCTCAGCTGGTTACCGGGGGGTAATGAAAAACATTTCCCAGAAACGAGAGGAACATCTCACACAAAGTAGAGTTGCTGATTGCATTCATTGCTTCTCCTGGCGCACGATAAGTGAGGACGATTAATCTTTGTGACGTTAACGGAAACTGCGAGATATTTCAAATTAATGAAGACAAGTTTTCTTGTTCCCTTCTACCTGGGGCTGTTCATTAACAATGCTCTCCCTGTCGAGCGTGTCCGGTCATCAGCTGATATCTGGTGCAGAGTTCAAACATTACTCCTGCAAGATATAATAATTATTATTACAGCAGCATTGCAACCCTCAGAAACCGAAGAGATTAAAGTCCAGAAACCAGTCATGGAAGCTAGGTGAGAAGCTCCTGGAAACACATTTTGATGGTGATGAGATCTGGCATGAAGATTGGACCTCCTCAAATCCTGACCGCCTGGGTTTATTCCATCATCCTTGAAGAGCTCCTCCTGGTTTCAACTTACCGAGAAGGAAATGGACATCTCCAAACAGAATCAGGACAAATCATGACAGGTGTAAATTCTGGCTTCACAAGTGGGGAAGATCTGAAGACCCATTCTGCGACTGTGATAATGTGCCCCAAACCATCCAGCAGGTTGTTATGGACTGCCCAAAAAGAAGATTCAATGGATCTGTTCAAGAACTTCGCAGTGCCTCTACAGAGGCAGTGGACTGGCTGAAAGTCAGGACATTAAGTTTTGAATGTTGACCTTTAAATAATTGTATATATAATTGTAAGATAAATGTATTTATAATGTATCCTTGTTTTGCCTTACGATATATAAATAAATTATTAGTATTATGATTCTAATTACAGTGCGAGCCTTCCCTATAGAATGGAGCCTCGCCGGGCCATGTGACAGGCGAAGAGTGGTTAGTCAGCGCCAGTTGAATAGCATTTGCCGATTATATAATGTGCAATCAAAAAGTAACGAGCCGGAAGCTGTAATGCCCAAACCGGTGACGACATCGGCTAATCGTGGCGTGTGTAACGAGGTGTGGTTCCGACTAGAGCGTGGGAGGTCACAGCCCGTCGCTAGAGGGCACGCGTGCACGTCACGTGACGATACAAAACGAGCAGAGCATGCATCAATCGTACAATGCTGCCAGTCGCATTGCAAACAGTGACATGGAGGCGTCAACCGAAGAGCAAAGAGGTGTTGTTCGGTTTCTGACAGCGAAAGGAGTAGGGGGAAAAGAAATTCATCGCCGAATGTCACAAGTGTACGGCGAACACTGTATGTCCCTTGCCAGGGTCAAGGCGTGGCACAAGCGCTTCAGGGAAGGACGTGTGTCGTTAGCCGATGATGGCCGGTCTGGGGCACCCTTCTGCATTACCGATGACAACGTCCGGCTGGTTGATGCACTAATTACCCAGTACCGCCGAGTGACAGTGAACGCCTTAGCCGCCGTGGTCGAATTGAGCGTCGGAGGTGTGCACACCATCATGAAGGAACGACTGCACTTGCGCAAAGTGTGTGCCCAATGGGTGCCCCACAGTCTTCAACCACACCAGAAAGCATGTCGAATGGCCTACTGTCTTGATCTTGGTTGGACGATTGATGCATGCTTCTGTTCGCTTTGTATCGTCACGTGACGTGCACGCATGCCCTTTAGTGACGGGCTGTGACCTTCCACGCTCTGATCGGAACCACACCTCGTTGCACACGCCACGATTAGCAGATGTCGTCACTGGTTTGCGCATTCCAGCCTCCGGCTCATTACGTTTTGAACGCACCTTTTACAAGGGCGGAGCAGGAAGACCAGAATGCTGTCAAATCATTTATTACATACGGAGCTGGCAAGGCACCTTAGTTGAGATAGTTACGACTTGTGAAGTACTGTAGGCTATCTCGTATCCCGTGAACATGGTTAGGTATGGAACAAAACATATAATTTCCCTGGTGGAAACTTATCTCCTCAAGAAGAAGTCTTTCAGTTATTTTGTTCGTAAGTTTCAGCGCCGTGCGATTTTACTTGCGGAGGAACCTCAAACAAAAGGTATACAGAAACAATCCGCGTACTCTGGAGACTCTCGAGACCGAAATAACTGTACAGAAGATAAACATCGCTGAGAATGAATTACAGCGAGTGTAATAAAACTTCCTACATTGGTGCAATGTGTGCTTAGAAATTAAAGGACAGTATTTCCATCAACTACTCTGATATTTACGTAAGTAATGATGATGGTTGAATACGTTCAAAAGTGTAAATATGTTGAACTAGTTTGGCACTACGCTGCCTTGCTCGACAAGCCGGCTATAGTGGCCCGCCATTACACGGCGCCTGCGAGGTTCCGTTCTGTTGACAAGGCTCTACAGCTTGTTAAAGTTGGAACTGTAAAGCTTGAATTACAGTAAAACCCTCTAATAGTACATTATGAACAGAGCCTATAATGGCAATAATTACCATTATAGGCGAGTTGCATACGACTGTTTATGTTCGACGGTAATTATAACTATTTTATGTTCGAACATAACTATCCATACATATCTGTCGACATTTCGCCAGTTTTATGTACTCAACAGAGCGCATGGGACGCAGAGAATACCTTGTATTTGACCATGGCCTCCTGGGATACCTCACTACGATACTCGCCACGCAGTGAAATTTAAAATAGGGGGCAATGGAAGTGAGCGCAGGTGAGATGCTATCCTCACCTATTTTGTCACACAACTGTTTCTTGAGCTCTGATTGGTGGGAGAAACTGTATCATAATGAACAGTACAGTTTTCTGACATATAATATTTACATTTCGCCAGGGTCAAACATAAAGATGATTAAAGTGGGGATAAGTTAAGTAAGAGATGAAAATATATTATTTTTAATCTACGTAATCTAGAGTCAACATTGGAATAGCTGGTGAATAAAACTGTGTATTTGACTAGCGTTTCGAAGTACAAAGTTTACTCAGGCTGCACGGAATATAAAAGAGTTCGCTTTTAATCATCTCAGCACCTCGGGTTTTGACAAGGGTGATATAGGCTACTAATGAGAGGAAAATACACTTCGTTCAGTAAACTTACCGCAGGTAATATGCTACCGGAAGCAAATTAAAGGTCTGCAACGCCAGAACGTCGGATGTAGTTAAACAATTTTCATATATTTTACCCGTTGCACGCCATATCAGAATCAGGGGGAGGAACACAAAGAGGAGATAAGTGGAGGGATATCTTCATCACGAGCTTCCTGACCAAAAAACATGATTTTCAGTCGGTCAACATGGTTCTACCCAACTTTAATGGGTGTTTTCCTAAATCTGAAAAAAATTACATGATATTAATAAATAAATAGATAAATGAATAAACAAACTAACGAATACATGAATGAATCAAAGCATAAATAAATAAATAAATAAATAAACGAATGAATAAATATATACTGTAAATAAAATAATAAATAAAAGAATGTATACATTAATTAAATAATAAATTAATTAACAAATGTAATACTATGATAAATAAAAGAATAAATAAATGTATTTATTATTTTATTTATGTATTCATTCAATCGTTTATTTATTCATTTGTTTATCTATTTATTCTTTGATTCATTAATGTATTCGTTTTTTATTTATTCATTCATTCGTATATTTATTCATTTGTTTATTTATTTATTCTTTGATACATTCATACAGCATATTCGATGTTTTTTTCATTCATTCCTTTGTTTATTTATTTATTCTTTTGTTCATTCATCCATTTGTTTATTCATTTATTCTTTGATTCATTAATGTATTCATTCGTTTGTTTATTCATTCATTCGTTTATTTATTTGTTTAATTATTTATCCTTTGATTCATATATATATATATTGGTTCGTTTGTTCATTCATTCTTTTGTCTATTAATTTATTATTTTATTCATTCATTCATTGGTTTATTTATTCTTTGATTCATTCACGTATTTGTTCGTTTCTTCATTCATTCATTCATTTGTTTATTTATTTATTCTTTGATTCATTCATGTATTCATTCATTCTTTCATTCGTTATTTATTTACATATTTGTTTGTTTATTTATTTTTATTTATTTATTTATTAGTTATTTATTTATTTATTTAGTTAGTTAGTTAGTTAGTTAGTTAGTTAGTTAGTTAGTTAGTAAGTTATTGTACTACATGAACCAGCCCACAACTTAAGGCAATGTTTTATTCACTTTCTTTTCACCACAAGCAGACTTTCTGGACTGCTTAATATTGTCATGTACCGTAACCTACTTATTAATGCAGTTCTATATCAAAGGTTACAACGTCATAACTTGGCCTGTATTACTGGCCATCTCCAACAGTCACTTGCATGTGTTCCTGTAATAA
Organism: Meconema thalassinum; assembly: GCA_946902985.2. Taxonomy (NCBI): domain Eukaryota; kingdom Metazoa; phylum Arthropoda; class Insecta; order Orthoptera; family Tettigoniidae; genus Meconema; species Meconema thalassinum. The sequence goes on along the minus strand of OX336396.1, from coordinate 210,779,821 downwards.
GCCAGGGTCAGGATTCCCCAGGGTCCGCCGTGATCCCGTGCTGCACGGCAATTGAGATATGCTACGTCTGTAGGGTTACTACATGTAATACTAGCTGCATATATGCATCTATTGTGTCATAACAGCGTTGAATTATCTAGTTTTCAACTTTAGTACCTTTTTACTGTAATTCGTGCCCTAGAAACTAGCAGCTCAAACAGAGGATCTTTATCGTATGATAAACGTTTGTCTGTATGGTGTCTCAGAATATACAGAGGTGTGCAAATTATTAGACTAGAACGCAGCTTTCCAAAATTCCATTTATACTTTTGTATTCGACGATGTTGAAATGTAAATAATATACGTCAGAAAGCGGTATCATAATGGTGGTCATTATAGTACTGTCTTTCATTATGATATAGTTTCTTCAGCCAATCAGAGCTCATTCATTGACCAATTAGGTAAGGATACCTTTGCGCATGCGCTCAAAATCCAACACTTTGGACATGAATTACATGCTTTGATACTCGTGTCTTAAATATTGCCATTATAGGCTCGTTGCATAATCTACTATTATACTTTAATACATTAATAATTTTATACTTGTATACTTTTTATACTTTTTATACTTTTATACTTTTTATACTTTTATACTTTTATACTTTTTATACTTTTTATACTTTTAAACTTTTAAACTTTTATACTTTTATACTTTTATGCTTTTAAACTTTTTATACTTTTTATACTCTTATACATTTATACTTTTAAACTTTTATGCTTTTATACTTGTTATACTCTTTATACTTTTTATACTTTTTTATACTTTTTATACTTTTATACTTTTATACTTTTATGCTTTTATACATTTTATACTTTTATACTTTTTATACTTTTTATACTTTTAAACTTTTAAACTTTTATACTTTTATACTTTTATGCTTTTATGCTTTTAAACTTTTAAACTCTTATACTTTTATACTTTTATGCTTTTAAACTTTTATACTTTTATACTTTTATACTTTTATACTTTTTATACTTTTTATACTTTTTATACTTTTTATACTTTTATACTTTTATTCTTTTTATGCTTTTTATGCTTTTTATACTTTTATACTTTTATACTTTTTATACTTTTATACTTTTTATACTTTTATACTTTTAAACTTTTATACTTTTATACTTTTATGCTTTTATACTTTTATACTTTTATACTTTTATACTTTTATACTTTTTATACTTTTTATACTCTTATACATTTATACTTTTAAACTTTTATACTTTTATGCTTTTATACTTGTTATACTCTTTATACTTTTTATACTTTTTTATACTTTTTATACTTTTATACTTTTATGCTTTTATACATTTTATACTTTTATACTTTTTATACTTTTCACGGCATAATGCACTAAAATATGTTTTCAAGGCGTTGAATTTACTTCAAATGTTTAACCAAGAGTCTTAATAATATTTTCATTTAAGAAACTGAGAGTAAAATGATTTTCTATAATTTATACTATCAAAGCAGCCTTGCTAATGCAAAATTCCACACGTTTTGTTTTTATTATTTTGTCCTACTTTTTGTGTGAATTTAGAGCTGAAAGATTTGGGGTATTTTTTTTACAAATGATTCGTTCTTGAACTATTCAAAGTTTCATAAACCATGGATTGAAATCACCTTAATTTGAGGGTACATTCCAAAGTCAATGAAAAATAGAACACGGACCCAGCTCAGGTATCCATCGATATCCCCTATTCTAAAAGTTTTCCGTGTGGGAAAGGTGTAAATCCACGGGGGAGAAAACATTACAAAATAGGGTAACAAAAGACGCCAGCAGTTGGTCAATGAAATTATTTTTAATAAAAATGTGTGACTAGTTTTAATTTTTATTTGATTCTAATAATGTTCACAAATCTGTAGTGGTCAACAACATTGTTTCTCAGCCCAAATTCAAATGAGAAGGATTTGTGATTGGAACGTAGCAAATTTTTTAAAAGAAACGTTTCTTTGGCGATCTACTATTTCGATCGCAGTGAAACATGTCATACCAAATCATAAAGATAGCTTTGAAGCCAATTTTAGCCTATATTCATTTATGAAAAAAATAGGCTTATGAGATCACCTTTTGTCCGTGTGTCTGTCTGTGTGTTTGTGATGGTGTGTGTCCCCCCTAATAACTTCTAAACGGCTGGAGTGATTTCAATGAAACCCGGTAAGTTCATAGCACTATTCCGGAAGACCCCGACCGTGCCCTTCAAATTTTGTTACGTCTCACCAATCCAACATGGAGGCTGTGCGAAATATTTCACCAGCATTCAGTATCTCCGAAACTATTAGCGATATCACCCTGGAATGTTTTACGGTGATAAAGTGAACTACTAGAAGCTCACTTATGTGACTTTTGAAAACCTGGTAACTACAACACCAACATGGCGGCTAAGCGAATTTGCGATATTTAAATAGACGTTTCTCGCGATTTTACCAAACAAACGCACTGACATTCGGTACAGTATATGTTTACACACATTGTAATGCACCGACATCTAACTTCGTTCAATTGTTTACATAACCTCAAGATGGCGGCTGTGCGAAATATTTCTCCGGCATTCCATATCTCTGAAACTATTACTGGTATCACCCTGAAATTTTGTACGGAGATAAAGGGCACTACTGGAAGTTCATCTATAAGACGTTCAAAAACCGGTTAACTACAAAACGAATATGGCGGCCAATCGAATTTGAAAATTTTAAATTGACCTTTCTCGCGATTTAATGCTCTAAATGCAGTGAAACTTGGTACAGGCAATGTTTATACACATTGTAATACACTGGCATCTAATTTAGTTCAATTGCTTACGTAACCTCAAGATGTCGGCTGTGCTAATTTATAATTAAAATTTTGTTTCTTGTGTCGTAATCATGCGATCGAAGTGAAAGTTTGAATAATGAACCTACGCAATAATGTTCCTTTAATGGTACATGACTCTATGGCCTATACATATAGTAATCCAACATGGCGCCCATCCGAAATATTTAGATGGATCTCAATATCTACGAATATATTACAGCAATCAAACTGAATTTTTTAATGTTCATAGGGGCTATGAACATAAGTTCACCTATAGGACTTTGAATAATCTGGTGATCACAAATCCAACATGGCGGCAACGTGAATTAAAAATATTCAGATGATCGTTTCTCGCAATTTAACCATCCGAGTGCAGTGACACTTGGTACAGTAAATCCTTATACAAATGTTAATCCACTGGCATCTAATTTATTCAATTGTTTCCATAACCACAAGAGGGCAGCTGTGCGAAATTTTAAAATCTCGTTTTTACTTCTTGTGTCTTAATCATGCGATTGAAGTTTGAATACTACACGTACACAATAATCTTCATGTAACAGTACATAACTCTTAGACCTACATATATAAAAATCCAACATGGCGACCACCCGCAATATTTAGTCGGTTCTCAATATCTACGAATCTATTACAGCAATCAAAGTGAAATTTTGTATGTTGATAGAGGCAATTGACATAAGTAGAATGTATGAAAATAGGCTGTACAATTCTTCACGGAATTACTTGTTAAGTGCTGCCTTAATAACAATTAATATTTTAGCTTTCAGTCGGTCAACACAAAAATATTCTGATTTTTAAGAGCGTTAAAATTCCTCAGTATGCCTTCCTTGGGGGGGAGTGGGGAGGGGGGGGGGAGGGCGGAGTAAAGCCGGTGGTCCCATATCATAGATTTATAGCATTTATAGCTTCACTTGTGTAAAGCTAAATTTGAAGGTTAGATTTCGTTGAAACGCTCTATCAAAGTTCCAACGTTCACCACTAGGTGTCAGTGACATCTGGTAGCGAAAGTTGGAACTACTTGAAATTGAACGGAACTTGTAGCTCACCACATGGGTGTCCGCCTTGAAATGTCCTCAGACACTCCCGGCACTAAAAGCCATACGCTGAATCTTATTTATATATCTTCATATATATAATTCTTCGACACGTGTGTATGTGACTAAACTCCTCCAAAACGGCTGGTCCGATTTTGATGAATTTTTTATGAATATTAGAGTGGGTCCATGTATGGTTTAGATTCACAATTGGACCAGGTAGGTGGCGTAGCGACGAAAATGAAGGATGAAAACACTTTTAGAACCACAAGATACAGTCAACAAAAAGAAAACTGTTGTCATGGAAACAGCTAGCCTTAGTGAAAACTTAACACGCCGCTAAACAGGATCATCTTCCCCACTAATTCTCCCAAGCCCGTCCCATTTGCAGTGGTTTCTTCTAAAACGTTCATGAATAATTGACTTTCTGAGAATAATTCATGGTTATGTTTTTGTATCGTAGGTGGCGGTGATGTCGAATTCTTGATATTTGAAGTAGACTTCAAAACTTTCACAAATCACTTGCATCGTAGGGCTTGGCATTGTTTGGATATATCAATAACGGCACATAGAAAAAAACAACATATACGTTTGTTTGAGTGGGTCCCTGTATGGTTTAGATTCCCAATTGGACCCAATAGGCAGCACACGAGTAGATGCGACAAATGTGCGACGACGCCTGAAGCGTTTCAAAGAAGTCCCGTATGCGATCAATCGTCCGATAACAAAGAAACTTGGGTGAGATGTTGTGTCCACTCCAGGGAAGGTTTCTGGCTGAGTAAATCCATTTTACAACAGGTAGCACACGAGTAGATACAACAAATGAGCGACGACTCCCGAAGCGTTTCAAAAAAATCCCGTATGCGTTCATATACTATTCGTCCGATTATGATGAAACTTGGGTGAGATGTTGAGTACACCCCAAGGAAGGTTTATGGCTTAGTAAATCCATTTTACATCAGGTAGCGCATGAGTAGATTCAACAAATGAGCGACGACGCGCTATGCGTTTCAACTAAGTCCCATAAGCGTCCATATATCATCCGTCCAATAGCAATGAAACTTGGGTGATATGTTGTGTCCACTCTAGGAAGCGTTTCTAGCTTAGTAAATCCATTTTACAACAGTTAGCGCATGGGTAGATTCAACAAATGAGCGACGTCGCGCGAAGTGTTTCAACAAAGTCCCATAGTATGCGTTCATATACCATCCGTCTAATAGCAATGAAACTTGGGTGAGATGTTGTGTCCACTCCAGGGAAGGTTCAGGCATAGTATATCCATTTTACAACAGGTAGCGCATGAGTAGATTTAACAATGAGCGACGACGCGTAATGCGCGTCAACAAAGTCCCGTATCCGTTCATATACCATTCGTCCGATAGGGATGAAACTTGGATGAGATGTTGTGTACACTCCACGGAAGGTTTCTGGCGTAATAAATCCATTTTACATTAGGTAGCGGATGGGTAGATTCAACAAATGTGCTACGGCAAGCGAATCGTTTCATCAAAGTACCGTACCGTTATACCATTCATCGGATTGCGATGAAACTTTGGTGAATTGTCGTGCACACTCTAGGAAAGGAGTCTGGCTTAGTAAATCCATTCTACAATAGGTAGCGCACGAATAGATTCTACAAATGAAAGATGACGCGCGAATTTTTTCAACAAAGTCCTGTATGCGTTCATATAGCCTACCATTCATTCGATTGCGATGAAACTTGGGTGAATTGTTGACTACACTCCATGGAAGGTTTCAGGCTTAGTAAATCAATTTTAGAATAGGTGGCGCATGAGCAGATTCAACAAATGAGTGAAGGCGCGCGAAACTTTTAAACAAAATGCCGTATGCGTTCGTTCATATGCCATTCATCCGATTGCGATGAAACTTTGATGAGTTGTGTACACGCCAGGGTAGGTCTTCGACTTAGTAAATCCATTGTACCATATTGGTAGCGCACGAGTAGATGTAACAAATGAGTGACGAAGCGCTAAGCGTTTCAACAAAATCCCGTATGCGTTCATATACCATTAATCGATTGCGATGAAGCTTTGATGAGTTGTTGTGCACGCTCTCACGAATGTCTCTAAATTAGTAAATCCATTTCACGATAGTTTAGAGGCAGTTAACGGAAATTGAAAAAAATATGTACGGTATCCAAAAGCACTTCAAGAATCAAAATTACAACCCCACCACTTTCTTTGATTGGCATTGCAACGCATGCCGGGTACAGCTTGTCTTTATATATATAATTCTTCGACACGTGTGTATGTGACTGAACTCCTCCTAAACGACTGAACCGATTTTGATGAAATTTTGTATGTATGTTAGGGTGGGTCCATGTATGGTTTAGATTCACAATCTGGCCCGGTAGGTGTAATGAACACAATTTTAGAACCACAATTTACACACAATTTTAGAACCACAATATACAGTCAAAAACAGTCGTCATGGAAACCACTAGCCTTGGCCTTCGTGAAAGCTGATGTCTTTGGACGGTTTGTCTCTGCACGTTAGAGCCACCTGGTCTCAACCTGTGCAACTACCGCCATTACATACACTCCGCCCGTGGCGAAAAGTTGTGTTTTATACCAAAGGTGGCAGTGATGTCGAATTCTACTGTTTGTCTCTGTACGTTAGAGCGTTTCAAAGTCCCGTATGCTTTCATATACCATTCATCCGATTGCCACGAAACTTGGGTGATATGTTGAGGGAGCTCCAGGGAAGGTGTTTGGCTTAGTATCCATTTTACAATAGATAACGCACGAATAGATTCAACAAATGAGCGACGACGCGCGAAGCGTTTCAAAAATGCCCCGTATGCGTTCAAATACCATTCGTCCGATAGCGATGAAACTTGGGTGAGATGTTGTGTACACTCCAGGGAAGGCTTCTTGCTTAGTAAATCAATTTCACATTAGGTAGCGCACGACTAGATTCAACAAATGTGTGACGACGCGCGAAGCGTTTCAACAAAATCCCGTATAAGTTTATATTCCATTCATAGATTGAGATGAAACTTTGATGAGATGTTGTGTACACTTAAGTGAAGGCTTCTAACTTAGTAATCCATTTCACAGGAGGTTTCGCACGAGTAGATTCAACAAATGAGCGGCGACGTGCGAAGCATTTCAACAAAGTCCCGTATGCGTTCAAATACCATTCGTCCGATAGCGATTAAACTTGGGTGAGATGTTGTGTACACTTACGTGAGGGTTTCTAACTTAGTAAATCCATTTTACAATAGGTAGCTCACGAGTAGATTCAACAAATGTGCAACGACGCGCGAACTTTTAATCAAAGTCCCGTATGTGTTCATATACCATTCATCCGATTGCAATGAAACTTGGGTGAGATGTTGTGTACACTTACGTGAGGGTTTCTAACTTAGTAAATCCATTTCACAGGAGGTTTCGCACGAGTAGATTCAACAAATGAGCGACGACGCGCGAAGCGTTTCAATAAGGTCCCGTATGCGTTCAAATACCATTCGTCCGATTACGGTGAAACTTGGGTGAGATGTTGTGTACACCCTACGGATGGTTTCTGGCTTAATAAATCCATTTTACAATAGGTAGCAAACGAGTAGATTCAACACATGTGTGACGGCACGCGAATCATTTCAACAAAGTACCGTATGCGTCCATATGCCATTTATCCGATTGCGATGAAACTTTGGTGAATTGTTGTGTATACTCCAGGAAATGTTTCTGTCTTAGTAAATCCTGTTTTGAATAAGTAGCGCACGAGTAGATTCAACAATTGAGCGACGGCGCGCGAATCGTTTCCACAATGTCCTATATGCGGTCATATATCATTCATCCGATTGCGATCAAACCTTGGTGAATCATTGAGTACACGCCAGAGAAGGTTTCAGGCATAGTAAATCTATTTTACAATAGGTAGCGCATGAGTAGATTCAACAAATGAGTGACGGCACGCGAATCGTTTAAAGAAAATCACTTATGCGTCCATATGTCATTCATCCGATTCCGATGAAACTTTGATGAGTTGTTGTGTACATGCCAGGGAAGGCGTTCAACTTGGTAAATCCATTTTACAATATTGGTAGCGCACGTGTAGATGTAACAAATGAGTGACGACGCGCGAAGCGTTCCAACAAAATCCTGTATGCGTTCATATAATATTCATCGATTGCGATGAAACTTTGATGAGTGTTGTGTACACTTACGTGAAGCTTTCTAACTTAGTAAATCCATTTCACAGTTGGTAGAGCACGAGTAGATTCAACAAATGAGTGACAGCGCACGAATCATTTAAACCATATCCCGTATGCGTTAAATGCCATTTATCCGTTTGCGATGAAACTTTGGAGAGTTGTTGTGCACACTCCAACGAATGTTTCTAAATTAGTTAATTCAATTCACGATAGTTTAGAGGCAGTTAACAGAAATTGAAAAAAATATTGTGTATCCAAAAGCACTTCAAGAAACTAAGTTACAACACTTTCTTTGATTGGCAGGACAACGTCTGCCGGGTCAGCTTGTGTGTGTATATATAAGAAATGTCTGTCTGTTCGTCTTTTTTGCGTTCATAAACCATTCATCCGATTGCGATCAAATTTTGGTGAGTTGGTGTACATACTTTCGGGATGTTCATAGGCATATTTAATCCATTTCTCAATAGATAGCGCGCGAGTAGTTTAAACAAATGCGTAATGGCGATGCGTTCATATACAATTCATCCGATTGCGATCAAATTTTGGTGAGTTGTTGTGCACAGTCCCAAAACGTTATAGGCGTAGTAAATCCAATTTAACATAGATGGCGCGCGAGTAGCTTCAACAGAATGGTGTACGTTTGTTTCAAGAAAGTTCCACATGCGTTCATATACCATTCATCCCATTACGATGAAACTTGGGTGAGATATTCTGTACACTTCCGGCAAGGCTTCTGGTTTAGTAAATCCACTTAACAATAGGTAGCGCACGAGTAGATTCAACAAATGAGCGACGACGGGCGAAGCGTTTCAACAAAGTCCCGTATGCGTTCATATACTATTCGTCTGATAGTGATGAAACTTGGTTGAGATGTTGTGTACACTTCAGGGAAGGTTTCTGGCTTAGTAAATTCACTTAACAATAGGTAGCGCACGAGTAGATTCATCAACTGAGCGACGACGGGCGAAGCGTTTCAACTAAGTCCTGTATGCGTTCGCATACCATTCGTCTGATAGCGATGAATCTTGAGTGACATGTTGTGTACACTTCAGGGAAGGTTTCTGGGGTAGTTAATCCACTTTACATTAGGTATCGCACAAGTAGATTAAACAAATGAGCGACGACGCGCGAAGTGTTTCAATATAGTCCCGTATGTGTTCATATACCATTCGTCCGATAGCGACTAAACTTGGGTGAGTTGTTGTGTACACTCCAGGGAACGTTTCAGGCTTAGTAAATCCATTTTACAATAGGTAGCGCACAAGTAGATTCAACAAATGAGCGAAGACGCGCGAAGCGTTTCATCAAAGTCCCGTATGCGTTTATATACCATTCGTCCGATAGCGATGAAACTTGGGTGAGATGATGTGTACACTTCAGGGAAGGTTTCTGGCTTAGTACATCCACTTTACAATAGGTATCGCACAAGTAGATCCAACAAATGGGCGACGGCACGCGAATCGCTTAAACAAAGTCCCGTATGCGTTCTTATACCATTCATCCGATTGCTATGGAACTTTGGTTGAATTGTTGTGCACACTCCAGAAAAGGTTTCTGACTTAGTAAATCCTTTATACAATAGGTAGCGCATGAGTAGATTCAACAAATGTGTAACGGCGTGCGTACCGTTTTAAAAAAATCCGTATGCGTTCATATACCATTCATGCGATTGCAATGAAATTTGGAGAAATGCTGTTTCCACTCCCGCAAAGATTTCTGATTTAGTAAATCCATTTTACAAAATGTAGCGCACGAGTAGATTCAATAATGAGCTACAGCGCGTCAATCGTATCAACCGAGTCCCGTATGCGTTCATATACCATCCATCCGATTATGATAAAACTTTGGTGAGTTGAGTACAGTCCTGCGAAGGAGTATGAATTAGTAAATCCGTTTTCCAATGGGTGGCGCACAAGTAGATTCAACAAATGAGTGACTGCGCGCTAATCGTTTAAACAAAATCCCGTATGCGTTCATATGCCATTCATCCGATTGCGATGAAACATTCATGAGTTGTTGTGTACACGCCAAGGAAGGTTTTCGACTTAGTAAATCCATTTTACAATAGGTAACGTACGAGTATATTCAAAAAATGGGTGACGGCGCTCGAATCGCTTCAACAAAGTCCCGTATGCGTTCATATACCATTCATTTCATTGCGATGAAGCTTTGGTAAGTTATTGAGCACGCTCCCATGTTTTTTTTTGTTTTTTTTTTGAGATAGTAAATCAATTTTACAATAGTTTAGAGGTCGTTAACGTATAAAGAAAAAAAAATATTGGGAATCCAAAAGCACTTCAACAAACAAAGTTACACCGCCAACAATTTTTTGATTGGCATTGCAACGCATGCCGGGTACAGCTAGTAAATAAATAAATAAATACATCATTCCAATTACTGGAATATTTGAAACATAACCTGAAATAACTTACATGTGACTAAGATTTTCATATATATTGTTACGAACTAGTGAAGAAGAAGAAGAAGAAGAAAAGTACCTTAGTTTCTTCTCTTTCTTTTCCTTCTTCCCCTTCTCCTTCTCATTCTTCTCCTCCTTCTTCTCCTCCTTGTCCTTCTTCTTCAATATTAAAGAACGCTCTCCAGTCTGTCAACACAAATTACATTTGGCGGGAAACAAGTATTTTCATGCCCTTACCTGAAAGAAGTGCCTCCCTTTTTGTACATAAAAGCGTGTTATTTTGTAATAATATCTTATTTCTTGCAAATTAAGGCATGTAAATACTTGTTTCCCGCCAAATGTAATTTGTGTTTACCGACTGAAAGCTACTCACTCACTCACTCAGAAGGATTCTGTGGGATACTAAGATCCCGCGCCGATCTCACAAAATGCCTCCACTGAACTCTGTTTTGTGCGAGTCCTTGCCAGTTGTCCACATTCAGATGTTTACAAAGTTTGGAGATTTCCAGGAACTTCGTGGTCTTCCTGCTGGCCTTTTTCCTCTTGGTTCTTCTATAAAGATTTGTAAGACCATCCTATCATCACCCATCCCTAGTACATGACCAGCCCATTAAAGTATTCTGGATTTAGTGATGTTGAGCATTGGTGCTTGCTGTGATAGTGAGTGACTGTCTTTATTTGATCTTTTTCCAGCTTTGAGATGCGGGGTCAAAAAATTGTCAAAAAATCCTATACACTTTATTTTCGAAAACTTGCAACTGGTTTTCTTCCTGTTTTGCCAAACTCCATGATTCTGCACCATAAGTTAGAACTGGCTTAATGATGGTATTGTATATTTTCAATTTTGTATTGTTCGTCATAAATCGTGATAACACAAATGTTTTTAGATATCCATATTGATAGATTGAATTCAAAGTTTAAATTATTCACCAAACATTACTTACACAAATATATCTATTATACCAAGGTATATTGTACATGATTCGACCTGACATTGAAGTCTTCTTCAGCTCAATTAAGAATGAAATCAATTAAGAATAGAATTAGACTTAAGTACATCTATAGTATTTTATTTTTATTCTTAATTGATTTCATTCTTAATTGAGCTGAAGAAGACCTCAATATCAGATCGAAACATGTGCAATATATATTCATTTGTTCGAGTCAAAAGCACTACGACATACACAGAGGGATGATACACAATATTAAAATGGAATAATACATACAACAAGGTCTCGAATAAAATTTTCTTCACCCAGAAACGGGCCACTGTCACACCCCTTCCATGGCCTTCCATTAACTCCTGCGTTGTGCAAGAGCACGGGCACCGTTCACAGGAACACAGGTGTATCATGGTCTGTCTCTCCCCACACTCATAGATTCCTGTAGGAATCCCCATTTGTGGAGATTAACTTTGCATCTCCCAACACCAGTCTGTTGAGTGACCGCCAAGTTTCCCAGTTGTTGTTGTGGCCTGCTGGAAGCCTTTCCTTGGCCTTCATCCAATCTGGTGGTATGGTGGATTGCCATAGCTGTATCTTGGCTACTTCGGGTTTTGTAGTAGGCATCGATGTTGTTTGCAGAAAACTTTCCTTGATTTTAGCCGCCTTCTTGGAGGCTGGTGACCAAAGAGAGGGTGAGCATGGTCCTCTGCGGACTTTCTTCGTTCCGTTTGTGCTATGACCTCACGGCGTACCTCAGGAGGGGCTATTCCTGCCAATGAATGTAGTTTGTGGACAGGTGTAATTTTCAGGCAACCAGTAATTATTATTCTGCAGGACTCGTTGAGGGCAACATCAACCTGTTTTACATGAGCTGAATGATACCATACAGGGATAGCATACTCAGCAGCTGAATAACACAGAGCTATGCAATAGATATAGGTCTGTAAGTTTTGTTTGGTGTAGAAATGAAACTGTGAAAAATTTGGATCGCAATAAAAACTGCAGGGAGTAGTACACTTTGTTAGTAATTTGTATTCTAACTTTAATTTCCACTTCTCTATGATTCTGTTCATCAATCATGACTCCTAAGAATTTGAAATGTTCAACCCGCTCAAAACTATGCTTGCCAGTAAGAAGAGGTAAATGATTCCCAAACACGTCAATAATCCGAATCTTTATATAGACCTTATGTATTGGCAACGAATCCTACCCGTTACCCGCTTCTGTGTTTGTGGGCAATCAGCAATAATGTACCTGAATGGAGAACTACATCAAACCAGTCTATAGACTGAAGACTCAAATACACTTGGATTCCCACTTCTACCTAACTTAAGGCCACGGCCGTTTCCTACTCGAATCCTACCTCAATTACTAATACACACACTAGTATAGACATCACAGTGACACATGTTATCAGACAAATTCTACACACACCCATGTACACGGGCCTACATGACCACGATATCTCAAAGTCCTTAAATAATTCAACAACAATAATGATTATGATTTTCAAACCGGGGCATAGCCGTCCTCGATAAATCATGAACCACGACCGCGAGGACAGCTACAGCAACTCTGGAGATCGTAGATTCATATCCCGGCGCTGACAACGGCTATCTCGAGTGTGGGTTTTTCCTTGAATTTTCCACACTCCCTCCAAGCAAATGCCGGGATAATACCTTTCTTCAATTCCTAGGGCACCTACCCCATCCCCGTCCCTCTACTACTCACTACCACAGTCGACGATTCTCCTCGTGGCGTAGTGGCTAGCATTCTTGGCTGTCACCATGGAGGTCCGGGTTCGATTTCCAGCTCTGCCAAGACATTTAATTCTGGTCTGAGGGCTGGAGTGGGTTAGACTCTGCCTCGTGAGGCAAAACTGAGATGAGGTGGGTTTGAATCCAACCTCAGCCATCTTGAAAGTGGTCATTCGTGGTTTCTCACTTCCAATTCAAGCAAATGCCGGGATGGCACCTAACTTAAGGCCATGGCCCTTTCCTACTCAAATCCTATCTCAATTACAAATACACACACTAATAAAGACATCACAGTGACACAGATTATATTATCAAACTCTACACACCACCCAAGTACACGGGGCTACATGACCACGTTGTCGCAAAACCCATAGTCTAACACACACCCAACTACGCGGGGATAATCACTAAGGTGTTCCAAGCCCCTTAAATGAATTATTAACATGTTCATAAACTACACTTTCCCTGGCGTACCTTCGGCCAAAATGCGAACTGAACAACAATGATGTCGCGTATTTTCCTACAGCAACACTATTTGCAAATCGCACACTTTTTACAAAAATTTATATTAATGAAATTAGAATGTAATTCGTCACTGCAAATGCCATTTGTGTGCTGAGACCATTAACTGACAGCTTAGCAGTAACACTCACCAGTTACTCGATATTTCTGAAATTATACGATTTGAGTACGGTACTGTTTCCATTGATTCACTGTTCCTGAAATCCATGCAAAATGATAAAGGAAAGACCTCAAAATGTTAAAATGACATGAAACAGGCATCACGGTGGCCAAAATGTGAAGTGGACAACAATTATGGAGCGTATTTTCCTACAGCAACAGTATCTGCAAATCGCACACTTCATACGTTTTTAGAAGTAATTTTTAAAGAAAATATGGATATTTATGAAATTTAACTGCAATTCGACACTGCTAATGTATATTCTCTTTCATTTGAATGCTCATTTGTCATGATCTGTCGCTTCTGAGTGCGGCAGGAGGGATTTATACTACTGAATTAATAATATATATGATTGTTCCCAGAAGTGTGTTTGGCACTGAACATACCGCTATTTATCGAACTCCGTTTTCAACCCCATGTCAAGGATCACTAGGGTTGGACAGCACCTGAGATGATCACATCAGCTGACGCACGCCGTTAGCAATACAGATAGTGTAATCAGGTGGTAGATGGAACTGATTGCTTTGATCCCAAGCGTAGCTAATTTCTATTATTTGATTAACAGTGCGCAATGTATGGAAGTAAACATAGGATTTTGTAACCCATTTGATTTGTGTACAAACGACAAGTACAATGTAATTGTTGTGTATTTTGACCAAATAATTCATTAAACTATCGATTGTGTGGTGCAGCATTGGGATGTTTGGATACCAGCCCATTTCCCATGATACGTGTCCCTACAGCAGATGTCTACTGTTGTTTAAATAGCAGACAAATTCGGAGGCACTGTAGTTCTACTTAGGAAAAAGAAAAGGAACAAATGTGTTAACCCTTTATATGTTAGTTGAAAGACGGCTTCTGTGACGTAGTTGGTAGCATGCTGAGCTTCTATGCCCAAGATCGCGGGTTCAAATCCAGCCAAAGTCGTCGGATTTTTAAGAGAGTTAAAAATCCCTCAGTATGCCTTCCTTCAGAGGGGAAGTAAAGCCGGCGGGTATGTCATAGATTTATGGCATGTTAAAGAACTTTCCACTAATTACCCCTGTGTGAAGCTAAAAATTGTATAGGTTAAGAATGTAAACAATGCTCTTCGGTTCCTACGTTCGTTGCCAAGAGCCGACTGTGGTGGCGTCTGGTAGCTAAGTTCTGAACTAGTATTCGCTGACGGTGGCGTTTGGCGGCAAAAGTAGGAACTATTTGAAAAATTAAAAAGTTTGCAGTTCTTACTTTAATTATAAAACAGATAACACACACTAATACAGTCATCACAATAAACACTGGTTAGCAGACAGATTCTACACACACCCAAAGTACACGGGGCTAGATGACCGCATTGCTGCAGTCCCTAAACTTGGGCACCAACCAACCGTTAGTTGAAATTAATTAATTTTAAGTTTATTTATTTATTTATTTATTTATTTATTTATTTTATTTTCCGTGACCAAATCAAATTAGATTTTGCCAATAAGTAGCAACAGTTATAGCATTAGCATTTGCAGCCAAAAGATCGTATTTTGAACATATGTCCTCCATCAAGGGGCAGATCAGCAGGTGTTCTGGATCTTGTAACATGCTGCAGTCACAGAACTCATCATTGTTGACGAGTATGTTCCATTTCTTGAGATTGTTCTTGCAGCGTAAAACCCCCGTCCTCAGCCTGTTCAATGATTTCCAAATTCCATATGGCAAGTTGTGACCAGGTGCCATGTTTTCTGATAGAGGAATAGTTGGGTCTGTGATCTCTGTCTTCCATATCTTCACACGGGCAGCTTCTTGTGAGCCTTCGAGGGCTCTTACTCCCCTCAAAAAGCTGTTTCTGGACTTAAGTCTCTGTCGGGCTGGTTGTTGGCCGAAAAGTGGATGCCTTGAATCGGTTTCTTGCCGTTTCTTCTCAGATGCTGCTGCTACCATTCTTCGGA
This sequence comes from Meconema thalassinum, assembly GCA_946902985.2. NCBI lineage: Eukaryota > Metazoa > Arthropoda > Insecta > Orthoptera > Tettigoniidae > Meconema > Meconema thalassinum. Next base: position 210,764,040 of record OX336396.1, on the reverse strand, counting down.
CATGAGGTGGAGAAATTCCAACAAGAGGGTAGATCTTCTGAAGTGGTGTTGGTCTAAGACACCCAGATACAATCCTGTAAGTCTCATTCAGAGCTATATCCACCTCTTTGGAGTGTGGAGAAGGAAGCCAAACTGCTGCTGCATATTCAGCAGCTGAGAAGCTCAGTCCAAGGGCTGAAGTTCTTAGAGTGGTGGGGTGAGCACCCCATGTCCTTCCTGTTAGGCATCTTAGTATGTTATTTCGTGCAGATATTTTACTTTTATTTTAAGTTAATTGCTGTTACGACTAAAATTCCCTTTAGCTGCAACTAACTGCCACTACCATACATGTTTCTTTTATGCATAGTCTTAAATTAACCTAATTAGTCTAAATACGAAGGAAGAAGGAAATATATTATACAAAACTGCTTTAATCTACTTAATTAATATGAGGTAATACTATTATACTACAATTTTTTCATCTACACTTATTCGTGTTTTTATTATTAAACAGATACCTTCTGATAGGCCACGGCCGCTTCCTTCCACATCCTTGCCCAGTTTCATTCACCATCATTCATTTCATCTCTCATTAACACCTCTCATGAGGTTGGCGTCAGGAAGGGCATCCGGCCGTAAAAACCATCGCCACAAAGACTTCCATCGCATCTCATCCCCGACCCCGTTGGAAAACGGGAATAATAAGGGGTAGACATACAATTATTAAACAGATAATATGTGTGAGCCTCTGCCGTACTTCGCCCAGTCTTAAATTGTTGTATATTTTCGAGGCATTTACCACAAGTGATTTGTTACATTTCTTTGTACGATGCTGAGGGATGTGCAGCGTTTTAACTGTGAATTCTTTGTATGATAAAAACCCTTCAAAGACTCCACAAACAGATCTCATTTCAGTGGATCGCTTCTCATGTTGGAATAGCAGGTAATGAAGAGGCAGACAGATTAGCAAAAAAAGGTACCACACTACAACAACCTGTCAATCAGACTGATTTTATGTCAGCAAAAAGGATCTTGAAAAATACTATCAAAAACAGGTATGAAGAAATGGCAAAGAAAACAGCAGAAACCAAATTATGGAAGGGCATTGATGCTAAATGGGATCAATATAAATTAACACCAAGAAGAGAGGCAGTAGCCTTTTTCAGACTTAACACTGGCCATGACTGCCTTGCAGCTCATCTGAAAAGAATCAACAGCCTGAGATCTGAAGAATGCACACTTTGTCACGAACTTGGAAGTAACATGGATAAGGGGCAGCTGCTACATTGCAACAAACTTGATGTGACTGCTAGAACTTCAGGAAACCTCACACAACTCTATTGGAACACAAGAAAGCGGGTGGATTGGAATCCGGGCTAGCCATAGGAAACAACAAACAACAAACAACAACTATTGTTCCGATCATGCACTTGACTCATTTGAACAAAGGATTTCGCCAGGTAATGGGATGTATTAGTTTTAAAAATTCTCAATACAGTAAGCAAGAAGTTGAGTACGACCGTCTTTCCCTAAGCTTCAGAAAGCCAATGGTTTTATAAAATGGTGTGAAATGGTGGTCTGTATATTAACCAGCTAATACACTAATTCATATTGTCAAAGACGCTGAAGGTTAAATCCTTCAGACAAATTTCAAAGAATTGCCTTTGGAATTACTGAAAATCAAATATTATTTCCTATCTCCTTGAACTAAAGTGCTTGATAAAATGTATGTCTTTTAAATAAAACAATTAAAACTGAAGAGTAAAATTTAAAATATAATAAAAATTATAATTAAAAATAAATAAGCTTATAAAATTAAAATTATAATAATTTTATAATAAGAGTATAATAACAATTGACTCGCCAGCGGATAGCAAAAATTATAATCACTTAATTGAGGAAAGAAAGAAAATTCAGCAACGTTAATCATGCAAGGCTTCCTTCCTCAGCTTTCTACTCCGGGCAGTGAAGGTTACACTTCACCCATCTAGGGTGAAAATTTAGAACTAGTTACAATTACTGACTGTGACAGTGAGACAGAACTTATCGAGAGGGAGCACAAAGTGGCCCCAACGACTATTTTACAAAACATGTTCTTAAAATAGTTACACCTGAAAGCTGTATAATAACAATTGACTCGCTAGCGGATAGCAAAAATCACAATCAGTTAATTGAGGTAATAAGGAAAAATTCAGCAACGTTAATGATGCAAGGCTTTCTTCCTCAGCTTTCTACTCCGGGCGGTGACGGTCACACTTCACCCATCTAGGGTGAAAATGTAGAACTAGTTATAAGTACTGACAGTGACAGAGACAGAGCTTATCGAAAGGGAGCGCAAGGTGGCGCCAAAGACTATTTTACAAAACTTTATTTTTAACAGTTACAGCTGAGAGCTGACTGTAGGATGATCCTCACGTCCTACAAGGAGGAATCGCCACTGCTTTATCATGGTTAGAGCTGTAGATGGTAGATCGTTCACCTGTAACACCACATTTCACCTTTTATTCTGTGTCAACAGTCTAAGTTTCACTTCCATAGAGCGCCACGCTCCAGACAAAGGATTACAAAACTAACTTTGTAACAGCTAAATCTATGCATGTGAACAAATTTATTTCCTGTAGAAATGCTTTAATTGTCTGAGCAAACCTACTTTTTACATCCTCTTTGCCTCGTCCATCACTGGTTATTTTGATTCGTAAGTGGCAAAAGTCTCCTACATCCTTTATCTTTTCACCTGCCAATTTCACGTCAATAGGGGTCTCAGAGTTCTTTCGGCTGCATTCCATTATTTATGTTTTACATATATTATTTTCAAGTAGTTCCTACATGTGCTACCAAACGCCACCATCAACAACAACTGGTTCTGAAATGGGTTACTAGATACCACCTCAGTCGGTTCCTGGCGACGAACGTTGGAACCTAAGAGCGTTAGTCAATTCTAACCTATAATTTAGCTTCACACATGTGTAATCAGTGGAAGGTTCCTTTACATGCCACAACAATATGACATGGGATCGCTGGCTTTACTTCCCCTCCGAAGGAAGGCATACTAAGGGATTTCTAATGCTCTTAAAAATCCGACGACTTCTGCCGGGTTAGAACCCGCGATCTTGGGCATAGAGGCTATGAACATAAGTTCTCCTATAAGACTTTCAATAACCTGGTGAGCACTAATCCAAAATGGCGGCAACGCGAAGTATAAATATTTAAATGGACGTTTCTCGCGATTTAACCATCCGAGTGCAGTGAAATTCGGTACAGTAAATGCTTAGGCTACACAAATGTTAATCCACTGTCATATAATTTATTTCCATTGTTTTCGTAACCTGAAGAAGGCAGCTGTGCGAAATTTAAAAATCTCGTTTATACTTCTTGTGTAGTAATCATGCGATTGAAGTTTGAATACTACACCTACACAATAATCTTCGGGTAATAGTACGAGTACATAACTCTAAGATCTACATATATAATAATCTAACATGGCGACCTTCAGAAATATTAGACTGTACGAATCTATTACTATCAAACTGAAATTTTGTATGTTGATAGAGGGAATTAAAATAAGTAGGATACATGAAAATAGGCTTTAGTTCTTCACGGAACTATTTGTTAGGCAACTTTCGATTATTGCAAAAAATGAAAGTTGACTTACGAGATCTACACAGGGCCAAAAATGTGTGTCTGACTGTGTGTGAGTCTCTGTGTGTGTGTGTGAGAGAGAGAGAGAGAGGGAGAGAGAGAGAGAGAGAGAGAGTGTGTACTCTGAATGTCTGCCCCCCCCCCCTATCAATTCGAACACGGCGAAACCGAATTGAACGACATTTAGTATAGAGGTAGCACTAGCAAAGGGCACCTCAGTGTCATATTTTATATCGCCGCCATCTTCACGGAAACGTAATGGCGGCCACCCAAATGTTCAAAGCTTAAATCAAATTACGACTAACCTGATCATCCGATCTCTACCAAATTTTGCAACATTATACCTTTATGTATGAAGGATCGTTTTACCAAACTTCAAGGTCATCAGCCCAATAATTTGTGGATGGCGGCCATGTATGTGTGCAAATCGATTCCCTCTATCAATTCAAAAACGGTGAAACCGAATTGAACGAAATTTGGTACGGAGGTAGCGCTAGTAACGGGCACCTCAGTGTCATTTTTTATATCGCCGCCGTCTTGACGGAAACGTAATGGCGGCCACCCAAATGTTCAAAGCTTAAATCAAATTACGACTTACCTATTCATTCGATCTCTACTAAATTTTGCAACAATATACCTTAATGTAGGAAACGTCTTTTTTCCAAACTACAAGTTCATCCGCCAAATAGTTTCAGGATGGGGGATGTATGAATCATGCAAGTATCATAGCCCAACCATAACTTACGATTCAACAAGGCCTGATGTCAACAATTCAGCTTATCGTACATATGGAGGTTTAAACTGTCCCCAAGGAGGTGACCGGTAGGATATTAGCCTGTTATAATAGAATATGTAACCGTAGAAGTGACTTAACTGGTCTGATTGACCATGCCATATGGTTGTGGGTCGTACACAAAATGGCCGCTATTTGTGCTCGTAAATCCATTTATATTCATAACTGCGTAAGGTTATATCCTTTTAGGAATGCACTGAACAAAATAATACATATTTAGTAACAAATGGTTTATAGAAGCGCCAAAAACCGCTAATGAAATCGTTGATTACAACACAAAATATGATACATTCGTACTAAAGAAGTTATTTACATTTTCATTTTGTACTGCCTTCGTGGCGTAGTAGTAGCGATCTAGCTTCATAGTGAAGGGTTCCGTGGTTTGAATCCCCGTGGTTTCGTTTATCTTTACTTCGCTTTTTTTTGTATTAATTGGTTCATAACTACTCACACGTTATAATGTTAAGCATATATTGTGTGTATTTGCAATCGAAGAGATTATATAATATGCTGTACTCGTAAAACCACACATATCAACACTCGACTAGAGCTATTTAAATTCTTTGTCCTTGATCCGCGGTTTGAGTCTATCGTTGTTAATTTTGTTGTTGATTCTTTAGGGGTTTTGCGGCATCATGGTCTTGTAGCCCGGTGTACTTGGGTGTGTGTAGAAGTTGTCTGATAACCCGTGTCACTGTGAGGCCTGTAGGCTTACTAGTGTGTGTACTTTTATACGAGGCAGGATTTGGGTAAGAAGCTGTTGTTGCTGCTGTTTCATTTGAGAATCATGGACATCATGGTCATTTAGTCACGTGTAATTGGGTGAGTGTTGATTTTTGTCTCATAACCCGTGTTATTGTGATGGCTGTATTAGTGTGTGTATATATCATTCAGGTGAGGATTCAATCAATCAACGTATAATATCCGTATAGAACGTTGTATTTCAACAAGCTACTACAATCAACATTCAATTATACTCCTTGAAGAGGAGAAAGAGTTATAACTAAACCCATGTATTTAGGGGAAAGTATGCTATATGTTCTTTACTGAACATCTTGTTTTTAAGATCGTATTTGCTTGCATATTCGGGCAATTTTTAGGTCTTAAACATCCGAGCCCTAATTATAACTTAAAGTATATGGCATGATTACTTTTATCTTTTCATCAAAACCGAACGAGTGAGCTCAAAAAGTTGCCAGTAACTTTTGTTGTTCCTACCACGAGTGATAAAATATGGAGCTCTGCTCACTCTTCCACCCTTGCGCACTTGATTGTTGCAATTACCCTCTATGCAGGTTTTTATTTACCACGCTCCGACCTGGATGTAAAGAAAATAATTAGTCCAGTCAGTCAACTAGGCGCCCCCTTAAGTTTGGATTTTAATTGCCGAGACTTCATCAGGCGAAGTGGCTGGCGGGATGGCGATCAATCCCACTGGAGTGCCGTCATTCACCAGCCCATGTGGGAACATCAAATTAATGAAGTCACTGCAAATGGGAAATAAATAAAAATCCAGCTGGTTACAGAAATCTCATTTACTTACTAACAAATTAATTTAGCCCCAGCCTACAAGGTAGCTATAGTAACTATACTGGCAATTAGTGCCTCTATTCATAAGGGATGTTCAAATTGCACTACTATCCGATATGTGTAAGACAAAGAACTGTGATCTCCTGCTCATCCAGGAAACTCATAGAGGTCCGAACAACAGAAGGCCAAAGATAAATGGAATGACTTTAATCACAGAGAGACCCAGTGCATAGTACGGCAGTGCAATATTTGCTAAACCAGGCCTGAATATCTCGTCTGCAAACTTAACTGTAGATAACGACACAGAAATACTGACTGCAGCAACAGTAACAGTAAAATCCATGTACAAACCTCCAAATAATGCATTTAGTATCAAAGAACCAGATAATTTCTATTCGCAACCAGTGAAGTTGGTCATGGGAGACTTTAACTGCCACAGTATATCATGGGGTTACAGAGAAACAGACCAGAGTGGAGAAGACCTTGAAAACTGGGCAGAATGCACGGGCCTGAAGCTAATACACGATCCAAAGCTACCATACTCTTTCAGGAGTGGAAGATGGGGCCGTGGATATAACCCAGATAATATCATTGCAAGTGAAAATATTGCCCACCAAGTGAAGAAAGAAATGGGAGACCCAACTCCAAGGACACAACATCGAGCAATTATCTGCACTATAGAAGCAGTCATCAAACCCAAGTATACTACCTTCCAGAGAAGGTTTAACTTTAAACGAGCACAATGGGATAATCTCTCTGAGGAACTTGACTCCAAAATCCTTGAACTGGACCCTTCTCCAGAGAAATATGACTCCTTTATAAAGCTGTTGAAAGCTGTCTCACGTAGGTACATACCTCGTGGATGTAGAACAACTTATATACAGGGACTAGACAAAGATACAAAAACACTTATGAATAAATATGAACACCTCTTTGAAGATGACCCATTTTCTGAAGAAACAATACAGGCTGGTGAAGACCTGATACCAGCCATATCACCTACAAGGAAAGAAAAATGGTGTGATCTCATGATGTAGCTTGATATGAAACAAAACAGTAGACAGGCATGGCAATTGCTGAAGAACCTTGGAAATTAGCCAACAACTACTCCCTCGGCCACTCCTGATATAGCACCTAACCAGATAGCGCAGCAGCTATTGTTGAATGGCAAAGTTAATAAAAATCTGCAACTCCAAAGATCCAGAGAATTACTGAGGAGAATAACTATATTGGCACAGCTTTCTCACTGGAAGAATTAGAAACCGCAACATGCTCAATGAAGAACAATAAAGCCGCTGGATTAGATGACTTGAGGATGGAACAAATAAAAATGTTTGGACCAGCAACCAGGAAGTGGATCCCAGATATGATGAACACCTGTGTCTCAAGATTGCAAATACCAAAGATCTGGAGAAAAACCAAAGTTGTGACCCTACTGAAACCTGGGAAACAGCCAACAGATGCCAAAAACTTCCGACCGGTATCACTCCTATGCCATCTCTATAAAGTTCTAGAGAGAATGATCCTCAATCGAATCTCGGACCAAGTTGACAAAACTCTGATTAGAGAACAATCGGGCTTTCGTCCCGGGAGGTCGTGTTGTGGACAGATCTTGAACCTGACACAACACCTAGAAGATGGATATGAACGCGGGCAGATCACCGGTGTCGCCTTTGTTGACCTTACTGCCGCATATGACACCATCAATCACAGGACTCTATTAACGAAGATCTATGCCATCACGAAAGACTTCCACCTAACACAGTTTATAAGATGTCTGCTACAAAACAGACGTTTCTTTGTTATCCTACAATACAAAAGGAGCCGATGGAGGACACAGAAAAATGGTATCCCACAAGGAAGTGTGCTAGCCCCACTGTTGTTTAATATGTACACTAATGACCAGCCAATTCATCCTGTCACAAAATCATTCATTTACGCAGATGACACAGCAATTGCTGCCCAAGGGACAACTTTTGAGGAGGTGGAAGGAAAACTCACGACAGGTCTTAAAGCACTATCTGCCTATTACGATAGCAACTACTTGAAGCCAAACCCTTCCAAAACACAAGTGTGTGCATTCCACTTTCGGAACAGAGAGGCTTGGAGGAAACTGAGAATAACCTGGAGAGGTCAACAACTAACCCACTGTGACACCCCAAAATACCTGGGAATAAAGTTGGACCGTTCCCTCACCTTCAAAGACCATTGCACAGATACAAAAATGAAAGTTTGTGCTAGGAATAACATTATTAGGAAACTGACCGGCAACAACTGGGGAGCACATCCAGATGTCCTCCGCACATGCGCCCTTTCTCTGTGCTTCTCCGCTGCTGAATATGCAGCACCTGTATGGCACAACTCCAGCCATGCCAAACAGGTAAATATTGCCCTAAATGAAACAGGACGGATTGTAACAGGCTGCCTGCGGGCAACCCCTGTTAACAAAATATACCACCTAATGGGCGTAGCACCTCCAGATATCCGAAGAAGAACGGCAGCTGAAATAGATAGAAAGAAGCAGGAGACGGACCCAAGACACCCCCTATTTGGAAGTGAACATCAACTACCAAGACTGAAATCGAGAAAAAGTTTCCTCCAGACGACACAACCAATTCAGACACCACCTGCAAACCGTCGGATACAACTCTGGCGTAGCTCATCATCAGAGAAGTATTGGGACAACCCCAAAGAAGAACTTGCTGCAGGTCATCACCTCCCATACGAGACATGGAAGGTCCTTAATAGACTGAGGACTGGAGTATCTCGGAGTAAGGTGAACATGAACAAATGGGGATTCAGTTCAGAGGACGAACTATGTGAGTGTGGTGAACATCAAGACCACCAGCACCTACTCAACTGCAGGAAACTATCAGAACCTGTCTCCATGGACGATCTGGTAGCCGCCAGTGATAAGGCAGTTCGTGCAGCGGAAATTCTGGGCATCACGTGGAATATAAAGATGCACATATACTTTGTAATCTTTGTATATATATATATATTTATAATATGTTATGTTCTGGACACGTATAAATAAATAAAATTGCACTAATTGGGTTAAACCCAGAGAGTCTACTGTCATCCAAAATATTATGTGCACTCGAGTCGGAAGGTCGATTGTGAAGTAACCAATAGACCTACATAAAATCTAATTATAACGCGACCAAGAACTACATTTTCCGACCACCCCGAGCCGAGAAACCCTTACCTTACCCAAATGACAACTTTGTTTCTTGGACGCACACGATTTTGAAATTAATATACCAGTTATAACTCATTCCATTTTATATGGTGTTGAAATTTGGATTTGATCTGATGACGGGTTTTTGAGATAATAATTCTTAAATGTGACGCATGGTTGAAACATGCTTAAAAATGGGCACGTTTTGTGTTCCAACTGCGATAAAAAATATTAAAATATAAATTAAAAATGCCAAACCTCCATGAAGTAACGTACAATAGAACGACGAAAATGACGATGTTATTGGATTTTATGTAGGTCTATTGGTTACTTCACAAACAACCTTCAAAGTCGAGTGCACATAATATTTTGGTCGACAGTGGTCAGTTTACGCTAATGGGTTTGGAAAGACAGTGGAGGTTACCAACCTCTTCTAAAATGTTGGTGAAGTCATGAGTTACGTAGTGATATGAACTTAATCATATTGTACCCTTCCGTCTGTGGTGTATACTCTACTGTACATATGGCTTCCATTTAATAAATTATCAAGGCCACTATTACACCCTTTAATATAATATTGAAGGGAGAGTTTTAGGAAGGAAAGGGTTAGTAGTTTGCTAGAAAGTAGGCTATATTAGTACTTCACGAAACTACTCGTTCCTTTTTAGTTAGTTAGTTAGTTAGTTAGTTAGTCAGTTATTTTTGTTTCAAGGGGCGGAACAGTGAGATCATGTGCCCCTTACTCGTTCCTTTTTCAAAAGTGCCATATTTTATGTTACAAAGGCCAGGTGTCTACCTCTTAAATCAGAAGCCTGTAGAATACGAGCCCTGATAAGTCATATGAAGTGACCCGCAACACCCGGTGAAGTATAGTTCTTGTACTTCCATTGTTAACTTGCGGCTCGCCTTTGAAATCTAGCTGGGCGGGCTAGCTGGGCGGATATGTTAACGTTCCATGGCTGCCTAGAGCCAAGGCTTTCCCAGCGCGATGCACAGCGTTGCCAACTTTCCACCGCAGCCACTGGGGGAAAGCAGCGAGACTGCACAGAACTACGTACAGATGTGCAACACTGGACACTTGACTCCTGCGTGACACGCAAGCTGGCCGCCAGGGTGGGACTGAGTTCACGTGGAGTGATAGAGGAAGCATTCTAATGGTCAACAACCGTCAGCTATTGGTCAGTAGCGAACATTGGTTATGGTCGGCGCATATTACTGCCTTTCGTTTGAGTCGCCACTCTTTAACCAGGAAAGTGAGGAAACCATACAGAAGGAGAGAGACAACTCAGACAACGCAAAATGAGTGAAGGTTGTGACACGTCCTAAAATTGGTTAACTAATGATAATAATACCGCATGTCCTCAGGTGCTGGGTGCAAGCTTTGTTATTTGAAACACAGAGGGTAGCTTTCATGTCGAATTTCGTTGCTCCTTGAGGCACTATGATAGTCAAGGAGGTTAGATATCTAAACTCCTTGAACTCTACAGCGCTTTCTAGTAGAAAAATGAGGGACTTAGTGTTGGCGGAAACTCCCGAGATTAATTTTGCATTTAGGAAGACGGCCATCTGAATTCAAATGGGTTCAAATGCCGTAATTTTTGCCGCCTTTCAAAAAATCACTTCCCACGGCCAGGAGCGACCTGCAAGCTTGAGGTTAGTAGACCGACACGTCAACATCCACCGTGGCAAGCTTTCGGTTAACTGATAACAATATCCAAACATACTGTCTAATCCAGCGTGAGCAATTCCCACTCTGCCTGCTTCGGTTTGTCCTCAATGCTTCCAGCTCAAATTTCCTTCTGCTTCCAACTGTGTTTTGATGGATGATGGGAAATGGCACCTCCCAGCTCCATTGAACATATCCCTGGCAGTTCGCTGCCGTCACTGATTCACAAATCAAAAGTTTGCTGCCTTGTGCCTTACATTAAGAATCACCACGACCTCCTCCAATGTACATACAAATAAAACCTTATAGGCTATTTTATATTTTACGTAAACCGTATACTTCGTAATAACCTGCGTCATGTTGTAGGAAATAGAAATAATTATCAATAACTCACCAGGAAGAGATTCCAATGCTCTTGGCAGCTTTGTAATTATGACATGAATGAGTAGGCTACGTAATAACTGTAATAATTGAGTTAAATTACTCTCCATTTGAAATATTTTTCATACATCTCCTGTAATAAACCAGTAATTGCACAGCTAATTTACAGCGTGCCTTAGCATCAAAGTGGATCCAAGTGCTTTGACATCATGAAGTCTCTGAAGGGATATTCATTACCCTTTAGCGGAGAGGTTTATTATGGCAGTTTGATTAACAGGTCTTGTTCGAAAGACATTTCTGGCAATCTTGACGCTAACTGAAAGGTTGAACAAAACAGGTCCGTATCTTAATATACTCCTACCACTCAAACTACAGAATCAATTGTTATGACAATTTATCAACAATTACCTTTATTAGATAAAATGTTGTTGTTGTTGTTGTTTGAGTTCCCTCAGGGGCTCACATCTAGTGGGACGTGAGTTGGCGACAACGTGGCCCCAGCTGAGTCCGGCATTGCTTCCACTTACTTGTGCCGGGCTCCTCTCCGTTTTCATTCCTGTCGACCTCACTTGGCCAACTCTTGTTCTCTTCCGACCCCAACGGTATAAGGGTATCCGAGGCCTAGGGAGTCTCTTCCTTTCCTGCCTTAATTGGCCCTTGTCTCATCTTTTCTGATATCCTCCTTCTGCGAGGGGTCAGCCTTATGTTTCTTTTCATACCATCTCCTGCCTTCTGCTCAAGGCCCTCAAGGAGCCAGGGTGTATGTAGCCCCACCACTTCTGAAGCACCCTGGATATTGCTACACCCTCAGTGGCTCACGGGAGTTGGCGACCCCGAGGGATTCCTGAGCTGGGTCCGTTTTGTCCCCTTTTTCCTCTGTCCTTGGGGCGGACCCTCTCCTCTTTCACTTTCCTATCTGCCTTTCATGGTTCTCCTTCCTTCCAAGTCCCTCAATCCACATTCTTCGAGGGTTGAGGGCATTTCTTGTCCTCCTGTCCTTTATTTGGCTTAGCCTCCTTTTGTTTTTCATTTCTTCTTCTAGTATATAAGTTAGTAGTTAATTTTATTTATAGCATGACGAATAGAAATAAATAGTGTTATCACTCACCGAGTTCAACCGCGCCCCGCTTTGCTAGCGCTAGCGGCGCTGATCCCCAACGCTACACAGACAGCTGTTCAATAGTGGGATACGCGCTGGGCTACGTAAACCTCTTTACGAAGGCTGCGGTTACGCTGATTACAACAAATTGTGTGTTTAGACTTATGAATAATACTGTCAAAAAGTTAGCATTAATATTCTCTGTCCCCATGTAGAACTATCGCTTAAAACCCTCCGTTAGTCGCGCATTGGTCTGACAGCTCCATGGTTCGTTATATTAGTTTTAATATCAAGCCAACAGTTCAAGTTATGATCTTATCGTCTCGTGACATCTTACACCAAACCATAGTAAGCATTTTTTCTGGAGTTGTGAAATAGCGTGCCTAAAAATAACTTTAGCACGTGTAACACTTTTTCAGCGTGATATTGATAGTACCATTCTGTTACATTCTGTTACATTCTGTTAGTGAGTGGCAGGTGTGTTGTTATAACGATTATTTGGCTTAGTATGTTGCCTTAGTTAATATCAGTAAGGAGACTGCGCCTTACGAAAAACTAAGGATGCAGATGAAGCGTGTCACCTTCTGCTGAAAGATAACGAATAGCTAGTTCATGATTCAGTAATTTCAAAGGAATTTGTGACTCTGATACTGAAGACGAAGTTGAAACAAGATCCGAAGATCAGGAGGACGGTAACGGAAGCGAAGAATTGGATGACCGTTTATTTTATTGGCAGGTTGGCCATTATTATATGTCCGACTCATTCTTGGCCACTTGGCTATCACCACGGAAGTCCGGGTTCGATTCCCAGCTCTGCCAATAAATTTAATACTGGTCTGAGGGCTGGAAAGGTGTTCACTCAGCCTCGTGAGGCAAAAATGTTAAGAGGCGCGTTCGATTCCTACCTCAGCTATCCTGGAAGTGGATTTCCGTGGTTTCCCACTTCTCCTCCAGGCAAATGCCAGGATGGTACCTAACTGAAGGACACGGCCGCGTCCTACCCAAATCCGACCTCAATTCCAAATACACACACTACTACAGACATCATATTGACACAGGTTATCAGACGAATTTTAAACAAACCCAAACACACGGGGATACGTGACCACGATGTCGTTAAGTCCCTAAAGAATCAACAACTATTATTATTTTAGGCCTATTATTATTAAGACGGATTTTTTTTCGTTTTAGGTAAGGATGGCACGAAATAGAACAAGTAACCATGGAAGGCTGCCTTCATTCCGTATCCTACTGGGCGGCTTTCGTGATTTTACGAATACATCAGTGGATAGATATTTCGGTAAATTTTGAAAAATTTGAGGTACTGATCCTGGTTTTAATTTCCACTTCACGCGAGGAAGTTTCACGTTCTCATAGTTCACTACGAAAGAGTCCGCCTTTATAATAATTAAATCTTCCGAAAAACGTTCGTCACAGATTCTATTTTTGATCGACAATTGCTTATCCTTCCACGGAAAAACTCTCGCCCATTTCGAAAACAGATTTGTTTCTTTTGGCGGTGTGAAAAATGTCTACCATCAGATTTTCTTCGTAACCCGATTTGCTTCCAGGAACAAAACTTTACGACATTTTCCCGAAACAACAGAAAACTTAGTTGTTTGCACACACAAAGCACTGCACAGACATTCGTAAATTATTACAAAGAAACAAATTCCCTCGAATAATATGACTTCTCGCGCACAGGATATTACAGTACTAACCTCGTGGGTTACTGTCATACGTGCTTATGGTTCGTCGCGACTTCCGCGCCACACACTGGCTGGACCATGAACTACAATGCTTAAGTAGCGGAGTGATGACACTGTTTATTTCTATTCGTCATGTTTATAGTTTACGTTTCATTATCATCTTCACGATCACCCAAACCATTAGGGGCCGATTAGGGGCCCCTTAAAACAATAATTATTATCATCATAATCACCATGTTGTTTAAGTCTTCAGTCTTTTGACTGGTTTGATGCAGCCCTCCATGACTCCCTGTCCTGAGCTAATCGTTTCATCTCTACATAGCTACCACACCCTACATCCGAGGCAATCTGTTTAACATATTCTAACCTTGGATTACCCCTACAGTTACCGGGTGAGTTAGCCGTGGTGGTTACGGCATGACTGATGGCAGTCGCTCACATCCGGGAGGCGAGGAGGTTCGAATCCCCCCGCCGGCAACCTTGAAGATGGTCTTCTGTGGTTTCCCATCTTCCTTCCAGGCAAATGCCGGGGTTGGTCCCTTACTATAGGCCACAGCCGCTACCTTCCAACTCCTCGTCCTTACATTCCAACTTCCCTCCTTCCCTCCCCAACGGTACTTGTAGCTCACCCATTGGGTGTCCGTCTCGAAGCAGCTACAAAACTGGCGAGCCGAACATGTCCTCGGACACTCCCGGCACTAAAAGCCATACGCTAAAAAAAAAACTACAGTTCTTGTACTCGACCCTTCCTTCCACAACCAAGCTTGCTATTCCTGGGTGTCTTAGTATGTGTCCTACCAACCTATCTCTTCTCTTCATTAGAGTCGCCAGAAACATCTCTCCTCTCCCACTCGTCTTAATACCTCTTCGTTTGTAACCCTATCTACCCATCTGATCTTCATCATTCTCCTGTAACACCACATTTTAAACGCTTCAATTCTCTTCTTTTCTGCTGCACCAATAGTCCATGTTTCACTTCCATAGAGGGCCACGCTCCAGACAAAGGCTTTCAAAAATGACTTCCTAATACCTAAATCTATAATCGATGTAAACAGATTCCTTTTTGTACAAATGCTTTCCTTGCCTGAGCCAACCTACTTTTTATATCCTCTTTGCTTCGTCCATCACTGGTTATTTTGCATCCTAAGTAACATAAGTCTCCTACTTCCTTCAGCTCTTCACCTGCCAAGATAAAATAAAGTTGCTAAAAATGCAATATAATTTAACTGTTATCAACATTACAATTAATCAAATCTTAAAAACAAAACATTAAGCCAAAGGTACAATTATGACCTTACTATTGAAGTAAAAGATTTGAAACTAAATCACTTAAGAAGATTTCATGACTTCCAATCCAACTTAGAATCATGGTTGTAGTTCTTCAGTCGTATTGTTTCAAAGAAATCTGTTGACATCAAATATAGACATAAGTATTAGGAAGTCATTTTTGAAGGGCTTTGTTTGGAGCGTGGCGCTAAAGAGGTATTAAGGCGATTGGGGGAGAAGAGACGTTTCTGGCGACTGCTAATAAAGAGCTTGGTAGGTCACATTCTAAGACACCCAGGAATAGCGGAGTCAGTCATGGAAGGAGGGTCGAGGATAAGAATTGTAGGGGAAGACCAAGGTTATAATACAGCATGTTAAACAGATTGCCTCAGATGTAGTGTGTGATAGCTATGTAGAGATGAAACTATTAGCTCAGGACAGGAAAGCATGGAGATCTGCATCAAACCAGTCAAAAGACTGAAGACTCAAACAACATCTATTCCAAACAGACCCCTAGGCCCATAGCTTCGCTCATTTGCTGCATCAGTGAAATAACTCATTATGATGTGTGAGGGAAACTGCATTTAATGATTTGAAGGCATTTAATAAACTGTGGATTATTTAAATAATGTCAAGATGTTGACGCCATATTTAATTGGGGACTTATTACGTTGTTTCATAAGAGTGTGACAGACACCAATGCAACTAAGGAGTAGGCCTACCAGTGTTTTTGATGTAATTATATTGTTACGGCTGTGAGTTTGTGTCATCACTCGCCGCATGAGTCACAACTGCCCCAGGGCTGGGCTGTGGCCTGCCTCCTGTATTCCGCGCGCCTTATGCAACAGGGCTACTACAGACAAAGGGATAGTCCAGAAGATTCGTGACTGGACCAGCGATGGAAACCTCGAGAAGCCGTGGACCCTGGATGGATCTAGAACTATTTATTGAGTCACCGGCCTGCTATATAAGAGTGACCCGTGAAGCAGTAATTGGTGTTGTGCTTTGTACCCCCCACCGTAATCCAGTTAACAAAAGTGCCACTAGGGGGTGGCACGTAACAACTGGTGTCAGAAGCGGGATTACGAACTCAAGCACAACACCTGACGGTCCTGGTTTCAAAACCCGAGCAGGTCATTTTCTCTAAAATTCCTGTGAGTGCATGCCCTTTACAAGGCAAACAACTAAAATGGAGGCGCAATTGGCAGCATTGCTAGAAAAGTTAAATGGCATAGAAGACGGCCAGAAGAATTTAACCAAGGACCTAACTGCCAAATTAGAAGACGGCCAGAAGAAGATGGAAGACAGCCAGAAAAGTTTAGCCGAGGAACTAACTTCCAAATTAGAAGAAGGTCAGAATAAGCTAGCAGAGGACCTGAAGGACGGCCAGAATAAGTTAGCAGAGGACCTAACCGCCAAATTTCTGGATGGCCAGAAAAATCTGGAAGAGTGTCTGCTGACGAAATTAGAGGAGAGCCAAAGGAAATTAGAACAGGGCCTACGTGAGGAAGTCGCAGCAGTGGAAAAGAAGTACGACGCCTTACAAGTGGAAGTTGCCGAGCTGCGTCAACGCCCGCTGATGGGGGTGGAGGAGAAGTTCAACGCCTTGCAAGTGGAAGTTGCCGAGCTGTGCCAGCGACCGCTGATGGGGGTGGAGGAGAAATTCAACGCCTTACAAGTGGAAGTTGCCGAGCTGCGCCAACGCCCACTGACGGGGGTGGAAGAGAAATTCAACGCTCTACGAGAGGAAGTTGCCGAGCTGCGCCAACGCCCGCCCACCGTTACACCGGGAATATCAGGAACGGGACATAGCAGAGTGACGCCCCCAACCTTCGACGCAAAGGTCCCGTGGAGCACCTACTTACGTCAGTTCGAGGCGGCCTGTTCCATAAATAACTGGAACAACACTGAAAAGGCTACAGCTCTCATTGTAGCGCTGAGAGGTGACGCCCTTAACGTCATTCAGGCCATCCCGACTGGATCCCAGGACTACGCTTCACTGATCGCCCATATGGAGTCCCGATATGGAGATAGCCATCTTCAGCAGGCCTACCAGATGCAGCTCCGGACCCGGGTACAAAAGAACGCGGAAACCCTGCAGGAGTTCGAGATGGACATCGCACGCCTCGTAAGGCTCGCCTACCCAACAGCGCCGGCCAACTTTCTGGAGCAGATAGCGACGCAGACTTTCACCGACGGGCTACGGGACTCGGACACTCAACAGGCGCTGCGACTCGCGCGCAATAAGACCCTGACAGATGCGCTGAGCCACGCACTTGAGTTCGAGACGGCAAAACAGGCATCCAGAATGCACGCGCGGGTGCGTCAGCTGGACTTCGACGAACCATCCAAAGCCGACAAGACCAAGCTCCTGGCCGATGAACTGATGGAGGCGCTACGCCGGTTCTTCAAGAGTCGCAGTACCACCAACAAAAACGCAGCCGAAGAACATCCGGAGAGGCGGCCCGGAAGAGGACTACCGACCTGCTGGACCTGCCGTAAGAGAGGCCACCTGAGCAAGGACTGCGGTGATCGCCGCCGCCAAGGGTTTCCGTCGGGACAGTCAGTCGTTGGGAAACCGCGCGGCCCAGGAAAGCAAGTATCAGCCAGCCTTGGGGGGCAGAGGTTGGCTTGTGACAGTCGTCAAGCCCCGGCAGTGCAGGTTCGTGTGACGAAGTTACGGAGGGACAATAGCAGCCTGATGGTCGACGGAGTCGTCAACGGAGAGAGCTGGCCCATGCTTAACGACACGGGAGCATCGAGGACCATCGTCAGTCCCACCGTGATCCCGAAGTGGAGAGTGCAACCCACACAAAGGAACCTCCAGCTAATAACCGCGACCGGAGAGACCGCACCGGTACATGGCGAAGCATCACTGGAGCTCGTCATTGGTCGACGGGCGATAAAGCATCCAGTGCTTGTGGCTGACGTATCAAATGAAGTGATCATCGGACTGGACTTCCTGGACCAGAACAACATCATCTTGGATCTGAGTACCAACACTCTGCACTTCGGAGGTGAGGAACTTGCTTGGCAACCTGCGCACGAGTCCATCACCGCACGACGAGTAAGGCTGAGAGAAGACGTCATCGTTCCCACCAGGACGGAGGTCAGTGCTGCCGTAATTATCGACGGAACTGCTGAGGGAGTGGCGGCTGTCATCGAGCCAAAATATGAGGACATCCAGACAAAAGGATTGCTAGTTGCCAAGACTCTCATCAACACGACGTCTCGGCCGTACGTACGCCTGTCCAACCTGAACGACTACGATATTACGGTTCACCGGGACACCAACCTAGGAGTCTGCGAGCCCGTTACCTGGATTGCCCGCATCTCAGATACGACGGACGGACACCTGCAGACGGACAACCGAAGAAGACGCACACTGCCAGAAGAACTACTGAAGCTGTACCAAGGATCCCAGGACCATTTAGACGAGGAACAATCACGCCAACTTCGGGACCTGCTACACGAATTCCAGGATGTCTTCTCCGTGGGAAGCAAAGACTTCGGCAGGACAAGCTTGGTCCAGCACAGAATCGACGTTGGGGACAGCGCACCGATTAGGGCCCCATTCCGACGTGTCCCGCTCGCCAAGCAAGCCAAGTCGACCGGATGGTTGAAGAGATGAAGGATCAAGGGGTGATCGAGCCATCACATAGTCCTTGGAGTTCTCCGGTCGTGCTTGTGAAGAAGAAGGACGGTTCCACCAGGTTCTGCGTGGATTACAGGCGGGTGAACGATGTCACGAAGAAGGACAGCTACCCTCTACCCCGGATCGACGACACGATGGACACCATATCAGGGTCAAGATGGTTCTCCACCTTGGATTTGAAGAGTGGCTACTGGCAGGTGGAGGTCCACCCTAAGGACCGCGAGAAAACGGCGTTCTCTGAGGGCAGCGGGCTCTGGCAGTTCACCGTCATGCCATTCGGTCTGTGCAACGCCCCTGCGACCTTCGAAAGGCTAATGGAGTCCATTCTGAGGGGACTACACTGGAAGACCTGCCTGGTCTACCTAGACGACGTCATCGTTCTGGGGAGAAGCTTCAAGGAGCACTACAGCAACCTGAAGGAGATCTTGTTGAAGCTGCGGGCTGCCCAGCTGAAATTGAGCCCCAAGAAGTGTCAGCTCTTCCAGAAGCGGGTCCAGTACCTTGGGCATATCGTCTCCGAGGAAGGGGTGCGCACCGACCCAGAGAAGACCGCAGCTGTGAGGGAGTGGCCAGTTCCGAAGGACAAGTCCCAACTACGAAGCTTCCTGGGACTCTGCACTTATTACCGTCGCTTCGTGAGAGGATTCGCCGACATCGCCAAACCTTTACATCGACTGACTGAGAAGGACCAACTCTTCACGTGGACAGCAGAATGCCACAATGCCTTCGAGCAACTCAAGCAGGCTCTGTGCACCGCGCCTATTCTGGCCTACCCCAGACATGGAACAAGGTTCATCGTCGATACCGATGCCAGCGACTTTGGCATAGGGGGGATCCTGTCGCAAGTAGTGGACGGCGAGGAGAGAGTAGTGGCCTACTTCAGCAAGGCCTTGTCAAAGCCAGAAAGGAACTACTGCGTCACCAGGAAGGAGCTGCTCGCCCTCGTGAAGACCATTGAACACTTCCACAAGTACCTGTACGGGCAAGAATTTCTCATCAGGACCGACCATGCATCCCTGCGGTGGCTTCTGAACTTCAAGCAGCCCGAGGGCCAACTCGCGCGGTGGTTAGAGAGGCTTCAACAGTACAACTTTGAGATTAAGCACAGGAAAGGCCAACTGCATTCTAACGCCGACGCCCTGTCACGAAGACCGTGCCCCGAAGACTGCACCTTCTGTACTAGGAGGGAGGAGAACACCGGGATACAGTGCCGGAGGACTACTGTGGAACTTCAAGGAACTGGAGCCGCGAATCTTTCACGCGGGCACAAGCAGAAGATGATGACCTGGGACTGATAGCCGAATGGAAGCGGGCCTGTGTCCCCAGACCCGGGTGGAACATTGTGAGTGACTGCAGCCCAAAGTTTAAGTCCTACTGGGCGCAGTGGGACTCGCTGATTGTAAGGGATGGCCTCATCTGCCGCGCCTGGGAGAGCACCGACGGGAAGACATCTCGGGAACAAGTCGTCGTTCCAAAGGCTATGACGGAGGAAGTCCTGAAGGAAGTCCATGGAGGATCATCTGGTGGACACCTAGGGATAAAGAAGACCCTGGAGAAGCTCAGAGAGCGGTTCTACTGGATCGGATGCCGAACAGACGTGGAGAACCACTGCGCGAGGTGCCACGATTGCGCAGCCAGCAAGGGCCCAGGACGAAGACGACGGGGTCCACTGAAGACCTACAACGTGGGCGGCCCCATGGAGAGAGTGGCCATCGATGTTGCTGGGCCATTCCCGTTAAGCGAGGCAGGGAACCGCTACATATTAGTCGTCAGCGACTACTTTACCAAATGGCCGGAGGCGTATGCGCTCCCTAACCAAGAAGCCGCGACGATCGCAGAGACCCTGGTGAAGGAATTCGTCAGCCGGTACGGAGTACCCCTGGAGCTGCACTCCGACCAAGGGAGGAACTTCGAGTCGCAGGTGTTCCAGAACCTATGCCAGCTGCTGGGAAACCGGAAGACAAGGACAACGCCGCTACACCCTCAGTCCGACGGGATGGTAGAGCGATTCAATCGCACCATCGAGAACCATCTCCGAATAGTTGTCAGCGAGCACCAGAGGGATTGGGACAAGCATCTTCCACTATTTCTCCTGGCCTACCGCGCCGCCGTGCATGAAGCCACCGGGTGCACACCAGCCCGGGCCATGTTTGGGAGGGAGCTCCGTCTACCCGTCGATCTAGCCTTCGGCCGACCTGGGAATGATCCGATCCCGGTAAGCCAGTATTGTCAAGAACTGGTCGACCAACTGGAGGACGTGCACGCGTTCGCGAGGAGGAAACTGCGGATCGAGACCGACCGAATGAAGACCCGATACGACCAGCAGACGGATGCCGGAGGATTCCACGAGGACGACCTGGTCTGGCTCTTCAACCCATTACGGAAGAAAGGCCTGTCACCCAAACTGCAGAAGTCCTGGGAGGGCCCGTACCGAGTCGTGAAACGGATCAACGATGTCGTCTACAGGATCCAGCGGAGCCAGAGGGCGAAGATGAAGATCGTGCATCGAGATCGCCTGGCAGCCTACGGAGGGACACAGACGGACCAATGATTGATCGGGACGATCAGCCTTTTTAGGAAGGGGGTGGTGTTACGGCTGTGAGTTTGTGTCATCACTCGCCGCATGAGTCACAACTGCCCCAGGGCTGGGCTGTGGCCTGCCTCCTGTATTGCGCGCGCCTTATGCAACAGGGCTACTACAGACAAAGGGATAGTCCAGAAGATTCGTGACTGGACCAGCGATGGAAACCTCGAGAAGCCGTGGACCCTGGATGGATCTAGAACTATTTATTGAGTCACCGGCCTGCTATATAAGAGTGACCCATGAAGCAGTAATTGGTGTTGTGCTTTGTACCCCCACCGTAATCCAGTTAACAAAAGTGCCACTAGGGGGTGGCACGTAACAATATTATTTTAGGAAACTGGCTCGATGGCAAGAATAACGATACAGTAGTGTCGATTTAATCCAGAGGTGACCATACATGAGGCTAGGCCTCATTGAATCGTAAGTTACGGTTAGGCTACAATACTTGCATGATTCATACGTCCAACACCTCGAAACTATTTAGCTGATGACCTTGTAGTTAGGGCAAAAGACGCTTCCCACATTAAGGTATATTGTTGCAAAATTTGATAGAGATCGAATGATCAGGTTAGTCGTAATTTGATTTAAGCTTAGAAAATTTGGAAGGGCGCCACTTCTTTTTCGTTATGATAGTGGCAATATACAACATGACACTGAGTTGTCCTTTGCTAGTGCTACTTTTGAACTAAAGTCGGTTTGATTTGGTTTCGTTGTGTTTGAATTGATAGGGGGGATCATTTTTCACACATAGACGGCCATCTGCATCAAACTATTTGGCTAATGTCCTTGTAGTTTGGTCAAAACACGCTTCCCACATGAAGGTATGTTGTTGCAAAATTTGTTAGAGATCGGATGATTGTTAACCGTAATTTTATTTAGGATTTGAAAATTTGGATGGCCGGCATTATGTTTCCATCAAGTTGGCGGCGATATAAAACATGAAACTGAGGTGTCCTTTGCTAGTGCAAATTTCGTTCAATTAGGTTTTTTTTTCATGTTTGAATTGATGAGGGGGGAGAGGAGGGGCAGATATACACACTCACCCACAGACAGACTGACAAATGTTAGCCCGTGTAATTCTCATAAGTCTACTTTCACTTTTTGCAAAAAACGAAACTGGGCTGAAAACAATAATGTGACCGAAATTGCGATACCTTAAATGAGTTCCATGATACCTTGCCAGTATTTCTGACAGTTCTAATACTAAGCACGTTATCTGCAAGTACTGGTATGCGGAGAAACGTGTGAAACACAATGTATATAAGTTGGACAACCGATGCATTGAACGAGCAATTTAATTGTTTACATTACATTCGGTGCGCTAGCGATCCCAACTTGACTCTGTCAGACACGGCGAAGAGCTGTCACGGCTATGGCAGTCAGCCTTGCCAAGAGATGCAGAAGCCAACATAACGACATGTGGTGAACTATAGCTAGCACGCCAAGCGGGCAAAGACTGGACGCGGCCGATTTAATCAATCGATAATAGTACATTATGCAACGAGCCTATAATGGAAATAATTAAGACACAAGTATGTTTGTAAAACGAGCGAAGCGAGTTTTATAATTTCCATACGAGTGTCTTAATTACCATTATAGGCGAGTTACATACGACTGTTTATGATCCACGATAATTATAACTATTTTATGTTCGAACATATATATTCATAAATATCTGTCGAGATGTCGCCGGTTTGATGTACTGAACAGAGCTCATGGGACGCAGAGAATACCTTGTATTTGACCGTGGCCTCCTCAAATACCCTACTATGACACTAGCCACGCAGTGAAATTTAAAATAGGAGGCCGTGGAAGTCAGCGCATGTGCAATGCTATCCTCACCTAATTTGTCACACAACTGTTTCTTGAGCACTCATTGGTGGGATAAACTGTTTCATAATGAAAATAGGGTTATAATGACCCTCATTGTGATAGAGTTTTCTGATATATAATATTTACATTTCGACATCGTCGAACATAAAGAATATTTTTCTGCACTACATTGAAGTTAAAACTGAAAAAGGTGGAGCTTTCTAGTTCACTGTTGCAGTAATTGTGCAATATGTATGTTTAAAATGTTATTTTTGTTATTTTTTAGTGTATAAAGCATTTTAATAACGAGGGAGAACCTGTTATACTCCAGACAAGTATTAAAACTAGGAAGAAAGAGTGGCGGCCGTACTGCGGGTACTAAAAGGAGGCGTTAACAAGGTATATAGACCACGTTAAAGCTTTGGCAATCTCTCGCCTTATTCAAAATATCTACCGGCCATTGTGTCGTAAAGTAAGTAATGAATCTAGAAACCTGCACATATCGCGAGACTATAAAGAGCTCAAACGGGAGCTACTAGAGTCGTCGAACGTCATCACGTCCCCCGCAAATCTTAACATAAAAAAGGAATTTACTTGCAGGCATGAGGTTTCCTTTTATCGCAGACGTTCAGTGAAGAAATGGAATGAAATAGAACGGTATTAAACAGGCTGTTCCCATATTTATTGATATTTTATGGATTCAGTATCCATTTTAAGAGCTACACCTGTTGAATTTCTTTGCGGTGTTTGATATAGAAATGAAATACGACTTGGGGCAAAGCACACCTTTTCGTTTGGTTTCAATAAGAGCTACGAAAGGATGTGGGAAAATTAAGAAAATAGAAGGAAAAGAAAGTATCAGCCTTTGTTTAAGTCAGACAAAAGTAGCTTCATATTGAAATATTAGAAGTCAATTATGAGTGTTGTGTACGTAATTAACTAGCTCTTTAGACGGTCAATTAGATTGGACGGGTAGTTACAATTAATTTCCTACTAATAAGTGCAAATATTAGTCATACTGGTTAATTAACAAAGGTTTCTGAATTGACATACAATCAAATAATATTGGTATTGACATCGCCCTTTTGTCAATATTTTATGTCACAAAACGTGTTAAGGGCTTGTACATGTTTCAAGCCTCATTGGATCCTTCATCAGCAAGAAATGTAATAATTAAGAAGTTAAATTAATCTATAAATTAAGAGACAGTAAATCTAATGTTGAAACATATAATAATAATATCGTATGGCCTCGGTGCCGGGTGCAAGCTTTGTTATTTGACACCCAAAGGGTAGCTTGCATGTCAAATTTCTCTGTTCCTTGAAGCACTATGTAAGTCAAGGAGGAGCGGCTTCGGTGGCGTAGTTGGTAGCATGCTGAGCTTCTATGCCCAAGATAGTGGGTTCAAACCCGGCCGAAGCCATCGGATATTTTAAGAGCGTTAAAAATCCCTCAGTATGCCTTCATTCGGAGGGGAAGTGTAGCCGGCGGTCCCCTGTCATAGATTTATGGCATGTTAAAGAACCTTCGCATATTACACCTGTGTGAAGCTAAATTGTATAGGTAAAGAATGTAAACAATGCTCTATTAGGTTCCTACGTTCGTTTCCAAGAGCCTACTGCGGTGGCGTCTAGTAGCTAAGTTATGAACTAGGCCTAGTAGACGTTGACGGTGGCGTTTGGCGGCAAAAGTATGAACTATTTGAAAAATTCAAATTTGCAGTCCGTACTTGAATTAAAAAACAGATACACACACTAATACAGCCATCACAATTTACACCGGTTATCAGACAGATTCTACACACACCCAAAGTACACGGGGCTACATGACCGCGTTGACGCAGCCCCTAAACTGAGGAACCAACCAACCAGAGTCAAGGAGGTTAGATATCTAAACTCCTTGAACACTATAGCGCTTTCTAGTAGAGAAATGAGGAATTTTATTTTGGCGGTAAATCCCGAGATTAATTTTGCCATTATGAACACGGCCTACTGAATTCAAATGGGTTCTTTGACATGCCAACATCGTATGACATGGTATCGTAATTTTTGTCGCCTTTCAAATACAATTACCTCGGCCAGGAGCGAACCTGCAAGCTTGGGGTTATTAGACCGACACGTTGACCACTCATCCAACGTGGCAAGCTATTTTGAAACATGAATATTAATAAACTTAAGGTATTAAGGAAATAAAGACAATACAACAAAGAATATATAACAAAAGGTTTTAAGGTAATAAAGACAATACAACTAAGAATAAATAACCTAATGTAATATTGTACAGCCCGGGGGGGGGGGCAGTACCCCCTGAGAGCCACCCCCCAGCTTTTACCAAAACCACCCCAACTGGCAACACCATAAGACCAGAACATCATCTATACACAGCAAGCGGCGGCCACCCAGCCTGGGAGGTTAGCCAACTACTTGCAAAACATACACAAACATCTACACTAACAGCTATCTAGGGCAGCTACATTTACGCAATGCTGACCACGCAGCGCCGGGAGGTATAAGAATGGAGTCCACATTGGAGCCATGATCTATCTGTTCTGTTCTACTCTGTGCGTCGCCAGCGGCCTCGCCCGACGTCTGTTCCAGCTTATCACCAGGTGAGATTCAGTCGTGCTCAGATTCCTTTAAATCTTGTATACACCTACCCCAAACTTGTACACACTAATTGTATTTCACACCTGTCTAAACTCCCCAAGAGGGACATTCTAATCTACATCTACTGACGAATAAACACATAGTAGGTAAGCTACACTTGCATTACTAATTACACTCCTCTTCACGTCCTCATACCCTACCTGACCTTCGTCACAATTTCCCGTGACCGTCGAAGCCGGTAATTGCTTCGTCATGCCCCATTGTACTCCCAGCACGCGACTCGACTGCCTAGCGTCGAGCCGCTGACTTAGCACGTTTATTGTATTACTCATTCCGCTCAGCTGGCAGGCTAGTATAGTAGCCTGTATTTAGAGACTCAATCCCTAGCAGATACTTGCATCTTGCAGGGAGGCCCCCAAGAGATTGGACACTAAAACACCAACACACTACACTAGTAGTTTCTCCCAACTACGGGGAGCTACTCTCATTTAGGAACAACCTTCCAAATTAGCACAGTGACACAACGTGTTTTATCCCAAACTACCCCCAACCAAGGGATTAAAACATATTTGGTGGAGGCGCTACTACCACGCACAGTAAGGGTAGGACTCAAACAACGAGCCCTCGTGGTAGAACGAGCCGTACCACAAGCAGCCAAGCGAGACTAATTTTTTTTTCTCCTACATTACGTCCCACACTTTTTCTTTATCACACGGGGATTTGTATTATTACACCCTCCCCCATCCTCCCCATAGTACAAGGTCGGTGGAAATTAAATGACCACGTTTAGAACCACACTAAGGGACTTTGCGCACCATTTGTCGGCTAGCACAACTCCACTCCTGCCGAAGTTAAAAATTAAGAACAGTGACTTGATAACTGAACAGACTGCAGTACAACTCCTTAGGGAACTCATATTAAAGGCATCAGAGATCCGCGCTCAACACCCTGCAGCGGCAGCACAAGTCACACATTTTACACGATCCCAGGCCAGTGCGCACGGACAAGAATCACCAATATCTAGCGCTAGTGAAGCAGATTGCTTGCCAACACTCCACCCCCTATTGCTGCAGCAACTGCGAATCACAGAGCAGAAGACTAATTATCTGCTCGCGCGCATCACACAGTTACTGGATACAGACACTGTTAAGGCAGACAATCACACGACAGAGGCAGTCCTCGATATACACACTATTTTGGAAACAGTGAAACAGGATCTAGACAGGACAGTGGAAGTAGTCAAATCCACACTGTACGACAACACACCTTCGGTCAGTGACGATATATCAGGTGACGAGCCACCTGGTAACGTAACACACGTGTCGTACACGGGGAGTGAGGCTAATTCCCCTCAGAACAACACAAACACCTTGTCACGCGATAGCGGTGCGAACAGCGTAAACAGATTAGAATCCTTACACGGCCAACGAGAGACGAACAGGAAATGAACAGGCACACAGAATATCCCATGATCCACCCCACAAAGCTCACGGCGGAAGGCCAGGATCCCGAGGAATACCTCAAGGCCTTCAATAGAACGGCTCGGATCAATGGCTGGAGCGATGAAGTCAGAAAACGGCTCCTCCCTGCATACCTCACGAAGGCGGCCATGGCATGGTATGAGCTCCGTGAGGACAACCTAGATGCCACATGGGAGGAAATAACTTTGTTGTTGAAAAGTGAATTCCAGCTCATACCAGATGATGAGGACCTGTATGACCAAATTCAACAGAGGTCACAGGGACCTAAAGAGAGCCCATAGTCATACGTCAACGCAAAATTGCTAATGTGCGACAAATATAACGCAGCTATGACGAATGAGCAGAAAGTTAAGCTGCTAATGCAGGGCCTTAGACCATCCATCGTGGACAAGTTATGCATCATGAACAACCCCACGGTCCAACACATGCTAAACAACATTAAAACAATAGAGGCAGGGAAAAAGATCACGGAAAAAGCTACGGAGAAAGCCGTGAATCAGCACTTTCATCCACAAAAGGACGATACTAGTCAAAAGATGGATGAATTAGTGGACAGGATGGAGAAGCTAACGATAGCTGCCATCCAAGCAGGCGGCAGACCGCCTAGGGATGAACACACGGACACGGAAGAGCTCTATTATCCTGAAAGGGACAGGGGGTACACGGAGAGGAGACACTACGAGAGGGAGAAAATATACTACCCTCCACATCGGCCAACAACACCACATACACAGGACTGGCCACACTACCCTCCGCGGTACTCACCGGTTTCATACGCGGACGTAGAGCCAACATACCCCTCACGGCGACCATCATCCCCATACACACCAGAGTACTACCCTGAAGAGTACGAACACAGCATCCCCCGGCGAAGCAGCCCGCCACCAATACAGGGCAAGCGGGGAGTATCGGGAAAACCCGCCCCCAAGCAGGCAAGGCTATGCAGCCCCACAATATAGGGGAAATGGGGACTATCGGGAGAACCCGCCCCCACGCAGGCAAGGCTATGCACCTCCACAGTATAGGGGAAATGGGGACTATCGGGGAAACCCACCCCCGATCAGGCAAGAGTATGCATCCCCACAACAGAGGGGAAACGGGGAGTACCGGGAAAACCCACCCCCAGGCAGACAGGGATATGCACCCTCCCACTACGGGGAAAAGGGGAATCGCCGGGAAAACCCGTCCCCGCAGCAGCAGACATACACCCCACCCTGGCGGAAACAAGAAAACAGACCGCCAGGCAATAACCGCAAGACAATAATCCCACAAAAACGACGGGAAACGAGAGAAACATACACAAAGGGCCCAGAACACTATCCCCTCCCAGACGAACACCCGAGGGAGTTTAGGGATGAGGCACCCCGCCGGGCAGACAGGGGGGCAATACTTCCCACACCTAGTTACCCACCGCAGGCGGGGAGTTGGCGCAGCCACCCCGAGGGGGGGGCGTACCTACAGTACATGGAGACAAACGCCACGTTTCAAAAAACGCTTAGACGGGGAGGTTCGGCCAGCTGAAAAAGCGGCAGAGGTTCCTCCCCTAACACAACACCAGAGAGGCCCCTCACCTAAACAGACTCGTAAGAGCAAGGGGAAGAAGCAGCCAACTAAAGCCAAGACTGACGATCCTCCCCCGGACCGTTTCCAAACACACCCCGTAAAAGGGGACGGCAACTGTCCGTTCTGGGCCATTAGCTCCTTAGTCTGGCATACCGAGGATCATCACAGGGAATACAGACAGAAAACGGTCCAACATATCCTGACCAACTGGAAAGAGTACCGGGATTTTGTATCGGACGAGCGGGAAAACCCATTCCAGACCGGGGCGGACTACCATAAATACATGGGTAGGGACGGTACCTATGCAGGCGCCGTAGAGGTGACCGCTCTCGGCAAGGTACTTGAAACAAACATACAAGTATACACTGACGTGCACTCGCCCCCGCTATTCACGACCGCGGGATTTGACAGGGACCTGCACATACTATTTACGGGGAACCCTAGGGCGGGACACTATACGCCCCTAACAATCACGCGCGAACAAACCAAAGGCAAACCCACACCCTCCAAACAGGAAACCATACCCCCTACACCACAACACGGGGCGGGAAGTGACCCCACACAGGCGCAGGGCGCGAGCTCACTCGGCATAGGGAAGCCAGCAACAGGAGTCGATCTCGCGACCGCCTGGAACAAAAAACGAGGTCACAAGTGCAAACGTAGAGTTAGGTTTGCAGACACACCTTCCCAGGAGGGAGAAAGGAACAACACACCTACACAAAAACTGGGAACTGTCAATACATTAAACGTTCGCCAGAATCCGTCTATTTTCACAGCGCGGGCAGTGAAGAGAGCAGGCAGTGTACTGAATGGGCACATTTCGCTGACCGAGGCAAAGAACTCGAGCCAGGAAGTAAGCCGAGAGGCCAAGCGTGCCAAGTACAATAAGCGGCCAGCTCCATGCCTTCCCAGCACAAATGTTACGCAGGGCATCAACACTGGCGCACACAGTGACAAGGACATTACGCCAGTAGCAACAACAACAACAACATACACCTTATACAACACATCTTTGCTGGGCAAAGGACTCCAGGCATCGGCACTGACGGTACACTCCAGCATAAATGGCCACAGGGTGCAAGCCCTAATTGACACCGGCGCAGCTATAAGCTGTGTCAACAGAAAACACGTTACCGAAGGGCAGATACACGGTGTCACGGGCGACTTCCGGCTGGTAGCGGCCAATGCACAGACGCTAGAAAACACGGGGGTGGCAAATATACACCTCAGGCTAGACCATTTTGCCACAACACACCCCATGTTCGTTATAGAGCATCTTTCTGCGTCAGCAATAATTGGCATGGATTTTCTCGCCAAGTACGAGGCTAGCATAAATTTCGCTAGTGGCAAGATGCTTTTAACGCATGACCAAAGGCTCACCACACATCCCATGATATACACCAGGAACACGGATGGGATTCGAGCGGAGCGAGAAATCCACCAGCACCAAGCCTCTACACTGAACACAATCAGCAAACACACAGACATGTCACACTTGCCAGCGATTTAAAACAAGGCCTGGCAAGCCTCATGGATTACACAGATAAGGCGGTCAATCAGACTCACAGACAGGACCTGACACCGGAGCAAAATAGAAGGCTCACGGAGCTCCTGGAAGCCAATAGGGATATCTTTGCCCATTCGCTGAAGGATCTCGCAGTGACTGACCTTATCGAACACCACGTCACACTCACCAGTGACCGGCCAGTCCACCAGCCCCCCTTCAGGGTGAGTCAGAAGGAGAGGCACGCCATCGACACTCAGATCACAGAGATGCTCGAGGCGGGGGTCATAATCCCGGTAATTTCGAACTACAGTGCACCGGTCTTGCTGACCAAGAAACGGGATGGTTCCCACAGGTTCTGTACTGATTACCGTAGGCTCAATAAGTTAGTCGAAAATGACAGTTATCCACTACCAAGGGCCGACACCTATTTGGATGCCCTCGGTGGGGCTAGCTGGTTCAGTTCGATGGATTGTTATAGTGGATTCTATTCAATCCCCGTCTATGAACCGGACAGGCACAAGCTGGCGTTCGTTACAGAAAACGGCCTCTATACCTACACAAGGTTACCAATGGGCCTCCGTAACGCCAGCCAGACCTTCCAAAAGCTAGTGGATAAAACATTTTCAGGGCTAAAATGGTGCTCAGTGCTAGACTACGTGGATGACATAACGGTCTTCTCCAACACCTTTGACGAGCATCTCGTACACTTGGAGGAGGCTTTCGCATGGATCAGAGAGGCCAAATTAAGGCTTAAACCTGCGAAATGTCAATTCGCCAGACAGCAGATTAACATATTGGGCCATATTGTCAATAGAGAGGGCATTATTCCCGACCCATCGAAGACTGACGCAATAACGGGCATCCCGAAACTCACAAATTTGAAATAATTGCCCAGCTTCATTGGTCTCGCCTCTTATTACAGAAAGTACATCCACAGGTTCGCGCACATTGCCCACCCCCTAACCGAACTCACACGTGAAAAGACGCCCTTCAACATTAAACAGGAACATATAGATACCTTCAACACACTGAAGCAACTATTGACCACACCACCATTACTGCAACACTTCCATAGTGACAGGCCCACATTTTTACACGTGGACGCCAGCCAGTATGGACTGGGAGCGGCCCTATTACAGGAAGATGCAGAAGGACGCATACGGCCCATAGCTTATGCTAGCAGGAAACTAACGGCCGTCGAAACTAGATACACTGCCACAGAGCGGGAAATGCTGGCATTTTCATGGGGAGTGATCTATTTTCGGGTATACCTCTATGGTATCCAGTTCACGGTAGTGACTGACCACGCGAGCCTGCTTTTTTGGGACAAATTCAAAACCCCAAATTCGCAGCTCAATAGGTTCATATTCCGCCTGTATGAATATAATTTCGTGGTCAAGCACAAGAAAGGCGCTACACACCTAGATGCAGATGGGTTATCTGGGCTGCCAGTAGCCGATCCCCCAGATGACAGTAAGGACCACGAATGGGACGATATGCCCACTTTTGCCCTGACGGTGGTTAACATAAAGCACGAGCAAGAACGTGATCCATACTTGAAACAGATTCTAATGGCACTAGAAAACTTGGATAAGGTGGATTCCAAGACGGCACGGCTGTCTAGGCGATTTTTTCTAGACAAAGACGGGGTACTGAAATTTAAACGCACAGCCATGCACGATAATGCACCTATAGCGGTTCCGGAGTCATTGAAAGAGAGTATTATGACCGGACACCATAATAGCCCAATGGCAGGGGCCCATTTGGGTACGCATAAAACATACCATAGAATCCGGGACAAGTATTACTGGGTAAACATGAAGGCCGACATAGACACCTTCGTAAAGACATGTCACACTTGCCAGCGATTTAAAACAAGGCCTGGCTAGCCTCATGGATTACTCAACCCTATTCCCGTAGGAGAGCTATTCCATAGAGTCGGGATAGATGTGAAAGGCCCCATCACCACATCTGAAAGAGGCAATAAATATATACTTGTGGCCACAGAGTATCTCACCCGGTATATGATTACAAAGGCTGTTCCCAAAGCAGACACAAACAGCATAGTCGAATTCCTATTTGACATAGTCACGCGATCTGGCCTATTCCAAGCCCTACTATCCGATAGAGGAACTATTTTCACCTCGAGAGTGCTCCAACAGTTTTTGGAGGTACTAAGGATAAGGACATACACGACCACGAGTTTTTCCCCACAAACGAATGGACTCACAGAGAGTATGAACAAAATAATTGGAATAGCGTTAGCCAAGTTCACGGGGGACACAGGGACAGACTGGGATAATTATTTGCAGCCCATTACATTCTGCTACAATACTTCTATATCCACGGCCACAAAACATTCTCCACACTTCCTGTTGCACGGATATACACCTAGAAGTCCCATAGATAACATATGCATCCCACAGGACACTCTCCCAGACAACGCAGCCCGGCTATAGCACTTGCAGATAGCTCGCACGGACGCCAGAAAGAACATAGCCGCGGCACAGAAAAAAATAAAAAGAACGGTACGACCGGCAAAGGAAGACCGTAGAATACACACCCGGGCAATTGGTTATGGTTTCCAATTCCGCCCGTAAGAAAAATGTGTCCGAGTTCCTCCTGCCACGTTGGACAGGTCCCTTCAAAGTCTGTAGGAAGGTATCTGACCTGAACTACGTAGTAAACGTGCGCCATGGACGCAAACTCATCAAGGACACTATACACGCCCGCCGTATGAAGGCATATCACACCGGAAAAAAACACCTACACGTAAAGGCGGGAACATTGTCAAAAGGAAGGGAAATGATTCCACTGGCAGACGTGAAAAGAAAGCCAAGGAATAGCCTTCGAACACTGATGACCTCACCAGGATACGAACCTAACACTAGCAAAACTGTCCCGGAGACACAGGCCAAAAAGGCACCAGGAATAATTACCCTGGACAAAGACGGTCTTGAACCCGCGACCTTCTGAATACCAGGAATGCAAGGTCGGGTAACTATCCAATTGGAGGATAGAGCAATAAGGGACAGTCACGCTAACAGGAATTCATACGCACAAAATAATAAAATCACCTCCGACACCCAGTCACCAAACACGCGACTAGCGGCCCGGAGACACACATACATAAAGACATCTAACTACCACTAACAGGAATATATTCATCCCAGGCCCACAATAACACAAAATTTGGGGACACAAACATACACAGAGGTAGGGTCTTTTACATTACGAGGGACCCAAGGCACGCTGTATATGCAGACATTAGAAAGGTGCATCAACAAAACTACGCACATTGTCTTGACACATGTGTTCAGCGAGCCGCCAAACAGGCAGGCAAGTACTGCCCACACAATTGAAACTTAATACTATCGCCAAGTCAGCGATAACACATACATGAGCGGCCGACCTTCGCGTGCGCCAGGCAAACTAACAGCGCCTGCCCCAGCGTAGTAGACACGATCATTCACGCCAATTTCAAAGAACGATAACTGCCGAAATTAGGGTACGAGGGTCGTCCCGAATGGCATAAAATACTCACACTGACGTATATTTTCATACGCTTGTCTCAAACACACAATACGCGCGCCATTGTACATACAGTACAGAAATTGTAATACCAAGGTCTTAGGCCAAGGCATGGGCGAACACACAAAAACTCAACACAAACGTGCCAAAAAAGAAGCTAACCAATGGCATTTTTGGCGCGAAAACACAATCAGGGGCCACACTAGGGACGCACAAATCCCAACAGACAACGCAGACATGAAACACGGAGCATTACACGGGATCGCGGGTCCGAATGCCCAATAAAAGCGGACACCTAGGAAAACAAGAATTGTCGACCGACGAAAGATCACTTACAGACAATTACACGAGTAGCATCGCACAAATAGCATCCATACACCATCCCCTACAGAAAAGACCATAGGGTCCCATACAGACACTGTGCCCCATAGGGTGGAGCAAAGAGTGAAAATAGGCATTAGGATGTTTAAATTATGCATGCATAAATGGTATGTTATCACAGAGTACACGCTTTAAACATACACTAGAGGTGGCAATTGCATTACAATAGGGCCGTATACAAGTACATAAAACGGGTGAGCCACACAATTATGAACACAGGGAGGTTCTTTAACATACATACAGTAACACGGGGACCACAAGATACTTTTCTCTGAACCATAGCGCCCGAATCCTAGATACGGGGGACGCCACTCTCACAGACACAAAACAGGAGACACCACATTTCTACGGCCAGAAATCATACCAAATTTGGATTACCCCGAGCGTAGGAAATAGACTTCCTAGACACAAATTACAGATAATTACACAAGGCTAAGGTCTTGCGGAAGAAATGTCCACACAACATCGGTAGCAAAAACAGGACAGATTAACACATTGGCCCTCCCAGAATGCAAAACAATGTCAACATACGGGCAATGGCAAAAGTCACGTTCCGTCAGCCGCCACACATAACATCAGAGACTTCCCGTATACAAGGACGCAAAAACAAACACAACAAAATACCGAGTTGCGAATTCCAGCACTTTGCAACACTGCCGTCGGCAGACACTCTTGTTATAACGGAAGTGACAATGAAATGCAGATATGATGACATCAGCACAATAATAATAACATAACGACATACAATAGCATACAGTTGACACAGGATTCGGCGCTATTACAATAGGTATAGCATCCAGTAATGAACAAATACTATAGGCCGGATTCATCTTAGGAACACAGGAGCATATATACAAGGATGTTAACAAGCTACACGCGCCACCTGACAATTAACCACACGACACACGATAAGACTTATCCGAAAACGGCCCACGCGCCAGCGTGCGGTAGCGGCACGCGACCACACACACGCAGCCACGCTGATTACAGACACGGCCACGTCCTTCCCACACGCGCCCACCAATCAGGGGCGGGTACAGACAGATTCCCTGAGGGAAGAACCCCTCCCCCCCCAATAACTTCTACTCCTGTTTTTTATCTTTAAAAAACCATCATAGGCGCTCAGGACATGACCATTTACACTCACAATCACTTGCTAACTTAACATTATAAATGAGAGACCAGATTAGGCTGTGAAGTCACAGCGTCACCGCACTTGCACATCCCAAGGAGCGGATAGAAAACAAATAGTGACCAAGTAAGAATGACAGGAGCAGAGATGGATAGTGCCATCAGGGTGGCCAAGACACCAACTACGGGATACCATCCTAGCACCCTTCTCCCTACATAACCTGTCACGTACAACACTATCCAACGCAAACACATAAAAACAGCCAGATTACTTTCCAAAATATACATCGGAGTTGATAGACTTCATGCACCTACCCAAATTCGGTTATGCTACACCCTGGTCACAAATGCCTACACCCGAGTATTAGGGGTGAGTCGGAAACAACATTAAGCGTAATGTACATCTCTGTATTGTGCCCAACTGGTCACGGCAGTCTGGTATCGAACTCAGGGCCTTATCAGAAAAGACCAGGCAAATGGTTATGCCTAAGGTCGAACCAGTGGTCTCTAAGGGGGAGCCATTATATGGAACCCACAGAGCAATGAGAGGTCTACTGACACATAATAGTCTAGCGTGATTTCACGATTATTTAAGTGCAAATCATAGCAATTTAAAGGAGAAATTGTAAGCAAAATGCAAGGAAATGTACGTTTTCAGTGCATACAAAGTCGAGAGAGGCTAGTATTGAAGTCTGACAAATGACTTTTAAAAGTAGGCGGAGTAGCCTTGGCGCCTACGGAACTATTTCTGTCTAGGGCGGTCAGACAGCTCAAAATTAATGACCCGGGAGTTCACCGGTCGACAACGGGCAAAGCTTTGGCGGGACCAAGCCCACAAGAAATTAATTAATTACAGAGAAATGGAGCATTGTAATGCGATGGAACTTACACATAGATGAATGTATTCACGGAGGAGTAATTTAGAAGTGGTTTTTCACCTAAAATTACGCCTATTTCTCAAAATGACCGCATTACAACCTAACTCACGCTCGAGAGCATGAATACTTTAACCAACCAGCGGGAAACCCCCACCGTAGCGTCCCACGCGCTGAACTAAGGCAATTAATTGTAATTAATTGGCCGAAGCGATCGCCGGCACGCGAGTGTTTTTAAAACCTCCACGCCTAGATAAACAAGATGCAGTTGTTATTTCGGCTGAAGACGGAGTATTTCAAGAAGGGAGTCGCTCTCACGTGTCCCGTGAACTATTTTGTGCAAGAAACAAATATAAGGGAAGAGCACCCTACGCCGAGGGTCAGTTATGGTCAGTCGAAGTCAGTTACACGTCTGTGATGGTTCAGTGGAAAGCAGTTGAAGACGTCAGACGGTCGCTCGAGTTGGAAGTTAGTTCTTTGTCTACAAGAGCTCTGCAGTAAGCACGCCAATTATTAAAATATCAGCGTACCGCCGTTGAAGACAATGGAGGCAAATTGTAAGCTTCATCAGTGATAATGAAGTGCATAAGGTAACAAAGTGCAGATACTGCTTTATTATCTGACACAGATATAAATTCGCTACAGCGAATAGGAACTGATAATGTTTGGAACAGTTCGTATACCGGAAGGTATTGTCAATTATATGACATCAGCATTAGGAACACTCCAGTGATGGGAGAGTGGAAGTTATTGCCACCTATCCAGGACAGTGAGGTAAACGGGAGTGCAGGGAACTAGGATCGAACATCTATAAAAACGCTACTAGATTTCACGGAGACCAGCGGTTATCATAAGTCATCGCATCTCTGAGGTCAAGCGTAGGTGAAATCCAGATTAAGGATCAACATGTGAAATGATAGATGAAGTGTATAAATTGTGAAATAATAATTTAAAGTGTTAATGTGTTTAATGTTTAATATTCAGTGTTTATCAGTGGTAAAGGCCACTGGTGGTAATATGTGCATCATGTGTAAAAAGTGTGAATCTCAGTGTTGTGTATTGGATATCATGATGGATTAAGTCAAATCGTCATGGTAGAGCTCAGGCGGAGATACTGGTACTTTCCAGCCAGAAGGAAACGTGAGTAAACATGCAAATAATAACATTATAATGGCATAGTTCACCATGTAACGATTAATCACTTTGAAATTAAAGAAGTAATAGTCACTTACTGAACGAGTTTTCACCACTCGTCTTGAATAAAGTATGACTTGGAAGGTGATTTGCTTAGGACCATGTGGGTCAAAAATAGTGTTGGATCTAAACGTTAAAATAATAATAATAATAATAACTGGGGTCGGCAACCATAAAGTAAGGGCAAAATTGGCCTAAGTAATGTTCAAATAGTGTCATGTCTAATTTAAGATACTGTCATTTGGTAAACAGTAAAGAATGTAGTGTGGAATATCGCGAATACGAGAGCTTTTCTCAGTGTCAGTGAAATTTTGAATGAATATGTGAAATTAAAGTAAGCCAGTATATTTATACATTTGTGTTAGGAGCTATGTAAAGCTTTGGCTTAAATAATATAACATGAAGAACGCAGGTACCTTGATAATGGAGTCATATATGTGAAATATTGTTTAGCCGCATATAGCGTGCAGATTAACGTAGAATCCAGTGATTTACGTAAGATAAGCACGGGAAAGACTAGTATAGCTTGCGCGTGAGGTGAAAATGGGCTTAATCTTCGAGAAGTATCGCCTTTGTGCATACTGTATGTATTACGCAGCGATTTGGATAGAGTCTGTCTATTGCCAACGCTTGCATTGAATTATAGCCACTATGGACGCCCAGCGAGGCGCGGTGAGCATTTTTACTTATGGTCTGCCCGAGAGGTAGAATCATATTCGTCGACGAGGAACGTGGTTCCAAAATATATATGTAAATGACAGCTGCTGATGATAACCATGGGGTTTCATTATGATGCGCGTCTTATAAGCCACAGTAATCACCTTAGAACGGCAATGCTATCATTAGAATTCCACCCCTGCCATGAATGTTTAATAGGAGCCATTTGAGCCCAAATACACTGTAAAGTTAGGTGTTAATTAATTAAATGACTCAATTACTTAGGACCATGCCTAGCGGATCTTTCTTGTTATATAAATTGTAAACAAGGATGGCCTTGAAGGTAGAGAGAGACAGGAAATGTGGACCATTTCCGTGGCAGCCATCTTGGAGAGCTGTCTGGAACTAATTTTATGACCTGCTGAGGGGAGAGAGGTCGCTCGACCGATCCCTTGTCAATTACGGTCACAATAGGACACTGAGAGGTCTCGGTATTCAATAATGCAATTAAAATATGAGTATTTTAGTGATGCAAATGGAATTAATTGGTGTATGGCAACTCACATACGTGGTTGAACCATAGAAATCTGATGATATTTGGCGAAGTTATCCTCTGAGGGGGAAGGCTGAACCAAAATAATGTAGGCATCTTCTTTAAAGTGCATTTTGCCAGTTTATGCTAATTTAGGAAAAACGGGTATGTGTTTTTCCCAGAACATGACACAGTTGTATCTATAATAAGTCCGACAAGACCCAGATAATCGTTATATGGTGAAACTATGAATATTCTATCCATGTTTATGTTTATTTTATGATTAAGAAGCATGACTCATTTTCCTAGAGCGTTCATAGGGATGGAAAGAAGGAAGATGATTCGCACGACACAACAAAAATATTTGCTAATAAATGTAGGAAACATTGAAGTAATGATAATTAAAGTAAATGTCGTAGAAGACGGAATAATGTCTTAGAAATTCATGTTTGTGACATGTGGTTTTTGTGTTAAGATACTTCCATTAAATAAAATTGTGTCACATGACGGACACTATGATAACCTTGTAATCTGAACTATTATTGACAGGATATTAGAAGTAGGTTTGAGTGCATTGTATCGCTATTTTTATGGAGAAAGCTCACAGAATAACCCTATTTATTTGTGGGAATTAATTTTAATTTGTCCTTTGTTTTGTATTTGTTGTACAGCCATGATTTTAGACCAGTAAATTATGTTATTCATAGGAATGTTGTGTGTTTCCTGTAGAGTAGTTACCTGGTAGACTCAAATCCTGAACATGTGGTCGTATTGTGGGCATGAACGTCCCATACCTCGAAAGACCGTGAGCTAGTTGGGATACGAACACATGGTCCACATGGTGACAATCGGATACATGGGGGGAGTTGTCTCTGTACTTGGATTGAGTCACAGGTAATTACTTAAGTCGGTCAAGGTATTAATGGTAGAAGCAAATATAGCATAGAAATTAGGACAGAATAGGAAGACCGCATCCCATTTGTTAATAAGCCACCACATTAAAAATAATTGTTAATCCTCCATAAGGCATGCTTATATAATTGTAACTTTCATAAACCTTAGCCATAGATAACACATATAAAATAACATGACGCTGATATGTGGGGCCAGTTTAAAATACAGGTAACCTCCACTTAAGCATCATGAGCATGGCATAAATAAGCATGTTACTACCCTTATTTAACATGGCATGGCCCAGCGTGGGGCATTCGGCAGTAAAAACCACTCCTTGGACAGTTTTAATAGTAAATTAGAATATGGCCGATGTCTTACGATGGCCACCATGCATCATCTCTATTTAACATGGCGCCCACCTGTGGGGCATGTATGCACTGTATGACTCTCATATTTAACATGGCGCCCGTACGTGGTTGGCTTATGGGATTTAGAAAAACCCATAATAATAGCATGGTTTTCATGGGGAAAACCATAGAAATAATTTTTTTTCCCTCAAACTTGGTTTGAGCGATTGTGAGTCTTTCTAGATGATGTTCAGACGTCAGACAAATGTTGTCAGACGGGTACGAGGGTCTATACCCATTCCATAGTTAGTTTTGACATTTTATAATATGTTGTTGTTGTTGTCGCGGGATCGGAATCCTTTCTTTCCAATAGAACGCGCCAGTGTCTTCAGCTAGGGCCTACCTGAATCTCAAATTAAGTAGTACAGGATGGCCGGAACGGAAGAAGTACTCAGGTGTATCGCCGAGTTAAGGGAACATTTCGATGTTATAAATGCTAAAAGTAAGGAAGAATCCAAAGCATTTAAAGATGAAATAGCGGATAGGCTAGAGGCTAGTCAAACTGAGGTAAGCCAGATGTTGGCTACAGTCAATACTAGACTAGAGGCTAATCAAGCCGAAATAAATACTAGACTAGAGGCTAGTCAAATTAATGTAAACACGCAGTTAGAATTAAACCTAGGAGAGGTTAATAAGAAAATGGACGACGTTAAAGAGTCTGTCCAGAGACAGGTAACTAAGAATATTGTTAGCGTGATCTCAGAAATGCAAAATGATAACGAAAAACGCTTTGAGTCTATTGAATTAAAGTTAGAAAGCAATTTGCAAATGTGCAGAGAGTCACAGCGTGAAATTAACGATAATTTAAACAGTATGTCCCGGGAGCTTAAAGACATTCAAAGTCAGAATGAAGCTAACACGAAACGTCAGTTAGAACAATTTAACACGTTTACTCAGACCGTGGATCATAGGTTCGAGGATAATGAACTAAAATGGAATACGCGAATGGCAGGTTATGCCAAGGCTGTGGACGAAGCTTTAAAAAAGCAGGACCAGAATATCCTTGACCAATGCAAGGAAATGCAGGAAATAAAGACGTCTGATCGAGATAATAAGGAAATAATGTCTAATATGAAGATACAAGTTGGAAAAGTGCAGAAAGAGTTGGAAAACACTCAGAATGACTTAGCAGTTCTCCATAAAAGACAGGACGGAGACCAAGGAGAAATCACATAAATAAGGACTGAAATCTCTCATATACAAGGTCACATTCAACGGGAAGTTACAGGCTTTCGCGAAGAGTTAGAGCTTCGAGAAGGCTTAAAGACTGAAGCCAGTGATAAGACTCTTGCCGAAGTAAGAGAAAGTCTAGCAGGGGAAATTATCCACCTGAAGGAAAACCTTAAGGATAATAAAGAAAAGGTATTTTCTATGGCAGAAAGAAACCGAGATCGCCTCGAGAAAATAGAACGAGAGGTATTAGCTCGTTTGGAAAGGACTGAAAACAGGCACAGCCAGTTAGAAACGAGAATGATAGCGCAGGAAGAATCCATGTTGCGGAATCCTAGGTCTAGCGAAGGAAGTATAGACGAGAATAGGAGGAATAAATGGGCAGAGATAGAAATACAGCCCACTCCAAAGAATGCAGCAATGCCAAGTGACAGCCCGTATGCCACACCTGGTATGCCAATGGCTATGTCAACACCGCAGGAAAATGCTGTACAGAACCAAATAGTCACAGTTATAAGGGCTAGTGATG
The DNA here is from genome assembly GCA_946902985.2 of Meconema thalassinum. Lineage (NCBI taxonomy): Eukaryota > Metazoa > Arthropoda > Insecta > Orthoptera > Tettigoniidae > Meconema > Meconema thalassinum. The sequence goes on along the minus strand of OX336396.1, from coordinate 210,722,288 downwards.
AAAAACCAAAGAAATACTCTGGGAGTAATTCTAATATGACACCCAAGTACTGGCTTAAAGAAGTTTCCGAGTACTTGAATGATGCGAAAGTACCGCCAGAGCGCAGGTTGAGAGCGATTGAAAAACTCACCGAAGGAGAGTGTGCTCTATGGTTTAGAAGTTTTAGGTACACGTTCGACACCGTTGAGGAATTTCGCCAAGCATTTTTAAGCAGGTATTGGAACGCGAGCGTACAACAAAATCTCAGACTGGACTTGTATTCCAGGCGTTACAGTACTAGTAACCCGACCAAGTACGGAGAGTTTTTTGTGAACCAATTATGCCGTTTTCGCGAGCTCGACGAAGGACTCAGAGAGTCAGACTTATGCATAGCAATAGCTAAGCAGCTGCCGTATGAAGTGCAGCGCCTGCTAATCTCAGCAAACGCCAAAACTGCAATCGATATGGAGGAGGTGCTGAGACAACTTGATTTAACCACAGTGCAGCACGCAAGACAAAGCCGACATGTGGAACAGGTTAATATGACGAATACGCCGATCGAGCCAACGAAGGTGCAGACGAAATCCAAGTCTACAAGCACCGAAACAGAAAAATCTGACTGGCAGCGCGAAGGACGCGAAAACCAGAATTGGAGGCCAGCGTATCGAGGAGGTTCGAACCGTGGTAACCGAGGAAGGAAAAACTGGAATCAGCGTGGTACCAGAGACCAGCAGCTGGACAACAGAAGAAATTACGGCCGAAATGGGAATAACCAAGGATGGAGATCCCAAGAGCAGAGTCGTGGGTTCGATGAAGAGGCGGAAGAACGCTATCATGCATCTTTAAGATACATGGAAGAGCGCGGAGATGATCCAAGACAATCGCGAGCTCACTGGGATGAAGCGATTCGAAATAGAAGGTCACCCGACATATATCAAAATGATGATGGTGCCAAAAGTCTGGAACTTCAACAGCATGAAGACAGGCAGAAGAACTCCACAAAGAATGGAGCAATTGAAAAAAAAAAAACACCAATTTTAAATGACCAGAGAGAGATAGGTTCAGGATGGAGTACAGTAAATGTTATTAACTGGATTGCCAAACCTGAGGAGCTTATCGAAGACCTCGATGAAAGAACGGTCAATGTAAGAAGGGAACTACCTATTATTATTGTAAACATTGCGGGAACGAAAGTAAGAAGTCTCATCGATACAGGATCAACAGTGAGTTTGATAACCCAGGCATTATACAATGAAATCCAGAGTAAAATCCACGTATTGAAAATACCCATTTCAAGCGTGAAAATAAAAGGTGTCATACCAGACAAAGTTATGATATGCAGATACCAAGTATTTTTAGATCTGCAGATAGGGAACTCTACATTCTCACAGAGCTTCCTACTTGTAAATAAGCTGCCATATAATCTTATTGTTGGGATGGATTTCATAAGAGAGTATAAAGTTATTATAGATCTCTCGCAAGACATTGTAATGTTTCGCGCAAGTGAGGGAAAGGAAGACTTAGAACTCTCATTAAGGCATAATGAAGCGAGACAAGAAGAATACGTATGGCATACATACGGAGATATGACTGGGGAGGCAGTGTCGACAATAGAAGATATTGAGGAAGAGTTGGCAACACTGGCCGCAGACATTGAAAAAGATCTCGAACCAAAATTTGAAGAATGCCTGGAAGAGAAGATTGAGGAAGCTAAATTTGGTCCAGAATATAAGAAAATGCTAAGGGAACTACTATTCGAGTATAAAGGAGTCTTCGATTCGAGACCTGGCCGGATCAAGAATTTCCAGTATGCGTTTCAAGTCAGCGATTGGACGCCATTCAAACAGAAGCCGTATCCTGTAGCTGAGAAACATTATTTAAAGGTCAAAGAAGCGATACAGGAAATGCTAGAAGCAGGCGTCATTGTAAAGGCAGCCACACCTTATGTCAGCCCACTGGTAGTTGTACCGAAACAGGATGGAAGTGTGAGGATATGCCTGGACCTACGAAATTTGAATTCCAAGGTTATACCGGAATTTGATACAGTTCCACCCATTAAGGAGGTACTCAGAAGGTTCAAAGGAAAGACTGTATTCTCAAATCTTGATCTAACGGCAAGTTTTCACCATCTTGCTCTGGAAGAGAAAACAAGTCTGTTAACCGGATTTTTATTTGACCAGCACACGTACTCGTACGTCCGTCTTCCATTTGGATTAAAAAAACAGCAGGTTCAGCGTTGATACGAGCGCTAGATAGGAACCTATCCGAAGAAGTAAAAGCTACAACCATATGCTACGTAGATGATATACTACTGACCTCTGAAACAGTTGAAGAACATGTCAGAGATCTACGCAAGTTGTTATATGACCTAAGTCAGGCTAACTTCAAGGTCAATATAAAGAAGTCTAACTTTGCTCAGAGAGAAGTTAAATTTCTAGGTCATGTAATCGATGCACAAGGAGTTAGGCCTAATCCGGGAAAACTGGAAGTCATAAAACGTTTCCCGAGACCAACGAAGGTGAAGAACGTCAGGCAATATCTAGGCGTTATTGGATTCTTTTCGAACCATTGTCCGAAGTACACCGAGACTGTAGCACCACTCCAAGACTTACTTAAAAAGGGAGGAAGATGGCGATGGACGGAGCAATGCGAGGAAGCCTTCGTGAAATCTAAACAGATGCTGTTAGATTATGTGAAATTGGGATATCCTGACTACACTCAGAAATTTATCATCCAGACTGACGCATCCTTCGTAGGCATTGGAGCTATGTTGTATCAGGAAAATAAGGACAGGCCAGAGGAGAGAACTTATATCGCATTCATCAGTAGAAGGTTGAGGCCTAATGAAAAGAATTATACGGTCACGGAGATCGAATTACTTGCGATACTGTATGCATTACAGTATTGGCACAAGCTGATTTATGGTTTTAGAATTATTTTGAGAACAGACCATAAAGCCCTAACGTTCCTGCTGAAAACTGACTTGTCGAGTCAAAGACTGACAAGGTGGTCCCTATACATACAACAATTTCAAGTGGAAATAGAATATTGCCCGGGGAAGGACAATATAATACCTGATTTGCTAAGCAGATACCCTACAGCAGAGGAAGAAGAAACCCTAGCTATTGAAATAGAAGATAGAGATCAGAAGACCTTAGATGATCTGAGGAACATCACCGTTTTTCAACGTGAAGATCCCTGGATACGGTTGATGATAAATTACTTCGAGGGAAAGCTGAATAGAGGAACCCCGATGTATATGGAAGCTGAAGCACTTTCAACGGAATATCTATGGTTTAACCAGATGCTACATAAATGGAGCGACTCTGACCACACAAAACCTAGAATTGTTGTACCACCAGCATTGCAGAGAAGGCTAGTTTGGCTAGCACACCGAGCTTTTGGACATTCAGGTGTTGATAAGACTGTTGCCCTGCTTAAAGAGGCGTTTATTTGGCCTAAACTTAGAGAAACAGTCAGAAATACTATCAGGACATGTGATATGTGCCAACGAGTAAAGCCTAACTCGTACTTAATGAGGCAGAAACCTATACCACTCTTACCAGAGAAGCCATGTCAGCTCCTGGCGCTGGACAACTTTGGGCCCCTGCCTAGAGCTAGAAGAGGAAATAAACACATCCTAGTTGCACTAGACGTATTTTCCAAAATGGTAGTCCTGTGTCCAATTCAGAAAACCAGTACAAAACAAGTACTTAAGAGGCTGAAGGAAAGAATCATTCCTATATTAGGACAGCCAGAAAACATCTTGTCGGATCACGGAAGCTGTTTTACCAGCGTAGAATTTCGCAGGGAGTTGGAAAATCTGGGCATAAGACAGATTTTGTCCACGGTTAGGCACCCGGAGTCGAACTCAGCTGAGAGAGTTATGAGGGAGGTGCAAAAATACATGAAGATATACTGCTCTACTGAGAATTGGAAATGGATTGACGTGCTTGAGATTATTGAATATTTTATCAACAATACTGTGCACGAAGCTACAGGAGAGGTGCCAGTGAGCTTACATCTCGACAGAAGACCCGAGAGGCCATGGAATAATGTCATCCAGACACCCGTCGATGCACAACTTGGACGTGAGTTGAGAATCCAGAGGACGTTCGAGTATCTCAAGAAACAAGCAGATAAACGACAGCGGAGAAACAGGAGGAAACGTTATCATAGACCGCTACTCGTGGGAGAATACGTCTTATTGAAAAAACCCGCCAGTTCAGATCCAGAGAGCAGGAAATATAAGAAATTTCAGCACGCTTATCTCGGACCCTACCTGATTATAAGGGATCTGCAGAATAACGCATATCGGATTAAAGATGAGGCAACAGGTAGAGAAGTTGTGGTAAATGCCGCAAATCTGAAGTTATATAGTCCACCAGAAGACTATGAAGCGAGAGAAGAGCAAGCTACACACACCCAAGTGAACGAGGAATCATTACGTATGCACGGAAAGGTTCCGGAGGAAAGCTTGCAGACTCGAGAAGGGTCGAAGAAAAGGAAACAGCTCGCCAGCCCAGCGGACACGAGGGGAGAGTGCAGCTGTCGACTGCAGGAGTTTTACGACCAGTTAAAGGGAGCCGCTGTAGAGTTAGAGGAGATGAATGAACAATTGAGACAGGAAAACGAAAGTCTACGAGACAGCAGACAAGAGTGGAGTGGGAAAACGTGAAAGCCCATTGCCAAGAGCAATGACCGCTTAAAGCAAACACTGCAAGGAGTTGATACCAGCTGATAGGCCCAAAAAATTCACTTATGAAATGAATTTTTCGAACTTAGCAGGAGAAAGATGTGCCCAACTGGTCACGGCAGTCTGGTATCGAACTCAGGGCCTTATCAGAAAAGACCAGGCAAATGGTTATGCCTAAGGTCGAACCAGTGGTCTCTAAGGGGGAGCCATTATATGGAACCCACAGAGCAATGAGAGGTCTACTGACACATAATAGTCTAGCGTGATTTCACGATTATTTAAGTGCAAATCATAGCAATTTAAAGGAGAAATTGTAAGCAAAATGCAAGGAAATGTACGTTTTCAGTGCATACAAAGTCGAGAGAGGCTAGTATTGAAGTCTGACAAATGACTTTTAAAAGTAGGCGGAGTAGCCTTGGCGCCTACGGAACTATTTCTGTCTAGGGCGGTCAGACAGCTCAAAATTAATGACCCGGGAGTTCACCGGTCGACAACGGGCAAAGCTTTGGCGGGACCAAGCCCACAAGAAATTAATTAATTACAGAGAAATGGAGCATTGTAATGCGATGGAACTTACACATAGATGAATGTATTCAAGGAGGAGTAATTTAGAAGTGGTTTTTCACCTAAAATTACGCCTATTTCTCAAAATGACCGCATTACAACCTAACTCACGCTCGAGAGCATGAATACTTTAACCAACCAGCGGGAAACCCCCACCGTAGCGTCCCACGCGCTGAACTAAGGCAATTAATTGTAATTAATTGGCCGAAGCGATCGCCGGCACGCGAGTGTTTTTAAAACCTCCACGCCTAGATAAACAAGATGCAGTTGTTATTTCGGCTGAAGACGGAGTATTTCAAGAAGGGAGTCGCTCTCACGTGTCCCGTGAACTATTTTGTGCAAGAAACAAATATAAGGGAAGAGCACCCTACGCCGAGGGTCAGTTATGGTCAGTCGAAGTCAGTTACACGTCTGTGATGGTTCAGTGGAAAGCAGTTGAAGACGTCAGACGGTCGCTCGAGTTGGAAGTTAGTTCTTTGTCTACAAGAGCTCTGCAGTAAGCACGCCAATTATTAAAATATCAGCGTACCGCCGTTGAAGACAATGGAGGCAAATTGTAAGCTTCATCAGTGATAATGAAGTGCATAAGGTAACAAAGTGCAGATACTGCTTTATTATCTGACACAGATATAAATTCGCTACAGCGAATAGGAACTGATAATGTTTGGAACAGTTCGTATACCGGAAGGTATTGTCAATTATATGACATCAGCATTAGGAACACTCCAGTGATGGGAGAGTGGAAGTTATTGCCACCTATCCAGGACAGTGAGGTAAACGGGAGTGCAGGGAACTAGGATCGAACATCTATAAAAACGCTACTAGATTTCACGGAGACCAGCGGTTATCATAAGTCATCGCATCTCTGAGGTCAAGCGTAGGTGAAATCCAGATTAAGGATCAACATGTGAAATGATAGATGAAGTGTATAAATTGTGAAATAATAATTTAAAGTGTTAATGTGTTTAATGTTTAATATTCAGTGTTTATCAGTGGTAAAGGCCACTGGTGGTAATATGTGCATCATGTGTAAAAAGTGTGAATCTCAGTGTTGTGTATTGGATATCATGATGGATTAAGTCAAATCGTCATGGTAGAGCTCAGGCGGAGATACTGGTACTTTCCAGCCAGAAGGAAACGTGAGTAAACATGCAAATAATAACATTATAATGGCATAGTTCACCATGTAACGATTAATCACTTTGAAATTAAAGAAGTAATAGTCACTTACTGAACGAGTTTTCACCACTCGTCTTGAATAAAGTATGACTTGGAAGGTGATTTGCTTAGGACCATGTGGGTCAAAAATAGTGTTGGATCTAAACGTTAAAATAATAATAATAATAATAACTGGGGTCGGCAACCATAAAGTAAGGGCAAAATTGGCCTAAGTAATGTTCAAATAGTGTCATGTCTAATTTAAGATACTGTCATTTGGTAAACAGTAAAGAATGTAGTGTGGAATATCGCGAATACGAGAGCTTTTCTCAGTGTCAGTGAAATTTTGAATGAATATGTGAAATTAAAGTAAGCCAGTATATTTATACATTTGTGTTAGGAGCTATGTAAAGCTTTGGCTTAAATAATATAACATGAAGAACGCAGGTACCTTGATAATGGAGTCATATATGTGAAATATTGTTTAGCCGCATATAGCGTGCAGATTAACGTAGAGTCCAGTGATTTACGTAAGATAAGCACGGGAAAGACTAGTATAGCTTGCGCGTGAGGTGAAAATGGGCTTAATCTTCGAGAAGTATCGCCTTTGTGCATACTGTATGTATTACGCAGCGATTTGGATAGAGTCTGTCTATTGCCAACGCTTGCATTGAATTATAGCCACTATGGACGCCCAGCGAGGCGCGGTGAGCATTTTTACTTATGGTCTGCCCGAGAGGTAGAATCATATTCGTCGACGAGGAACGTGGTTCCAAAATATATATGTAAATGACAGCTGCTGATGATAACCATGGGGTTTCATTATGATGCGCGTCTTATAAGCCACAGTAATCACCTTAGAACGGCAATGCTATCATTAGAATTCCACCCCTGCCATGAATGTTTAATAGGAGCCATTTGAGCCCAAATACACTGTAAAGTTAGGTGTTAATTAATTAAATGACTCAATTACTTAGGACCATGCCTAGCGGATCTTTCTTGTTATATAAATTGTAAACAAGGATGGCCTTGAAGGTAGAGAGAGACAGGAAATGTGGACCATTTCCGTGGCAGCCATCTTGGAGAGCTGTCTGGAACTAATTTTATGACCTGCTGAGGGGAGAGAGGTCGCTCGACCGATCCCTTGTCAATTACGGTCACAATAGGACACTGAGAGGTCTCGGTATTCAATAATGCAATTAAAATATGAGTATTTTAGTGATGCAAATGGAATTAATTGGTGTATGGCAACTCACATACGTGGTTGAACCATAGAAATCTGATGATATTTGGCGAAGTTATCCTCTGAGGGGGAAGGCTGAACCAAAATAATGTAGGCATCTTCTTTAAAGTGCATTTTGCCAGTTTATGCTAATTTAGGAAAAACGGGTATGTGTTTTTCCCAGAACATGACACAGTTGTATCTATAATAAGTCCGACAAGACCCAGATAATCGTTATATGGTGAAACTATGAATATTCTATCCATGTTTATGTTTATTTTATGATTAAGAAGCATGACTCATTTTCCTAGAGCGTTCATAGGGATGGAAAGAAGGAAGATGATTCGCACGACACAACAAAAATATTTGCTAATAAATGTAGGAAACATTGAAGTAATGATAATTAAAGTAAATGTCGTAGAAGACGGAATAATGTCTTAGAAATTCATGTTTGTGACATGTGGTTTTTGTGTTAAGATACTTCCATTAAATAAAATTGTGTCACATGACGGACACTATGATAACCTTGTAATCTGAACTATTATTGACAGGATATTAGAAGTAGGTTTGAGTGCATTGTATCGCTATTTTTATGGAGAAAGCTCACAGAATAACCCTATTTATTTGTGGGAATTAATTGTAATTTGTCCTTTGTTTTGTATTTGTTGTACAGCCATGATTTTAGACCAGTAAATTATGTTATTCATAGGAATGTTGTGTGTTTCCTGTAGAGTAGTTACCTGGTAGACTCAAATCCTGAACATGTGGTCGTATTGTGGGCATGAACGTCCCATACCTCGAAAGACCGTGAGCTAGTTGGGATACGAACACATGGTCCACATGGTGACAATCGGGTACAGTATAAAGAGATGAGGCCGCATTTACACTAACAAGTATTTCTTACTAAATAATCCCGCATGCAAGGGACATAGAATTATCATACCTCGACCCATACTTTAACCTCAAATGAGAGCGGATACGCCTCATATCCATCCCCATGCATGGAATATCCCACCCACATACCAGGGTTATTATTATTGCACCTGCATGGCACTTTTGAAAATTGTTTGCACACTTGGGAAAAACCTACCCCATCCACTCACTGTAAAAACATCCTAGCAGCATCACTGGCTCCCGGCCACCATTAACATGGAGTCCAACGATGCACAACCCTCTCCCACCACGCTTTAAGCCCTTTCAGCAGATAACACCCCCGGATCCCAATATAAAGGGACCCAACGCCATAAAAACCTACTAACGCCTCCAGGAAATTACCAAGGCATTACCGCTGGAAATCCGACTTGGCGAACAGGCCTAAAGTAGACAATGCACTTAGAAGATCCTACAACCCCAGGATACTTAAAATTCTACATAATTACATGAGACACTCAAAATTTATTACAAATCACACTTATTCTTTTTTGAAAATAAAAGGAGTCTGATATCACACTGAATGGTGATGAGATGTGAATGGAAGGCAGAGGCGCTACGCAAGAGCAGAGCTGGAGAAGGCGCTGATTAGGCCTGACCCAGTTTGTCTGACTGACAGACGTAAGGTTGAAGCATCGATGGCTTGGCGCGGGCAAACGTCAAAACCGAGGGTGCGTCTAGCCTACCCCCTCGGCGGAGAAAAGTTACACCCACTATGCGCCACGGTCATCGAAGCCAAGACCTGCAGGGGTGACTTTTTGACGGCTAGTGGGACAATTAGCCAGCTCCACACTGGACTCAGGAGACAATCCTAGAGACGACCACACTAGGACTAGACTTCTAGTTAAGTATCTAATTTAAGTAGAGCTTCTATGGCGGGAAGCTGATCGTCCGCTCGCGTGAAGTGAAGAAGGATCTCAGGATTCAGCGGAATCAATCCTAGATCCGCCAAGTCCTCGTCCCGCGAGACGGGGTGAAGACAACCATATAAATGATAATAAACAAATAATGAATAATATATATGGAATGAATGCGATCATTCTAAACCGTGCCCACATAAATGGACGACACCGGGTCGCCAGAGCTTAAATGGTCACGCACCGGGCGGCCAGAGATGTAAATGAGGAATGCAGCGAGCTCTCACAGGGGTTTTCGTGGGCAAACCCAGCGATGATAAATATATCAACAAATGATAAATGGAGAATGATGCCGACATAGGCAAGTACAGCAGCGATGAACAGGATAACCGGGCGAGGCGTTTGCTCTTTAGCAGCGCAGTCGCCCAGAACTTTATTAATTACTATTTATTAATTACTAATAAGATAATGTCGACAATTAGTATTAAGACGGAGGGGACTAAGAGACATTGTTGGGTTCCGGTCTCAACAATGCGCTACAAGGGCCCCCGTAAGAGAAATCGAGCGGACGAGCCTCCATCGAAATTCTAGTGCATAAGTTACAGTGCCATTTCAAAGGCCACTTAGATTTAAGCAAATTTAATAAGCGCTGTCGCAAAACAATAACTACAGCACATTTCGGCATTAGGTTAAGGTCCACTCGGCATGTATATACAGAATATTTTTACATTTAGTACTAATTAATATAATTTAAGGCAAACTTTTTTTACGGTACAACCATTCGGCACCTGGTAACTAAAATCCGTTGCCAGGGTAAGCCCGACAATACGTTAAGATAAATTACATTAAGATAGCACGATCGGCACCTGGTAACCAAAATCCGTTACCAGGGTAAGCCCGACAATACTAGGCTAAAATAGACTAACATAGGCTAACCTAGATTAAATTAGACTTAAGTGGCGCCATAATTGATTTTTATAACATGCGCAGCGATGGAAATGCTACATGTATTAATATACTCTATTTTTCAGGAAAGCAAGGAATGTACATGTTTCCAGATAAACGGCCATTAACACATTTTTTGTTTTGCAGATGACGAGGATTGTACACAAGCCTTTTGTTAATATATTTCCAACTCCAACTTGTACACACTCTCCTATATCACAAACACATACACCCTCGCATACTTTTAGTTGCACCCTTAAAGGTGACAACGTCAGCGGCCAGCGGTGGACAGCATACGTGGGATGCTGAACATCGATGAACGCAAACACATCCCGCATACGAAAATGAAGCGTTACTTCAGGATCTAAGGGCGGCACGGAGGTTGTAAGTGCCGAACCTTCGACCCTAAGGTGTAATTCCGACCCACGACGGAAAACCACGAGGTTATATAATAAGTACAAGGAAGGAATAGCGGACTAGCCACTAAACCGCACCAGAAACGGCCGAATAGGGAGCGGTAGACAAGGCATGATGGTAGAGTGCGCACGAGAGTAGGAGGTATAAAATAACTGGCCATATAAAAGAGCTCTACAAGGTATATATGATAGTTGATAATTGTAAATTGTAAATTATTTTGTATTTTCTCGTCATATCTTGATAACGTTATACAATTAAAATGTTCCCCATGGTTGGCCAACATACCTATACATAGAGTACCAACATGGCAACCATTATTTTTACTATGTTCATTATTATTACTATGTTTATTATGTTTACTTATAAATTATCATAAATATTATAAATGTCATGATTATTATTATTATTACCAGGGCATACCTGGTATCATCATCATGGCCACCAATGTACACATACACACGCACACTGATTATGCTTTTGTTTCTTTCATTTTTCTTTCTACTAACGATAAAAATTGTTAAGGTGTCCCGTTTCATCCCAACAATAAATCATTCAGATATATTCCTTTAACTTATACCCTGGGGCAACTATTTTTGCTATCTTCTTCCATCTTTTACACAATACACAGCAGGGAGCAATTTTTTTCTCCAACACAGCGCCGGACGGCACAACCACCCGTCCAGCCATGGTTTTTTTTACCTCCCTGGATAATACCAATATATATATGTCACGATCAAGCATTTTTTGTTGTACCTTTATCATTAATATTTCAAATGTCCACTTTTAAATTTAAGCAACTCTAGATTAACTATGTATAACATGTATTCCCAAAACCTACCCCTCTGAGCACACGCTGGACTCACATCACCACGACATCGACACACCTACACCGACACGGAAGACAAAGAATAAGAGGTACGAGGGGAAACCAAGAAGAAAACATCACATCGACGCGCCCACTCTACTTCCAGTTCGCGGGGACGCGAACTAATCGATGAGGGGGACTTGTACAGCCCAGGGGGGCAGTACCCCCTGAGAGCCACCCCCAGCTTTTACCAAAACCACCCCAACTGGCAACACCATAAGACCAGAACATCATCTATACACAGCAAGCGGCGGCCACCCAGCCTGGGAGGTTAGCCAACTACTTGCAAAACATACACAAACATCTACACTAACAGCTATCTAGGGCAGCTACATTTACGCAATGCTGACCACGCAGCGCCGGGAGGTATAAGAATGGAGTCCACATTGGAGCAATGATCTATCTGTTCTGTTCTACTCTGTGCGTCGCCAGCGGCCTCTCCCGACGTCTGTTCCAGCTTATCACCAGGTGAGACTCAGTCGTGCTCAGATTCCTTTAAATCTTGTATACACCTACCCCAAACTTGTACACACTAATTGTATTTCACACCTGTCTAAACTCCCCAAGAGGGACATACTAATCTACATCTACTGACCAATAAACACATGGTCAGTAAGCTACACTTGCATTACTAATTACACTCCTCTTCACGTCCTCATACCCTACCTGACCTTCGTCACAATTGCCCGTGACCGTCGAAGCCGGTAATTGCTTCATCAGGCCCCATTGTACTCCCAGCACGCGACTGGACTGCCTAGCATCGAGCCGCTGACTTAGCACGTTTATTGTATTACTCATTCCGCTCAGCTGGCAGGCTAGAATAGTAGCCAGTATTTAGAGACTCATCCCCTAGCAGATACTTGCATCTTGCAGGGAGGCCCCCAAGAGATTGGACACTAAAACACCAACACACTACACTTGTAGTTTCTCCCAACTACGGGGAGCTACTCTCATTTAGGAACAACCTTCCAAATTAGCACAGTGACACAACGTGTTTTATCCCAAACTACCCCCCCAACCAAGGGATTAAAACAATATGAAGGAATGACAATACAACAAAGGATAAATAACTTAAAGTAATACGAGAGAAAATACAACAAAGGATAAATAACTTAAAGTAATACGAGAGACAATACAACAAAGGATAAATAACTTAAAGTAATACGAAAGACAATGCAACAAAGGATAAATAACTTAAAGTAATACGAGAGACAATACAACAAAGGATAAATAACTTAAATTAATACGAAAGACTATACAACAAAGGATAAATAATTTAAAGTAATACGAGAGACAATACAACAAAGGATAAATAACTTAAAGTAATACGAGAGACAATACAACAAAGGATAAATAACTTAAAGTAATACGAGAGACAATACAACAAAGGATAAATAACTTAAAGTAATACGAGAGACAATACAACAAAGGATAAATAACTTAAATAATACGAAAGACAATACAACAAAGGATAAATAAATTTAAGTAATACGAGAGACAATACAACAAAGGATAAATAACTTAAAGTAATATGAGAGACAATACAACAAAGGATAAATAACTTAAATAATACGAAAGACAATACAACAAAGGATAAATAACTTAAAGTAATACGAGAGACAATACAACAAAGGATAAATAACTTAAAGTAATACGAGAGACTATACAACAAAGGATAAATAACATAAATAATACGAGAGACAATACAACAAAGGATAAATAACTTAAAGTAATACGAGAGACAATACAACAAAGGATAAATAACATAAATAATACGAGAGACAATACAACAAAGGATAAATAACTTAAAGTAATAGGAGAGACAATACAACAAAGGATAAATAACTTAAAGTAATACGAGAGACAATACAACAAAGGATAAATAACTTAAGTAATACGAGAGACAATACAACAAAGGATAAATAACTTAAAGTAATACGAGAGACAATACAACAAAGGATAAATAACTTAAAGTAATACGAGAGACAATACAACAAAGGATAAATAACTTAAAGTAATAGGAGAGACAATACAACAAAGGATAAATAACTTAAAGTAATACGAGAGACAATACAACAAAGGATAAATAACTTAAAGTAATACGAGAGACAATACAACAAAGGATAAATAACTTAAAGTAATACGAGAGACAATACAACAAAGGATAAATAACTTAAATAATACGAAAGACAATACATCAAAGGATAAATAACTTAAATAATACGAAAGACAATACAACAAAGGATAAATAACTTAAAGTAATACGAGAGACAATACAACAAAGGATAAATAACTTAAAGTAATACGAGAGACAATACAACAAAGGATAAATAACTTAAAGTAATACGAGAGACAATACAACAAAGGATAAATAACTTAAAGTAATACGAAAGACAATACAACAAAGGATAAATAACTTAAAGTAATACGAGAGACAATACAACAAAGGATAAATAACTTAAATAATACGAAAGACAATACATCAAAGGATAAATAACTTAAAGTAATACGAGAGACAATACAACAAAGGATAAATAACTTAAAGTAATACGAAAGACAATACAACAAAGGATAAATAACTTAAATAATACGAGAGACAATACAACAAAGGATAAATAACTTAAAGTAATACGAGAGACAATACAACAAAGGATAAATAACTTAAAGTAATACGAAAGACAATACAACAAAGGATAAATAACTTAAATAATACGAGAGACAATACAACAAAGGATAAATAACTTAAAGTAATACGAGAGACAATACAACAAAGGATAAATAACTTAAAGTAATACGAGAGACAATACAACAAAGGATAAATAACTTAAAGTAATACGAAAGACAATACAACAAAGTATAAATAACTTAAATAATACGAAAGACAATACAACAAAGGATAAATAACTTAAAGTAATACGAGAGACAATACAACAAAGGATAAATAACTTAAAGTAATACGAAAGACAATACATCAAAGGATAAATAACTTAAATAATACGAAAGACAATACAACAAAGGATAAATAACTTAAAGTAATACGAGAGACAATACATCAAAGGATAAATAACTTAAAGTAATACGAAAGACAATACAACAAAGGATAAATAACTTAAAGTAATACGAGAGACAATACAACAAAGGATAAATAACTTAAAGTAATACGAGAGACAATACAACAAAGGATAAATAACTTAAAGTAATACGAGAGACAATACAACAAAGGATAAATAACTTAAAGTAATACGAAAGACAATACAACAAAGGATAAATAACTTAAAGTAATACGAGAGACAATACAACAAAGGATCAATAACTTAAATAATACGAAAGAAAGACAACACAAAAAAGGATAAATAACTTAAAGTAATCGAATTTTAATATTTTGCAGTCGGTGAACATGACTGTACCCTATTGTGATAAGTTATTCCCTAATGCTGAAAGAAAATTACATGAAATTAAAACATACTCTTGGATGATCAGTTTCGATCGTTAAGCGATCATCAGATCCATTACACATAGGCAATTAAATCTACGTTTAAAAGTATTTACAATATGTACACTGTTTTAGTTGCAGTATTAGTTGAAATAATGCAACAAGTCAATATTTTTTATGGACCGCGTACGATTCAATTAGATAAGTAGCCTGTACAATACAACCTGAACTGACCATTTAACAAGAATCACATATTCACACTGAGCTGGCAAATTTGGTCAATCACCACTTTCAGTAGTATCTCAACAAAACATCACACAGAACCCGGCGCGGATAAACAAAACGTTATCCGCATCTGACCCGCATCAGCACGACTGTTTTCCGCTTCTACCCTGCTCAGCAGGACTGTTATCCGCATCCGCCCCGCATCAGCACGATTGTTATCCGCCTTCGCCCCGCACCCGCACAACTGTTATCCGCCTCCGCCCAGCACCCGCACAACTGTTATCCGCATCCGCCCCGCATCAGCACGATTGTTATCCGCCTCCGCCCCGCACCCGCACAACTGTTATCCGCCTCCGCCCCGCAGCCGCACAACTGTTATCCGCCTCCGCCCCGCACCCGCACAACTGTTATCCGCATCCGCCCCGCAGCCGCACAACTGTTATCCGCCTCCGCTCCGCACCAGCACGATTGTTATCCGCCTCCGCCCCGCACCCGCACAACTGTTATCCGCATCCGCCCCGCATCCGCACGACTTTCTTCCTCATTCCCATGCTTGTTAACCGAATCTACTGGCATCACAATAATATTTATAATTAGATAAAGCATAAATTACTAAAGCAACATATTTAGACATTTGAGGGAAAAGTAGTTCCCTTAGGCTTTGTATGTCATGTGCTATGTTGAAAAAGAATGTTATACAGCCAGAATTGCAACCCATTCCAGTTCGGAGTGTTCATTATGTTTAATGAGATTAGCTTAAATAATCATCATCATCTAACATTTTCATGAAAAAAAAGAACGGAAAAATTTGAAACCGGTATGTCATAAACATCCGGGTCCTAATAATGATATTAAACAAGTTCAGATTGTATTCTAAAAACTATCCGAAAAGTTTCTCCAAACATTATCCGCAGCTTTGCCGCTATCTGCAGAGCCATGGAAACTATATCCGCATGGCGAAAAAATTTGCGGATATCCGCATCTGCGCAGGGCCTTACACATAGACTATAACTAAAAAATATTGACTAGTTTCATTATTTCAACTAATACTGCAACTAAATAAGCGAACATATTGTAAATACTTTCACCCATAATGGATCTGATGATGATTGCTTGACGATCGAAACTGGTCATCCAAGTGTATTTATTTTAAAAAAAGTCAAAAAGTCAAGTCAATCCCTGGCACTATCCAGCCCATGACGGGCTAAGGCCGACCAAGCGACCGCTGCCCAGCCATTTGGCCTGCAGATATTGGGGTGACGCGTGATCAGCGCGTCGGGTCCCCTCGGCCGTTAATCTTGGTATTCGTGATCGGGGCGCTGTCTCACTGTCAGACAGCTACTCAATTGTCCTCACGAGGCTGAGTGCACCCCGTTCCAACCCTCATGTCAGTTTTAAAATCCCTGACGGAGCCGGGGATCGAACCCGGGTCCTCCGGGTGAGAGGCAGGTGCGCTACCCCAACACCACGGGGCTGGCAGTGTATTTATTAATCTCATGTAAATTTTCTTCAGGATTAGGGTAATAACCCCTCACAATTAATTGAGTACAATCTTGTTCACCGACTGAAATACATCAAATTTCGATTCCTAAGGCAACATTGAAAATGGCTTCGAACACCATAACTTAAAATAATACGAAACAAAGACAATACAACAAAAGATAAATAACTAAAGGTAAAATGAAAGAAAGGCATTACAACAAAGGATAAATAACTTAAGGTTATATTTAAAAAAAGACAATACAACAAAGAATTAATAACATGAAAATTACTAAAATAAATTCAGTTTTATTTGTTTATAAACGTGATTCATCAGTAATTACATGAGATACAGGCCGGACGTTTGTTTTAGACGAGTGAAAAATCTTAATGGAAGCCTGAAGGCGAGTTACTACAGTACCTGTTTTGTTATCAGCTGCCCCAAGCGGTCCGATGATTGACAGAGCTGTTTCACACTTCTGCTAGGAGTACAGTCATTGGCAAATATAATGGCATTCTGTTCGTAACTATGTAACGTGTACTTACGCGACATACAATTCTTCGATGTGGACTGTACTATCTGCTCAAGTCTGGAATTCCATTACATCAGATCGGTGGTGACAAGTGTGAAGCGATAGGGTGAGAGAGTGAGTGTGTGTAGGCTCACCAGCAGGCTTCAAGGTCAAGGGCAATCGTCTAAAACAAACGTCCGGCCAGTAAAGCTATCACTATTGGTTACGGTAAGACTGGCTCATGGATACAAGAGAGAGTGCTTTATTTGTAGTTACGACATAGCTCTTAACCGTGAGATCATAACCCACACGACCTCTTCTTAAGTGGAGACCGGTACCTGGATGTGTCATTTTAATAAAATAAATAAATAAACGACAC
Source organism: Meconema thalassinum (assembly GCA_946902985.2). Lineage (NCBI taxonomy): Eukaryota > Metazoa > Arthropoda > Insecta > Orthoptera > Tettigoniidae > Meconema > Meconema thalassinum. Next base: position 210,704,627 of record OX336396.1, on the reverse strand, counting down.
TAGAAATAACAACGACAGACATACAGATATGTAGTAAACAGCTCAAGCAAGAAAACTAATTGGTATCATGAAATAGAGGAAGACTTGAGGCAGGTGTGGATCGACAGGCAAATGATAGGAGACAGAGGAGAATTTAGAAACAAAATTAAGAAACAAGGAAGCTTGTAGTTTAACGTGACCGTTAATCTCGCGATCATAAGCCACGGGACATCCGTTTTACGTGGAATCCGAACCACAGGACATGGCATTTCGCATCGAAAATCTCACATGCATTGACCGGGAATCGAACCCGAATTAAGAAACAAAATATAAAGCAATTGAAAAGATGAAGACAATAACATTGTGGGCAGAACTGAGGAAACAGGAGCACAGTCAAAGGATGAAGAGATTATGGGATGTATTTATTTAGCGTATGGCTTTTATGCCGGGAGTGTCCGAAAACATGTTCGGCTCGCCAGAGGCTGTAGCTGCTTCAAGCGCACACCCATGGGGTGAGATACAAATTCCGTTCAATTTCAAGTAGTTCTAACTTTCGCTACCAGATGTCACTGACACCTAGTGGTGAACGTTGGAACTTTGATAGAGTGTTTCGAGGAAATCTAACCTAGAAATTTAGCTTCACACAAGTTTAGTTAGTGGAAGGATCTTTTAAATGTCATAAATCTATGACATGCGACCGCCGGCTTTGCTTCCCCTCCGAAGGAAGGCATACTGAAGGATTTTAATGCTCTTTTAAAATTCGACGACTTCAGCTGCGTTTGAACCCGTGATCTTGGAGACAGCAGTTCAGCATGCTACCAACTACGCCACCGAAGCCGCTACGAGATTTTGGGAAGAGAAGAGGAAGAAGGGAGAGAAGTGAAAATTGTGCCATCCTGAATTATTTAAGGTAAAACATTGTCCATAAGGGCAAAAATGATGTAATATTAATAATAATAATAATAATAATAATAAATTGCCTCCGTAGCGTAGCGCTCAGCATGGTTAACTGCCGCCCAGGAGGTCCTGGGTTCGATTCCCGGCTCTGCCACGAAATTTGAAAAGTGGTATTAGGACTGGAACGGGGTCTCCTCAGCCTCGGGTGGTCCAAATGAGTAGAGGGGGTTCGATTCCCACCTCAGCCATCCTCGAAGTGGTCTTCCGTGGTTTCCCACTTCGTCTTCGGGCAAATGCCGGGATGGTACTGTACCCGTAATCCACGTGGTCTTACCTGTTGAAATCCGATGGAAAAGCTGGATCGTAGATTCTGGAAGTTCCCGGCTGAAATAACCCCTAAAAGTCTACCAACTAGGATCAACCAGGGATTAGGATACGTCGATATTAAAGAATGCGATACGAAGATGCCAGTGGTGTATATATGACAATGAAACGAAGCTCTTAAAAGAACTCGAACAAGAGACTCTAAAAGAAAACGAAAGTATCTCGGGCGTTAATTTTAAGCAAACTCAAGAATAATCCACCCACTGGTCCTCCTAACGCACTCCCTTTTCTAATAGAAAACACCAGTCGTTCAAAGATTTTTTTTTAAATTAAATTCAGTTTATTAACTGGCAAGTGGTGTATGTCTGTCAATTAGACAAAAATGAATAAAGCTTCTCTAAATCAAATGACGAAAATAGTTTCAATAAACGCCTATAATAAAGCCCCAACTTACTGCTCTAAATCGCAGTATTTAAATATCTCATTCATTGAACACATTACATGAAAAATACAATATTAAATCATGCACTGATGCTATACCCTTATTAAAAATTTATACATATCTTACATTTTATATAGCTACAGATTATATCCTTAGTTAGGATTTTGTTATTATCGCTGTCCATTTCCATTTAATTCGACAAGTATATCTCAAGGTTATAATTCTCTTCATTTGTTGCATTCAACAATCAATTAAGATAATCGAATAGTGTTACAAGTTAGAAAATAGTTTATTAACTATCCAGATGCTTCAATGAATGCAGTATATTTTTGTTAAAATCACTGAAATATCAAATGTATTATATTGCATGAATTAATTAAAGCTATTCGAAAAGTGGCTGTGTCACTTAAATATGTGTGTCACGATATAAGCAATCCATCTCCGGCAAATCTTAATAGGCAAGAATAAAAACGTAGGGTTACTTGAATTAATACTGGCATTTAAGAGAAACATTCGTGATTCCAATTCACGTTCACAACAACTTCCTATTCAAATTAGTGATAGCTCAAAAGCTAATTTCACTCTTACAAAACGAAATGACTACGTTAATGTCTTCACATAAGACTTCGAGTACATTATACAATATTAATGTTGACCATCCAATGATGTCAAATATTCGCTTCATTAGCACAATAAATTCGTATTCATTAAATTGCAATACATTAATTCAGCTTTCCAAAGCTGTCAAGAATTTTTCCCAAACGTAATTAAACTCAAAACCTTTCAATAATCACTCTGAAGGTATCACGCCTTATCGTAGACGAATATAGAAGTGTCACAGAGTACCTCTTTCCCAACTTCACTCAACAAGTTGCAACAATTTATTAGATAAGTTGTATTATCTACTTCCTTAAATTATCGTCATTTAAGTCTATGACAAATTCTGTTATACTTGTTTGAACTGTTAATTTAGTTCACTATTCCTATATATATGTATAATTATTTCCATAATAACTTATATATAAAAAAATCGTAGATAGACACTAGTAAAATAGTCGGTTCAGTTTCGCCTATCCAAACTCGAAAAACGGCTTAACTACTCAGAAGAAAACACGTGAGATTTACACCATGGAAAGGAGTCTATTATCGTATCAATAGATACACGCAAACCATTAAATCAAACGATGATCTAGCAAAGAGCCTACCAAAAACGAATTAAAATAACACAAGCTGAAGACTGAACGAACTAAAGTTTCAGTAAAAAAAATTCTCTAATCTAAAAGAAATATGAAAGTAGGCTACAAATACCTCGACAATCAATTCACAATTGTTCTCGCTGGACGATTTCTACGATTCCATACCCATGGAAAATAATGATGAAAATGAACTGTCATTTCTAAAAGAAAGAAATGTCTACTACTAGAATGTCATAAGTCCAAACGAAGAGTATCACTGAATTTTTTTTGGAATAGTTCAAGTGCACGTGTGTGTGGCCATCTTCTTCCTAATCGCTATTCTTATACAAAAATATCGTCGTCTTGGTCCTAATTATGCTGCAGATGTCTTCCCAACAAAATTTAATGCTTGGTTTTATTTCCAAAATTTTCAAAAAAAAACACAAGTAATGCTCTAAATAGCATTACGTTTACTGTTAACTACAAAATAAATTACACTCTCCGACCTAAATGATACAAGGAACCAAATCTAGTCTTCGAATGAATTTCATACTATTTAATAAAATATTGGTAAAAAGGGACGAACTAAAAGTGACAAAGTCTACTGTCTACAAGAAAGAAAAGTTTTCCAGCTACCTTGGGCGATGTTCTGGTTGAGATTGAAGAAAGTAAAGGAATATACATTCCTTTCAGGAACTGGACCCTCATCCCTGAGTAGTCCATGGCTGGAGCTGTAAGTCGTCGAACCAACTTCCTCCTAACTCGAAAACCACTGTCTACGAAACGGAGTTCCTACATATTACTTGTACAAGACTCCCTCGACGTTATCAGTAAAGTAGTTTCGTTCATTTGGAATTGTTTCTTCATTCTCATGTACTTCAAAACCAGTGGATCAGAACGAACGCCTACAATCGTTTCTTTTTCTTCATTGTAGTATTTATAAGGTTGTCATTCCAAATGATCAATCCTGCCTCTGCATTGCATTCCTGTACTATCTGCTTAGCCCAACATTGCTACAGCAGCTAGATTCTCACAATAAAGTCCAGTCGTATTGTTCTTGATAATACTAAAGCTTTCCTGTATTTCAACCATATATGTAGTAGATTTCCTCATTGTGGAGTTTGTACTGACAAGTCCATGCAATAACTAAGCTCACTCGCATATATCTATTTTCTGGATTATGCCAAACACGCCAGAAATACGAACAACCGCATGTTGCTATGAAGCAATCCGCCTGTCTGCTCCGCGCCGTGATTAGAGTACACTCGTACGACTGCGTGTTTAACGAAACTTTTCTTACAGAGACGATAGCACGTTCACTCCGTGTGTCACAAAACTCAAGTGTCTGTGATTTCAGAACTGCTCGCAGACACGCCACAGCTGGCAGTCTACCCATGATACATCTCTCCTTGTATCGAGGTTGACAATCGAACTCTGTCGATTATCATCTTATATATGCATCAGACAGTTGCAGAAATAAGTTAGTGAGCATGTCCTGTCCACGTGATCAAGAGCATGGCGGGATTGCCTATCTATCTCCTAAGTGAATGACGAGTGTATTGCTCCTTAAGCCTGCAGCCAAATTAATGCCAAACAATAATTTCAAAATACGTCTCGCTGTCGTATCAGGGTTCAAGTATACAGCAAAATACTGGCTCAGTACCTACTGTAAGGCCACGGCCGCCTCCTTCCCTCTTCCTCGCCTATCCATCCCACTCTTCCATCCCTTCCCATCCCTCATGAGGCCCCTGTTCGCTTTGCAGGTGAGGCCGCCTGAGCGAAGTGCTGATCACACCTCCCCAGTTGTATCCATCCTGACCAGATGTTCCAGGCTCCAGGACACTGCTCATCGAGGCGGTAGTGGTGAGTTCCCTCGCTGAGTCCGTGGGAACCACCAATCTAGAGGGTAAATTGACTCAATAATAATAAAAAATAATAAAAAAATAAACAACTGTGTGGTCAAAACAGAATACTTGTACGCCAGCGAATGCATTTCGATGAACTGCAAGCTAGAGAAGTTGGAGGTCCTGGAAAGGAGAATCCTACGGAAAGTCATGGGGTCAATGTAGTCTGAAGACGGATGGAAACATCGGAGCAACAACGAAGTCTATAAGAATGTAGAAAGAATCTCTGAGACTGTGAGGAAACGGAGGCTAATATTTCTTGGATACCTGCACAGAACGGACAAATCCAAATTAACCAAACAGATATTTGACTACTTCTGGAACAAGAAGACCACTACATCATGGATTGAAGAAACTTGGAAAGTCCTTGAAAGATCCAACATCCCGGAGGCCCAAATGTTAGAAGGGGATACGTTTCGAAACAGTGTACACGATCTGGAAGGGTTTTAAGACGAGATAAGTGCTACAAAGACCTGAAGAGCTTCGACAGAAGACCAACGGCAGCAGCACAGCGAATGTATGAAGGAGTACTGGTGGCAGACGAAATTACTTAGCCTACAAAGCAGAAATAGTGGCCGAGAGCGCTCACGCACTACTTCGTGCCTCGCTGGCATCGGTAGGGCGTGGGTTTGAATCCCGACTCGGCCGTCCTGAAAATGGTTCTCGTGGTTTTTCATTTTCACCACCTGGCAAATGCCGGGACGTTTCCTTTCAAAAGGCCCACGGCCGATTTCCTTCCAATATCCCTTCTCTGACCCGTCCTGAAAAAAAAGTACATGGCCATTGGCTGCATTAATAAAATTATTAATAGTGAAATAGTTGCGTGATCCTAAATGGTCAATTCTCAAATAATAAATAAATAAACAACTATCGCACAAACAAAAATGGGGAACACCTCATAAAATATTGTCAAAATTTTAACCTCAAAATTATGTCGACACAATTTCAAAAGCCAAGACGAAAACTTACAACATGGAAAGCACCCAACACCGTATGGGGAGAATTCCAGATTGATCATGTGGCCATTTCTAACAAAAATACGCAGGAAATTTTAAATGTCAGAACGCGTAAAGGGTTCTTCGAGTCTGACCATTATTTGTTACAAGTCAAGTTTAGACCAATCCCAAGACAGAAAAAGACAACAAAAAACAAAATAGTGAAGCCTGATCCAGAATATTTGAAGATAAACAGAGACAAAATCATTGAAGAAATTAATAGGCATCCAACAGACACTTGGACAGATCTTGCGACCACAGTTCAAAAGGCAATGCGTTCGGCGCAACCTCTCAGAAAACGAAAACATAGGTGGTGGAACGTAATTTGTGATCAAGCCACTGGGAGAAGAACACAGACATGGATGAAGTTCAGCAGTAACAGAACATCCGAAACATGGAAGGAATTTCACGAAGTTCAAAAACAATCATCAAAGGAAATCAGAAGAGAATAACGAGCGTACGACAACAACAGGCTAAAAGAAATTGAAGAAGATTTTAAGAGAAATAACACAAGAAATTTTTACAGAACATTCAAAGAAAATATTAGGGGTTATCAGCCTCCTAGCCTCTGCTTTCGAAGAACAGATGGGTCCCTGGAAACGAACACGAACGAAAACTGTACAATTCTCAAACAATACTTTAATAATCTTCTCAATTGTACAGAACCCACAGAGAAATTGACCTTCCAAAAAACCACATCCAATCCCGATTCTACTCCACCTACGATAGAGGAGATAGAGGAGATCATACAACAAATGAAAAATAACAGGCGGCAGGAGAAGATGGCATTATTGCTGAAGTATGGAAGCTTCAAGATAAAAACATCACCAAAACAATTCATAAGATCATCACAGACATTTGGATCACAGAGAAAATGCCAGAGGAATGGAAATGTGCATTGATCCACCCATTACATAAAAAGGGTGATAAGTCAGATCCAAATAATTACAGAGGGATTTCTCTAGTGCCAGTCGCTTACAAAATATTCTCTAAAGTGTTATTGAACAGACTAGAACCACAAGCAGATCCACAAATAGGAGAATATCACGCAGGCTTCAGAAAAGGGAGATCATGCATCGAACAGATCTGGAACTTGAGAACACTACTGAAAGTCAGACAGACAAAAAACACTGTAGTTACCTTTGTGGACTTTAAAAAAGCATACGACAGCATTGATAGACAAACGCTATTTGCAGTACTGGAAGAATATGGCATTGACAAAAAAAACAGGGCACATATACAACTAACGCTCACGGACACCACCTCTAAAGTTAAGTTCATGGGTGAAATTTCAGAACCCTTTCATATACGCATAGGTGTCAAACAAGGAGACGGCCTCTCACCAATCTTCTTCAGCATGGTCTTAGACAAAATTGTTAAGCAGTGGGAGGAACAAGTTAAAGGAATACAGCTAGGAAGAACCCGTGAAACAAAAACAATCATAAAATGTCTGGCATTTGCAGATGACGTAGCCTTACTCAGCAATAACACACAGGAGGCAAAGGAAGCACTGGAACGATTACATGAAATAGCTGCTAAAACAGGTTTACAGATATCTTATGAGAAGACCCAATACATGGAACGACACACCAACAATGTACAAACCATGCATACCATATATGGATCCATACAAAGAGTTGAAAAATTTAAGTACTTAGAAGAATATATACAAATAGGAGGATCAAACAAGATGTCTAACATAGAACGAACGGAAAAACTCCAGAAAGCATACAAACTTACATGGTCACATTATAATAAGAAAAGCATATCAAGACAGGCCAAACTTAGACACTACAAAACAGTTGTATTACCAGAAGCATTGTATGCGTCAAAAACGACCACAATTGGAGCATCTGGCATCACAGAAACAGAAAAAATTGAACGTAAAATTCTGAGAAAAATATTTGGAGCAGTACACAGAGATGGGATATGGATGAAAGGACCTACCAAAGAGCTATAGGAACACACAGACAGACTCACAGATATCATTAGAAAACGCAGACTAACTTTCTACGGGCACATACAGAGAATGAACAATAAACGACTTACAAAGAAAATCTTTGGTGTAGTAAACAGTTCAAAAAGGAAAACAAATTGGTATCATGAAATACAAGACGACTTAAAGCAATTAGGGATCAACAAGCAAATGACAGAAGACAGAGAAAAATTCAGAAACAAAATTAAGAACGCCAAATTTTTAGTAAGTGAAAGGAAGAAGATAGGAACATTGTGGACGGAACAAAGGAAACAGGAGCACAGTCAAAGGATGAAGAGATTTTGGGAAGAGAAGAAGGGAAAGAAGTGAAAATTGTGACATCATGAGATACTTAAGTTCAAACACTGTCCATAAGGGCAACAATGATGTAATAATAAAAAATTTAAAAAAAACTGTTATAATTTCTGACTTCCATTTCCATCTGCAGAGAAATTATAAGGTTGTCATGTGACTTGTGGCTGTTACTTTATTATTTTGTCTTGTTTTCGACAAATGTGATACGAGAGGTCTTTTCCGAGCCGACATGGAACGACAAGGAATGCCGTGTTATTTTACGGCCTCCAAATATTCAAATTTCTTACCCAGAAATCGAACCCATGATCTTGGAGTCTAGTGGCCGACACATTACCACTGTTCACGAAGGAAGCCAGTGGTGGCGGCGAGTGTTATTATAAAGAGCGAAACGACTCAGGTACAATATCCATCGATTCCAAAACTTCATCCAAACTGGAAGAACTCAATTTTGGCGACCTGTTCCTCTCATGGTACTTACATTATCATCGTAGTTATGGAGGTAGGTAAAATCCATAGCTACTGCCCATCAACTTACCGCACTATACTGAATATACGTGAACAGCGTAGTGATTATCTCCTGACGACTTGCTAAAAGGGCTGTAGTACCATTTACTGTTGATATTGATGGCGGGAGTAATTTCCAGTTAGTATGGTAATTTCATTGCCTGAACTCTGATCTTATAGGTTACGGTTCGGCTATGCGCACACAGAAGATGAACTTGGTGTCCTTGCCATTGGAAATCTTGCAGCACACTCTACCATTTCCTCCTACTTTATATTCACAGCAGATGAACAACACGTAGTTCCATTAAGAACTAAATAGCCTATTTTCATATATCCTAATTATATTAATTACCTCTATCAACATACAACTTTTCAGTTTGATTGCTGTAATAGATTCGTAGATACTGAGAACCGTCTAAATATTTCGTATGGTCACCATGTTGGATTTTTATATATAGGCCTTAGAGTTATGTACTATTACTATTTAAATGAATTAGATGCCAGTGGATTAAAATTGTTATAAGCATATACCGTACCAAGTTTCACTGCGCTCGGATGGTTAAATCGAGAGAAACGTCCATAGGAACATTTAAATTTAGCGTCGCGGCCATGTTAGATTTGTGCTCACCAGGTTATTGAACGTCCCAAAGGTGAACTTATGTTTATAGCCTCTACAAACGTTCAGTTTGATTGCAGTCATATATTAATAGATATTGAGAACCGTCTAAATATTTCGGATAGACGCCATGTTGGACTTTAATATATGTAGGCCATAGAGTTATGTACTATTACATGAATATTATTGTGTACGTTCATTATTCAAATGTTGATTTCGATCGCATGATTTGTAAACAAGAAATAAAAAAATAATTTAAAAATTTTGCACTGCCGCCATCTTGAGTTTATGTTAATATTGAACTAAATTAGATGTCAGTGCATTGCAATTTGTATAGTAAATTGCTGTACCAAGTTTCACTGTGTTCGGATGGTTAAATCACGAGAAAATTCTATTTAAATGTTTCAACTTCGCTTGACCGCCATGTTCGTTTTGTAGTTAACAAGGTTTTGAAAGTCACACAGGTAAACGTCTAGTTGTGTCCATTATCACCTTAAAAGTTTCGGGGTGATATAAGTAATAGTTTCGGAGATATAGATGCCGGTGAAATATTTCGCACATTCGCCATATTGGATTGGTGATACATAATAACATTTGAAGGGTACGGTCGAGGTCGGCCAAAATAGTACTAGGACATTACCGAGTTTCATTGAAATCGCTCCAGCCATTTAGAAGTTATTATTAAGGGGGTGGGGGCACACACGGACGCACACACACACACACACATACACACACACACGGACAAAAGGTGATGCTCATAAGCCTATTTTTTTCCATAAATGAAAATAGGCTAAAAATCAGACTTTTGCATAGTTAAGTATATGCTGTTCTCTTATATGGTATTGACCTAGAAGCAACGCGGAGAAAAGGCTGGCGGACTTTGAATTGTGGCTTTAGAGACGGATCCTAAGAATACCTTGGACAAAAAGAGTGACATATGTAGAAGTAATGAGAAGAATGAACACAACAACAAAATTGATCAAGATAGAGAAAAGTCGAAAATTGCAATATCTAGGTCATATCATGCGTAATACAAATAGATACGATGTGTTACAGAAGATTACTCCAAGGGAAGATCAACAACAAAAGAGGTCCTGGAAAAGCGGCTTTGGTGGTATAGTTGGCTGCATGCTGAGATTCTATGCCCAAAGTCACGGGTTCAAACCCGGCCGAAGTCGTCCTTCGGAGGGAAAGTAAAGCCGGCGGTCCCATATCATAGATTTATATTATATTGTGAGGCGCACGTGATAACCACTGGCATGTAAAAGAACCTTTCACTAATTACACTTGTATGAAGCAAAATCATAGGTTATATTTTACTAACGCTTTCAGGTTAGAACGTTTGTCGCCAGGAGCCGACTGCGGTGGCATCTAGTAACCAAGTTGAAAACTAGTTGTCGTTGACGGTGGCGTTCGGTAGCAAAAATAGGAACTTCTTGAAAATTGAATGTCTGCAGTCTTTACTTGTTTTTTTTCGTGTGGCTTCCTGAGAGACCGAGTGCAGGTCTTTCTAGTTGACGCCCGTAGGCGACCTGCGTGTCGGGATGAGAGATGGAATGGATGGAGATGAATGAAATTGGGCAAGGATGTGGAAGGAAGCGGCCGTGGCCTATCAGAAGATACCGTCCCATCATTTGCCTGGTGTTGAAAAAGGGAAACCACGGAAAACCATTTCAATGACGGCCAACGGTGGGGCTCGAACCCACGCGTCAACCGAGTCAGCAGAGAGCTTGGCCCCATGACCTAACGCTGGGCTTTAGCCAGCGTAGCCACTGCTGTCGGTCTTACTCGAATTAAAAACAGAAAACACACACTAATATAGCCATCACAGTTAATACCGGTTATCAGACAGATTCTACACACATCCAAAGTACACGGGGCTACATGACCGCGTTGCCACAGCTCCTAAACTGAGGAACCAACCAACCAACCAACCAACCAGAGGTCCTGGATGAAGAGGAATATTTTGCATCGACAATCTTAGATGCTGGTTGAATATGTTTTCAACTGAATTATTCCGCGTTGCCCTAACAAGACAAGAACAGCTATCATGATCGCCAACATCCGAACCAGATAGGCCCCGAAAAAAGAAGAAGTAGGAGAAGACTGATTTAAATTATATATTCGAGTCTAATAAGTTGCACACCTCTGTATGTGGAAAGGGACGTAAAACTCATATGGGGTTAGGTTCCATAAATTGCCTACCTTCAAGTATTGCTCTATGTCTATACCTGTATATGTGTACAGATCAATGATGAAGTTCTGCAACACAACATTTACCCTTTATTTTGAACGCAATTAAAACCGAAATATGTAGCCTGAATCATATTAAAAGAGAGGTTATTATTTTTACCCCCAACATATACTCTGAGTTGGATTTTTAGTCACTGCAGAGAAGAGTAAATATTAGTTCAATGTTTCCAACACGAGTGCTGGGTCACGTCGGGCAGACATGTTTCAAGTGCACTTCTCTAATAACAGAGCATTTAAATATTCCAGCCTCACAGAGTTGTCTACTCACCCGACAAGTTTTAACTACTTTTCCACTTGAAGTGATGGTGATTTATCAGCAAACACAACACACAGGTACGCTAGTTGTCTCATTCTACTGAAAGGTAGGCGGCTTCGGTGGCGTAGTTGGTAGCATGCTGAGCTTCTATGCCCAAGATAGCGGGTTCAAACCCGGCCGAAGCCGTCGGATTTTTTAAGAGCGTTAAAAAACCCTCAGTATGCCTTCCTTCGGAGAGGAAGTAAATCCGGCGGTCCCATGTCATTGATTTATGGCATTACACCTGTGTGAAGCTAATTTGGATATGTTAAGAATTAAAACAACGCTCTTAGGTTTCTAAGCCTCCGTGGCTTAGGCGGCAGCACGCCGGCCTCTCACCGCTGGGTCCGTGGTTCAAATCCCGGTCACTCCATGTGAGACCTGTGCTGGACAAAACGGAGGCAGACAGGTTTTTCTCCGGGCACTCCGGTTTTCTCTGTCACAATTTCATTCCAGCAACACTCTCCACTATCATTTCATTTCATCTGTCATTCATTTAATCATTGCCCCAGAGGAGTGCGTCAGGCCTCGGCAGCCGGCACAGATCATATCCTCGCCGCTAGATGGGGGCTTCATTCATTCCATTCCTGACCCGGTCGGAGACTGGAAGCAGGCTGTGGATTTTCATTTTCTTAGGTTTCTACGTTCGTTGCCAAGAGCCGACTACGGTGGCGTCTAGTAGCTAAGTTCTGAACTAGGCCTAGTAGTCGTTGACGGTGGCGTTTGGCGGCAAAAGTAGGAACTATTTGAAAAATTCTAAGCTGCAGTCTGTACTTAAATTAAAAAACACATACACACACTAATACAGCCATCACAATTAACACCGGTTATCACACAGATTCTACACACACCTAAAGTACACGGGGCTACATGACCGCGTTGTAGCTGCCCCTAAACTGAGGAACCAACCAACCGAATGAAAGGTACAATAATACATACATGACCTAATAATCACATCCTTGCCCAGTTTCATCCATCTTCATCTATTCCATCTCTCATCCCGACGCGCTGGTCGCCCACGGGCGTCGACTAGAAAGACCTGCACTCGGCCTCTCAGGAGGCTACACGACAAAAAAAAACTAATAATGAGAATGAACATCCCCATTTATTATCTGTTGTTGTTGATTAATTTAGGGCCTTTGCGACATAATGGTTATGTATCCCCGTGTACTTGGGTGTGTGTGGAATTTGACTGAGAACCTGTCATTTATAGCTCTTCAGTGAGTCAACACGAATTTGGCCAATGAATGGGCAGGGTACAAATTATAAATAATTATGTTAATACACTCCTGGAAAAAATTACATGTATTAGTGAATTAGCACTATTAAATGGGGCATTGCTTGCCACGGTAGGTTAGTGGTTATTCTGTCGGACTACCAACCCCAAGCTTGCAGGTTCGCGCCTGGCCGTAGTAAGTGATTTTTGAAAGGCGACAAATATCACGACATACATGTCATACGCTGTTGGCATGTTAAAGAACCCATTTGAATTCAGTAGGCCGTGTTCATGATGGCAAAATTAATATCGGGATTTCTGCCAACACAAAGTTCCTCCATTCTCTACTAGAAAGCGCTATATTGTCAAGGAGCTTAGATATCTAACCTCCGTGACTTTCGTAGCGTTCCAAGGAATGACGAAATTCGGCATGCAAGCTGCCCTCTGGGCGCAAATAACAAAACTTGCACCCGAGGCCATACGATTTTTTATGCGGCAACTTAATGTTAATTAACTAGCCGGCTGCGTGGCTCTGCGGTAATGTTCTCGCTTGCTGTGCTCAAGGTTGCAGGATCGAATCTTGGTGCAGTCAGCCGGCATTTGAGGGTGCGCAAATGCGACGGAGTCGTGTCAGTACATTTACTGTCACGTTAATGATCCCCTTCGAGACAAAATTCCGACACCCCAGCGTCTCTAAAAGCCGCTGATGTTATTGGTTTTACGTGTCTGTTAACTACCGAGACCCTTAGAGACACCGGGGTGCCGGAATTTTGCCCCGAAGGGGATCTTTAACGTGCCAGTAAATCTACTGACACGGCTCCCTCACATTTACGCACCCTCAAATGTCGACTGACTGCGCCTGGATTCGATTCCGCTATCTTGAGCTCAGCAGGCGAGAGATGTTTAAACGGACGTAAAACAAATAACATTATTATTATTATTATTATTATTATTATTATTATTATTATTATTATTATTATTATTATTATTGTCGTCTCCGTGGTGTAGTGGTCAGCGTGCTTAGCAGTATCCCCCATCGCCTTACTGTTATACCCATCTGATCTTCATCATTCTCCTGTAACATCACATTTCAAACACTTCTATTCTCCTCTTTTCTGTTGTGCCAACAGTCAAACTTTCACTCCCATAGAGCGCCACGCTCCAGACAAAGGCTTTCTAAAGTGAATTTCTAATACCTAAATCCATATTTGCTCTCAGTTACGCCTACAAGTTCCGGCTTTTTGGGAGAGTCAGTGGCTAGCTGACCCACTGCCCAGTAAACTGAGAGCGATCAAGGGAACTACTCTCGTGTGGCGGAGCTCCTTCCGGGCCCAGAGAGAGTCCGTCATTTTGTGTAGGCTAAGGATAGGTCATACAAGATCCACCCACTCGTACCTAATGAGAAAGGAAGACCCCCACTTTGTACCTGTGGAGCCATTTTCACCGTGGCCCACATTTTCACCGAGTGTGTGGATCTTGCTGACTTACGAAGAAACCTTGGTTTGCAGATACACTCAAACTTATATTAGCCGATGACGCGGTGGCTGCTGATCGCGTTATCCGCTTTATAAGTGAGAGTGGGTTAGGGCCAGCAATCTAAGTTTTCCAGTATAAATTGACTCAACGACTTGTTCGATTTTGAATGATAATGTTTTGTTTTTCCGTCATTTTTGTTTATTTTTATAATTTTTATTTTTATTTAATTTTTTGTTTTTGTTTTATTAAATTTTGGTCTTTTTAAATTTAGATGTCCACCTCAAAATTTTAAACTCAATTCAAAATTTGTATTCTTTAATCTGTGTTAATAGGGGCAGATGACCTCGTAGTTCCGCCCCTTAAAACAACAATAACTAACTAACTAACTAACTAACATACTTCTTTTCTGTTGAAATGCCTTCCTTGCCTGAGCGAACCTACGTTTTATATCCTCTTTGCTTCCTAAGTAACAGAAGTCTCCTACTTCCTTGAGCGGTTCACCAGCCAATTTGACGTCAATAGGGGTTTGTGATTTCTTTCGGGTGCATTCCATTATTTATGTTTTACATTTCTTCTTCTTCTTCCGTCGCTACGGTCAACTAAGGAGCACGTCATGTCAACTGTTACTTCTGCATTTTAATGTTGGCCCAGTACTCTTTCATTCGCAATCGATGTTACACCTTTCTCTCTGTCGTACACGCCTTCCCAGTTTTTAGTTTCAGCTTAAGTTGAAAACTCCGATGTTTTTGAAGTTTTCCCCTAAGTGGGCCACGCTCCTGGATATATTCACATGTTATTCCAATCTCCAACAGATATTTCTCTATTTCACTGAACCAGGTCCCCTTTGTCTTTTTCTCATGGAGAAAAGCAAAAATTCGGTTGGATAGCCGTGTTGATTTCATTTGGGTTATATGTCCATAAAAAGATATCCTCCATTTCCTCATCACGTCAATTATTTTCTCTACGTGAGTGTACAACTCTTGGTTGTGGCGTCCTCAGAACTCGCCGTGTTCTTTGACTGGACATAGGATTTTCCTCAATATCTTCCTTTCCTTGGTCTCCAGTGTTATCATTTTAAATGATCTTGTCGACTTCGTCGTTACGCTGGGGTCTAGCGTTACGTTACGGTGACGGGACGAAATGTACCCAGATGCACTGAGGTGTGTGACGTCATAGTACTGCTTGGTTCATGTGTTCCCCGACAATCTCTACTTCGTTAGTATAAGACAAAAATCCCCGATTCTTGGATGTCACGGGTAATCTCGAGAACCACAGGATGGATTTTGATGCGGTTTTCACCATTCTGTAAAGGATATCTCGAGGAATGATTCTGTAGAAAATAATTTATATATGATCAAAGGAAGCCAAGCAGTAACGATTTCAGTGAAAAAGTCGAAAACTCCGTGCGCTTCTTAAGCTTACGCTGGGCAAACCGTTAAACATATCAATATACTACTGTATGAGCGTAATAATTGGTCTGCATGAAAAGTTCTACAAAAATGTCCGTGAGAGCATATCTCTATCTTCAATACATCGCCCACTATAAGTGTTTTTAGACTGTATGGAAGGGGCACGTCCCCGCGCGCTCTGGTGAGCGTGACGGCATACCGCGCGCTTGACCTTGCTTTGCCCTTGGTTTGCACTTGCCTTTCACGAGTAATTTGAAACAAGATAAGCAAGATAAGTATTATGCAGATAATTTTCTAACATGTCAAGAGTCTTTGGCTTCGAGCGAAGTGAGAAGCCTCCAGCCTTTCTAGCATTTTTCAGCATTTGTAGCATTTAAAATGATACAAAGTCTAGTCTTCCAGACTGACTGTCACTTTTTTCCATTATGCCTTTCCTATTCATGGCGAGACATTCCACTGCATACAAAGCATCTGGCCTGATGACCGTGCAGTAGTGCTTGAGTTTTGCATTCAGGGATATAGATCTTTTGTTTTGCCGGCATCGGTGGCGTAGTCGGTAGCATGCTGAGCTTCTATGCCCAAGATCGCGGGTTCAAACCCGGCCGAAGCCGTCGGATTTTTTAAGAGCGTTAAAAATACCTCAGTATGCCTTCCTTCGGCGGGGAAGTAAAGCCGGCGGTCCCATGTCATAGATTTATGGCATGTTAAAGAACCTTCCACTAATTGCCCCTGTGTGGAGCTAAATTGGATAGGTTAAGGATGTAAACAACGCTCTTAGGTTTCTACGTTCGTTGTCAAGAGCCGACTGCGGTGGCGTCTAGTAGCTAAGTTCTGAACTTGGCCTAGTAGTCGTTGACGGTGGCGCTTGGCGGCAAAAGTAGGAACTATTTGAAAAATTCTAAGTTGCAGTACTTAAATTAAAAAACAGATACCACACACTAATACAGTCATCACAATTAACACCGGTTATCAGACATATTCTACACTCACCCAAAGTACACGGGGCTACATGACCGCGTTGTCGCAGCCCCTAAACTTAAGAACCAACCAACCAACCAACCAGATCTTTTGTTGTACACATTCTTAACTAGATGGTAAGACATTTCTATTTTATTCAAGCATGACGCAAAAGCCTCGTTTTCGGACATTGTAGGGTCTATCCATTCACCAAGACACTTAAATATCACAACCCGCTTGATATTTCCATTTTTCATTCATGATACATTCATTGATTTTAATTATGAATTTTAATTATGAATTCTTTCCTCAAGACGGAGTCCATACCATTATGATTACTGTTATAAGGCTCAAAAGGAAGATCATTTCAAAATGTGAGAATGTTTCGGTAGTTCACGAAAGCTTTCAGGCTGCTTGACCCAGCACTTCGCTATAAGATCGCAGTGTGTCGTGCCGTGTAGAAGCTGTTTACCTGGCCGGTTCACCTGCCCTCTGCGACCCATCGCTCTATGTTCGACCCGGTAATTCTCGAATGCCCCCTAAGCGATAGCGCGCCTCCAATTTCACGGTTGCCAACACAAATTGGATTTCTTCCTCCATGGCTCCCTATTGCATCACATTCACTTGTGACATGCATGATATTACGTACTCGCGAGCAGTAAAAACAGTTTAGCGAAGAGAAAATACAGTCAACGTCCACCCAGGCTTTCATGACTAAGTAACTCATACAGTACCAAGATGTTACCAGTAACTCTGTTATCAGGAGCAGTTACTTTTGAAGTAATGGTGCTTATAACTACGCCATCGGTAACTCATTACCTTTAGATGGACCCCACAGGGGCTCACACCTAGTTGGACGTGGGTTGGCGACCACTGGACCCCAGCTGAGTCCAGCATTGCTTCCACTTACTTGTGACAGACTCCTCTCCGTCTTCCTTCCTGCCGACCGTCCTTGGTCAACTCTTGTCCTCTTCCGACCCAGCCGGTATTGGGGTATCCGAGTCCCAGGGAATCGCCCATATTCTCGCCTTAATTGACCCTTGCCTCATTTATCCTGATCCCTCATTCTTCGAGAGGTCAGACCTTTTCTTTACTTCTCATGGTATCTCCTACCTTCTGCTCAAGGACCAAAAAGGATCACGACTGATAAGTTGGGGAGTTGGCGATCCCGAGGGATTCCTGAGTTGGGTCCGGTTTTTCCCTTTTTAGGTAGATGTCATTAGAAAGCTAACTATTGCAATGGGTACCATGTTTCGACTTCCGGAAAATTTCGACATATCTTCACGTTTCACATCCCCTAGACCCCAAAACCACCGTCAGTTAAAAAGTTTATATATAATTTATGTGTATATATACATATATCACTTTCTTGTGGACACGATAACTACCGCAATTTTGCACCAATCAATTTGAATTTTTTACATAATATGTATCCCTATAAAATCTCGGTCGAGTTCGTTAATGGGCACAATCGGTCGAAGGGGTGAAAATGGGGGTCCTTTTTCGAAAAAGTGAAATATCGCTCTAACTCTCTTAATATTTTAAATATCGAATCCATTCAAAGTTCATACTATGTGTCGAATAAGGCCCAAAAATTTATGTTTGAAGAGTTTTTTGATAGCACCAACCATTGACCAAAGGGGTTGGAAAAAGTGGGTTTTTCGGGAAACATTAATCATATCTCTCTTAATATGCACAATATCAAAACCGTACAAAATGGACAATATTCCCCTAATAATTACCTGAAACTTTTGTCTGAAAGAATTTTTGATGTGACCCACCATTACGCCAAGGGATGAGAAAAATTACATTTTCAGAATTAGAAGAAAATACCAAGTGCCATCAGGGGTTGCCATGACTACACTACAAAATTGATGAGGGATGAGCCATCAGACGTTGCCATGACAACGCACTTGCACGCGATCACATTCAGTTTTCTATCTGACTAAGTGAGAAGCGGCCTCGGTGACGTAGGCCTAACTGGTAGTATGCTGAACTTCTATGCCCAAGTTCGCGGGTTCGAAGCCGGCCGAAGTCGTCGGATTTTCTAAGAGCGCTATAAATCCCTCAGTATGTTTTCCTTTGGAGGGGTGATCCAACGTTCGTTGCGAGTTGCTGGTTGCGGTGGCATCTCGTAGCCAAGTTCAGAGCTAGGTGTCGTTGACGGTAGTATCTGGTAGCAACATTAGGAACTACTGCTTGAAATTGACCGTCTGCAGTTCTTACCTGAATTATAGACTAATACAGCCATCACAATTCACACCGTTTATCAGACAGATTCTACACTCACCCAAAGTACACGGGGTTACATGACTGCGTTGTCGCAGCCCCTAAACAGAGGAACCAACCAAAATCTCTACGGGAGATAAAATTGTGCGTGAAGACGTAACAGACCGTTACATAGTTACACATCAGTGTCGAAACCTTGCATAAGGACAGTGTGACCACAAGTATAAAAATGTACCCCAAATGACAAGAAGGTTACCGTCCCCATAAGACAATAAAATGTTTAAATATGCATAAAATGACGAAAAACAAAGTTAATTAAGCTCCAATTATAAAATACTTCATCTCAATAAATGAGGTCTGATCCTTCTACGAAAACCTGCATATTCTGCCTATTTTCGCCTATCCCAAGTTTGCCCGATGAAATCTACCTCCGCTTCCGGCGTGCCGAGAGGACTTTTTTTCATTGCTTTAGGGCTGAACCCTCTCTTTTCTCCCTTTCCCATCTGCCTTTCATAGCTCTCCTTTCTTCCAAGTCCTTTAATTCTCATTTTTCGAAGGTTGAGGGCATTTCTTTTCCTCCTGTCTTTTATTTACTTTATTCTTCTTGTTTTTTTCCATTTCGTCTTCTAGTATGCTATGTAGATATGTAGTTGGTTTTAGTTATAGTGTCCATTTGTATTTGAGTCGTCCAGTTGCAAAACTCGTTTAATCCGCTTGTGAATAAAAATCATTTTCATGACAAACGTTTCTCTGGAGTTTGCCTCACGTATCTTTTGTGTTTGTTGTTTTCTACTTTTTGCTTTGTGTTTTTGGTTTTGTGTTTGCTTTGTGCTTTTGCTTTTGAATTTTACTTTTTTGTTTTTCTTTCTTGGTTTTGGTTTTGTGCTTTTTTTCTGCTTTTTTTTTTGAATTTTGCATTTTGCTTTGTGTTCCTTGTTTTTTATTTCCTGCTTTTGCTTTTGTTTTCGAATTTTGCTTTTTGCTTCGTGTTTTTGTTTGTTTTGTGCTTGTTTTCTGGAAAATCAAAATAAAATAAAACAATATAAAATAAAAAATAAACATAACAAAATCAAAATCAAATCAAAATAAAATAAGACCAAATAAACAATACAAAATAAAATAAAACAAAACAAAAAACAATACAAAAAATTAAACAAAACAATTTAAAATAAAACGAAACTAAATCAAAAAACAAACCAAAATTAAATTAAACAAAGAAAAACAAATTAAAATAAAATAAAGCGGAAAAAGTAAAGAAATTCAAATATCTGGGAGAAATCATTCAAGAAAATGGTTTAGAAAAATCTTCGGTAGAAGAAAGGGTACACAAGATGGAAAGAGCATATGGTATCACTAAGAATTTTTATAACAAAAAGTGCTTATCTAAAAATCTTAAAATAAGGCACTACACTACAGTGGTGAAACCTGGATGCCTATACGCAAGTGAATGTCTGGTACTAAACTATAGATTAGATAAACTTGAAGTACTAGAAAGGAGAATCATGAGGAAAATTTTAGGCCCAGTGAAAACAGCAGAAGTATGGAAATTAAGATCTAATTATGAAATATATAGGAACATAGAAAATGTAACAGAAACGATAAGAAAAAGGAGATTGCAATTTTTTGGACATATTTACAGAATGGATGATTCCAGATTAACAGAAAGGATATTCAAGTACCTTTGGGAGAAAAGGGCAACAACTAGCTGGATTCAAGAAGTAAAGCAAGATTTAGAAAGAAATAACATAAGAGAAGAAGAAACGGTGAACAGGGCAACAACTAGCTGGATTCAGGAAGTAAAGAAAGATTTAGAAAGAAATAACATAAGAGAAGAAGAAACGGTGAACAGAGAAATCTTTAGAAAAAGGGTATTAAGTATGAAAGGATTCCAAGGAAGATTGGCAATGAAACCTGGTGCGAAGTGGTCCGAGGACAGAAAGAAGCAGCATAGTGAACGGATGAAGGAGTACTGGAGGGAACGGAAGAGAAAACAACAAAGTGTGAAGAATTGAAATTGGCACGTGGTCCCTAGCAGGCCTCATCGGAAAGAAGAAGAAGAAGAAAGTGAAATCAAATAAATTAAAACAAATTAAAGTAAAATAAAATATAGTAAAATAAAATAAAATAATTAAATTAAAAAAATTACGACATGATCCTTATTCACAAGTGGAGTAAACGAGTTTTGCAACTGGACGACTCATATCATAATCCTGGTCATCAAACCAACTGGGGCCGATAGCCCAGATAACAGGCCCCTTAAACTTTTAACTGCTATGTATTTACATATGAATAAACACCCCTGTGCTGAATCATTTTCACACATCTTAGCACGATTCTACATCAAGGCCCTAAATCAATTAAACATATCCCTCCTTCTCCTATTGGTTCCATATATTACATATTAGCAACCTGCGCCTCGACTTCTTGACGTGCGCAGAACAGTTCTTGAGCTACGCTTTGATTTTAGAGGTGCGCAGAACAGTATTTGAGTTGCGCTTTGATTTTTAGAGGTGCGCAGAACAGTTTTTGAGTTGCACTATGATTTCTAGAGGTGCTTCTCCCGGTATCTTTAACGGTTTACCCAGCGTAAGCTTAAAAGGCGCACGACGGCAGGTCCCAGACGCAATTCAGAAAATCCGAGGTGAACAGCGAAACTCCAAACACATTACTGTATAGGCCTACTCTTATTTGAAGTCTTAACTGGACACGACTGGACAGTTTGATGCTGGCCGAAGCTGGAGTGATAGGCTCGTAAACTCGCTCCTTAACTGAATGGAGATTGTTGGAAGAATTGAAAACGTAAAAACACTTATATGGGCGATGTATTAAAGATAGAGATGTGCTGTCACGGGATTTTTTGTAGAACTTTTCATGCTGAACAATTGTTATACTCATAATATATATTGTTAACGGTTTACCCAGCGTAAGCTTAAATGGTGCACGGACGGACGGACGACTAGATTCACTGAAATCCTTACTGCTCGGCTTCCCTTGGTCATAAATGAAAGTTTCTCTATGGAAACTTTCCTCGAGGAATCCTTTACAGAATTGTGAAAACCGCATCAAAATCCATCCAGTGGTTCTCGAGATTCCCCGTTACATCCAAGAATCAGGGATTTTGTTTAATACTATGTAGAGATTAATTTGGGTTACATTTTACACACATGTACTCAAATAAATTTTCTTCAGAGGCAGACCCTCAAAGTAATTTCCGGAGGGAAAGTTGAACTAGATGTAGGTCAATACTGCCTTATCTAGTGACTGGCTAAGAGACCTAAGTGACAAATCAGACTTTTTGGGGGGATATATCGCCTACACCTCCTTCTGGTTACGGTAAATGTTTAGAATCGCAACTACTCGAACTACTACAAGGTCTGTTGTCAGCCATAACAGTGCACAAAATTCAAACATAAGTCAAACTTTTCCATCCTTTAGAACAGGGCCACCCACACAGCGCTCCCCGAGTGCTAGCGCTCCGGCCGCGCTCTAAGCCAGCGCTTTGGTGGAAGGTAGTGGTGGGAGGAGCTTCGCTGGCTGAGCACGTGGTCTGCCCGCCGCGCCGAAGTGAGCAATGTTTGGCTCAACGTACATTTGTGAGCGTTTCTTTACGGTTCTTAAGCTTACCAAAAGTAAACATCGTGCAACGATGAGCGATAGAAACTTGCGCAATTGTTTACGAATAGCTGTGTCCAGAAATATTGTACCCAGTTTGGGGAAGATTGGGATATTCGTTCTTTGAGGTGACGGCTGAGGCCGGGATATTACAAGTCCGTAAGATACTCCAATGCGCAGGCGCGAGACCACCGAGCGCATGCGCACGGTGAACTCGCGCCTGCGAACAAGTGAAGTACCGGAAGTACACGAAATGCAGTCAATAGCAACACAATTTCTACGCACTCTCTTGGCTCTGGGGACAGCAGTCATCTGTTATTCTATGAAGGCAAAGAATATCGCGTGAAAGAACAACACAGAGACCTACTGTTTCGGCGCAAGGTGTGATATATCCACACCTTTAGATGAAAGGAGGATTTGAATCCCGACATTCAAGAGCACTACGGGTGACTTTACGCATATCCAATGCAAGAAACATCTTAATACTAATTATATCAACTGTACCAATAGGGGCCATACCTCGAAAATTCGATTATTCAATTTAGTACATGGGTGGGGAATCGAATCCCGAACTTCAAGGGTGCTACGGGTGACTTTTCGGATATCCAATGCAAGAAACGTCTTAATATTAATTAAATCAACACAACGCCGTACCAATCGGGGCCATACATCGGAAATTCGATTATTCCATATAGTACATGGTTGGGGAATCGAATCCTGAACTTCAAGGGTGCTACGGGTGACTTTTCGCATATCCAATGCAAGAAACGTCTTAATACTAATTAAATAAACACAACGCCGTACCAATCGGGGCCATACGTCGCAAATTCGATTATTCCATTTAGTACATGGGTGGGGAATCGAATCCCGAACTTCAAGGGTGCTACGGGTGACTTTTCGCATATCCAATGCAAGAAACGTCTTAATATTAATTAAATAAGCACAACGCCGTACCAATCGGGGCCATACATCGGAAATTCGATTATTCCATATAGTACATGGTTGGGGAATCGAATCCCGAACTTAAAGGGTGCTACGGGTGACTTTTCTCATATCCAATGCAAGAAACGTCTTAATACTAATTAAATAAACACAACGCCGTACTAATCGGGGCCATACGTCGCAAATTCGATTATTCCATTTAGTACATGGGTGGGGAATCGAATCCCGAACTTCAAGGGTGCTACGGGTGACTTTTCGCATATCCAATGCAAGAAACGTCTTAATACTAATTAAATCAATACAACTCCGCACCAATAGGGGCCATACCTCGCAAATTCGATTATTCCATATAGTACATGGGTGGGGAATCGAATCCCGAACTTCAAGGGTGCTATGGGTGACTTTTCGCATATCCAATGCAAGAAACGTCATAATACTAATTAAATAAACACAACGCCGTACAAATCGTGGCCATACGTCGCAAATTCGATTATTCCATTCAGTATATGGGTGTGGAATCGAATCCCGAACTTCAAGGGTGCTACGGGTGACTTTTCGCATATCCAATGCAAGAAACGCCTTAATACTAATTAAATCAACACAAAGCCGTACCAATCGGGGCCATACATCGGAAATTCGATTATTCCATATAGTACATGGGTGGATATGGAATCCCAAACTTCAAGGGTGCTACGGGTGACTTTTCGGACAACCAATGCAAGAAACGTCTTAATAATAATTAAATCAACACAACATCGTACGGTTCCGGGTCATAAATCGCAAATTCGATTATTCCAATTAGTACATGGGAGGGGAATCGAATCCCGAACTTCAAGGGTGCTACGGGTGACTACGCAAATCCAATGCAAGAAACGTCTTAATACTAATTAAACCAATACAACGCCGCACCAAATTCGATAATTCCACTTAGTGCATGGGAGGGGATCGAATCCCGAACTTCAAGGGTTTTACAGGTGAATTTACGCATATCCAATGCAAGTAACATGTTAATACTAATTATATCAACAAAACGCCGTACCAATAGGGGCCATACCTCGCAAATTCGATTATTCCATTTAGTACATGGGTGGGGAATCGAATCCCAAACTTCAAGGGTGCTACGGGTGACGTTTCGCATATCCAATGCAAGAAACGTCTTAATATTAATTAAATCAACACAACGCCGTACCAATCGGGGCCATACATCGTAAATTCGATTATTCCATATAGTACTTGGGTGGATATCGAATCCCAAACTTCAAGGATGCTACGGGTGACTTTTCGGATAACCAATGCAAGAAATGTCTTAATAATAATTAAATCAACACAACAACTTACGGTTCCGGGTCATAAATTGCAAATTCGATTATTCCAATTAGTACATGGGAGGGGAATCGAATCCCGAACTTCAGGGGTGCTACGGGTGACTTTACGCAAGTCGAATGCAAGAAATGTCTTAATACTAATTAAACCAATACAACGCCGCACCAATAGCGGCCATACATTGCAAATTCGATTTTTCCACTCAGTACATGGGAGGGGAATCGAATCCCGAACTTCAAGGGTGCTACGGGTGACTTGACGCTTATCCAATGCAAGAAACGTCTTAATACTAATTAAATCAACACAACGCCGCACCAATAGGGGCCATACCTCGCAAATTCGATTATTCCATATAGTACATGGGTGGGGAATCGAATCCCGAACTTCAAGGGTGCTACGGGTGACTTTTCGCATATCCAATGCAAGAAACGTCTTAATACTAATTAGATAAACACAGCGCCGTAAAAATCGGGGCCGTACGTCGCAAATTCGATTATTCCATTTAGTACATGGGTGGGGATCGGATCCCGAACTTCAAGGGTGCTACGGACGACTTTTCGCATATCCAATGCAAGAAACGTCTTAATACTAATTATATCAACACAACGCCGTATCAATCTGGGCCATACATCGGAAATTTGATTATTCCATAATTATAGTACATGGGTGGGGAATCGAATCCCGAACTTCAAGGGTGCTACGGGTGATTTCTCGCATATCCAATGCAAGAAACGTCTTAAAACTAATTAAATAAACATAACGCCGTACCAATCGGGGCCATACATCGGAAATTCGATTATTCCATATAGTACATGGGTGGGGAATCGAATCCCGAACTTCAAGTGTGCTACGGGTGACTTTTCGCATAAACAATGCAAGAATCGTCTTAATAATAATTAAATCAACACAACACCGTACGGTTTCGGCTCATAAATCGCAAATTCGATTATTCCACTTAGTACATGGGAGGGGAATGGAATCCCGAACTTCAAGGGTGCTACGGGTGACTTGACGCTTATCCAATGCAAGAAACGTCTTAATACTGATTAAATCAACACAACGCCGTACCAATCGGGGCCATACCTCGCAAATTCGATTATTCCACTTAGTACATGGGAGGGGAATCGAATCCCGAACTTCAAGGGTGCTACGGGTGACTTGACGCTTATCCAATGCAAGAAACGTCTTAATACTAATTAAATCAACACAACGCCGTACCAATCGGGGACATACCTCGCAAATTCGATTATTCCACTTAGTACATGGGAGGGGAATCGAATCCCGAACTTCAAGGGTGCTACGGGTGACTTTTCGCATAAACAATGCAAGAATCGTCTTAATAATAATTAAATCAACACAACACCGTACGGTTCCGGCTCATAAATCGCAAATTCGATTATTCCACTTATTACATGGGAGGGGAACGGAATCCCGAACTTCAAGGGTGCTACGGGTGACTTTACGCAAATCCAATGCAAGAAACGTCTTAATACTAATTAAATCAATACAACGCCGCACCAATAGCGGCCATACATTGCTAATTCTATTTTTCCACTTAGTACATGGGAGGGGAATCGAATCCCGAACTTCAAGGGTGCTACAGGTGACTTGACGCTTATCCAATGCAAGAAACGTCTTAATACTAATTAAATCAACACAACGCCGTACCAATCGGGGCCATACCTCGCAAATTCGATTATTCCACTTAGTACATGGGAGGGGAATCGAATCCCGAACTTCAAGGGTGCTACGGGTGACTTTTCGCATAAACAATGCAAGAATCGTCTTAATAATAATTAAATCAACACAACACCGAACGGTTCCGGCTCATAAATCGCAAATTCGATTATTCCACTTAGTACATGGGAGGGGAATGGAATCCCGAACTTCAAGGGTGCTACGGGTGACTTTACGCAAATCCAATGCAAGAAACGTCATAATACTAATTAAATCAATACAACGCCGCACCAATAGGGGCTATACCTCGCAAATTCGATTATTCCATATAGTACATGGGTGGGGAATCGAATCCCGTACTCAAAGGGTGCTACGGGTGACTTTTCGCATATCCAATGCAAGAAACGTCTTAATACTAATTAAATAAACACAGCGCCGTAAAAATCGGGGCCATACGTCGCAAATTCGATTATTCCATTTAGTACATGGGTGGGGATCGAATCCCGAACTTCAAGGGTGCTACGGGTGACTTGACGCTTATCCAATGCAAGAAACGTCTTAATACTAATTAATTCAACACAACACCGCGCCAATTGGGGCCATACATCGCAAATTCGATTATTCCACTTAGTACATGGGAGGGGAATCGAATCCCGAACTTCAAGGGTGCTACGGGTGACTTGACGCTTATCCAATGCAAGAAACGTCTTAATACTAATTAAATCAACACAACGCCGTACCAATCGGGGACATACCTCGCAAATTCGATTATTCCACTTAGTACATGGGAGGGGAATCGAATCCCGAACTTCAAGGGTGCTACGGGTGACTTTTCGCATAAACAATGCAAGAATCGTCTTAATAATAATTAAATCAACACAACACCGTACGGTTCCGGCTCATAAATCGCAAATTCGATTATTCCACTTATTACATGGGAGGGGAATGGAATCCCGAACTTCAAGGGTGCTACGGGTGACTTTACGCAAATCCAATGCAAGAAACGTCTTAATACTAATTAAATCAATACAACGCCGCACCAATAGCGGCCATACATTGCTAATTCTATTTTTCCACTTAGTACATGGGAGGGGAATCGAATCCCGAACTTCAAGGGTGCTACAGGTGACTTGACGCTTATCCAATGCAAGAAACGTCTTAATACTAATTAAATCAACACAACGCCGTACCAATCGGGGCCATACCTCGCAAATTCGATTATTCCACTTAGTACATGGGAGGGGAATCGAATCCCGAACTTCAAGGGTGCTACGGGTGACTTTTCGCATAAACAATGCAAGAATCGTCTTAATAATAATTAAATCAACACAACACCGAACGGTTCCGGCTCATAAATCGCAAATTCGATTATTCCACTTAGTACATGGGAGGGGAATGGAATCCCGAACTTCAAGGGTGCTACGGGTGACTTTACGCAAATCCAATGCAAGAAACGTCATAATACTAATTAAATCAATACAACGCCGCACCAATAGGGGCTATACCTCGCAAATTCGATTATTCCATATAGTACATGGGTGGGGAATCGAATCCCGTACTCAAAGGGTGCTACGGGTGACTTTTCGCATATCCAATGCAAGAAACGTCTTAATACTAATTAAATAAACACAGCGCCGTAAAAATCGGGGCCATACGTCGCAAATTCGATTATTCCATTTAGTACATGGGTGGGGATCGAATCCCGAACTTCAAGGGTGCTACGGGTGACTTGACGCTTATCCAATGCAAGAAACGTCTTAATACTAATTAATTCAACACAACACCGCGCCAATTGGGGCCATACATCGCAAATTCGATTATTCCACTTAGTACATGGGAGGGGAATCGAATCCCGAACTTCAAGGGTGCTACGGGTGACTTGACGCTTATCCAATGCAAGAAACGTCTTAATACTAATTAAATCAACACAACGCCGCACCAATAGGGGCCATACCTCGCAAATTCGATTATTCCATATAGTACATGGATGGGGAATCGAATCCCGAACTTCAAGGGTGCTACAGGTGACTTGACGCTTATCCAATGCAAGAAACGTCTTAATACTAATTAAATCAACACAACGCCGTATCAATCGGGGCCATACCTCGCAAATTCGATTATTCCACTTAGTACATGGGAGGGGAATCGAATCCCGAAATTCAAGGGTGGCACGGGTGACTTTTCGCATATCCAATGCAAGAAACGTCATCAAACAAATTCCTCTATTGCGAGAGCGAAAAAGCCGTCTCACGATGACACCACTCCGCCACGCTCCTGGAACGTAGACCTTGGATGTTCTTGTAGAGGTATAACTACTCTTAGAGCTTTAACCGTGTCGCTGGTAGGAAGTTCTTCACACTCGATTATATTTGTCACATGAAGATTGGTTAGGTGGCGCTGCACCATTTATATTGTAGCGTTATGGTGGAGTCACCCTATGTATAACCATGCTCTGGGTTCTGCCGCTTGTAATTGTTATATTTGACGTACTACCATTTTTAGCCTACTTTTCACATTTTGCAAAAATAAGGAAAGAGTAGTCTTATGAGATCGATCCGGGAAAATGTGTGTCTGTCTGTCTGTCTGGCTGTGTGTGTGCCCCCCCCCCCCCCTATCAACTCCTAAACGGCTGCAGCAATCAAAACCAAATTTAGTATGAGTAAAGATGTGCACCGGAATAGCTCACGACCATATTTGAAAATCAAGTCAGTGCTACCAACTGCCGAAAAAACGCACTAGAAATTTGAGCTCCATGTTGGATATCTTGCAAGGTATGCATGGGAGCTATTCCAAAATTGGCACACATGTAGATAATACTATTTCAGTTTAATTTCCAGGAGGCCAACCATGACAGTGTTGCCAAAATAATTTTAAGCCTTCTGATAGGTCCAATGTTTAAATGCATATAACTTCTACACTATCAACTGGATTTTAACCAAATTTTGTATGTAATATCTGTACATAAACAGATATGTCTGAGCGTATTCTTAACAGCCACCAGGGCTGCCAACTGTTAATAATCTCTCTCTCTATTTTTTTAAATCCAAATACCAATATATCAGAAAGTGTGCAAGCCAACAGCTTTAAACTATGCACACGTATATTCTGACATTTTAGATTAATTTGGAGTAACTTATATACGTCAGTTCTACCAACATGATTATAAGTCTGCTGATAGTACCAATTTTTAAATACATGTAACTTCTATACTATCAGTTGGATTTCAACGAAATTTCGTATGTTCTATGTGTAGCATAACAGATATGACTATAAGTATTGTTAAGAGCAATCAGGGCTGCCAACTGTTAATAAATGCTGTCTATATTTGTTTACCCTAATATCAATATATCAGAAAGTATGCAAGCCAACAGCTCTATACTTTGCACACGTATAGCACCTGACATTCTAGATTAATTTGGAGTAATTAATACAAGGCGGTGCTGCCAACATGATTCTATGCCTGCTGATATGTCCAATTTTAAAATACGTGTAACTTCTATACTAACAAATGGATTTCATTCAAAATTGGCACAACAAGATATCATAATAATTCAGATTATTTCTGACCAGCACACGCATGGTATTGTTGGCAACATGCTTTTACGCGTGCTGATAGATACAGTGTCTAACTGCATGTAACGTCCATTGGACTTCAACCAAATTTTGTATTCTGTACCTTAAGAGGTGGAACTATGAATATATTCAGTCACCAGGGCTGCCAACTGTAGTGCTCTATTAGGCTTCATTATACCAGGTATATTTTGAACTAATTAGATATTTCGATATTACCAACTTAATTTCGTCATTATTCTAGATAGGTTCATATACTGTAGAATAATCATTGGCATGAAAAGTAGGCTGTATAGTTCTTCACGGAACTTCTTGTTGGAGTTGATCAAGCATGGGACTACGGTTGTTGAGATTGATGACTGCGAGTTAAAGAGACTTTTTGAACATCCGATGTAAGAAACGTCCTAATACTAATTTAATCAACACAAAACCGTACCGTTCTGAGTCACTCATAGCAAATTCGATTTTACAAACTTATACCGGAATGGGATTCGATCCCTCGACTCCCTAGGGAGCTATAGATGACTTTTCGAATATCAGTCTAGTGTTATTCAAAATATAATGTCTTCAGAATACGCATAATATGGCATCAACTTAGAATTATGGCAAAAGAAATAAATACAGTCAAACATCGTTATAACGACATCTAAGGGACCGTAAAAGTTATATTATTATGAACAAGTGTTGTTGGGCGCCTTCGGTGGCGTACTTGGTAGCATGCTGAGCTTCTATGCCAGCGATCCTCACTACGCGGCCCGCGGGCCTCATGCGGCCCTGGGAACGAATTTTTGCAGCCCTCAAGACTGTTAGGGATGGGATTAAAAACAAATTTAAGAGTTATGAAAAAAATTATACAACATTTTATAAATATATGTTATATTTATTAATTGAGTTTATTGAAAATCTGTCGTTTTTCTCTACGTAATTATTTACTTAGACTACCGCAGTGTAGTTGGATGGGAGAGACTAGCTAGTAGAGCAGAGCCAATGAACGTAGTACCCTTTTTAATGCATTGAACAAGAATGAGCTTACTACAAAAGCATCCTACCAAGTAACAGAAATTTTAGCCCTAAATATGAAGCCGTTTTCTGATGCAGAATTGTAAAAGAGTGTGTTGTCACCGTTTGTACAACTTTGTTTTCACAATTATCTAATAGTAAGCAAATATTAGATGAAGTTTCTAAGCTTCAGCTGTCTGATTCAACTTGCATGAGACGGACACAGGACTTAGCAGCAAATATTGCACTTAATCTTACCGATGAACTACAACAAAGCAAATATTTTAGTCTTGTGCTCGACTCATGTACAGACATAACGTCACTTTCTAAATTTATATTGTTCGTTAAGTATGTATCCAAGGATTGTGTTGTTAAAGAAGATTTTTGAGGCATGTTTCCCATGACTGGACAATCTCGAGGTATTGATTATTTGAACACAATAGTAAGTGTTTCGTAACGTGCGTAGCATTGATTTAAAAAAGTTTTTTTCTGTGTGTAATACTGATGGTTGCCCATCAATGTTAGGGCGAAATATAGGGTTCGTTCAGTTGTTGATAACACATTTGTGAAATGACACTTGATTAAGTTTTCATTGTCTCATTCATCAAGAAAGCTTAGCTGTTAAATTTGGTGAAAATATCAGCTGTTTCATGAAAACAGTTACAAAGATCGTGAATTTTATAAGGTCGAATGAACTGAACCACAGAACGTTTCAAGATTTTTTGATTGAACATATATCGCAATACGGGGACGTGCTTTACCACACAGAAGTGAGATGGCTGAGTAAGGGTAAAGTTTTGATACGTTTCTTCAGCATTCGTCAGGAGATTACTCTGTTTTTGGCTACGAAGAAAGAAGAGTATCCTGATGTTTATAATTTTGGTTCATGGCTTAAACTAGCGTTTCTCACTGATACAATGGGCATTATGAATGAAACACCGACTCGATTGCAAAGAGACTACAATATCATTGTAACAAAAATGATGAGTTTTGTGTTTTTACAGAAACAAAAGCTCAATATGTAGGTATATTGAAGAATTGTCAAACAGCGATTATTCCAGATTTCCTTCTGTTAAAACTCTGATGAAAATCCAGATGAAAGTCAAGATGTTTCTAATTTACTAAAGCTGTTGACAGACCTAAAGGACGAAATGTCTGTGGGGTTTAGTGACTTCAGGAAGTATCAAGAACCATCTCGCTTGGTGGAAAATCCATGGGCAATAACAACAGCAAATGTAGCTCATCTTTCTGTTTTTGGATACGAATGAGTTAATTAAGCTTCAGCATGATACGGAGCTCAAAAGTATTTCTGAAGCAAAAAAAGGAGGATAAGGCTCACTATGAGTTTTGGAAAGTAGTTGAAAAGTACAAACTTCCTAACTTAATTGACTGTGCTCAGAAAATTTTGTATGTTTATGCATCTACATATGTCTGTGAATCTACATTCAGTAAGCTGAAGTTCATAAAAAACAAGTACAGATCCAGGTTAACGAGTGAGAACGTTGATAACATTTTGAGAATTTCAGTTTCTTCCCAACCTGCTAACATAGATGCCATATTAGAGAGCTGTGAAAGATTTCGCCCATCGACTTCAAAGAATTAACAAATTCAAGTATTCCTGAGAGAAGTAAAAGACATTTCTCTGCTTTTTATATGGAAAACAGTATATTTTATTGATGTAATAAACTTATGTCATAATCATACTGTTTGTAAGTTATTCTACGCCACTTCTTAGTGTAGTATTGCAATAAGAAAAATATATTTCGTAATTAACCTAAATTATACAGTTTGTTCTTGCGGCCCTGAGGAAAATTTGATACGAACTATTTGGCTCTCTAAGAAATCCTAGTGAGGACCCCTGTTCTATGCCCTATATCGCGGGATTTTTAAGAGCCTTAAAAATCCCTCAGTATGCCTTCCTTCACAGGGGAAGTAAAGCCGGCGAGCCCGTGTCATAGATTTATGGCATGTTAAAGAACCTTCGACAAGCTACAATTGTGTGTAGGTACATTTGTAGGTTAGATTTGATTAACACACTATTAAGTTCCAAAGTCCTTGCCACGGTGGGTGAGTGGTTATCGTATCGGATTACTAACTCCCAGCTTTCAGGTGTGCTCCTGGCTGTGGTAAGTGATTTTTGAAAGGCGGCAAAAATACGACACGCATGTCATACGGTGTTGCCATGTCAAAGAACCCATTTGAATATAGTAGGCCATGTTCATAATGGCAAAATTAATCTCGGGAGTTTCCGCCAACACAAAGTTCCTCATTTCTCTACTAGAAAGCGCTATAGTATTCAAGGAGCTTAGGTATCTAACCTCCTTGCCTTTCATAGTGATTCAAGGAACAACGAAATTCGACATGGAAGCTACCTCTGGGTGTCAAATTACAAAGCTTGCACCCGGCACCGAGGCCATACGATATTATTATTATTATTACTCTTGTAAGTGTACCAAAAGATTAAAATGGTCTCTTTCATACCTGGATGTGCTAACATTGATTTCTTGTTATACGTTACAACGTTGGCAAGTGCTTAATTCTTCACTTCCTTTCTCCTCCCGCAAGGCTTCAGCTACTATGATCAACAAACGCTAGTGCAGCCAAGTTCAGGGGCACTCGTATCGTGAAAGGCTAATAATAATTGGGGATTTACCCGAGTATTGAATGCATAAGAGCATTGATACACACAACTGGTTCATTAAAACATTGACAGTACGTTAAGTATATTTTCAATAACTGGTATGAAGGGAAGTGAGGGATCATTTCTAGTAGAGTGCAAAGTTGTCACTTTGATATGCCATTATTTAAAAGAATGCAACATAACTACATGAACATGACAAGAGAAATTGGTTGGAATACATTTCAGAAAATGTACTAAAATGAAATGAACCAAAGTATGAATGTAACGAGGGCAGCAGAGATGAATGATGATTGAACAAGTCCCTAGCTGTTCTACTGGAAGAAATATGCTCAGGTAAGTAAAGCTCTTATTTTATTAGATAAACAACTGACAAACCGACCAGGGTAGCTACGAGCAAGGCTCTGGGGCCAAGCCATCTGTAGACAATTGGCCACCCTTGAAATGGTTTTCTGCGGTTTCTCCATTTTCGTCTTTACAGTAGGCTAATGCTAGAATGGCACTCTGGCAAAAATGAAAATAAAGCGGCAGCTAAGTACAAAGGGGATGAAAGGTCGAACATGAGGGTTTTCGGTAGCAATAAAGAGGCAATAAGGTGGCAATTAAGGGGAAAACTTTCAAGGTGATAGTAAAGGGGGAAGTAAGGTGGCATATTAGGAACAATTTTTAAGGCCGTATTGCATTGGCACTAAGGGGAAAGGAGGTGGAAAGTAAAGAACAACTTCTAAGGTCGTATTTATGTGGCATATAAGTGGTAATAGGAGAGGAGTAAGTGTCACATAAGGGTTAAGGTGGTAGGATGCGGAAAATACGGTGCCAATTAAGGGGTTTAAGTCTTAAGGTGATATTTAAGTGATACTAAGGGGGAAGGGAATAAGGTGCAATAAAAGCCAACAGTTCAGCACTGCTTCGAGTATTATGTTGAAAATACATGGAGTAGTTTTTGCCGAACCTGCTGCTGAGTGCCATAAAAAACATCCTAGGCAGACAAAGTGTTTGTTTATGAAATGATTTTTTATAAGGAATAAAGTTTTCTTCTGCCATTATTATTTTTTCTGACAGGAAAGTAGGTAAATTGGGAGAATATGGTTTTATGTGATTGTGGGAAATCAAAAGTTAAGTTTTACTTTACACATTATTTAATCAGTCATGTCAAGAAGATGACAAAGTTAATTAAGCTTCAATTATAAAATACGTTCTCGCAATAAATGAGGTCTGATCCTTCTACGAAAACCTGCATATTCTGCCTATTTTCGCCTATCCCCAAGTTTGTCCGATGAAATCTACCTCCGCCTTCCGGCGTGCCGAGAGGACTTTTTTTCCTTAATTCATGTACCGTAGATTTAAATTTTGTTATACCAACATTGGTTTCAGCGACAACTCTGCTATAACGTCATGTTTTCTGCGGTAAGGATGTATCTTCATAAAGAATATGTTTCTAAGCCTTGCTTAGTACGACAAATGTATATGCATGAACCATGCATATAACATAACTTTCAACCTCGGTTTGCAATGAGATTTTCCAAGAACAAGAAAATCTGTTGTTAAAATTTGGCAAAGTCTTTTCTCTTCCCTTTCGTCATTAGTCCTGCTTTCTCCTGTGAACATAACCTGCAAGGTGCCAGTCCTGCATCAAGGCCAAGCTCAGTACTGTAGATGCCCCGCCTCATTGTGACCCTTGCGCATTCCACAGAACTAATTAACAGTACGATCCTGAAGTTGGTTTCCTTAGCAGGTTTTCATATAGTACATGCATTTTAATGCAGCAAGAAATGTTTAAACATTGGAAAAAAAAGTTTTTCATGAAATTGAGAAAGGAAAGAAAGAAAGCTGATGTGTCGGGTCAGTTTGGCCTAGTTAACTCCACAGTCCAAGTGATTTGGAAGAGCAAGGAAAAATTGTTACTGCATTTGAACAGAACAGATCAGAGATTACGCGATTAAGAAAATCTGAACGGAGCGATGTGGATGAAGCACTGCTTAAGTGTTTTCAGCAACAGAGAAGCTACAGTGTACCTGCAGTGGACCTCACCATTTGGTTAAAGCAGAAGAATTTGCCAAGAAATTAAAATATAAAGAATTTGTGTTCAGCAGTGGGTGGATTGACAGATTCAGACAACGTTACAAAATTACTTTCGGCACAGTGTTCGGTGAAATTTGGTGAGTACTCTACAATCTGTTTTAATTGTAGTACATGTTCACATAGCTTTAAAAGTGTGTTTATAATATTAGGCTAATTAAATTTGTTCTCTTTCATTTTCCACATCACTAAACTGAAAATTTGATTCTCCGTTTCAACAACACTTGTTTGGTTCCTCAGTTTACCGGTTGCGACAACGCAGTCATGTAGCCCTGCGTACTTAAGGTGTGTTAGGAATCTGCCTGATAACCGGTGTCAATTGTGATGGCTGTATTAGTGTGTGTTATCTGTAATTCAGGTAAGGACTGCAGATGATCAATGTCAAGTAATTCCTACTTTTTCTACCAAATGGTACCATCAATGACACCTAGCTGCGAACTTGGTTATTATATACCACAACAACCGGCACCTGGAGGCTAACTTTGGAACTTATAATAATAATAATGATAATTATAATAATAATGTATGGCCTTGGTTGTCGGGTCCAAGCTTTGCTATTTGCACCCAGAGGGCAGCTTGCATGTCGAATTTTGTTGTTCCTTGAAGCACTATGAAATCAAGCAGGTTAGATATCTAAGCTCCTTGACACTATTGTGCTTGCTAGTAGAGAAATGAGGAACTTTGTGTTGGCAGAAAATCCCGAGATTAATTTTGCCATTCTGAATACGGCCTACTGAATTAAAATGGGTTCTTTACCTTGCAACATCGTAAAACATGCGTGTCCTGATCTTTGCCGCCTTTCAAAAATCACTTACCACAGCCAGGAGCCAACCTGCAAACTTGGGGTTAGTAATCTGACACAATAACCACTCACCCACCGAAGGAAGCACTTTGAAACTTAATAGTGTGTTAATCAAATCTAACCTACAAAATTAGCTACACACAATTGTAGCTAGTCGAAGGTTCTTTTACATGCCATAAATCTATTACATGGGCCCGCCGGCTTTACTTCCCCTCTGAAGGAAGGCATACTGAGGGATTTTTAACGCTCTTAAAAAATCCGACGACCTCGGCCGGGTTTAAACCTGCGATCTTGGGCATAGAAGCTCAGCATGCTACCAACTATGCCCCCGAAGGCACCCAACAACACTTGTTCATAATAATATAACTTTTACGGTCCCTTATATGTTGTTATAACGATGTTCGACTGTATTTATTTCTTTTGCCATAATTCTAAGTTGATGCCTTATTATGCGTGTTCTGAAGACATATTTTGAATAACACTAGACTGATATTCGAAAATTCATCAGTAGCGCCCTTGAGATTCGAGGGTTCGAATCCCATTCCGCTAGAAGTTTGTAAATTCGAATTTGCGATGTGTGATCAGAATCGGTACGGCGTTGTGTTGATTTAATTAGTATTAAGACGTTTCTTGCATTGGGTATTCGAAAAGTCACCCGTAGCGCCCTTGAAGTTCGGGATTCGATTCCCGTCCATGTACTAAGTGGAAAATCGAATTTGCGATGTATGGCCCCAATTCGTGCGGCGTTGTGTTGATTTAATTACTATTAAGATGTTTCTTGCAGTGTATATGCGTAAAGTCTCCCGTAGCACCCTTGAAGTTCGGGATTCGATTCCCCTCCCATGTACTCAGTGGAAAAATCGAATTTGCCATGTATGGCCCCAATTGGTGCGGCTTTGTGTTGATTTAATTAGTATTATGACTTTTCTTACATTGGAATTGCGAAAAGTCACTCTTAGAACCCTTGAAGTTCGGAATTCGATTCCCCTCCCATGTACTAAATGCAATAATCGAATTTGTGATGTATGGCCCCCATTGATACGGCGTTGTGTTGATTTAATTAGTACAGTATAACCTGTCATATCCGGACTATTGTGGCGACCGGCAGATCCGGATATGGAAAAATCCGGATATCACAAGGCTATTTTTACAAATAGCTAGGTGACCAGAAATAATTCACGAGTTTGTTGTTGATTAATTTTAATGTTTTTAACGGTTTAGTATTATTTTGTTAACTGTATACTGTACATAGGCTAAGAAATAGAATTGCTTGAAGCTAAATTAAAATACAGTAATTAAATTATAATAATATGCTTTACAGTACATGTACTTACATAAATACACTGTACATTCTGTTTCTACATAATTTTTTGAAAATGTTTGTCATTTTCTGTTGCTTCACGCACTTCACTTAGGCCTACTGTTTCTACATTAGTTTTTGAAAAAGTTTGTTATTTTCTGTTGCTTCACGCACTGTACACGCTTTTTGGATGCCATGTCCCTCAATCTTCTTAATAGCATCACTTCAGTCACACTCGTTTCATCTT
The DNA here is from genome assembly GCA_946902985.2 of Meconema thalassinum. Lineage (NCBI taxonomy): Eukaryota > Metazoa > Arthropoda > Insecta > Orthoptera > Tettigoniidae > Meconema > Meconema thalassinum. Next base: position 210,666,477 of record OX336396.1, on the reverse strand, counting down.
GATTTTCTACATAAGTGATTAAAGATTATATGGTCTTGAATGCCTCAGAGTGACTCATTATAGGGGCGTTGTCCTCTTCTACGGGTTCAAAGATTTTTTTCCTCATCATTGCACACCATTACTATAATGTCACTGTCTGTAATTTCGTTGACTTCGTCTTCATTTACTAACCAATTTATGGCTTCCTCGTTGTTGATTTTTTCACAACCAGGCAGGCATTGCACAAGCTCAGCAATCTGACGATTTTCTTCATTGCAGGCATACGTTTCATTGACGTCTTCTGTTTTCTCCCCCGTCCATTTATCAGTAGCTTTGTGATCTAAGAGCTTCCTCCATGACCTTACCAGCGTCAACGGTTTTATTTCATCCCTTGCCTGGGATACCCACATTATCACGTCTAACATGTCCACCTTCTTTAACGTCTCTGTAACACTTTCTTTTTCGTCCATTCCAGCAATCAACACAGAAAGTAACCTACGGCGATAGGTTCGCTTTAGTGAGTCAAGCAAGCCTTGATCCATAGGTTGACAAAGTGATGTCACGTTTGGTGGTAAAAACACACCCTTTATATCTCCATCTTTAAGTTCTTCTTCACTTGGATGTGAGGGTGCATTGTCAAGTAGGAGCACTGCTTTTCTTAGCAAATTATTTTGAAACAAATGTTTTTCCACTTGTGGCACAAACTGCTTGTGAAACCAATCACTAAATATTTCGCAGTTCATCCATGCGCTGCGCTGGTTTCTGTACCAAACTGGTAGGCCAGACAAGTCTTTAAAGTTCTTGAAAGCCCTTGGCTTTTTGGATTTTCCAATGAATCCTAATGGAAGCTTGTGATCTCCTGTAGCGTTGCTGCAGGCTAAAATGGTGACCCTCTCCTTTTTCTTCTTATACCCCGGTGCACTGTCTTCTTTCTTGGAAACCAAAATGTAGATGGTCTCCCACAAATCCAACCCCTCGTCCTCGTCGTGGGAGATGGGCAACGTAATTAAGTAGGGGATTGCCTGTAGGGGTGAAGTACAGTGGGGACTTTGTGTGCCTCAAGACCGCTACGGTAGCTGTGAAGGCCCTACAGGAACCCTGAAGAAATTACGGCTAACGGGGCTCTGGTGAAACAACTGCTGCCTTGTAGTTTGGAGTAGGTTCTTCAAAGGCTAAGGGAAGAAACCCTGACAGAAAATCAGCCTGGTGCCTCAGGCTTAAGGTGGCAGCCCCTCCAAGGCACTCGGAGGCAGTGGGTTAATCACTCGCTCCTCTTAAATAAACTGATTACGGAAACTGAAGCGAAATTACAAAACCGGACGGATAACCTGATGACGACTTTTGGCATGAAGAGGACTAAGAAAATCGGTTTCTGAAATGTGAGGACCTTGATGGAGAAAACCAGACTAAAACAAGTGACACGGGAGATGAAGAACTATGGGCTGGATATCCTAGGATTGAGTGAAGTGAGGTGGTCAGGATTTGGTGAAATACAGACAACAGATGGAATTACATTTCTCTATTCTGGGGGCGATGATGAAGAACACAGAGATGGAGTGGGGTTGCTGCTCAACAGAAATGCAAAGAGAAGCCTTATGGAGTGGAAGCCAATTTCTAGTAGGCTCATGTTTGCTAGGTTCAAGACAAAGATCAGGAATGTGATCATCATCCAAGGCTATGCGCCTACAGAACAGTCGGAGCCAGAGAAGAAGGAAGAATTCTACCAAATGCTGCGAGATGTCACAAGACAAACAAGTAAGAAGGACATTCTCATTGTTATGGGAGACTTAAACGCGAAGGTGGGCTCAAACAATGAGGGGTTGGAGCAGATCATGGGTAAACATGGCCTTGGTGAGATGAATGACAATGGGGAGAAATTTACGGAATATTGCGTCAGTCAAGATTTGGTGATGGGTGGCACGGTATTTCCTCATAGGCGGTGCCACAAGGTCACCTGGGTGTCTCCTGATCAAGTCACAGAAAATCAAATTGATCACATCGTGGTGAGCAGGAGGTTCAGAAGAAGCTTGGAAGATGTTAGGAACAAGAGAGGAGCGGACGTTGGTAGTGACCATCATCTTGTGGTTGACAACTTCCGCATGAAGATCGTCGCAGTCCGCCGAAAGTTTAACACTCGGCACAACAAGTTTGATGTGGGCAAGCTTAAGAACCAGCAGAGATTGGACCAATTTAAACTGGAGCTCAGAAATAAATTCCAGGTGTTGGACTCCGAGACAGAGAAGGACGTGGAGACTGTGTGGAGAGAGGTAAAGAATATCTTTGTGGAAACCAGTGAGATGCAGCTCGGGTACAAGAACTACCTGCGGAAAGAATGGATATCCCATCAGACCTGGGACAAGATAAATTATAGGAAGGAGATTAAGGCCAAGCTCAACACCTGCAAGACTAGGCAGCAGAAGGCTCTCACACAAGCAAAGTATTCAACAGCAAACAGGGAGGTAAAGAGGAGTGTACGGAAGGATCATAGGAGGTGGATTGATGAGCAGACAGAGAAAGCAGAAGAAGCGGCAAGAAGGGGGGACGTTAAGGAGCTCTATGGCATCACAAAGATGCTTTCGAAGAAAGGTTTTAATAAAACTAGGCCTGTGAAGAGCAAGACGGGAGAGATCCTCACGACGTGTGAACAGCAGCTGACAAGATGGAGAGAACACTTTGCGGAGGTTCTTAATAGAGATAGAGGACCAGAAAGTAAGCAGCGAGGAGAAGATGAAGAGGAAGCAGAAAGTGACCCAAGCATCAGCCTCGACTCCCCAACTCGGGGCTAAATACGGACAGCGTTGAAGCAGATGAAATGCGGGAAGGCACCAGGTCTGGATAATATCCCAGCGGAAGTACTGAAAGCAGACCTGGATATTACGATCGATCTGCTGCACCCGCTGTTGGAGAAGATCTGGAAGGAGGAGAAAATACCAACCGACTGGAAGAAGGGGTTGATAGTCAAGTTGCCGAAGAAAGGGGACACCACAAACTGTAACAACCGGAGGGGTATCACCTTGCTGTCAATTCCAAGCAAAGTGCTGGCGAGAGTCATCCTGAATCGTATAAAAGACTGCGTAGAAAAAAGGCTTCGGAAGGAACAGGCTGGATTTCGACAACATCGCAGCTGTGTGGATCTCATCAACACCCTCCGAATCATCCTGGAGCAGAGTGTGGAGTGGCGGAATACCCTTTACCTCACATTTGTTGACTTCGAGAAAGCCTTCGTCTCCGTAAATCAAAGAATCATGTGGAAGACCCTCGAGGAATATAAAATTCCAACAAAGATCATCAGAATCATGGAAGAGATGTACGAAGGGTATGAGTGCCAGGTTCTTCACGAAGGCAAATTAACAGAAAAGATAAAGGTCTGTTCCGGAGTGAGACAGGGGTGTGTCCTTTCCCCCACTCTGTTCCTGTTGGTCCTGGATAGTGTGATGAAGAAGGTAATGGGAGGACGGAAGAGGGGTATTCAATGGGGTATAAATGACAGGCTTGAATATCTGGATTTCGCAGACGACATTTGTCTTATGGCACAACGGTACCGAGACATAGAAGATAAGCTGGGGAGGTTGCAGAGAGAAGCAGAACGTGCAGGACTGATGATCAACACCAACAAGACCAAAGAGATGAGGATAAATTCTGACATCACGACTAGTTTGACAGTCAACGGAAAGGACATTGAGCGAGTTGAGTCCTTCCTCTACCTTGGAAGTATAGTCACAAATGATGGGGGAGCAGAGGAAGATGTTCGAAGCCGTATCAGGAAGGCAAATGGTGCCTTTGTCCAGCTCTACCCCATCTGGAGAAATAGAAACATTTCCAGGAAGACCAAGCTCCGCCTTTTCAATAGCAACGTAAAGTCGATTCTTCTCTACGGCTGTGAAACATGGAAAGTCACAAAACCGATCAACAACCAGCTACAGGTGTTCATTAACAGATGTCTGCGTCGCATCATGAATGTGAGGTGGCCGGACATAATCTCAAATGAAGATCTTGGGACCATCACCAATCAACAACCGATTAGCATCCAGATCAAGGAGAGGAAATGGCGCTGGATTGGTCACACACTAAGGAAGCCGGACGGAGCTATTGAGAGGGCGGCGCTAGACTGGAATCCTCAAGGCGCCAGGAAGCGAGGTCGACCTAAAAAGACCTGGAAGAGGAGGATCGAAAATGAAATTGCAGAGGTGGACAAGAACTGGAGTCAAGTGAAGAGAATGGCCAGGAACCGTACTGCGTGGAGAAATTTCGCCAAGGCCCTATGCTCCGGAAGGAGCGGCAGGAATTAAGTAAGTAAGTAAGTAAAGTGTAGGTGGGAAGCATTTTATAGTTGAGCCCAGTCTCGTCGCAATTATAGAGCTGCTCTCCAGTAATCCCATGTTGATCAATTAGACTGTGTAAAAATATTTTAAATTTTTCAACGTCTTCATGGTTAGCCGATAGCTTTTCACCACTGATCTGTAATTTCCGCACACCGTGACGATTTTTCCAGCTTTCCAACCACCCCTCACATGCTTTAAACTGTTCATCCCCTCCAATTTCCTTATTAAAGTGTAGTGCCTTTTTTTTAGTAAAGGACCTGAGATAGGTAACCCTTGCTCTCTTCTTTGGGTAAACCAAAAAAAAAACAATGCCTCATTAACTTGGTTGTTAGCTGCCTTTTTCATCATTTTAAGTTTTTTAACACCACTTGTTGACGCTTGTGACGAGCACCACTTTGCAATATCACTCCGAGCCTTTTTCCAGTCACTCACAGTGCTTGTTCCTACTCCCTTATCCGCGGCAATCTTCTTGGCTGTTTCACCAGCATCTAACCTTTTTAGAGCACGGAACTTTTCTTCCATTGTAACAACAGTTTTTTCCCTTTTTTCGGATATTTTAGCAAAAAAAACAGGTTAAATGATAACAATAACGATAACAACGGTAAACAATAACAGTAACAACAGAAACACACTCGCAAAACAAACTGTCGCTTCAAGACTCACGCACAGACTGAAGGGTAGAAAGAGGCAGCCTCGTGTTGACGTTGGTGGCAAGCAGGCAGAAGCCGTGAATGGAATATCGCTTATTCACACAAAGGGATGAGTTTCCGGGAAGATGTCGTTGACCGAGTCAGACCACAACCCCTTGCGGTCAAGCACGCACACAACCTTCCAGTGCTGCAACTTTCACTCGTCCTCCCTGGCTAGCACACTAATCCTCGCTCTCAACTACGACTTAAAAATTCATTCGGAGATGTGTCCGGATATGGGAGGGTTCAGATATCACAGGTCCGGACGTGACAGGTTGTACTGTATTGAGATTTTTCTTGCATTGGATATGCGTAAAGAAACCCGTAGCACCCTTGAAGTTCGGGATTCGATTCCCCTCCCATGTAGGCCTACTAAATGGAATAATGGAATTTGCGACGTATGGCCCCGATTGGTGCGGCGTTGTGTTGATTTAATTAGTATTAAGACGATTCTAGCATTGGATATAGTAAAGTCACCCGAAGCACCCTTGAAGTCCGGGATTCGATTCCCCTCACACATAACGCACTTGGGAACTAGGGTTCGATTCCCGCGCCAGGCACTAAGTCATAAATTCGAATTTGCGGTGTGTAACCTAGAATGTTACGGAATGGTGTTCATAAAAATAGTATGGAGACGTTCATTACATTGGATGTGCAGAAAGTCACACCTAACGCCCTTGGGGACGAGGATTCGATTCTCTCCCAAGTACTAAGTAATAAATTCGAATTTGCGGTGGGTAACCCAGAATGTTACGGTATGGTGTTCATACAAATAGTATGGAAACGTTCATTACATTGGATGTGCAGAAAGTCATACCTAACGCCCTTCGGGACGAGGATTCGATTCTCTCCCAAGTACTAAGTCGTAAATTCGAATTTGCGGTGTGTAACCCAGAATGTTACGGTACGGTGTTCGTAAAAATAGTATGGAGACATTCCTTGCGTTGGCTATGCGAAAATTCACACCTAACGCACTTGGGGACGAGGGTTCGATTCCCTCCCAGGCACTTAGTCATAAAATCAAATTCGCGGTGTGTAACCCAGAACGTTACGGTATGGTGTTCATAAAAATACTATGCAGACATTCATTTCATTGGCTGTGAAAAAAGTCACACCTAACGCCCTTGGGGACGAGGGTTCGATTCCCGTGCCAGGCACTAAGTCATACATTCGAATTTGCGGTGTGTAACCCAGAATTTTATGGCATGGTGTTCATAAAAATAGTATGAAGACGTTCCTAAGTTGGCTGTGCGAAAAGTCACACCTAATGCCCTTGGGGACGAGGGTTCGATTCCCGATCCAGGCACTAAGTCATAAATTCGAATTTGCGGTGTGTAACCTAGAATGTTACGGTATGGTGTTCATAAAAATAGTATGGAGACGTTCATTTCATTGGATGTGCGTAAAGTCACACCTAACGCCCTTGGGGACGATTGTTCGATTCCCGAGCCAGGCACTAAGTCATAAATTCGAATTTTCGGTGTGTAACCCAGAATTTTATGGTATGGTGTTCATAAAAATAGTATGAAGGCGTTCCTACGTTGGCTGTGCGAAAAGTCACACCTAGCGCCCATGGGGACGAGGGTTCGATTCCCGAGCCAGGCACTAAATCATAAATTCAAATTTGCGGTGTGTAACCTAGAATGTTACGGTATTGTGTTCATAAAAATAGTATGGAGACATTCATTTCATTGGCTGTGAAAAAAGTCACACCTAACGCCCTTGGGGACGAGGGTTCGATTCCCGGGCCAGGCACTAAGTCATACATTCGAATTTGCGGTGTGTAACCCAGAATTTTATGGTATGGTGTTCATAAAAATAGTATGAAGGCGTTCCTACGTTGGCTGTGCGAAAAGTCACACCTAGCGCCCATGGGGACGAGGGTTCGATTCCCGAGCCAGGCACTAAATCATAAAATCAAATTTGCGGTGTGTAACCTAGAATGTTACGGTATTGTGTTCATAAAAATAGTATGGAGACGTTCATTACATTGGATTTGCAGAAAGTCATACCTAACGCCCTTGGCGACGAGGATTCGATTCTCTCCCAAGTACTAAGTCATAAATTCGAATTTGCGGTGTGTAACCCAAAATGTTACGGTATGGTGTTCATATAAATAGTATGGAGACGTTCATTACATTGGATGTGTGACAAGTCTTACCTAACGCCATTGGGGACGATTGTTCGATTCCCGACCAGGCACTAAGTCATAAATTCGAATTTTCGGTGTGTAACCAAGAATTTTATGGTATGGTGTTCATAAAAATAGTATGAAGGCGTTCCTACGTTGGCTGTGCAAAAAGTTACACCTAATGCCCTTGGGGACGATTGATCGATTACCGACCAGGCACTAAGTCATAAATTCGAATTTGCGGTGTGCAACCTAGAATGTTACGGTATGGTGTTCATAAAAATTGTATGGAGACGTTCATTACATTGGATGTGCGAAAAGTCACACCTAATGCCCTTGGGGACGATTGTTCGATTCCCGAGCCAGGCACTAAGTCATAAATTCGAATTTTCGGTGTGTAACCCAGAATTTTATGGTATGGTGTTCATAAAAATAGTATGAAGGCGTTTCTACGTTGGCTGTTTGAAAAGTCACACCTAACGCCTTTGGGGAAGAGGATTCGATTCCCGAGCCAGGCACTAAGTCATAAATTCGAATTTTCGGTGTGTAACCCAGAATTTTATGGTATGGTGTTCATAAAAATAGTATGAAGGCGTTTCTACGTCGGCTGTGCGAAAAGTCACACCTAGCGCCCTTGGGGACGAGGGTTCGATTCCCGAGCCAGGCACTAAGTGATAAATTCGAATTTGCGGTGTGTAACCTAGAATGTTACGGTATGGTGTTCATAAAAATGGCATGGAGACGTTCATTACATTGGCCGTGCATAAAGTCACACCTAACGCCCTTGGGGACGAGTGTTCGATTCCCGCGCTAGGCACTAAATCATAAATTCGATTTTGCGGTGTGTAACCTAAAATGTTACGGTATGGTGTTCATAAAAATAGTATGGAGACGTTCATTACATTGGATGTGCGAAAATTCACACCTAACGCCCTTGGGGACGATTGTTCGTTTCCCGAGCCAGGCACTATATCATAAACTCAAATTTGCGGTGTGTAACCTAGAATGTTACGGTATGGTGTTCATAAAGATAGTATGGAGACGTTCATTACATTGGATGTGCGACAAGTCACACCTTACGCCTTTGGGGACGATTGTTCGATTCCCGACCAGGCACTAAGTCATAAATTCGAATTTTAGGTGTGTAACCAAGAATTTTATGGTATGGTGTTCATAAAAATAGTATGGAGACGTTCATTACATTGGATGTGCAGAAAGTCATACCTAACGCCCTTCGGGACGAGGATTCGATTCTCTCCCAAGTACTAAGTCGTAAATTCGAATTTGCGGTGAGTAACCTAGAATGTTACGGTATGGTGTTCATATAAATAGTAGCCTATGGAGACGTTCATTACATTGCCTGTGCAGAAAGTCATACCTAACGCCCTTGGGGACGAGGGTTCGATTCCCTCCTAGGCACTTAGTCATAAATTCCAATTCGCGGTGTGTAACCCAGAATGTTACGGTATGGTGTTCATAAAAATAGTATGCAGACATTCATTACATTGGCTGTGAAAAAAGTCACACCTAACGCCCTAGGGGACGATTGTTCGATTCCCGAGCCAGTCACTAAGTCATAAATTCGAATTTTCGGTGTGTAACCCAGAATATTATGGTATGGTGTTCATAAAAATAGTATGAAGGCGTTCCTACGTTGGCTGTGCGAAAAGTCACACCTAGCGCCCTTGGGGACGAGGGTTCGATTCCCGAGCCAGGCACTAAGTCATAAATTCAAATTTGCGGTGTGTAACCTAGAATGTTACGGTATTGTGTTCATAAAAATAGTATGGAGACGTTCATTACATTGGATGTGCAGAAAGACATACCTAACGCCCTTGTCGACGAGGATTTGATTCTCTCACAAGTACTAAGTCATAAATTCGAATTTGCGGTGTGTAACCCAAAATGTTGCGGTATGGTGTTCATAAAAAAAAGTATGGAGACGTTCATTACATTGGATGTGCGAAACGTCACACCTAACGCCCTTGGGGACGATTGTTCGATTCCCGAGCCAGGCACTAAGTCATAAATTCGAATTTGCGGTGTGTAACCTAGAATGTTACAGTATGGTGTTCATAAAAATAGTATGGAGACGTTCATTACATTGGCTGTGCAAAAATTCACACCTAACGCCCTTGGGGACGAGGGTTCGATTCCCGAGCCAGGCACTAAGTGATAAATTCGAATTTTCGGTGTGTAACCCAGAATTTTATGGTATGGTGTTCATAAAAATAGTATGAAGGCGTTTCTACGTTGGCTGTTTGAAAAGTCACACCTAACGCCTTTGGGGAAGAGGATTCGATTCCCGAACCAGGCACTAAGTCATAAATTCGAATTTGCGGTGTGTAACCTAGAATGTTACGGTATGGTGTTCATAAAACTAGTATGGAGACGTTCATTACATTGGATGTGCGAAAAGGCACACCTAACGCCCTTGGGGACGATTGTTCGATTCCCGAGCCAGTCACTAAGTCATAAATTCGAATTTTCGGTGTGTAACCCAGAATTTTATGGTATGGTGTTCATAAAAATAGTATGAAGGCGTTCCTGCGTTGGCTGTGCGAAAAGTCACACCTAGCGCCCTTGGGGACGAGGGTTCGTTTCCCGAGCCAGGCACTATATCATAAACTCAAATTTGCGGTGTGTAACCTAGAATGTTACGGTATTGTGTTCATAAAAATAGTATGGAGACGTTCATTACATTGGATGTGCAGAAAGTCTTACCTAACGACCTTGGCGACGAGGGTTCGATTCTCTCCCAAGTACTAAGTCGTAAGTTCGAATTTGCGGTGAGTAACCTACAATGTTACGGTATGGTGCTCATAAAAATAGTATGGAGACGTTCATTACATTGGATGTGCGACAAGTCACACCTTACGCCTTTGGGGACGATTGTTCGATTCCCGACCAGGCACTAAGTCATAAATTCGAATTTTAGGTGTGTAACCAAGAATTTTATGGTATGGTGTTCATAAAAATAGTATGAAGGCGTTCCTACGTTGGCTGTGCGATAAGTCACACCTTATACCCTTGGGGACGAGGGTTCGATTCCCGAGACAGGTACTAAGTCATAAATTCGAATTGGCGGTGTGTAACCTACAATGTTACGGTATGGTGCTCATAAAAATAGTATGGAGACGTTCATTACATTGGATGTGCAGAAAGTCATACCTAACGCCCTTGGGGACGATTGTTCGATTCCCGACCAGGCACTAAGTCATAAATTCGAATTTGCGGTGTGTAACCCAAAATGTTACGGTATGGTGTTCATATAAATAGTATGGAGACGTTCATTACATTGGATGTGCGAAAAGTCTCACCTAACGCCCTTGGGGACGATTGTTCGATTCCCGACCAGGCACTAAGTCATAAATTCGAATTTGCGGTGTGCAACCTAGAATGTTACGGTATGGTGTTCATAAAAATAGTATGAAGGCGTTCCTACGTTGGCTGTGCGAAAAGTCACACCTAGCGCCCTTGGGGACGATTGTTCGATTCCCAAGCCAGGCACTAAATTATAAATTCGAATTTTCGGTGTGTAACCCAGAATTTTATGGTATGGAGTTCATAAAAATAGTATGAAGGCGTTCCTACGTTGGCTGTGCGAAAAGTCACACCTAGCGCCCATGGGGACGAGGGTTCGTTTCCCGAGCCAGGCACTAAATCATAAATTCAAATTTGCGGTGTGTAACCTAGAATGTTACGGTATTGTGTTCATAAAAATAGTATGGAGACGTTCATTACATTGGATGTGCAGAAAGTCATACCTAACGCCCTTGGCGACGAGGATTCGATTCTCTCCCAAGTACTAAGTCATAAATTCGAATTTGCGGTGTGTAACCCAAAATGTTACGGTATGGTGTTCATATAAATAGTATGGAGACGTTCATTACATTGGATGTGTGACAAGTCTTACCTAACGCCATTGGGGACGATTGTTCGATTCCCGACCAGGCACTAAGTCATAAAATCGAATTTTCGGTGTGTAACCAAGAATTTTATGGTATGGTGTTCATAAAAATATTATGAAGGCGTTCCTACGTTGGCTGTGCAAAAATTCACACCTAATGCCCTTGGGGACGATTGATCGATTCCCGACCAGGCACTAAGTCATAAATTCGAATTTGCGGTGTGCAACCTACAATGTTACGGCATGGTGTTCATAAAAATAGTATGGAGACGTTCATTACATTGGATGTGCGAAAAGTCACACCTAATGCCCTTGGGGACGATTGTTCGATTCCCGAGCCGGGCACTAAGTCATAAATTCGAATTTTCGGTGTGTAACCCAGAATTTTATGGTATGGTGTTCATAAAAATAGTATGAAGGCGTTTCTACGTTGGCTGTGCGAAAAGTCACACCTAGCGCCCTTGGGGACGAGGGTTCGATTCCCGAGCCAGGCACTAAATCATAAATTCAAATTTGCAGTGTGTAACCTAGAATGTTACGGTATTGTGTTCATAAAAATAGTATGGAGACGTTCATTACATTGGATGTGCAGAAAGTCTTACCTAACGACCTTGGCGACGAGGGTTCGATTCTCTCCCAAGTACTAAGTGGTAAGTTCGAATTTGCGGTGAGTAACCCAGAATGTTACGGTATGGTGTTCATACAAATAGTAGACTATGGAGACGTTCATTACATTGGCTGTGCAGAAAGTCATACCTATCGCCCTTGGGGACGAGGATTCGATTCTCTCCCAAGTACTAAGTCATAAATTCGAAATTGCGGTGTGTAACCCAGAATGTTACGGTACGGTGTTCGTAAAAATAGTATGGAGACGTTCCTTACGTTGGCTATGCGAAAAGTCACACCTAACGCCCTTGGGGACGAGGGTTCGATTCCCTCCCAGGCACTTAGTCATAAATTCCAATTCACGGTGTGTAACCTAGAATGTTACGGTATGGTGTTCATAAAAATAGTATGGAGACATTCATTACATTGGCTGTGATAAAAGTCACACCTAACGCCTTTGGGGACGAGGGTTCGATTCCCGCGCCAGGCACTATGTCATAAATTCGAATTTGCGGTGTGTAACCCAGAATTTTATGGCATGGTGTTCATAAAAAATAGTATGAAGACGTTCTTAAGTTGGCCGTGCGAAAAGTCACACCTAATGCCCTTGGGGACGAGGGTTCGATTCCCGATCCAGGCACTAAGTCATAAATTCGAATTTGCGGTGTGTAACCTAGAATGTTACGGTATGGTGTTCATAAAAATAGTATGGCGACATTCATTACATTGGCTGTGAACAATGTCACACCTAACGCCCTTGGGGACGAGGGTTCGATTCCCTCCCAGGCACTATGTCATAAATTCGAATTTGCGGTGTGTAACATAGAATGTTACGGTATGGTGTTCTTAAAAATAGTATGGAGACGTTCATTACATTGGCTGTGCAAAAAGTCACTCCTAACGCCCTTGGAGACGAGGATTCGATTCCCGTGCCAGACACTAGTCAAAAATTCGAATTTGCGGTGTGTAACCTAGAATGTTACGGTATGGTATTCATAAAAATAGTATGGAGACGTTCCTTACGTTAGCTGTACGATAAGTCACAGATAACGCCCTTGGGGACGAGGGTTCGATTCCCGGCCAGGCACTAAGTAATAAATTCGAATTTGCGGTGTGTAACCTAGAATGATACGGTATGGTGTTCATAAAAATAGTATGGAGACGTTCATTACAATGGCTGTGCAGAAAGTCATACCTAACGCCCGTGGGGACGCTGGCTGTGCGAAAAGTTACACCTAACGCCCTTGGGGTCGAGAGTTCGATTCCCGGCCAGGCACTAAGTCATAAATTCGATTTTGCGGTGTGTAACCTAGAATGTTACTGTACGGTGTTCATAAAAATAGTATGGAGACGTTCCTTACATTGGCTGTGCAGAAAGTCACACCTAACGCCTTTGGGGACGAGGGTTCGATTCCCCATCCAGGCACTAAGTCATAAATTCGAATTTGCGGCGTGTAACCCAGAATGTCACGGTATGATGTTCATAAAAATAGTATGAAGACGTTCCTACGTTGGCTGTGCGATAAGTCACACCTAACGCCTTTGGGGACGAGGGTTCCATTCCCGTGCCAGGCACTACTGTCGACCAAGGTATTATGTGCTCTCGAGTTTGAAGGTTGTTTGTGAAGTAACCAATAGACCTACATAAAATCCAATGACATCAACATTTTCTTCGTTCTATTTTACGTTAGGTCATGTATGATTGGAATTTTTAATATATATTTTAATATTTTTTATCGCAGTTGGAACTCTAAAAGTGCACGATTTTTAGAGTGTTTCAACCATGCGTTACATTTACGAATTATTATCTCAAAAATCAGCAATCAGATCGAATCCTAATTTTAACACAATATACATTGGAATGTTGTATAACTGGTTTATTAATTTCAAAATTGTGTGTGTGTTCAAGAAACAAAGTTGTTATCATTTTTGTAAGGTAACTTTTTCTCGGCTCGGGGTGGTTGGAAAATGTAGATGTTGGTTGCATTGTAATCCTCATACATCGAAACGTTATGCTGTATGACTGTGAAATACGTAAATTAAATCACTTATTTTATATCGGTTTGTATTTCTACAGGGAAATAACACATGTTTCACCAGCTAGCCGCTCCAAGCTTTGGCGAAATGGTGTCCACACGCATCGTGGCGCGACTCGCTTGGAATTTGCGTTGTATGACCCGGATCTGGGGTCTGTGTTCTTCTTTCTTGCGATATTCTTTGCCTTCATAGAAATAACAGATGACTGCTGTTTCTGTGAGCCAAGAGAGTGCGTAGATTGTGTTGCTATTGAGTGTAATTCCATAACTTCCGGTACTTCATTTGTTCGCAGGCGCGAGCCCACCGGGCGCATGCGCCCCGTGGGCTCACGCCTGCGCATTGGAGTATCTTACGGACTTGTAATATATCGGTCTCAGCCGTCACCACAAAGAACGAATATCCGAAGTTTGTTTCCTCCAAAACTAAAAGCTCGTAAAAACGACGGAGCAAAAGTCACTCACGGTCTGTACTATCAGTTCATATTGGTAAAATGTTGTTGAATTTTCCTCTCTAATATTTTCACATATCAGTTTGGAATAAATCACAATATTCTTTACTTAACACTTGTGTTCGTTTCCTGCACATTCCATACATCGGAATGCCATTCGATTTGTATATGCGATATATTTTTTATGGCAAAACAGCACTATCAATATGATGTCAACAAACCCACAAAAGCGGTCGGCCGCACGACTGTACGTACCATTCGTATCTAGTCAGCGAGGTCCGAGCATCGTCCGCCTGTCTCAGGTCTCCTCGCTGCCACAGTGTAGTGGTGGTAGGGGAAGGAGCGCTAGTCTAACTGCCGAGTGCTCCGCGAGCGTGGCCGCGCTCTCGGAGCGCATTGACTGGATGGCCCTGCTTTAGAACATATGAATAGCGTAAATCGCATCTCCATAGAGATTAAAACTAGAAAGTAAATGGTTCTATGGACTATCACCAAAGAGAAGGTAAGTCTACTTTCAAATAACATCGCCTCAAACAGCTGGAATGTGGAACTAAAAGGGCGCACGCACAAAGACGAACCATTTCGTCGATAGCACCCTGAAGGTTAAAAAAACAATACACTATCATCGCCTTGTGATGGAATATTACTTTGGTTGGTTGGTACCATAGTTTAGGGGCTGCGACAACGCGGTCCTTACTTGAATTAAAACAGATAACACTCACTAATACAGCCATCACAATTAAAACCAGGCGGCTTCGGTGGCGTAGTCGGTAGCATGCTGAGTTTCTATGCCCAAGATAGCGGGTTCAAACCCAGCCGAAGCCTTCAGATTTTTTAAGAGCGTTAAAAATCCCTCAGTATGCCTTCCTTCGGAGGGGAAGTAAAGCCGGCGATCCCATGTCATAGATTTATGGCATGTTAAAGAACCTTCCACTAATTGCACCTGAGTGAAGCTAAATTGGAATGTAAACAACGCTCTTAGGTTTCTACGTTCGTTGCCAAGAGCCGACTGCGGTGGCGTCTAGTAGCTAAGTTCTGAACTGCCTAGTAGTCGTTGACGGTGGCGCTTAGCGGCAAAAGTAGGAACTATTTGAAAAATTCTAAGTTGCAGTACTTAAATTTTTAAAAAAATCAGATAACACACACTAATACAGTCATCACTATTAACACCGGTTATCAGACAAATTCTACACACATCCAAAGTATACGGGGCTACATGACCGCGTTGTCGCAACCCCTAAACTTAAGAACCAAACAACCACAATTAAAACCGGTTATCAGACAGATTCTACACACACCCAAAGTACACGGGGCTACATGACCGCGTTGTCGCAGCCCCTAAACGTAAGAACCAACCAACCACAATTCAAACCGGTTATCAGACAGATTCTACACACACCCAAAGTATACGGGGCTACATGACCGCGTTGTCTCAGCCCCTAAACTAAGGATCCAACTAACCAACCGTAGTGGTAGCATCTTTAACATGCCATAAATCTAAGACATGGGCCCGCTGACTTTACTTCCCCTCCGAAGGAGGGAATACTGAAGGATTTTAATGCTCTTAGAAATCCGACGACTTCGGCCGGGTTTGAACCCGCGATCTTGGGCAAAGCAGTTCAGCATGCTACCGACCACGCCACCGAAGCCCCTTAAATAAATATTAATAATGATAAAAATTCAAATAATTTAAGAAAAATGAAATAAATACAAAGTATCTAAATATACGCCCCCGTTATATAACGCGTTCAATGAGGAGAGTAATCCATATTAGATTGACCCTGGTGGTGAATGAATAAGCATTCATGACGACCGCTTCCAAAGCTAAACTGTAGAATCTGTTGAGTGGCTGACAGAGTTTTAGCTGCTGATTTACAAGAGCTGGTGGCCTGCATAGTGAACTAATTAAAAAGGGTCGTGTTTCGAGATCATTAGAGGACTGAGTGTTTGTATACGTCCTTGCCAGTAATGACAGGGCATGGGCACTGCATTGCTAACAGCCCAGCTCGTTGGTGCTTCTGTTACATCACGGTGTAACATTAGAGCACCTACACTGCGCAGCTTCTAGCAGATTGTTCCTGGATAAAATACCGGCTTTCATTACCCACTCTTGACAGGTTTCATCTCATTTCATGTTTATTTATCAGTGCCTTACACGATATTTACAATACACAGAAAGGGGTCACTGAAAAGAGCAAAGCCCCACTTCGCATTTGAGATGCGTCAGAGTTCCCACTAACTGGGTTATATTTGCACATTACACATGAAAGGAAGTTGTAGTTTAACGGACTGTTAATCTCGCGATCATGAGCCACGGGACCTCCATTTTACATGGAATCCGAACCACAGGGCATGGCATTTCACATGCATTGAACGGGAATCGAACTCGGTCCGCCTTGATTACACATGTACTCAAGCTTCTATGCCCAAGGTCGTGGGTTCAAACCCGACCGAAGTCGTCGGATTTTTTAAGAGCGTTAAAAATCCCTCTGTATGCCTTCCTTCGGCGGGAAAATAAAGCCGGCGGTCCCATGTCATAGATTTATGGCATGTAAAAGAAACTTCCACTTTTTTTTAGCGGATGGCATTTAGTGCCGGGAGTGTCCGAGGACATGTTCGGCTCGCCAGTTTTGTAGCTGCTTCGAGGCGGACACCCAATGGGTGAGCTACACGTACCGTCGTGTGTGGGGTGTTGTCTGGGGAGGAAAGTTTGAATGTATGGGCAAGGAGTTGGAGGGTAGCGGCTGTGGCCTATACAGTACTAGGTAGTTAGGGACCAACCCCGGCATTTGCCTGGAAGGAAAATGCGAAACCACAGAAGACCATCTTCAAGTTTACCGGCGGGGGGATTCGAACCTCGTCGCCTCCAGGATGTGAGCGACAGCCAGCAGTCATGCCGCAACGACCACGGCTAACTCACCCGGTAACCTTCCACTAATTACACTTGTGTGAAGCTATATTATAGATTAGATATGACTAACGCTCTTAGGTTCCAACGTTCGTCGCCAGGAGCCAACTGCGGTGGCATCTAGTAACCAAGTTCAGAACTAGTTGTCGTTGACGGCGGCGTTTGGTAGCAAAAGTGGGAATTACTTGAAAATTAAATGTCTGCAGACCTTAAAGCCCCGTGCACCATTGATTGAACCCCACTAATTTATGCGTACTTGGATGATTGGACTGATTGACAATTGCATGCGAAGTTTGTGTGGCATTTTGGAATAGGGAATATGAAAGCTAATTAGGCTATGTTTACGTTCGATAGTTATGACGAGATTTATTTTCTGATCGGTTTCGGATTCCTTAGTGAATTTGATTGAGTGGTGTAGGCTATTAATGGTTTGGAGAGTTGTTTCTTCGCTTGTTAATTCAGTGTCGTAGATAGAAATTACATCATCCACGTATCTTTGCACGTTACTATTCCCTTTGTTGAGGTCTTTTCTATGAACGCATTGTTCAATGCGTTAATGAAGATGCCGGCGATTAGCGCGCTTAGTTGTGACCCCATAGCTAGGCCCTCTGTTTGTGTGTATATTTTATTAACGAATTGAAACACGTTTAGGCTCAGTACGACGCTCAGTAATCTCACGACCTCTTCAATTTCTTTTGCCGAGTTGTCGGAGTTGTTTTCGATAATTTTGATTTCTTCATTAATTGGAACGTTGGTGTACATGTTATATCAAAAGATACTAGCCGCAAGCTAGGTTTCATTTGTAACATGTTTAATGCAGTTACTAATTCCGTTGTGTTCTTTACAGAATTTTTTTTGCCATTGGAAAAACGGTGTTTTAAGATTTTTAGTAATTCTTTACTGATTTTGTAATTTGGCGCATTCCTGCAATTGACTATTGGTCACATTGGGCACTCCTTTTTGTGTATTTTTGGTAGTTCCCTCAATGACGGTACTTTTGGGTTCATATCTATTAATTTTATTTTTTCGTCTTTGGTCAATAATGTATTCTGTTTCTTTTAACGCACTTTTACCGACAGTAATGGCTACGCTGGCTCAAGCGCAGCGTTAGGTTATGAGGCCAAGCTCTCTTTTGACTCGGTAGACGCGTGGGTTCGAGGCCCACCGTCGGCCGTCCTTGAAATGGTTTTCCGTGGATTCCCATTTTCAACACCAGTCAAATGCTGGGACGGTACCTTCTGATAAGCCACGGCCGCTTCCTACCTCATCCTTGCCCAATTTCATTCATCTTCATCCGTTCCATCTTTCATCCCGACGCGCAGGTCGCCCACGGGCGTCGACTAGAAAGACCTGCACTCGGCCTCTCAGGAGGCCACACGACAAAATAAAATACTTTTTATTTGTTTTAGGATATTTCTTGTGGAGTCTTCTCCTATTTCCTTAATTTCATTGTTGTTCACAAATTCGATTGTTTTATCGATGTATTCTGTTTTGTTCAGAATTACTGTGGTGTTCCCTCATCTGCTTTCGTGATGACTAAGTCATGTTCTTTTATTCTTTGTTTCAATTACTTTATCTCTTTGAGTTCCTTGTTTCCGAGAGTGTTGTTGCTTTTGCTCTCTCGTTTGAGGATTTTTTGGCTTCATTGGTTTGGTGGCCAGATCATTGGTTATTGCCCTATTTTCTGTTGGAAGCTTGTGACTGGGTATCTCAACATATGTGATTAATTGTTTAATACTGTGGTCCGTATGTGAGTTCGTGCAATTGAATTTGTGTCTTTTGTCTAACATATTCATTTCTTGTTTGGAAAAAGTTACGTTCGTTCTGTTATTTACTCTGCTGAGGAAGTTGAATTCATTGTTATTCGTGTGTTGTTCATTGGGTGGATTGTTTTGTGTTTATCCTAGTTTTCTTAATTTAATTTCTAGCGATTCGTGCTTCCTCGTTGCTCTTATTTTGACAGATCATGTAAATGCTCAGTGAAGCTGTTCCATTGGGATGCATGCCAGAAATTACTTAATTGCAATTGAATGTCGTACAATTGTAGGTTGATTTTTTGTTTTCTTCTTCTTCTTCTTTTCGAATCACCCACTTTGGGGTACGTCAGATCAATCACTTCTTAGATGCTTGTGCTCTCCTTTTCTCCCAATACTTCTTCATTCTCTCTGATCTCCTCTTTCTTTCCTCTTGTGATATCTGCATCGGTTTTCTGGAGACGGCTCTGGCTTGGAACCTCTTGGTGTTGTCTTTGGTCACGGTTTTGGCTGTACCATTCTTCAACATGATTTCAGTTATCTGAAGCTCTCGCAGATCCTTTTCCACTTCCGTAAACCAATTAGGTTTGATCTTCTTTTTGGAAAAGAAGTCAAAGATTTTCTTGGTTAATCGGGCAGGATTCATCCGGTAGATGTGACCATAGAAATCAATCCTCCTTTTCCGTATGGTATCTGAAAGTCTCTCCGACTTCACATACAGGGTGTCGCTCCTATAGAAAACTTGTTTGCTATTTTGGAATTTAGGACCTATGATCTTCCTCAAAATTTTTCTCTCTTTGATTTCCAATTTTTCCATTTGCCCTTGTCTCCTCAAGACTAGTGTTTCTGCTGCAAAGAGTGCCTCTGGCTTAATTACGGTGTTATAATGCCTGATTTTAGTGTTCCAGGAGAGGGTTTTCTTATTGTATGTATTTTTGGTTTTCTGGAAGGCTAGTTCCATTTTGATTCTTCTCGCCTCCACTGTTTTTCCTTCAAGGTTATTCCAGTCGATCCGAGGCAGTCCGGGTTCGATTCCCGGTCAATGCATGTGAGATTTTCGATGTGAAATGCCATGTCCTGTGGTTCGGATTCCACGTAAAAAGGAGGTCCCGTGGCTCATAATCACAAGATTCACGGTCACGTAAAACTACAATCTTCCTTTTTTCCAGTCGATCCATTCTCCCAAGTATTTGAAACTATTAACCACCTCGATTTTATTAGCTCCTACTGTAACTCTCTTGGGCACATCCAAACTATTTGGCATAATTTTCGTTTTTTCAAAGGAAATCTTAAGACCTATTTTCCCCGCCATCTCTTGTAATTCTGTGATTTGTTCTTTGGTTTCCTCCCGTGTTTCTGCGAGCAGCGTCAAGTCGTCAGCAAAGGCCAAACACTTAATCGTGATTCCTTTTTTTTTCCTAGATGTATTCCCCCTCGTGTTTTCGCATTCCATTCTCTCATAACCTTTTCAAGTGCACAGTTGAACAACAGGGGGGAGAGACCATCCCCCTGCCGGACCCCTGTTCTGATCTCAAATGGTTCAGACAGTTCGCCCATGAATCTAACTTTAGTGGACGTATTCGTGAGCGTCTCCTTTATGAGGGCTAGGGTTTTCCTGTCCAGGCCAAACTCTTCCAAAATATTGAGCAACGACTCTCTGTCGATGGAATCGTAAGCTTTTTGGAAGTCTACAAAGGTCACTATACACGGTTTCGCCCTCTGCTTCTGGTACGCTATAATGTTTCTGAGATTTAAAATTTGTTCAGCACAAGATCTCCCCTTTCTAAACCCTGCTTGATACTCCCGAAGTTGGCAGTCCAACTGTGGTTCTACCTGTAAAATTCTAGCCGGCTACTTTAAAGAACTCCTAAATTGCGATGAACCACTCCAAAAGATGTCTTTCGATTGTGGACCAAAATCGTCTCCCAACCATGATTCTAAACCCCCGTCTGTAAGAGAGATTCAGAAGATACTGACTCGTATGGAAAATTTCAAGGCATCTGGAGAAAATCAGATAACAGCTGAATTATGGAAGTATGCCAGTGAAGATGCGATTGGCTCACTCCAAAAGCCTTTTGAGGAGATATGGAAGACAGAGATCATTCCAGTGGAATGGAAAATGGCCCTGATACACCCTCTTCACAAAAAAGGTTCGAAATGTTTGTTTTCTAATGTATGCAAACCTTATTCATTTTTCATTCATAGCGCTTTGGCTTGTTTTGTTGAAATGATCGACGCTGGTGTTATCGGTACGGTTTTAATTGGTACGTATTTAAGAGTAAGATTCAGTTTTTGTTGAACCAAATTGACTTGTCTAAGTTCACGGTTTGAGCCTCAATGACTTGAATCTCTTGGCTTCACGATTTGCCTGACTAGCCGTGAACATTATCGGGTTTGAAGCCATTTTTCAGTGTTGCCTTATTAAACAAATGTTTGGTGCTCTTCAGTCGGTCAACACGATTGTGCCCAAATGAGATGGGTTATTCCCTAACCCTGAGAAAAAAAATACATTAGATTGATAAGTACAGTTGGATGACCAGTTTCGATCGTCAAGCGATCATCATCAGATCCATTACACTTAGGCCATAAAATCTATATCTGAAAATATGGGTGAAAATATTTACAATATATACACTTATTTAGTTACATTATTAGTTGAGATAATGCAACTCATCAGTATTTGTTAGTTGTAGTCTATGTGATGTTTTGTTGAAATACTGGAAGTGGTGATTGACCTCCGGAATATGCCTGTATGGAGTGAATATGTGGTTGTTGTAAATGGTCAATTCATATTGTATTGTAGAGACTATTTATCTGGCTGATTCTTGCGTGGTCCTGTTGAGAGCAGTTCACTTGGTCACTGTTTGCACTCGACTGAATGGAAATTCCTGTGTGTGAGGGTCCGTTATCTAGCTCTGCTGTTACCCCTCTCGCATTTCTATGTGCTGTGCGTTCCTCGTGCAAGTGTACCTGTAGTGAGTTGCCAACGTTAGTCTCTCAAATGTGGTATATGTTACTGTATTCAAGATAATCTTCAACTATTAAAGACCTGGTTTCAAACTCTCCTCGCATAAGTTATCAAAATCATGTAATTTGTTATCAGCATTAGGGAATAACCCATCTCATTTGGGTACAATCGTGTTGACCAACTGAAAAACACCAAACTTTTGTTAACTATAGGTTGGCTGGTTGGTTCCTCAGTTTAGGGGCTGCGACAATGCGGTCATGTAGCCCCGTGTACTTTGTGTGTGTGTAGAATCTGTCTGATAACCGGTGTTAATTGTGATGACTGTATTAGTGTGTGTTATCTGTTTTTTAATTCAAGTAAGGACTGCAGACTTTGAAGTTTTCAATTAGTTCCTACTTTTGCCACCAAATGCCACCGTCAACGACTACTAGTTCAGAACTTAGCTACTCGACGCCACCGCAGTCGGCTCGTGGCAACGAACGTAGGAATCTAAGAGCGTTGTTTACATTCTTAACCTATATAATTTAGCTTCACACAGGTGTAATTAGTGGAAGGTTCTTTAACATGCCATAACTATACATGGGACCGCCGGCTTTACTTCCCCTCCGAAAGAAGGCATACTGAGGGATTTTTAACGCTCTCACAAAATCCGACTACTTTGGTCGGGTTTGAACCCGCGATCTTGGACATAGAAGCTCAGCATGCTGCCACCGAAGTCCTTTGTTAACTGTAGACCACCTAAATACATTAAGGTTAAATACGTGGCCCCTTTGTATTACATAACTAATTTTATGTTCGACCCTCACTATTATGTGTCAGATAACTGTATCATAATGATGGTCATTATAACACTGTTTTCCATTATGATACAGTTTCTCCAGCCAATCAGAGCTCGTTCATTGACCAATTAGGTAACGATAACTTCGCGCATGCGCTCAAAATCCAACATGTCGGACATAAACACAACATCGAACTATAATAAATTACCGACATGGAATACCCACCGTCCATATGTTCGCGTAAATAAACTGGCGAATATGAGACAAGAAATAGCACTGTACCTTAAAATCACCAACGCTAATTTCTACACAGCGCATTGTCTTCAAATGACTGCGGTGACAATATTACTGAAGGACGGCTGATGTAAACATATGGTTGCATATGGCATTGCAACCACACAGAGCGCATGCGTCGGTTGTTCAAAGCTCTTGAAAGACAAAGATATAACACCCAACGCTCGCTCTGCGATCACAAAATTCCAGTAGCTGACTCTCAACAGATATTTATGAATATTTATGTTAAAACATATAATAAAGTTATAATTATCGTCGAACATAAACAGTCGTATGCAACTCGCCTATAATGGTAATTAAGACACTCGTATGGAAATTATAAAACTCGCGTACGCTCGTTTTATAAAAAATACTCGTGTCTTAATTATAGCCATTATAGGCTCGTTGCATAATGTACTATATAATCTGGTTTAATTTTAGGTGTGCTTTGGATTACAATACGAATTTTCTTTTTTTTTCACTCCGATAGTTTTGACGCCGACACATAACAAATTGCGCTGGTAAACTACTTTTAATCGATTAATTTCATTTATTGAATAATCAATTAATCGAACCATAAAAACGGTTAATTGCTAGAAATAACTTGCAATCGATTGTAAGTTAAATCGATAGCTCGTTTAATTGATTAATTGTTTTATCGATTAATCTGTACACTTTCCTTCTTTCACCACGCACTCACAGAAGCAAGACAGACAATTAATTGTAGATCATTTATTTTGAAATGATTGCCACGGTGGGTGAGTGGATAGCGTGTCGGTCTACTAACCCCAAGATTTCAGGTTCGCTCCTGGCCGTGGTAAGTGATTTTTGAAAGGCGGAAAAAATACGACACGCATGTCATACGATGTTGGCATGTCAAAGAACCCATTTGAATTCAGTAGGCCGTGTTCATAAGGCAAAATTAATCTCGTGAGTTTCCTCCAACACAGAATTCCCCATTTCTCTACTAGAAAGCGGTTCTTCAAGGAACAACGAAATTCGACATGCAAACTACCCTTTGGGAGTCAAATTACAAAGCTTTCACCCGGCACCAGAGGCCCTACGATAGTATTAATTTCGAAAAAATGTACCTTGTTAGTGAAAACTAGTCTAATACTAAGTAAAATAAAAGTGTTCCGGTCCTAAATTGTAAACATCTCTACCTAGTATAAAACAAAGTCCCCGATTCTTGGATGACAAGGGTAATCTCGAGAACCACTGGATGGATTGTAATGCTGTTTTCACCGTTCTGCAAAGGATATCTCCAGGAAGGTTTCTGTAGAAAATAATTTGTTTAGAATCAAAGGAAGCCAAGCAGTAAAGATTTCAGTGAAAAAGTCGAAAAAAAATCCTGGCGTCCGTGCGCTTTTTAAGATTACACTGGGCAAACCGTTAAACATATCAATATACTGTGAGTGTAAGAATTGTTCAGCATGAAAAATTCTACAAAAAAAGTCCGGGAGAGCATATCTCCATCTTTAATACATCCCCCACTATAAGTGTTTTTAGGTTTTCATTTCGTCCAACAATCTGCATTCAATTACTGAGGCGACAGTTTACTAGCTAGCTAGGGACGAGCCTATTACCCCAGACACGGCCAGCAGCAAACTGTCGAGTCGTGTTGAGTTAAGACTTCAGAGAAGAGTGGTTGTATTTGGAGTTTGCCTGGAAGTGCAACTCGGCTTTTCTTCATTTCGCCTGTGAACTTTTCGTTTCGCAAAATACAGAGTCAAGTTAAGATTGGATAGATGGGGGATTTGTGTTTCATGACCTCGCCATTCTTAAATTACGTCTGACAAGAATTCCTTGTACATGCATCTCCATAAAAAAAAATAGTCCAGTTAGTGATTTTAACCCATCATGCCGAGACGGAAAACGGATATAGGTCGTAGTTCGTAGACATCCAAAAAAAAGCGCTTATCACGTAATGCATTCATAACTATTCCCGGGAGAAGCCGGGGTGGGTTGCTAGTTGAACAATAATTCAAAATATTTGCTGAAAACTCCTCCCTTTTCTTTCTCAAAATACTTTCCAATTTGGTTATTGTTGTCCTTCCACTGTCACTTAATCTTATTTGGTTATTGTTAACATAAACGAGGAAAGACACGTCATTGTATATTTTGGCAAAGAGTAACTTTTATTCATTTCTTTACATCGTTCCGAAAATAAGCGTAACTAAACCAAAGCGATGACCTCTCATTTAAACTTCTTTTCTTATCTCGTCTCTACTAATCAATTAATCGATTCTTTGAGAAAATCATTCACGACCGCTCTGTGTCAACGTTCTTTTTCAAAGAATTCAAGTGTGAAGTTTTGGTCCATCTGCCGTTTAGTCCAAACCAGCACTGAACGAGTTTCACCTTTTTCGATAATTGAAGGTATATGTTTGGGCGGCAACGCCTCGCCAAAGAGGAAACATTTCAGGAGACTGTTCAGACGCACCCACCTCATTGGCGGCAGAATATTTTGCCGAGGGCATTGGAAAGCTGGTGTAACGATACGACGAATGTTTCAATCGTTTTGGCGATTATGTTGAGTTATAAGCATATAACAAGCAAACATTTAGTAGTAAAATCAGTTTGGTATGTCAATCTGGAACTTGAAAAGAAACAGCCCTCGTATATTCCTCTCTCCTATTGTTTTCAATCTAAATCTTTCTTAAGTTTTTAAATCCAGTCTGCTGTTGGTTTCTCCACCCAAAGGTATTATTATTAGACTATTGGTATACTATTATTAATTATAAATACCGTACCGGCTACGGAGGCAGAGTGTCGGCCGTCCTGAAAATGTTTTATGCGGTTTCCCATTTTCACCACCAGGCAAATACCGGGACGGTTCCTTTCAACGGATCCTCAGCCGACTTCCTTCCAAAATCCCCTCCCTGACACTTCCTTAATTAGATCCAAGTTAGCGGTCACCTGGGCGATCGGCCTGTCACCAACCCCAGTTGTATCTGCTGACGAATGTGTTCAGCTCCCATCCTTACGACGGTAGAGGAATGATCCCTCGCAGAGTCCGTGGGTGGAGTCGAGCTGAGAGGATAACCGGTAAAATAAATAATAATAAATATCTTCCTCTAACCGACAGTAGTGGCTACGCTGGCTAAAGCGCAGCATTAGGTCATGGGGCCAAGCTCTCTGCTGACTCGGTAGACGCGTGGGTTCGAGCCCCACCGTCGGCCGTACTTGAAATGGTTTTCCGTGGTTTCCCATTTTCAACACCAAGCAAATGCTGGGACGGTACCTTCTGTCAGGCCACGGCCGCTTCCTTCCACATCCTTACCCAGTTTCATTCACCATCATTCATTTCATCTCTCATTAACTCCTCTCATGAGGTTGGTACCAGGAAGGGCATCCGGCCGTAAAAATCATCGCCACAAAGACTTCCAAAGCATCTCATCCCCGACCCCGTTGGAAAACGGGAATAATAAGGGGTAGACATACAAATATCTTCCTCTAAAGTTAGGAAATCCACAATTGTCTTTCCCTTCCTGATCTTTGGTTTAATCCGCGCCTGAGCACGGACCAGTGGCGATTCCTCATGTAGGACGTGAGGATCATCCTACAGTCAGCTCTCAGCTGATACTGTTCTAAGAAATTAAATTGACTGTTTTGTAAAATAGTCTTTGGGGCTACCTTACGCGCCTTCTTTGGAGTGGTAATCGATTGTATTGTATTGTGTAATGTGTTCGTAATAATGCTGTGCGACTGAAGGTCGAACATCAATTCCCCTCGATTTTCCTTAATTCCACTTGGTCCTCCAAGGGACCCAAAAATGAGTTCCTCAACTCCGCTCAGACTTTGGCAAGGGGTCGGCAAAGGGGTTATCCCCATGACGTAAACAAATGTCATAACCCTCCTGCTCGCATACCAAGGGCCGGGTCAAACACCTTCTGCAGCGCAAGACATTGTTGTGCCGCTCTGATGTCAAGTCCACTCATTCGCTAAATCAGGTTTGGCACATTATAACGTATATGGCAGAAAATACATGTGATTTAAAATTAATCATAATATTCTTTTAAATAAGTCTGCCAAGTTTTCTATATTTTTTTCTACAATTTCTTTTTGTTTTTAACAGACATTATAACATTAAATTTTGATAATAAAAGGTGTAAAATTTGTACCTAAAAAAAACTTTCGATATCAGCTGCGGATGCTGAAAATACTGTTTTCCAGCCTAGAACGGAAAAATCAGCTGCATTCCCACACAACAAATTAGTTATGAATTCTAACTCTTATAGAGCTAGGCTTGTTTACCGTAACATCTATTCGGATTTAAGATATCGTCTGCACACCACTTTTTCTATGCAATCATCTCGTCTGTTCTTATCAGTTTGCAAGTGATAAGAAATTGTAGACTAAGTAACAACAAAAAGTTCTACTCTATGTTTTGAAATTAGCTGTTCCACTTATTTTAGTAAACTTGAAAATGTAAACACTGAAGCAGTGGTTGTTGTACTGCTGAAATATAACTGAACACGGTAGGTTATTTTGAGAAGTTACTTAATTTGTTATCATTATTAGAAGTTATATTTGTTACATTAGAAGCATGTGAGATTTTCGAAGTGAAATGCCATGTCCTGTGGTTCGGATTCCACGTAAATAGGAGGTCCCGTGGCTCATAATCACAAGATTCACGGTCACGTAAAACTACAATCTTCCTTTTTTTTATTATAATCAATGGTAGAAGTGAGCATGGAAGACTTGTGTCGTTCTAAGAATGCATAAGGATAAAGAGACCGCGACCGAGCGGAGTTGAGGGACTCCTCTGGCGACTACCTGGAGTGTCGAGTGGAATTGAGGTAACCCTGGCTACCTAACTCAGGTACCCGAGTGGGATTGATGCCCGCCCCGACTGAATTATTAATATTAGACTGAGTCCTATATCTCAATTTAGCCCAGCTATAATAATTATCATAAGTTAAGCCTATCATATTACGTCCTACACATTGTGAAACTCAGCAGCCGCCACTGTTACGGTTGTATGAATTCTATCCAACAGCATGAAAAGTGCTGTCACTCACTACCTGCCTATGCAACAGCATTTTCAAGATATGCTTGAGAGTTCTTTTTGAAATATAATAATCTTTATCTTCGACCCTGACTATTATATGTCAGAAAACTGTATCATAATGATGGTCACTATAACACTATCTTTCATTATGAAACAGTTTCTCCCACCAATCACAGCTCAAGAAACAGTTGTTTTACCAATTATATAAGGATAACATCGCACCTGCACTGAGTTCCAAGGCCTTCTAATTTAAATTTCACTGCGTTGCCTATTGCCGTAGTGGAGTAATCGAAGTGGCCATGGTCAAATACAAGGCATTCCCTGCGTCCCATGCGCTCTGTTCAGTACATAACACTGGCAAAATCTCGACAGTTATTTATGAATATTTATGTTCGAACATAAAATAGTTATAATAATTATCGTCGAACATAAACAGTCGTATGCAACTCGCCTATAATGGTAATTAAGACACTCGTATGGAAATACTCGTGTCTTAATTATTGCCATTATAGGCTCGTTGCATAATGTATTATTATTGCACGGCAACTGGAGTATAATAATAATAACATATTCTCTCCTAAGCACATGTGTTAAAGAATTTTGTAGCAGATAGAGAGGAGATACCAAGCCTCCGTGGCTTAGGCGGCAGCACGTCGGCCTCTCACCGCTGGGTCCGTGGTTCAAATCCCGGTCACTCCATGTGAGATCTGTGCTGGACAGAACGGAGGCAGACAGGTTTTTCTCCGGGTACTCCGGTTTTCCCTGTCAAAATTTCATTCCAGCAACACTCTCCATTATCATTTCATTTCATCTGTCATTCATTTAATCATTGCCCCAGAGGAGTGCGTCAGGCCTCGGCAGCCGGCACAGTTCATATCCTCGCCGCTAGATGGGGGCTTCATTCATTCCATTTCTGACCCGGTCGGAGACTGGAAGCAGGCTGTGGATTTTCATAGAGAGGAGATACCACACTTTATTTTAATATTATATAGAAATATTGTAAAACATGTTTAGTACCAAGTATTCTTTTAATTTTAGTATTTTCCTCAGTATCTCACGCTGGAAGCTAGTGTGAGAAAATGGATCAAGAACTTCAATCTCCCTACTGCTCCAACGGTAAGAAGTCGAGCACTTGGGTCAAAGATGGCGGTTACTTAACAGATCTACGCAGATAACGCTTTGCGCGCCATCGTATGTCAAATGAAGGAAGTGCAATATATGCATCAGAACCACACCACAGTGTTTACCCTGATCATAACCAAATATGACATACTGCGCCATCTCTCAGTCGAAACGGTCACCTATGAGATAACACTCTGATCACATCTGCTCTCTAGCGGTACTCGCTGAAACCAAACTCGAATCCTTCCTCCATGTCAGATGGCGGGACGAATGATTTCAGATAATATCTTATTAACATTATTTATTGTTACTAGTTATAACATTGACTCATAATGATTCAGTTAGTTTGCAGAAGGTGTGGTACAAGGGCATTCAAGCATGAGTGCGTTTAAGGTCCCCTCCCCCTGTCGGTAATTGACGTAACAGATTGACAGTCCTTTATCTTTACTTACAGTATAGTTGGTCACATTGTGTAAAATTATATAGTTTATTTGTTATGGAACTCATTGTTAACTGTTGCTAGGTATTATTAGCTAAAGTGCATAGATTAATGCTCCAAAACCATCAAAATGAGTACTTTGTACCTGACCGAGCTGGATTGTGTGGAATTCACAGCGAAAGTTTGTTTTTGTTGATGATTAATTGAGGGGCTTTGCGACATCGTGGTCATGTAGCCCCGTGTACTTAGATGTGTGTGCGGAATTTGTCTGATAACCTGTGTTATTGTGATGTCCGTATTAGTATGTGTAGTGCGAGGATTGGGAAGGGGTCGGCCGTGGCATTCAGTTAGTAACCATCCCGGCGTTTGCCTGAAGTGGGAAGTAGAAGTGGGAAACCACGGAAAACCACTTCCAGAATGGCGGTGGTGGGAATCAAACCCACCTCTTCTCAGTTTTACCTCACGAGGCTGAGTGTATCCCGTTCCAGCCCTCAGACCAGATATTAAAGTTCTCGGCAGAGCCGGGAAGTGAACTAAGTTGTTGACTGTTTTGTGTAGATACCGGTACCACCATTAATAAACTTCAATGAATCTCAGACACTGTGGCGTAGTTGGTAACATGCTGAGCTTCTATGCCCAAGATTGCCGGTTCAAACCCGGCCGAGGTTGTAGGACTTTGTAAGACCGTTAAAGGTCACTCAGTATGCCTTCCTTCGGACGGAAGTAAAGCCGGCGGACACATGTCATAGATTTACGGCATGTAAAAGAACCTTCCACTAACTACAATTGTGCGGAGCTAAATTTGTCGGTTAGATTTGATTAACGATCTCTTAGTTCTAACGTTCACCGTCAGGTGATGGTTGCAGTGGCATCTAGTAACCAAGTTCACAGATAGATGTCGTTGACGGTAGCATTTGGTAGCTAAAGTAGGTAAGCCTAATAATTGAAATTGATCGTCTGCAGTCCTTACCTGAATTACAGATAACACACACTAAGACAGCCATCACAATTGACACCGGTTATCCGGCAGATTCTACACACACCCGACGTACACGGGGCTACATGCCCTAAAATGAATACATGAATTATTATGAATCCCTATATCCCTATATCCCTATATATATTATAATTGTGAAAATCTGTGTGTCCGTGTGTGTGTGTGTGTGTGTGTGTGTGTGTGTGTGCGTGTTAGTTTGTTACCTCTTGACACTAAAACGGCTGGACGGATTTGGATGAAATTTGAAATGGAGACAGCTTATACCATGGGATAACATATAGGTTGCCTTTCGTCCGGAAATAAACCATTGTTCCCGTGGAACGGGCAACATAACTGAAAAGTCACCAAAAATACTCAACCAGGACAAAATATCGAAGTTGTCGCATAAAGACCGGACAAAGCTCATTTTACTCCCCTCGATGAAAGAAACAATACTCGCTATGTCCCTGCGGGACACCGAAAACTACATTTTAAGGTCCTAAAACCAACAGTTTCAAAGATATTCGCAGAAAACTATCTTCGCTCTGATTGATGAATTAATCGCAAGTCCGTTTCCATGGCAACACTACCTCAAGGTATGACATCCGATCCCTGTAGGAGGCAATGCCAATCCATTTATTATCTTTTTCAAGATATATATAAACACAATAAGAACAGTGTAGCGCGCCTGCCTCTCGTCCGGAGGCCCCGAGTTCGATTCCCGGCTCCGTCAGAGATTTTAGACACTGACGTGAGGGTTGCAACGGGCTGCACTCAGATTTGTGAGGACAATTGAGTAGCTGTGAGGCAGCGCCCCGGTCACGAAGAACCAGATTAACGGCTGAGGGGACACTATGCAACGAACACGCGTCACCACAATATCTGCAGGCCAAATGGCTGGGAAGCGGTCGCATGATAGGCCTAGGCCCTTCACGGGCTGTAGTGCCAGGGGTAAAAAAAATTAGGGGAAGCGCCTTCTAATACCACCTTTAATTTTTAAACACTAGAGTAGCGGCAATTAAATAAAGGTAGCGATATAGCTACGTTCAATTTCATAAACACTGGGCTCACAAATCCCGTATAGGTAAGTACAAATATCAGTCTGGTCATTATTTCAGCAGCAACGAAGCTCTGAGGCGGCTATTGCCGTTTCCTTAACACTTATGGCTTCCCGCCGTCATATACCTCAATGTGCCCTTACCAAATTGTGAACCAGTCTATTTTAATGAAAAGAATTTCTACTAGCGAGTATCCACTCCGGCAAAAACCACACTCACTACCTTTTCCAAAATTTACACAAGACATGATTTTTAAAGCACTCTTCTGTGTGTTGAGGTACAGAGACATACAAATGGAAAGATGCAATAAAAATGTTGGCAAATCTGAGTTCAAGGAACTGCTGTCCAGAATAGGCTTTCGGTACAAATTATGCGGCCCATGTTCGTAACATGGAATGTTTTCCTTTGACAATGCATCTGCACCATGTGTGAGGGCAACGCATTTCAAAGATCTCTAAAAACACAATAATCAGGAAATTGGAGAACAATTTAAAGTCGGAGTGAAGATTCAAGGAGAAATAATTTCATCTCTGAGATTTGCTGATGACATCGTCATCTTGGCCAATACGCCAGAAGATTTGAACGAGTTTTTGAATGGTATGAACTCCGTCTTGACGAATGAATTCATGATGAAAATCAATAAATGTAAAACAAAATTATTGGAATGCAGCCGAAATAAATCAGAAACCTCTATGGACATCAAATTGGCAGGTGAAACGCTACGGGAAGTAGGAGACTTCTGTTACCGGTACTTAGGAAGCAAAATAACCAGTAATGGACGAAGCAAAGAGGATATAAAAAGCAGGTTGGCTCAGGCAAGGAAAGCATTTCTACAGAAAAGGAATCTGTTGACATCGAATATACATTTAGGTATTAGGATGTCATTTTTGAAAGCTTTTGTCTGGAGCGTGACACTATAAAGAAGTGAAACTTGGACTAATGTCGCTGCAAAAAAGAGGAGAATTGAAGCGTTCGAAATGTGGTGTTACGGGAGAATGATGAAGATCAGATGGGTAGATAGGGTAACAAATGAAGAGCTATTAAGACGAGTGGGAGAGGAGTGATGTTTCTGGCGACTGCTAATGAAGAGAAGAGATAGGTTGGTACGACACATATTAAGACACCCAGGAATAGCAAGCTTAGTTATGGATGGGAGGGTCAAGGACAAGAACTGTAGGGGTAGACCAGGGTTATACAGATTGCCTCAGATGTAGGGTGCAGTAGCTATGTAGAGATGAAACTATTAGCTCAGAAGAGTGAGGCATGGAGGGCTGCATCAAACCAGTCAAAAAACTGAAGACTCAAACAACAATCGGGAATTTTAATTACTTAGACAGGCATGTGAGGCAAAAGGGTTGTTGGAGAATTTCTATCCCTGGGATGTAACACGGGAAGAGACTGCATAATGTACATCAGCGGCCCAGGTGAGAGATATTTAACTATAGGTCTATTAATAGCGACATGTTGACGTTCAAATCATCAATAAGTGTGGCAAAATTATACCCAGAATAGCTTAAGGAAAAATACTTTTAATTCCCCATATTCCGATAGATTTGACATTCCAGGTGTACGTTTAGACAAAACCATTTTTTCTCATGGACAACTGTATGTGGCGTGTTGGCGAGTATCCAGACAACAAAATCGTTATGTCTCAGCAGAAGATGGCAAAACCAAAACCAAAATTTTCAAATGTGTTCACATAATGTAACATCGTACCCTGCATACTTTCACAACTCTATAAAATTCCCACTTTTGCTGCTCATATCAATATACTGTATGTATCAGAATTTTCAGAATTACAATCGACCCACCTGTAGCCGCGATTGCTTTGATAGAATAAACCAATTATCAGCAATAATGCATCGTCCCCATTGTCTTGATCGCGAGCGAAGCCGCGGGTACCTGCTAGTATATTATAATTGTGAAAATCTGTGTGTGTGTGTGTGTTAGTTTGTTACCTCTTGACACTAAAACGGCTTGACGGATTTGGATGAAATTTGAAATGGAGACAGCTTATACCATGGGATAACATATAGGCTGCCTTTCGTCCGGAAATAAATCATTGTTCCCGTGGAACGGGCAACATAACTGAAAAGTCACCAAAAATACTCAACCAGGACAAAATATCAAAGTTGTCGCATAAAGACCGGACAAAGCTCATTTTACTCCCCTCGATGCAAGGAACAATACTCGGGTTGTCCCTACGGGACACCGAAAACTACATTGTAAGGCCCTAAAACCAACAGTTTCGAAGATATTCGCAGAAAACTATCTTCGCTCTGATTGATGAATTAGGCCTACTAATCGCAAGTCCGTTTCCATGGCAACACTACCTCAAGGTATGACATCCGATTTTCTATATCCCTGTAAGAGGCAATGCCAATCCATTTATTATCTTTTTCAAGATACATATAAACACAATAACAACAGGGTAGCGCGCCTGCCTCTCATCCGGAGGCCCCGGGTTCGATGCCCGGCTCCGTCAGAGATTTTAGACACTGACGTGAGGGCTGCAACGAGCTGCACTCAGATTCGTGAGGACAATTGAGTAGCCGTCTGATAGTGAGGCAGCGCCCCGGTCACGAAGAACAAGATTAACGGCTGAGGGGACACTATGCACTGACCACGCGTCACCACAATATCTGCAGGCCAAATGGCTGGGAAGCGGTCGCATGATAGGCCTAGGCCCTTCATGGGCTGTAGTGCCAGGGGTAAAAACAAGTAGTTCCGTGAAGAACTATACAGCCTATTTTCATATATCCTGCTCATGTTAATTGTCTCTATCAACATACAAAATTTCAGTTTAATTTCTGTAACAGATTCGTAGATATTGAGAACCGTCTAAATATTTCATATGGTCGCCAGGATGGATTTTTATTTTTGTACTATTACATTAAGATTATTGTGTGCGTGTGGTATTCAAATTTCAATCGCATGATTAGAACACAAGAAGTAAAAACGAGATTTTAAAAGTACGCACAGCAGCCATCTTGTGATTATGCAAACAATTGAAATAAATTACATGCCAGTGGATCAACATTTGTATAAGCATTTAACGTGCAACGTTTCACGGCACTCGGATAGTTAATTCGTGAGAAACGTCCATTTAAATATTTATACTTCGCGTCGCCGCCATGTTGGATTTGTGCTCACCAGGTTACTGAAAGTCCTATAGGTGAACATATGTTCATAGTCTCTATGAACATAAAAAAAATTCAGTTTAGTTGCTGTAAAAGATTCATAGATATTGAGAACCGTCTAAATATTTCGGAAGCTCGCCATTTAGGATTGTAATATGTATAGGCCATAGAGTTATGTACCATTCAAGGACAATTATTGCCTAGCTTCATTATTCAAACTTTCACTTCGATCGCATGTTTACGACACAAGAATAAAAACTTAATTTTAAAATTTCGCACAGCCACCATCTTGAGGTTATGTAAACAATTGAATTAAATTAGATGGCAGTGCATTACAATCTGCAAAATCATTTACTGTACCACATTTCACTGCGCTCAGAGAGTTAAATCACGAGAAAAGTCTATTAAAATATTTCAAATTCGCTTGGTCGCCATGTTCGTTTTGTACTTTACAGGTTTATGAAATATACATAGGTAAACTTGTATCAGTATCCTTTATCACCGTACAAAATTGCATGATGATATCCGTAATCGTTTCGGAGATATAGAATGTCAGTGAAATATTTCGCACAGCCGCCATTTTGAGGTTATGTAAACAATTGAACTAAATTAGACTCCAGTGCATTACAATGTGTATAAACATCTGCTGAACCAAGTTTCATTACATTTGGATAGTTAAATCTCGAGAAATGTATATTTAAATGTCTCAATTTCGCTTGGCCGCCATGTTGGTTTTGTAGTCACCAGGTTTTTGAAAGTCTCATAGGTGAACTTCTAGTAGTGCCTTTTATCACCGTACAAAATTTCAGGGCGATATCGGTAATAGTTTCGGAGATATTGAATGCTAGTGAAATATTTCGCACAGCCGCCATGTTGGATTGGTGAGACGTAACAAAATTTGAAGGGCACGGTCGAGGTCGCCGGGAATAGTGCTATGAACTTACCGAGTTTCATTGAAATCGCTCCAGCCGTTTAGATTTTATTAGGGGACACACACACACACACCTCACACACACACACGGACAAAAGGTGATCTCATAAGCCTAGTTTTTCAAAATTGAAAATAGGCTAAAAATTAGGGGAAGCGCCTTCTAATACCACCTTTAATTTTTAAACACTAAAGTAGCGGCTACTAAATAAAGGTAGCGATATAGCTACGGTCAATTTCATAAACACTGGGCTCACAAATCCCGTATAGTTAAGTACAAATAAGTCTGGTCATTATTTCAGTAGCAACGAAGCTCTGAGGCGGCTATTGCCGGTTCCTTAACACTTAAATACCTCATAAACCTCAATGTGCACTTACAAAATTGTGAACCAGTCTATTTTACTGAAAAGAATTTCTACGAGCGAGTATCCACTCCGGCAAAAACCACACTCACTACCTTTTCCAAAATATACACAAGACATGATTTTTAAAGCACTCTTCTGTATGTTGAGGTACAGAGACATACCACATGGAAAGATACAATAAAATGTTGGCAAATCTGAGTTCAAGGAACTGCTGTTCAGAATAGGTCTTGTGTTAAATCTGCAGAAGCTTTTGGTAAAGGTTATGCGTCCCATGTTCGTAACATGGAATGTTTTTCTTTGACAATGCATCTACACCATGTGCAAGGGCAACGCATTTCCAAGATCTCTAAAACACACAATAATCAGGAAATTGGAGAACAATTTAAAGTCGGAGTGAAGATTCAAGGAGAAATAATTTCATCTCTGAGATTTTCTGATGACATCGTCATCTTGGCCAATACGCCAGAAGGTTTGAACGAGTTTTTGAATGGTATGGACTCCGTCTTGAGGAAAGAATTCATGATGAAAATCAATAAATGTAAAACAAAATTATTGGAATGCAGCCGAAATAACTCAGAAACCTCTATGGACATCAAATTGGCAGGTGAAACGCTACGGGAAGTAGGAGACTTCTGTTACTTAGGAAGCAAAATAACCAGTAATGGACGAAGCAAAGAGGATATAAAAAGGAGGTTGGCTTAGGCAAGGAAAGCATTTCTACAGAAAAGTAATTTGTTGACATCGAATATACATTTAGGTATTAGGATGTCAGTTTTGAAAGCTTTTGTCTGGAGCGTGACACCATGACGAATGAAAGAGAAAGTGAGAGCACTCCTCAAGTTCAAGCGCGCCCCGCCCGGCAGCGCTAGAGTGAGCAAGTTCCACGCTGCCGGTCAGCTGGTCTTAGGGATAATGCCAAGGGAAACGAATTGCTTTGTAACTGATACTCTTTTAAAAAGTAATTAGCGATTACAATTGAAATAACACGGCAGGGCACAATGGAAAATATAATTCACGGAAATAAGTACTACGGTCTCCATTACATGTTACGGAAAGTACAGATTCCTGGAGTAGGCTATACAGACTGTTACTTTTGTTGCTTGTTGTGGCAATTTATTTTCCTCAGATTGAGAGACTAAAGAAGGTGAATTTGTGCGTCTGAATCTAATTAATGAAAATGGGGGAATGGCAGAGCGGCTCTTGAGAGCACTAGTGACAGAGTTGAGATGGCTATCCTCAGAGGGAGTGATGCCTATGTTGTGATTACCTAATTCCTCAATGAGGGAAATAAATTGGGCTATGGGATTGAGCGCGTTATTTACTGCTTGCCCGACTGATTTACAAAGGCTAATACCAATAGGTGGGTGGATGAGGACCATCCTGGTCTGAAGGTTACTGCCATTGGGTGAAGCGTACCACAGCTCTTTCTCGAAATCAAATGTCGGGAATGAGACGTGCCGGGTGAGAGAGTAGGTGAGCTAGAGAGTGAGGAATCTGATTTTGGTGAAGCTGGTTTAAGTGGAACGAGTGTACCATCTCGCTTTTGGGTAGGCGCATTCGGAATTAGTGTTTTTGGATTGGCAGGGGTATAATTTGGGCTTTTAGGGTCATCAGGGTCCTGAGTTATCAGGAATGTTATGCCCTGGTACGTTAATGTGCGAGGTTTAGTGTCAGTGCGCAACATGTTTGTGTTGTGCGTGTATAAGAGCGTGTAATGAGTAAGAGGTGATGAGAGAGTGGTCAAATACCTTGGTCGACCAGAGAATAAGGAAAGAGAAAAACAAATTTACCAGTCACTCAAAGTTATACAGTTTAAATACAGTTGGAGCTGTGACGTTGTGTGCGCTGATGAAATTTGAAGTTACTTGAAATAATTAATTAAATAATTAATTATTGGCTGCTTGGTAGGGTGAGGGGATGAGTTAAACTCGTATTAAAACTCGAGGGAGACAGGAGTTGCTTGACTAGGATGGTTATAGGGTGGGTATGGTGTTGGATATTTGAATGGTTGAGGAGTGACTTAATCTGCACTGTTAGTAAGGTGGCTGCAAATTAAGCCTATAGGAACGTAGTGGAATGGCCTGAAATATCGAAGACGCGTGATAGTGAGGACTAGGCTTGGTAGAAAAGCTGGCAAGGCTGGCGGATCATCAATTTCATCAAATGGCGTTAGAAGACGGAGCTTGGAGCAGTGGCGTGCAGCGTACATAGATGCTGGGCTCGGAATGATGATGGCACAAAACAGTAATATTAACAAAGACATAGCCTATGTTTGATGTAGGCCTACACAAAACATAAAACGCTGATGTACACAAGACACAATGAACTGAATTTAAGAACTGAAAGCAAAGAAAATTCAATTTAATTCACACAAATATCTCACACAGTAGCTTCACCCACACTTTTCTATGACGCGGTTCGACGGAACAACAGGACTCGTGTTGGACATAATCGCTTGCAGTGCTTGTAGCGGCGGGACCACAAACTACCGTTCTATAATGGCGGAGTCCTCACACTAGTTCCTTCTATTCGTCATGGTGACACTATAAGGAAGTGAAACTTGGACTAATGGTGCTGCAGAAAAGAGGAGAATTGAAGCGTTTGAAATGTGGTGTTACGGGAGAATGATGAAGATCAGATGGGTAGATAAGGTAACAAATGAAGAGCTATTAAGACAAGTGGGAGAGGAGAGATGTTTCTGGCGACTGCTAATGAAGAGAAGAGATAGGTTGGTACGACACATATTAAGACACCCAGGAATAGCAAGCTTAGTTTTGGATGGGAGGGTCAAGGACAAGAACTGTAGGGGTAGACCACGGTTATACAGATTGCCTCGTATGTAGGGTGCGTTGGCTATGTAGAGATGAAACGATTAGCTCAGGAGAGCGAGGCGTGGAGGGCTGCATCAAACCAGTCAAAAACCTGAAGACTCAAACAACAACAATCGGGAATTTTAATTACTTAGAGAGGCATGTGAGGCAAAAGGGTTGTTGGAGAATTTCAATCCCTGGGATGTAACACTGGAAGTGACTGCATAATGTACATCAGCGGCCAAGGTGAGAGATATTTTACTATAGGTCTACTAATAGCGACATGTTGACGTTCAAATCATCAATAAGTGTGGCAAAATTATACCCAGAATAGCTTAAGGAAAAATACTTTTAATTCCCCATATTCCGATAGATTTGCCTTTCCAGGTGTACGTTTAGACAAAACCATTGTTTCCCATGTTCAACTGTATGTGGCATGCTGGCGAGTATCCGGACAACAAAATCGTTATGTCTCAGCAGAAGATCGCAGAACCAAAACCAAAATGTTAAAATGTGTTCACATAATGTAACATCGTACCCTGCAGACTTTCATCATCATCATCTTGTACAGTTTCCAGCCCCAGGCTGGGTCTGTTTGGAACATAAGCCTCGCCACTTAGTTCTTTCTTCCCACCACCTCTCCGCTGTCACTCTGGTCCAGTCCTCGCCTCTCTTCTTGACACATTCCTCCACTCCTTTCAGCCATCTATCTCTTGGTCTTCCCCTTGGTCATTTCTTCTGCATCTGCATCTCATGTATCCTCTTGGGAATCTTCTTCTCATCCATTCTCTTTAAGTGTCCATACCACCTCAGTCTTGATGTCTCAATCCTACCTTGCAAGGGCTCCTCTTTCACCATTTCCCTGACCTTTTCATTCCTCACCCTGTCTCTTCTTGTTACTCCAATCCTACTTCGCAGGAACTTCATTTCACCTGCCTGTATTCTGCTTATGTCTCTTTTCTTCATTGTCCACGTTTCTGAAGCATAAGTCAGTATCGGGATATAGTAGCTTCTGTATAACACTTCCTTGCTTTTTTGTGGGACATCTTTATTCCACACTAAGCTCCTAATGCTTCTCAGAAATGCTTCTGCCTGTCTGCCACGTTCCGTAATCTC
This sequence comes from Meconema thalassinum, assembly GCA_946902985.2. Lineage (NCBI taxonomy): Eukaryota > Metazoa > Arthropoda > Insecta > Orthoptera > Tettigoniidae > Meconema > Meconema thalassinum. The sequence continues at coordinate 210,626,705 of OX336396.1, read as the reverse complement.
TTTGTCATTTCTCGCATTTTCCTCCACTATACTTCCCAAGTACTTGAGACTTTCCACCTTCTTCAGCTGTCCACCTCCAAGCAGACTTTCACAACTCTATAAAATTCTTACTTTGCTGCTCATATCAATATACTGTATGTATCAGTATGTTCAGAATTAGAATCGACCCATCTGTAGCCACGATTGCTGTAATAGAATAGACCACTTATCAGCAATAATGCATCGTCCCCATTGTCTTGATCGCGAGCGAAGCCGCGGGTACCTGCTAGTTATTAATAAAACACTTTTCATACAAATAAGATTGGGATCCAATTGACCAACTGAAAATGAAAAGCGTTTTACTAGGCAACAATGAAAAAATGGCTTCTAATGTTTCAATACAATACGTAAACTGCAAACATCTGAAATTTCAACAACCTCTTATTTTGACTACTGAAATCCTTCGTTCACCATCTTCAATGATGTTGATTATTTCAGGGCTTTGCGACATCGTAGTTATGTAGTCGCATGTACTTGGGTGTGTGTAGAATTTGTATGACAACCTGTGTCACTGTGATGTCTGTACTAATGTGTGTATTTGTAATTGAGGTTAGGATTTTTGGTAGGAAGCAGCCGTGGCCTTAAGTTAGGAACCAACTCGACATTTGTAAAGTGGAAACCACTTCCAGGATGACTGAGATGGGAATCAAAGTCACCTTTTCTCAGTTCTGCCTCCCTCACACCTCAATTAAAATTTCTTGGCAGAGTCGTGGATCGAACCAGGACTTCAAAGGAATTTTATTTATTTATCGTATAACTTTTAGTGCCGGGAGTGTCCGAGGCTCGCAAGAGGCTGTAGCTAATTCATGCGGACACCAATAGGGTGAGCTATAAGTTCCGTTCAATTTCAAGTAGTTCCAACTTTCGCTACCAGGTGTCAATGATACCTAGTGTTTAACTTTGGAACTTGGATAGAGCGTTCACACGAAATCTAACTTAGAACATTAGATTCACACAAGTTGATTTAGATCGAACAGTAGACTTTCGCGGCGGGGAAACAATCACCGATATACGACGCGGCTCTATCCTGTAAGCCTAGATTATAAACTTCACACAAGTTTAGTCTGTGGAAGGATCTTTTACATGCCATAAATCTGTGACATGGGACCGCCTGCTTTACTTCCCCTCCGAAGGAAGCCATACTGAAGGATTTTAACGCTCTTAAAAATCCGACGACTTCGACCGGATTTGAACCCGCTATCTTTGGCAGAGCAGTTCAGCATGCTACCAACTACGCCAAGAATGCTAGCTGCTACACTAAGAGGGAGATTTTCGTGATTACATAATGTGGATCGGCAGATGTTTTATGAGCAGACATCGTTAGGCTCGGAATACCAGGGATATTTTTCACTCTTCAAAAGCTCTACTTATTTGATCAGGAAAATAAACTATAGGTACAGTAGTGTGCAAATTATTAGTCACGACGCCAGTTTCCTATAATAACATTCATACTTTTCACGGCTTAATGCACTAAATATGTTTGGAAGGCGCTGAAATTACTTCAAATGTTTAACAAAGAGTCTTAATTATACTTTCTTTTCAGAAACTCAAAGTAAATGATTTTTTTAGAATTCCCACTAACAGAGGAGTCTTATGGTTAAATTGACTAACGCTCTTAGGTTCCAACGTTCGTCGCCAGGAACCGAATGCAGTGGCATCTAGTTACCAAGCTCAGAACTAGTAGTCGTTGATGGTGGTGTTATTTTAGTTGTAACTACACATTATCTGGAACACTTTATTGAGATTCTAACATTTTCATAACCAACTTTTATTCACAAACAAATATGTTAACACCAATTCACAGAATAGTAAAACCAAAGAGTTTTGTACATAGGAATGAAACGTTACCAACCTTAACATTTACAATTTTCTCAACATACTCCCACCTAATTTACAATTTTCTCAAAATTGGAAATTATCAAAGTGTCAAACAGGTGTACAATGTATGTCAACTGAATTCCTTCTCCTTCAACAAGCCACTTAGGCCCTTCCCACCATTTGGATTCGATTAGTTGTGCGACAGTACATCCTCTTGAGGGTAGGTCTGCGGGGTTCAAATCCCCTGGTATGTGTCTCCAGCTTCGTGCATCAGTGAGCTCCCTTATCTCCTTCACTCGGTTCCTAACAAATACTGTCTTGTCTCCGTTGCCAAGAATCCAGGCTAGTACAGTACTTGAGTCGGTCCAACAATAAACAGCTACTTCTTTCCAACCTAGACTTTCTTGAACTGATTTCAGCAGACGCGCTCCAATAAGAGTTCCTAATAATTCCACTTGAGGGATGGTCAGGGGCTTAAGCGGTGTTACTCTTGCTTTAGCTACTGCTAACCGAAGATGTGCCTCTCCCTGATAACTGCTCCTGATAAAGACAACAGCTGCATATGCGTTTTGACTTCCATCACAAAATACGTGTAGTGAGATGTCCTCCTCATTGCCAAGGTGACGTATCGCCTCAATTTCTCTTAAGTGAGGCAAGTCCTTTAGCCACTTCTCCAACCGCCGTCGAGTATCTTTGTCGATAGGCTCGTCCCATCCCAACTTTCTGGTCCATAACTCTTGAATTAACAGTTTCAGCCTAATCGTTACTGGAATGGTTAGTCCAATCGGATCGAAAATGCGGTGGATTATTGAAAGAATAGTCCTCTTCGTCAAATCTCCTATTTCACACGATCTCTCCCACCAATCCATATTGATCTTCAGAGTATCGTCTTGGCGATTCCACCTAATGCCAAGCAGTGAAGACTCCTGAGAAGATCCGTCTCCGGTTGACTCCCATCCCCGAAGGTCGAACCCGGCCCTCGCCATGATAGTCCTTGAAAGGTAAACGAATTCCTCAACTTCTTCTGCTCGATCGAGGCTTGTCACCAGATTGTCAACATAAAAATTGTTCTTCAATGATGATGCAATTTTAGCCTCCTTTGGATCAGTTGATTCCATATATTTTTCCAGGTGGTAGCCAATTACTGCTCCAAGAAGAAACGGGCTACTGGTAACACCGAACACCACTCTGGCATGACGAAGGACTTGTAGGTCTTTCTCACTATTATTACCATACCACAGGAACTTCAGGTAGTCTCTCTCCTCTGGGTGTACACTTATCTGTAAAAATGCCTTCTTGATATCAGCTGTGATGCCTATCTTTCGTTGCCGAAACCTCAAGAGTAGTTCGGGTATGATTTCAATAAGGTTAGGTCCTTCTTCAAGGCAGTCGTTCAGTGATGGCAAACCTCTCTCCTTCGCCGATGCGTCGAACACGGGACGCACTTTCGTAGTTGTACTATTTTCCTTCAGCACTGGACGGTGAGGAAGATAGTGTCCAGTAGATAGATCCCTCGCCATTTCCACAATGCCTTCTTTCACCCAATCTCGTAAAATAGTGTCATATTCTTCATAGAGACCAGGCTTTGCCTTTAATTTTCGGGTCATTCGAATCAATCTGCCTTCTGCAATCCCTCGATTGGTTGGAAGGTCTGGAGCATCTCTCCCCCATGGAAGACGTACCTCGTATCTGCCATCTACAAAAGCAACCGTATTTTTGAAATACCTCAGTGCTGACATCCTCTTCTCCTCCTTTGTGGTGTTCTCTACAGGATCGGTTATCCCAATGGTCTCCATTTTCCACAGATCAGATACGGGTAGCTGAGTAATACTGAGTGCAGTGACTGCATTCGCAATACTTGCATGCTTCGCTAACTCCTTTTTTCCCACGGTGTCTACTACCTTCTTCTTCCCCGTTACCGTCCATCCTAAACAGGTTTCAATGGCTACCAGTCCAGAAGGTAGAGTCTTAATTTTACCTGTCCACAACTTTCCCGCAATGTCAGAACCTATCAAGATGTCAATAGGAGCTACAGAATCTCTGCACATCGGAATGTGTTCTCTTAGTAATTCTTCCCTCACTTCTTTCCTGACTTCTACTGATGGAATCGTAGCTGTAATTGTCCTTTGGTCTAACGCTACGAAATTGCATGCAAAGTCGTTATTCAAGCTGAGTAAGTGCACCTTGTAACATCGGTGCTTAACTACCCCTGTTGGCTTACCACCAAAAAGAGAGTGGATAATGCTCTCTTCCCCAATCGGAGAGTAGTTCATTTCTTCAGCCAAACTACTAGAAATATACGAACGTTGGGATCCACTGTCTATCAGTAACCTGGCCTTCCTGATTTTGTCACCATTCTTAACGTAAACTAACAGAGTCTGGAGATAGACCTCCGTTTGAGAGCTAACTGACAAATTGCTGTCAATAGATGAAGTATTAAACAAGGAAACCTCTTCTCTTTTGATCTCAGAATTCTTCCCCTCAACACAACCTTTCTCTTCTGCTTGATACTTCTGAACAGCTGGACATAATAATGGTACATGTCGTCCACGACAAATAACACATCGTGCTCGACACTGCTGTGCAGAATGGCCTGCTTTGGTACAAGAAAAACAGCCCTTATCTTTATACAGAACATCTTTTCGGTTTTCAAGGGACATTTTTTGTGCATGGAGACATTCTGTGGAACAATGATTCACCCCTTTACAAAATACACACTTCTGAGTGTCAGATTCAATGCTCAGACTGGCAAGATCGATCGCAGAAGCAAAATTAACTTTGTCCATATCATGCGATTTTCCTGGACTCTTAGCCTGGTTGTAGGAAAGGGACTGATTATTTGCCATTGCAACTCTCTCCTCCCCTTCTACTTCTCTCTTCAAAAACAACATTAAATTATCCATCTGTTCCTTCAGTGTCCTATTGGGTTCATTGGAACGTTGCCACACCTTCAGTATGTCTGCGGGCAGACACGATTCTATTAGCGGAAACAATAATGCGGCATAATTATTCGAGAACACATTTAATGACTCTAGTGCCCGTAATTGAGTTTCTAGTTTGTCATACAAAATACTGATCTTGACCGTCTTCCTTTCCATAACTAAACTCAGTAGTTCCCGTACATAATACTCGATAAGGAGATCATTACGTCCAAATCTGTCCTTAAGTGTTTGAATGGCCTTTCCGTAATTTTCGCCTGAGGGAGGGAAACTCACAACAACCGCGCGTGCTCGAGAGTTCTCTTTCGTGGCTTGAATCAAGTACTGAAATTTTTCCTCCTTACTTAACGACTGACACTCGTCAATTTGTGAGAACTGTGACCAGAATGATATCCAACCGGCTATTTCCCCGTCATACTTATTCAATTCTAATTTCGGTAGGCGAAGAGATATTTCGTTTCCCGAACGATCGCCAACACAACTAGATGAAGTATGAGCAGCGCTATTCCTTGTTATCAGATCAGAGGCCTTACCTTTAATGCTGTGGTAACGTAAGGTATACTCCTCTGCTTTCTCCATTTCCGCCATCAGTACTTCTTCGATCTCCTCTTCCTTTGTTTCAGCACAGATGTTTTCACAAATCTGACTGTCCAGCTCCGATAACTCGTGTCTTCTTTCTTCGAGCACTAATAAACGTGCACTTATTAATTGTAAATCTGCATCTCTCTGCGTCAGTAGTTCGTCTAAAGCACTGCAAGCTTTCGTGAACAATGTGCGGATAACCGCTCTCCTCTTAGTTATTTGTGTACCCGCCATAATTACGGACTACGGATGTAAACAACAGGATACGGTATACTGGATTATACAGGCACAGTTATACTCGCTACTATCAAATTGTAATTCAACAAAGTTTATACACGCTTGTTAAAGTCGTGTCAAGGTCGCCATATGTTATTTTAGTTGTAACTACACATTATCTGGAACACTTTATTGAGATTCTAACATTTTCATAACCAACTTTTATTCACAAACAAATATGTTAACACCAATTCACAGAATAGTAAAACCAAAGAGTTTTGTACATAGGAACGAAACGTTACCAACCTTAACATTTACAATTTTCTCAACAGGTGGCGTTTGGCGGCAAAAGTAGGAACTACTTGAAAAAACAATGTCTGCAGTCCTTACTTGAATTAGAAAATGATAGCACATCACAATTAACACCGGTTATCAGACAGATTCTACACACACCCAAAGTACTGCTCGGTTCCAAGCTCTGTGAACTTGCGGGATGAAGAGCAGAGGCAGGGTAGAAGCAGGCGAGAATTGACGAGCCTGTCGACAGCCCGCCGTGTTACCTGACATTCTCGTCTATTTCAATACTGCTAACATGGGTCTTTTTTGAAACCAGTGTGGCGTTGGGAATGAGTGACTGAGTCACCTACTAATGTACAGTATTTGCTTCTGTTACTACGCAAGGACCGAGAAACCGCATCACTCGCCACCACCACCAGCCACAGTCCGCGATGCACATTCCTCTCAGGTCCACGCAGCTTAGACTCGAGCAGTATACGGGGCTACATGACCGCGTTGTCGCAGCCCCTAAACTGAGGAACCAACCAACCAATTACTAATCCAAAATGTCACACATTTGTTTTGATTACTTCACTGTATTTGAATTTAGAGCTGAGGGTATTGGACTCATTTTGCTGATGATCCACTCTGGAACTATTCAAAGATTCGTGAACTATGGACTGAAATCACCCGACTTACAGGGTAAATTTCAAAAGTCAATGAAAAAATGGGAAACGATTCCAGCTCGGGTATCCTTCAGAATCCCAAATTATGAATGATTTCAGACGCAATTCCCTATGGGAAAAGGTTTAAGGCCACGAAGAGAAAACATTATTAAGTAGGGTAGTAAAATGTGCCAGCAGTTGGTAATAAAATATTGTTGTTGTTTGAGTCTTCAGACTTTTTACTGGTTTGATGCAGATCTCCGTGCCTCCCCTGTCCTGAGCTGATCGTTTCATCTCTACATAGCTACCACACCCTACATCCGAAGCTATCAGTTTACCATAGGCCTATTCTAACCTTGGTCTACCCCTACAGTTCTTGTCCTCGACCCTTCCTTCCATAACTAAGCTTGCTATTCCTGGGTGCCTTAGTATGTGTTCTCTTCATTAGCAGTCGCCAGAAACATCTCTCCTCTCCCACTAGTCTTAATACCTCTTCTGATACCCATCTGATCTTCATCATTCTCCTGTAACACCACATTTCAAACGCTTCAATTCTCCTCTTCTCTGCTATACCAATAGTCCAAGTTTCACCTCCATAGAGCACCACGCTCCAGACAAAGGCCTTCAAAAATGACTTCCTAATACCTAAATCTATATTCGATGTCAACAGATTCCTTTTCTGTAGGAATGCTTTCCTTGCCTGAGCTAACCTATTTTTATATCCTCTTTGCTTCGTCCATCACTGGTTATTTTGCTTCCTAAGTAACAGAATAAAAGAAATAAAATATTCTGACCGATTTAAATTCTTTATTTGACTCTAATGATTTGCACACATCTGTAGAGCCCTGCGCGGATAAGCAACAGGTTATCCACATCCGCACGTTTCTTATCCGAATCCAATGACATTACAATGAAAATGAAAATCCACAACCTGTTTCCAGTCTCCGACCGGGTCAGGAATGGAATGAATGAAGCCCCTACCTAGCGGCGAGGATATGAACTGTGCCGGCTGCCGAGGCCTGACGCACTCCTCTGGGGCAATGATTAAATGAATGACAGATGAAATGAAATGATAGTGGAGAGTGTTGCTGGAATGAAATTTTGACAGGGAAAACCGGAGTACCCGGAGAAAAACCTGTCTGCCTCCGTTCTGTCCAGCACAGATCTCACATGGAGTGACCGGGATTTGAACCACGGACTCAGCGGTGAGAGGCCGGCATGCTGCCGCCTAAGCCACGGAGGCTTGAGACATTACAATAATATTTTTAATTTATCAGATATAGCATAAAGTATTAAAGCAACACATTTAGACACTTGAGAAGAAGGTCGTTCCCCTACTGTCGACCAAAATATTATGTGCAGTCGAGTTTGAAGGTTGTTTGTGAAGTAACCTATAGACCTACATCAAATCCAATCACATCATCATTTTCATTGTTCTATTTTACGTTAGTGCATGTAGGTTTGGAATTTTTGATTTATATTTTAATATTTTTATCGCAGTTGGAACAGAAACAGTGCCCATTTTTAAGCGTGTTTCAATCATGCGTCACATTTAAGAATTATTATCTCACAAACCCGTCATCAAATCGAATCCAAACTTTAACACAATATACATTGGAATGTTGTATAACTGGTTTATTAATTTTAAAATTTTGTTTGTCCAAGAAACAAAGTTTTTATCATTTTTGTAAGGTAACTTTTTCTCAACTCGGTGTCGTTGGAAAATGTAGTTCTTGGTCTCGTTGTGAACCTTATCAAAAAGGTATGCTGTATGACTGTGAAATACGTAAATTAATTCACTTATTTTATAACGGTTTGTATTTGTACGGGAAAATAAGACATGGTTCACCAGCTAGCTGTTCCGTTGAAAGCTGTACAGCGTTGCCAAGATAGAGCCCAACACGCGTCATGGCACATGGTTGAAACGCGCTTAAAAACGGGCCCTTTTTGTGTTCCAACGGCGATAAAAAAATTAAAATATAAATTTGAAATTCCAAACCAACATGAACAAACGGTAAATAGGACGACGAAAATAATGATGTTAGTGGATTTTATGTAGGTCTATTGGTTACTTCACAAACAACCTTCAAACTCGAGTGGACATAATATTTTGGTCGAAAGTAGGCTATGTGTGAATCGTAAGACAAAGTTAACGGAATTTTGTCCCTATGAGTAATGGCAAGTTAAACAGCGGGTGGCTAATTATAGCACTTACTTAGTCGTCAGATATACCCATGCAGGCAAGCGCAGGTATAAATGACTTTTTTATCGGCAAAAGTCAACACTAATTGAGGGTATTTCCATGACTGGCTTCACTCACTTCTCTATTAATCTCATACAATCCAAGTGAAAGCAAATAGGGAAATGACAAGAAACGAGAAGGACGCAGATCTCAGCAAAAACTCAAAATTATTTAAAAAAGAAAGCCAGCTCAACATTATACAGTATTTTAAATACAATCCGCAAATTTACTCTAAACATTACCCGCAGCTTATCCGCTATGCGCACAGCCATGCAAACTATATCCGCTATGCGCACAGCCATGCAAACTATATCCGCTATCCGCACAGCCATGCAAACTATATCCGCTATGCGCACAGCCATGCAAACTATATCCGCTATCCGCACAGCCATGCAAACTATATCCGCTATGCGCACAGCCATGCAAACTATAACCGCTATGCGCACAGCCATGCAAACTATATCCGCTATGCGCACAGCCATGCAAACTATATCCGCTATCCGCACAGCCATGCAAACTATATCCGCTATGCGCACAGCCATGCAAACAATATCCGCTATGCGCACAGCCATGCAAACTATATCCGCTATCCGCACAGCCATGCATAATATATCCGCTATGCGCACAGCCATGCAAACTATATCCGCTATGCGCACAGCCATGCAAACTATATCCGCAATGCGCACAGCCATGCAAACTATATCCGCTATGCGCACAGCCATGCAAACAATATCCGCTATGCGCACAGCCATGCAAACTATATCCGCTATCCGCACAGCCATGCAAACTATATCCGCAATGCGCACAGCCATGCAAACTATATCCGCTATGCGCACAGCCATGCAAACTATATCCGCTATCCGCACAGCCATGCAAACTATATCCGCAATGCGCACAGCCATGCAAACTATATCCGCAATGCGCACAGCCATGCAAACTATATCCGCTATCCGCACAGCCATGCAAACTATATCCGCAATGCGAAAAAAGTTGCGCATATCCTGATCCGCACAGGGCATTATCTATAGGCACTCTTAAGAACATAAAAGAAGCAGACTTTATTTATTCTACCGCGCTTTGATTTGAATTCGTGAAGTCTGGTATCTGCTGCTATCTATCCAAAGTAGGAAGAACTACCTTGATATTGCGTAGCGTGCCGGTAGCTAGTGCTATCTTACGGATACTCACCAAACCACTCCACAAAACAGTGTGTGTCTTCTCGCGAATCTTCGACTGGGATCGGAATGATTATTTTTAGCCTACTTTTCACATTTTGCAAAAATAAGGAAAAAGTAGACTTATGAGATCGGGCAAATGTGTGTCTGTCTGTCTGTCTGTCTGTCTGTCCTTCTGTCTGTCTGTCCTTCTGTCTGTCTGGCTGTGTGTGTGTGTCCCCCTATCAACTCCTAAACGGCTGGAGCAATCGAAACAAAATTTGGTAGGAGTAAAGATCTATACCTGAATATCTCACGGCCATATTTGAAAATGATGTCAGTGCTACCAACTGCTAAAAAATCGCAATTGAAATTTGAGCTCCATGTCGGATATCTTGGAAGGTATGAAGCGGAGCTATTTCAAAATTGGCACACGTATAGATAATAATATTGCAGTTCAATTTCCAGGAGACCATACATGGCAGTGTTGCCAAAATGATTATAAGCCTGCTGATAAGTCCAATTTTTAAATGCATATAACTTCTACACTATCCATTGGAATTCAACCAAATTTCGTATGTTGTATGTGTACATAACCAGATATGACTGAGCGTATTCTTAAGACCCACCAGGGCTGCCAACTGTTAATAAATGCTCTTAATTTATTTTATCCAAATACCAATATATCAGAGAGTATGTAAGCCAATAGCTCTAAACTTTGCACACGTATAGTACCTGGGATTCTAGATGAATTTGGAGTAACAAATATACGTCAGTGCTGCCAACATGATTCTAAGCCTGCTGATATGTCCAATTTTAAAATGCATGTAACTTCTATACTAACTAATGGATTTCATTCAAAATTGGCACAACAATAGATCATATTATTTCAAATTATTTCTGACCAATACATGCATGACATTGTTGCCAACATGATTTTACGCACGCTGTTAGATCCAATGTTTAACTGCATGTAACGTCCATGTTATTCATTGGACTTCAAACAAATTTTGTATTTTGTACCTTAAGAGATGGAACTAAGAATATATTCAGTCACCAGGGCTGCCAACTGTAGTGCTCTATTAGGCTACACTATGCCAGGTATACAGTATTTCGAACTAATTAGAAATTTCGATATTAGCAACTTAATTTCGTCATTATTCTAGATAGATCCATATAGATTAATCGTTGGCATAGATCTTAAATTTTAAGAAAAGTAGGCTCTTTAGTTCGTTAGGTAACTTCTTGTTGTTGTTGTTGTTGTTGTTGATTCATTGCAGAGCTTTGTGAAATTGTGTGTGGAATCTGTAGCATCTCTCTGATGTCTCATTATCAGGGAACGGATTTATTATCAATGAAATATATACCGTTCGTAGTTATTTTTATTGAAATATGGACTTAAAATTACAAAAATCTACAATTTCTATTTAATACCCAGTTCAAAGAATCAAAACAAAGTAGATCTACATGAAACATAATGTTGTACTTCCCATTTAATATCAATATGGTCTTTTATTCTCTTTTACCAAAACAATGGACAACAAAATGTCTTTTTAAGTGCTGGAAAGTGAATTTTCTCGTAATGCCTCTAAGGACAGATTTATATTGAATACATCAGAAGAGGTAACGGGGGCATATTTGGACTTCCAACGTTGACTTTACACTTAAATCCCCACAAAAAAAAATTGCAGCAACCTTTCCCATTCCTTCATATCCAGGGTTCTTTGAAAGTACTGTGTCCAACATCATTTTTGCTACAATCTCGAAACATTTATAAAGCGGGAGATGCGGAATTTGAAGCCTTTTGAGATCTCACCTCTTTCGTGCTCATCGTCTCTCTTTCTTCCGCTTTATCTTATCAACTCAGACGTGGACAGGCATGACGATGAGCTGCACACCTGATAAATTATTAAATTTTTAAATGCAGTATGGATTTTTAATTTGTTACAAATAGGACTAGTAATGCAGCCACCTTCTATGCACAAGTTAGAAAACTACTGCGGGATAATAAGGTGCCCAGGAAGTGTAAACATATACTGTTTAAGACATACTACAACCCAATTCTAACTTACGGGTTAGAAACATGTACCCTGTCCAGAAGAGAAGAAAGTAGGATTCAGGCATCCGAAATGAAGTTTATAAGAACAATGCTTCAAAGGACAAGGAGAGACAAAGTAAAGAACGAAGCAAACAGGACAGAGGCTGGCATAGATATCAATGCTACAAAATATTTGCAGAAGCAACGATTAGAATGGTATGGGCATCTTCAAAGAATGGGAGATGAGAGGACACCAAAAGCTTATTTCAACAAGATTATCCCAGGAAAAAGACCTGTAGGAAGACCAAAGAAAAAAATGGTTGGACCAAATCAGGGATGATCTTGAAGACAAAGGGCTTGACTGGAGAAGGACCCATGAAGACCAAAACTATTCATGAACAGGAAAAGGTGACGAGGGTTCGTTAACAGCACCCGGGCGACTGGAGCTGGAATTTGATGATGATGATGATGATGATGATGATGATGATGATGATGATGATCTCCATTATTGATAGGAATGCCAATTTAATAGAATTGAATAGCCTACCTTTTAGCCGAAATATGGTCTATATTGATTTGAATGACTAAGAGTATGGAACATATGTCCTAAACTCCAAATTATGGAAAAATATGGAAAATAAATACTCCACCCTTGAACTCCAAATGACATGATGTGTAAAGATAATACAAAATATAATTAAGTTTAGCTTCCAAAATAAATAGGTTGTTTGGTTGGTTCCACAGTTAAGCGGCTGCGACAACGCGGTCATGTAGCCCCGTGCACTTTAGGTGTGTGTAGAATCTCTCTGATAACCGGTGTTAATTGTGATGGCTGTATTAGTGTGTGTTATCTGTTTTTAATTCAAGTAAGGACTGCAGACATTTAATTTTCAAGTAGTTCCTACTTTTGCTACTAAACGCTACCGTCAACGACAACTAGTTCTGAACTTGGTTACTAGATGCCACCGCAGTCGGCTTCTGGTGACGAACCTATAATTTAGCTTCACACAAGTGTAATTATTGGAAGGTTCTTAAATCTATGACATGGGACTGCCAGCTTTAATTCCCCTCCAAAGGAAGGCATACTGAGGGAATTTTAACGCTCTTAAAAAATCTTACGACTTCGGCCGGGTTTGAATCCACGACCTTCGGGCATAGAGGCTCAACATGCTACCAACTACGCCACCGAAGCCGCTCCAAAATAGATTATTTATTTACATAGAAATCCTTTTCCTAGTCATTGTGATGGCCTTGTATGTTGGCGCAGCAGAGGTGAAGATCCCAATGTGGTAAAACACCAAGACCTGCGGTGTGAAGAAGTCCGTAACCACCTGCTGCACATCCTAGCCCGACAGGAATTGTCGATACTTCAAGTTCCTTTTTTGGGACTGAAGGCGTGATAATCGCATGGGGAGAGATCAAAACTATAGGGCGGACTCTCGAGTGTCTCCCACTTGAGTTGGCGTCCCTTCTGCGTTACGACTTTTGCGGTATAGGGACGTGCGTTATCATGAATCAGCAGCACCCCTTGTCGCAGCTTTTCCGGATGTTTCGCATTAATTTCACGCCGTAATTTTTCTAGTGTTGCGCAGTACCGTTCCCCAGTGATTCAGACACCAGGTTCCTTGAAATTAACACTAGCAATACCCACCGGGAGGGGGGGGGGGGGTATTTCATGCCCACCAGTTCCATTTTTTACGCTTTATTCATGGTATTCCTTTTCTACGCTTACTGTACAGAACGTTATTGTCTATTTTGATTCTGGTTACCTAACCACACATTTAATTTTTTTTTAACTTTAATTTTTGTATAATATATCAACACTTTTTTTTTGTGGGCACGGGAAATCCCCCTCCCCCGTTGGTATTTCACGTGCCTCGTCATACTGTGGAGTGTAGTAATGGCAAAGGTACAACAAAGTTTACGAGACCAGCATAATTTGTTCTGGTTGCAAGAGGTACACATGCGGAAAACACAGTAAAGAACAGTCGTATGTTCCACGTCTGTTAAAGATGACGAAGAGTATGATCAGTGAATAATTTACTTTCTGAACTTCTTTTTTCAATTTTTTTTTTAATTTTGTTTGCAACTGTAGTTAATTAAGTTATATTTTTGTCATTTAAGGTTCATTTAAAGTTCAACATAAACGATAACTATGGTGTGTGTGCAGATCTGCTATACAAATGGAAGAACGAGTCATCATCTTGTTGCGACTGCGGTACGGAAAGGCAAACTGTGAAACACATCACCCAAGAATGCCCACTGAGTCGTTTCAACGGAGCTTCACCTTTCCAGCGGGTGCTTGACTCTTGAACTTCTTGGGACGAGGGGACGATGGATGATACCACTGCATCGTCGGATCTTTCGATTTCGGTTCCCAGTGGTGGCACCAGCTTTCATCGTTTACAATAATGCGCTCCAGGAGCGTGTTACCTTCAACATAGAAACGCACGCATCTCGGCAAGACACGACTGCCACACTAGGCCCTTGCCTATCTGTCCGTGCTTATACGAGTGGCGTACCATATTGTTTTACACTTTATTTTTCTCTACCCAAATGAAGTACATCACACATCAGTTGTTATGACCAAGATCGCGGGTTCAAACCCGGCCGAAGTCGTCGGATTTTTTAAGAACGTTAAAAAATCCCTCAGTATGCCTTCCTTCGGAGGGGAAGTAAAACCGGTGGTCTCATGTCATAGATTTATGGCATGTTAAAGAACCTTCCACTAATTACACCTGTGTGAAGCTAAATTATATATAGTTTAAACATTTCACTAACGTTTTTAGGTTGGTTGGTTGGTTGGTTCTTAAGTTTAGGGGCTGCGACAACGCGGTCATGTAGCCCCGTGTACTTTGGGTGTGTGTAGAATCTGTCTGATAACCGGTGTTAATTGTGATGACTGTATTAGTGTGTGTTATCTGTTTTTTAATTTAAGTACTGCAACTTAGAATTTTTCAAATAGTTCCTACTTTTTCCGCCAAGCGCCACCGTCAACGACTACTAGGCCAAGTTCAGAACTTGAGCTACTAGACGCCACCGCAGTCGGCTCTTGGCAACGAACGTAGAAACCTAAGAGCGTTGTTTACATTCCTAACCTATCCAATTTAGCTTCACACAGGTGAAATTAGTGGAAGGTTCTTTAACATGCCATAAATCTATGACATGGGACCGCCGGCTTTACTTCCCCTCCGAAGGAAGGCATACTGAGGGATTTTTAACGCTCTTAAAAAATCCGACGGCTTCGGCCGGGTTTGAACCCGCTATCTTGGTCATAGAAGCTCAGCATGCTACCGACTACGCCACCAAAGCCGCCCAACGTTTTTAGGTTCCTACGTTCGTCGTCAAGAGCCGACTGCGGTGGTATCTGGTAACTAAGCTCTGAACTAGATGGTCGTTGACGGTGGCATTTGGCGGCAGAGGTAGGAACTAGTTGAACAAATTCAATGTCTGCAGTCCTTACTTGAATTAAAACAGATATAGCCATCACAATTAACGCCGGTTATCAGACAGATTCTACACACACCCAAAGTACACGGTGCTGCATGATCGCGTTGTCGCAGCCCCTAAACTGAGGAACCAACCAACCAACGTCCACCTTCTCAATATAATCTCCTTGTAGCTTTATGCACGTTTGCCATCGATGTGTCAGTCTCTCCAGACCTTCCTGCAAACATTCATTCGGAGTGCTGCGTACCCATGGCTTGAGAGCTATGTCCAGAGGGGTCTTCATGTTCCCGAACATGTGATAATTACTTGATGCCAAGTCGGGAGAGTATGGTGGGTGAGGCAGCACCGTGAATCCCATTTAATCAATGGCAGCGGTGGCCTCTCGGCTAGTGAGGGGGCGGACATTGTCATGTTACAGAAGCACCTATAGCCCATTTTCCTGGCCGCTTAGTTTGAATGGCACAACGTAAGCGCTTAAGGGTTGGCACATATGCTGCACTGTAAATTGTGGCCCCCAATTCCAGCCAATGCGGATGATGCCCTTTGTGTCCCAGAACACTGTCGCCATTCGCTAGCCAAGTGATGGCACTGTTCGACATTTCTTTGACTGTGTACTGCCCCTATGCTACCATTGCATGGTCGCCGTTTTGCGGATTTTTCAGAACTGGATACAGCTGTCAAGGCATGATTTAAGGAAGGTCCAGAGAGACTGACACATCGATGGCAAAAGTGCATAAAACTACAAGGAGAGTATGTTGAGAATGTGGACGTAACAACTGATGTGCAATGTACTTCATTTGGGTAGAAAATATAAAGTCTAAAACAATATAGAACGCCCCGCGTACATATCGGAATCAAGGTTACGTTGCATATACGCTGCAGCAACGCCCTCAAACGGAAACGTTTTGATCACGCCTTATATTTTATAGAGTCCAAAACATTATTTAGTCCCACATATAAGGTGCGTTCAAATAGTAACGAGTCGGAGGCTGGAATGCACAAACCGGTGACGACATCGGCTAATCGTGGCGTGTGTAACGAGGTGTGGTTCCGACCAGAGCGTGGAAGGTCACTGCTCGTCGCTAGAGGGCACGCGTGCACGTCACGTGACGATACAAAGCGAGCAGCAGCATGCATCAATCGTCCAACCAAGACCAAGACAGTAGGCCATTCGACATGCTTCCTGGTGTGATTGAAGACTGTGGGGCACCCATTGGGCACACACTTTCCGCAAGTGCAGTCGTTCCTTCATGATGGTGTGCACACTTCCGACGCTCAATCTGACCACGGCGGCTATGGCGTTCACTGTCACTCGGCGGTCCTGGGTAATGAGTGCATCAACCAGCTGGACGTTGGCATCGGTAATGCAGGGGGGTGCCCCAGACCGGGCATCATCGGCTAACGACACCCGTCCTTCCCTGAAGCGCTTGTGCCACGCCTTGACCCGTGCAAGGGACATGCAGTGTTCGCCGTACACTTGTCACATTCGGCGATGAATGTCCTTTCCCCCTAATCCTTTCGCTGCCAGAAACCGAACAACACCTCTTTGCTCTTCGTTTGACGCCTCCATCACTGTTTGCAATGCGACTGGCAGCGTTGGACGATTGATGCATGCTGCTGCTCGCTTTGTATCGTCACGTGACGTGCACGCGTGCCCTCTAGCGACAGGCTGTGACCTTCCACGCTCTGGTCGGAACCACACCTCGTTACACACGCCACGATTAGCCGATGTCGTCACAGGTTTACGCATTACATCCTCCGGCTCGTTACTTTTTGAACGCACCTTATACAATGACGAGTTTCATGACAGCGAAGGTCTCTTCATAAATAGGCGAGATCTGTAGAATCATAGATTATAATAAAAAAATTATACTCACATTCTAGGAACTCCTGTTCGTCATCTCCGTCACTGCCCACATCACCCCTCTTCACCCGCTCCCACGCTGAAACCAAACGGCAATCGATCAGTCTGATGTTGCTGTTGATTTATTTTGGGGCATTTTGGCATCGTGATCATGTAGCCCCGTGTACTTGGGTGTATATGAAATTTGTCTGATAAACCTGTCATACTGTGCTGGTTGTATTAGTATGTGTATTTGTATGTCAAGTGAGGATTGGGAAGGAGACAGCTGTGGCCTTAATTTGGGACACATCCCGGCATTTGCCTGGAGCAGAAGTGGGAAACCATGGAAAACCCCTTCCAAGTTATCTGAGATGAGAATCGAACCCATCTCTTCTCCGTTTTGCCTCACAAGGCTGAGTGTACCCCGTTTCAGCCCTCAGACCAGAATTAAATTTTACTTTCTTTGGCTGGTGGCAGTCCTGCTGGGAGTATCAACACTACTCAGAATTCATTTAATCTTGAGATCAAAATCACAACAATACAATATGACATTGAGCACCACACACGACCTTAGGAAACGCAATTAAGTTTGACCAAAAATCCATGCGTTGGATGTAAAATAGCGAATTGGGATAGAGTAAAAATGTTAAATGAAGTTTCAGCAAAGACTTTCTGTCGGGCAAAAATGTATTTCGGGATACAGGGAATTTTAGTTAGTTAGTTAGTTAGTTACTTAGTTATTGAGGTTTTGAGGGGTGGACAGCGAGGTTATCTGTCCCTAGAATGTAAGAAGGTTGGTAAAAATTTTAATAACCATTTTAGCCGCGCAAATCAAAATTTCAATCGAAAGTCGATATTACGGCAATCTTCTGATCAATATTTAGAAGCATGTATTGGTCTCGAATCTCGATATAGGCCTATCACACAGCCCTAGTTAATACTCACCCTTCTTGAGGAAGCGCCTGAGGAAGCCCTTGCGTTCCCCACCGGATGGGGTCTCTTCTGAGGGCTCGCATGAGGCTCTGCGTTGGTGGGCCCCAGCCTGCTCATGGTGATGTTCTAGAACAAAGAGAAAATAGTATTATTATTCCGGTTGAGCTACTCAATAGAGCTTCTACGAGTTAAAATGCCACCGAAGCATATGTATAGCGCACTTCCGGTCCACGAATCTCCATTTTATTTTCATTGGCAATGAATCGTCCGTGATTATTTTCATTATTATTTCGTATTGTGGTTTTGTTTTGAGGTGTTCAACTTGTGAAATAATAATTAGAGGGTTATTCCAAACACAAGTGTCTCCTGAAAGAGTATTTACTAAAATGTCACTACAAAAAGGACCATAACAAATATTGCCTATAAAGCGTGTAATTTGCAAATTTCAAATGGTAGTGGTCTGACATATCTTGGACTATTATTGTATTAAGTTGGTGCCAATTAAATATGTTATGCGAGAATAATATAATCAGTTCCTATCCAGTTGTTATATAGGTATAGGCTAATATGCATTAACATGATCCGTTTCAATGCTAAAATGAGACAAAAGCTACGAGTTATAGGCTATACGCCATACCGGTAACATTTACCAATAACTCATCCTTTCTGCTTTAAATTTATTCGTTATAATTATAATCGCCTACACGGTATATTAAAACTTATTTAATCACTAATCTTTTTTATAATTATATACCGGTACATATTCCAGGTATTACAAGAAAGCAATATTTGATGACACATGCGGTTCCATCTTAAATCCAACCGTGCCTAGTTTACAGCATGGAAAACATGGAAAATTTTAAGTTACTAGACCAAACAACTGGCAACAAAAGTATAAATGTGCTCATTTACATCTTCACCCTAGTCTACGTAAAGTAGGTAATCACTGGAAGGGTAGAGGGGTTTATGGCCTCAATTACACAAACTAACAAACCTCATTTTGCATGAATTATGGAGACCGAAACCTTCTAATGAAGGTATGGATTTTGCTTTAAAAATATTTTGGTCAATAATTTATGACAAGTTGCCAGAAAACTAAACACAAAAAGCTGCGTGCCTATTACGGTGTAAAGTTCATCTGTGAAAAATACAACCTCGCCAAGATTATACGACGTTCATACAGTTAAATACAATCTTCCATTTGTACAAACACTTTCTTCGTCACGATCTGTAATAATTTTCAAACATAGTCTGTAGTAAATTGACGGGAAAATGTGCAACATTTAGACACGACAAGTTTTATAAGCGGCACAACGTTAGCTGGCATTTCGCATCATTAATACATAAGGAATGAACATACGCGGAGCTTCCGCATTGTACACTGCTGAAGATCATATCATTCAGGTGCATTTTGCAACCTTTATTTCTCTTAACAACGACAATTTGCTCTGCTGCATGCAAGGGAAATCGTAGTACACAGTTCCCATTGCTTCCATTATCTTAATACTAAACCGGAAGCTGGTTATGCATAACCATACGCCGGTGGCACGTCGAATGTCGAGTGAATGAACTATAAAAAGTGTGAGCTCTATAGCAATGACCGCTCCAAGAGAAGATAATATGCTCCAAACCCATTTCTAAGGTATATGACAGCGAACGTCCCAAACCAGGTTCAGACTTGGGCGCAGAGGTGACTGTGTGTATCATCCTGGCGATTAAGGACATCTCCACGTCATTCTAGAAGCCACCAAACCAGCGTCTTTCCATCTAACGATGGGGGGGGGGGGGGCGCAGGATGGGGCCCACCGATTTGATTCAAGCTGCATGAGTAGAAGCAGGTAGAAGCCTCATTGAAGTTCCTAGAATATATCGTTGGAGTGGGCCATAGGAAAAGGTAAAACGGTCTTTAAAGATTGTCGATTAGAGTTTAAGGGATTTGTTTTCAATAATGTTCAAGTCAGTAGCGGACGCATTGATTAAGAGCACTGTCTAGCAAATCGCCGGTTCGGATTGTTCCTCCATTTTCTTTCATTCCTCGCAATGTTAAACTTTTAATTATAAAATTTAAATATATTTAAACAGTTACATTTATGCACATAAAATAAATGTATTCAATTTAATTAATTACTAGCCGAAGTACCCGTTCTTCGAACGGTGTTCGTTGTTAACACCAGACATTATCAATTGAGCTACTGTTGCGATGATTAGCAGTTTGTCATTCCTTCAAGTTTATCAGAACGAAGTTAGTTTACTGGGAATATCACACACACTGTTAATTTAAGGCCCTTAAAATGTAGTTTTCGGAGACCCTTTGTAGATTCCCAAATGTTGTGTCTCACATTGAGAAGCGCAACATATGCTTTGGTCGTCCTTCTAGGATAATTTTTATATTTCGCCTATTTTAGCATGTATTGAAAAGTTTTTCTCTATATCCACCCTTCTACTGTGTGAAAAAAAGTCCTCTCGGCACGCCGGAAGGCGGAGGTAGATTTCACCGGACAAACTTGGAGATAGGCGAAAATAGGCAGAATATGCAGGTTTTCGTAGAAGGATCAGACCTCATTTATCGCGTGAAAGTATTTTATAATTGGAGATTAATTAACTTTGTTTTTCTTCATTTTAAACACATTTTAATCATTTTATTGTCTTACGGGGACGGTAACCTTCTTGTCATTTGGAGTCCATTTTTAGCCTATTTTCAATTTTGAAAAAAAAAAAAAGGCTTATGAGATCACCTTTTGTCCGTGTGTGTGTGCGCGTGTGTGCGTGTGTGTGTGTTTGTCCCTAATAAAATCTAAACGGCTGGAGCGTTTTCAGTGAAACTCGGTACGTTCATAGCACTATTCCCGGCGACGTCGACCGTGCCCATAGAATTTTGTTACGTCTCACCAATCCAACATGGCGGCTGTGCGAAATATTTCACTAGCATTCAGTATCTCCGAAACTATAACGGATATCGCCCTGAAATTGTGTACGGTGATAGAGGGCACTACTAGTAGTTCGCCTATGAAACTTTCAAAAACCTGGTTACTACATAACCAACATGGCGGCCAAGCGAAGTGGAGACTTTTAAATAGACTTTTCTCGCGATTTAACTATCCAAACGTAATGAAACTTGGTACAGCAAATATTTATACACATTGCAATGCACTGGAGTCTAATTTAGTTCAATTGTTTACATAACCTCAAAATGGCGGCTGTGCGAAATATTTCACTGACATTCTATATCCCCGATACTATTACAGATATCACCCTGCAATTTTGTACGGTGATAAAGGGTACTGATACAAGTTTACCTATGTATAATTCATAAACCTGTAAAGTACAAAACGAACATGGCGAACAAGCGAATTTGAAATATTTTAATAGACTTTTCTCGTGAGTTAACTCTCTGAGCGCAGTGAAATGTGGTACAGTAAATGATTTTGCAGATTGTAATGTACTGCCATCTAATTTAATTCAATTGTTTACATAACCTCAAGATGGCGGCTGTGCGAAATTTTAATATTAAGTTTTTATTTCTTGTGTCGTAATCATGTGATCGAAGTGAAAGTTTGAATAATGAACATAGGCAATAAGTGACCTTGAATGGTACATAACTCTATGGCCTATACATATAACAATCCTAAATGGCAAGCTTCCGTAATATTTAGACGGTTCTCAATATATATGAATCTTTTACAGCAACCAAACTGAAATTTTTATGTTCATAGAGACTATGAACATATGTTCACCTATAGGACTTTCAGTAACATGGTGAGCACGAATCCAACATGGCGGCGACGCGAAGTATAAATATTGAAATGGACGTTTCTCGCGAATTAACTATCCGAGTGCCGTGAAACGTTGCACGTTTTAAATGCTTACACAAATGTTGATCCACTGGCATCTAATTTATTTCAATTGTTTACATAATCACAAGATGGCTGCTGTGCGTAATTTAAAAATCTCGTTTTTACTTCTTGTGTTCTAATCATGCGATTGAAGTTTGAATACCACACTTACACAATAATCTTAATATAATAGTATAAAAATAAAAATCCAACCTGGCGACCATCTGAAATATTTAGACGGTTCTCAATATCTACGAATCTGTTACGGCAATTAAACTGAAATTTTGTACGTTGATAGAGGCAATCAACATGAGCAGGATATATGAAAATAGGCTGTACAGATCTTCACGGAACTACTTGTTATACTTGTGGTCACACTGTCCTTATGCAAGGTTTCGACACTGATGTGTAACTATGTAACGGTCTGTTACTTCTTCACGCAAAATTATATCTCCCGCAGAGATGTTGGTTGGTTCCTCAGTTTAGGGGCTGCGACAACGCGGTCATATAACCCCGTGTACTTTGGGTGAGTGTAGAATCTGTCTAATAAACGGTGTGAATTGTGATGGCTGTATTAGTCTGTAATTCAGGTAAGGAATGCAGACGCTAAATTTCAAGCAGTAGTTCCTAATGTTGCTACCAGATACTAACGTCAACGCCACCCAGCTGTGAACTTGGCTACTAGATGCCACCTCAATCAGCAACTCGCAACGAACGTTGGAACTTCCCCTCCAAAGGAATGCTTACTGAGGGATTTTTAGCGCTCTTAGAAAATCCGACGACTTTGGCCGGCTTTGAACCCGCGACCTTGGGCATAGAAGTTCAGCATGCTACCAGTTACGTCACCGAAGCCGCTTCACACTTAGTCAGATGGAAATCTGAATCTGATCTCGCGCAAGTGCGTTGTCATGGCAACGTCTGATGGCTCATCCCTCATCAATTTAGTAGTGTTGCCATGTCAACCACTGATAGCTCTTGGCATTTTCTTATAATTCCGAAATCATTTTTCTCATCCCTTGGCGCAATGGTGGCTCATATCAAAAATTCTTTCAGACCAACGTTTTAGGTAATTATTAGGGGAATATTGTCCATTTTGTAGGGTTTTGATATTGTTCCTATTAACAGAGATATGATTAATGTTTCCCGAAAAAAACACTTTTTCCCACCCCTTTGGTCAATGGTTGGTGCTATCAAAAAACGTTTCAAACATAAATTTCTGAGCTTTATCCGACACATAGTATGAACTTTGAACGGATTCGATATTTCACATATTAAGAGAGTTATAGCAATATTTCATTTTTTCGAAAAAAAATCCCCCATTTTCATCCCCTTCGACCGATTTAGCCCAGTAACGAACTCATCCGAGATTTTATGGGTATACATAATCGGTAAAAAATTCAAAGTGATTGGTGCAAAATTACGGCAGTTATCGTGTCCACAAGAAACTGATATACATATATACATATATTACATAAATTATATATAAACTTTTGAACTGACGGTGGTTTTGGGGTATGGGGGATGTGAAACGCGAAGATATGTCGAAATTTTCCGGAAATCGAAACATGGTACCCATTGCAATAGTTATCTTTCTAATGAAATCTACCTAAAATACTGCCGTCAACGACACCTAGCTGTGAACTTGGCTACTAGATGCCACCTCAATCAGAAACTCGCAACGAACGTTGGAACTTCCCCTCCGAAGGAAAGCAAACTCAGGTTTTTTAGCGCTCTTAGTAAATCCGACGACTTCAGCCGGGTTTGAACCCGCGACCTTGGGCATAGAAATTCAGCATGCTACCAGTTCCGATCCGAAGTCGCTTCCCACTGACATATGAAAACTGAATGTGATCTCGTGCAGTGGCGTTGTCATAGCAACTGCTGATGGTCATCCCTTATCAATTAAAAGTAAAGTTGTCATGGCAACCTCTCTTGGCACTTGGCATTTTCTTATAATTTAAATCATTTTGTTCACCCCGTGGCGTAATGGTGAGTCATATCAAAAATTCTTTCAGACAAAAGTTTTAGGTAATTATTGGAGGAATATTGTCCATTTTGTGCGGTTTTGATATTGTGCCTATTAACAGAGATATGATTAATGTCTCCCGAAAAACCCAATTTTTCCCACCCCTTTGGTCAATGTTTGGTGCTATCAAAAAACTTATTTGACATAAATTTTTGGCACTTATGCGACACATATTATGAACTTTGAACGGATTCGATATTTCATGTATTAAGAGAGTTATAGCGATATTTCACTTTTTCGAAAAAGGCCCCCCATTTTTACCCCCTTTGACCGATTTTGCCCATTAACGAACTCGACCGAGATTTTATGGGGATACATATTATGTAAAAAATTCAAAGTGATTGGTGCAAAATTACGGCAGTTATCGTGTCCACAAGAAACTGATATATATATATATATATATATATATATATATATAGATAGATAGATAGATACATATATACATAAATTATATATAAACTTTTGAACTGACGGTGGTTTTGGGGTCTGGGGGATGTGAAACGCGAAGATATGTCGAAATTTTCCGGAAGTCGAAACATGGGACCCATTGCAATAGTTAGCTTTCTAAAGAAATCTACCTAAAAGTACGGTGAAGAGTTAGGTAGATTTCATTAGAAAGCTAACTATTGCAATGGGTCCCATGTTTCGACTTCCGGAAAATTTCGACATATCTTCGCGTTTCACATCCCCCAGACCCCAAAACCACCGTCAGTTCAAAAGTTTATATATAATTTATGTATATATATATATATGTATATATATATATATATGTATATCAGTTTCTTGTGGACACGATAACTGCCGTAAATTTGCACCAATTACTTCGAATTTTTTACCGAAGATGTATACCTATAAAATCTCGGTCGAGTTCGTTACTGGGCTAAATCGGTCGAAGGGGGTGAAAATGGGGGGCTTTTTTCGAAAAAGTGAAATTTCGCTATAACTCTCTTAATACGTGCAATATCGAATCCATTCAAAGTTCATAATATGTGTCGGATAAGTGCCAAAAAATTATGTCAAATAAGATTTTTGATAGCACCAACCATTGACCAAAGGGGTGGAAAAAAGTGGGTTTTTCGGGAAACATTAATCATATCTCTCTTAATAGGTACAATATCAAAACCGTACAAAATGGACAATATTCCCCTAATAATTACCTAAAACTTTTGTCTGAAAGAATTTTTGATATGACCCACCATTACGCCAAGGGACGAGAAAAATGATTTCGGAATTATAAGAAAATGCCAAGAGCTATCAGTGGTTGCCATGGCAACACTACTAAATTGATGAGGCATGGACCATCAGACGTTGCCATGACAACGCACTTGCACGAGATCAGATTCAGTATTTCCATCTGATTAAGTGGTTGGTTGGTTCTTAAGTTTAGGGGCTGCGACAACGTGGTCATGTAGCCCCGTGTACTTTGGGTGTGTGTAGAATCTGTCTGATAATCGGTGTTAATTGTGATGACTGTATTAGTGTGTGTTATCTGTTTGTTAATTTAAGTACTGCAACTAACAATTTTTCAGATAGTTCCTACTTTTGCCGCCAAGCGCCACTGTCAACGACTACGAGGCCAAGTTCAGAACTGAACTACTAGACGCCGCCGCAGTCGGCTCTTGGCAACGAACATAGAAACCTAAGAGCGTTGTATACATTCTTAACCTATCCAATTTAGCTTCACACAGGTGCAATTAGTGGAAGGATCTTTAACATGCCATAAATCTATGACATGGGACCGCCGGCTTTACTTCCCCTCCGAAGGAAGGCATACTGAGGGATATTTAACGCTCTTAAAAAATCCGACGGCTTCGGCCGGGTTTGAACCCGGTATCTTGGGCATAGAAGCTCAGCATGTTACCGACTACGCCACCAAAGCCGCCTGATAAAGTGGGAAGCGGCTTCGGTGACGTAACTGGTAGCATGCTGAATGTCTATGCCCAATGTCGCGGTTTCAAAGCCGGCCGAAGTCGTCGGATTTTCTAAGAGCACTAGAATCCCTCAGTATGCTTTCCTTTGGAGGGGAAGTTCCAACGTTCGTTGCGAGTTGATGGTTGGGGTGGCATCTAGTAGCCAAGTTCACAGCTAGGTGTCGTTGACGGTTGTACCTGGTAGCAACATTAGGAACTACTGCTTGAAATTGACCGTCTGCAGTACTTACATGAATTAAGACTAATACAGCCATTACAATTCACACCGTGTATCAGACAGATTCTACACTCACCCAAAGTACACGGGGTTAGATGACCGCGTTGTCGCAGCCCCTAAACTGAGGAACCAACCAGAGGTAGATTTCGTTAGAAAGCTAACTATTGCAATGGGTACCATGTTTCGACTTCCGGAAAATTTCGACATATCTTCGCGTTTCACATCCCCAGGCCCCAAAACCACCGTCAGTTCAAAAGTTATATATAATTTATGTATGTATATGTATATCAGTTTATTGTGGACACGATAACTGCCGTAATTTTGTACCAATCACTTTGAATTTTTTACCGAATACGTATACCTATAAAATCTCGGTCGAGTTCGTTACTGGGCTAAATCGGTCGTTGGGGGGTGAAAATGGGGGGCTTTTTTTTTTTTTCGAAAAAGTGAAATATTGCTATAACTCTCTTAATATATGAAATATCGAATCCGTTCAACATTCATACTATGTGTCGGATAAAGCCCAAAAATGTATGTTTGAAGAGTTATTTTTATAGCACCAACCATTGACCAAAGGGGTGGGAAAAAGTGGGTTTTTCGGGAAACATTAATCATATCTCTCTTAATAGGCACAATATCAAAACCGTACAAAATGGACAATATTCCCATAATAATTACCTAAAACTTTTGTCTGAATGAATTTTTGATATAACCCACCATTATGCCAAGGGATGAGAAAAATAATTTCGGAATTATAAGAAAATGCCAAGACCTATCAGTGGTTGCCATGGCAACACTACTAAATTGATGAGGGATGAGCCTTCAGACGTTGCCAAGATAACGCACTTGCACGAGATCAGATTCAGATTTCCATCTAAGTGTGAAGCGGCTTCGGTGACGTAACTGGTAGCATGCTGAATGTTTATGCCCAAGGTCGCGAGTTCAAAGCCGGCCGAAGTCGTCGGATTTTCTAAGAGCGCCAAAAATCCCTCAGTATGCTTTCCTTTGGAGGGGAAGTTCCAACGTTCGTTGCGAGTTGCTGGTTGCGGTGGCATCTAGTAGCCAAGTTCACAGCTAGGTGTCGTTGACGGTAGTACCTGGTAGCAACATTAGTAACTACTGCTTGAAATTGACCGTCTGCAGTCCTTACCTGAATTACAGACTAATACAGCCATCCCAAAGTACACGGGGTTACATGACCGCGTTGTCGCAGCCCCTAAACTGAGGAACCAACCAAAATCTCTGCGGTAGATATAATTTTGCGTGAAGAAGTAACAGACCGTTACATAGTTGCACATCAGTGTCGAAACCTAGCATAAGGACAGTGTGACCACAAGTATAAAAATGGACCCCAAATGACAAGAAGGTTACCGTTCCCATAAGACAATAAAATGTTTAAAATAAGCATAAAATGACGAAAAACAAAGTTAATTAAGCTCCAATTATAAAATACCTTCTCGCATTAAATGAGGTCTGATCCTTCTACGAAAATCTGCATATTCTGCCTATTTTCGCCTATCCCCAAGTTTGTCCGGTGAAATCTACCTCCGCCTTCCGGCGTGCCGAGAGGACTTTTTTTATAAATGATTGGTGTATTGACTCTCATGGTTACCATACTTAGTTTTACGATGCACCAAGCATCCGAAAACTAGGTATAGGCGTACATAAAGATACACAGAAAGACAGACAGACAATTCTATTGTCTACAACATACTACCCAGATATCCAAATATGGGTATATCTACCACACAGTATCAAATAAAATCATCCTTACGATGAACCCGTATGTCGACAAAAAAAATAGTTAAAATGTGCTCTCAGACTAAATTCACCTAACGTGTACTTCCTGACGTGAAATACAATTGAAAGCCTTGTAGACGAAACGCAATACACGTCACATAAAAACTGACCCTCTACGTTGTGCTAGGCGCCCATACACAGGAATACCCCTTTCATAAATTATAAAGGCTTGTGGTGCATGAAAATTCAGGTTCTTTAGCCTCAAATTGCCCAAATTCCTAAAAGCCGCAAAAAATGCTGGTTCAATTCAGGAATTTTTGAAAATAATGTTGCTGTTTGGAGATATAGTAGACCTTCTGTACTATATGTCGAACGGGAAAATTGCATGAAAAAATTCTAGGTAACCCCTTCACCCCCTTAATTGCACTGATGAATTAATTATACGGTCTACGTTGGTTCCGTGATAACCTTATAGCCATTTGCAAACTTTCACAGAAATGTAATAAATGGAGTGACATTGCCTCTTACAGAAATAGATGGAAAGTTGTATGCCACCCCTTGATATAATGTTCTCATGGTTACCGATTTGCATTCCTTCATTAGTTTGTTAAATTAAATTAAATTAGTTTTCTGGGAATATTTCAGAAACTGTTAGATTTAGAGCCTTATAATGTAGTTTTCGAGGACCCTTTAGGGCCCCCGAGTTTTGTTGCTGGCACCGAGGGGATTTGTCTCGTCGTTGTACGCCATAATATAATACTAATAATTATATAATATAGGGAGAAATTATAACACCTATTTTTTTTAAATTCAGCCAATGGCCATGTACTTTTCTTTTCAGGACGGGTCAGGGAAGGGATATTATCGGGAAAAGAAGCATTCACATCACGCATGAGCAAAATGGAAATGGCCTACCATTTAACTAAGGACATCTATAAGAAAAGGTCAATATCCTTCAACGCAAAACTAAAACATTACTGCAGTGTCATCCGTCCGGAGGTCTTGCATGCTTCTGAATGCCTCACGATGAACAAAAAGGGGCAGATGACCTAGTAGTTCCGCCCCTTAAAACAATAATAACTAACTATGAACAAAAAAGGCTTGGTCGAGAAACTGGAGGCCAAAGAAAGGAAAATTTTGAGAAAGATATTGGGTTCCATCAAAGACAATGGGGGATACAGAAGACGGCATAACCATGACCTATATACTCATGTGGAGAAGATAAGCAACGTCATCCGGAAGAGAAGGTTACCATTTTTTGGGCATGTGAAACGAATGAGCCCAGCGAGACTGACCAATCGCAACATAACTTACTTTCAGGAGAGGAAAACAACATGGGCCTGGTTCATTGAACTGGATAAAGATCTGAAAGAAGTGGGGATTACACCAACAGACATTCAGGAGCGCGCCCCACTCAAAGGGAAACTTCAAGCTTGTAAAGGTTTCCAAGAAAAACCGAAGCTGAAAACGGGAAAGATTTGGACCCAGGAACGGAAGGAAGTTCACCGAGACCGAATGCGGGCGTACAGGGCAAACATCAAAGCCAGTAGGAGACGATTGGAATGACGCGGTCCATAGATGGCCTATACGAAATGAATGAATGAATGAATGAATAATATGGGGATAGGAATATAATAGACCTGCCGTACCACACCCGCAGGTGTAAATCGCGTGAAAAAAATCTAGAGTACCCCTTGATCCCCTTAAGCGCATTATACGTATTGATGAATTTTACGGCTTAATTTGGTTCCGTGATAACCTTCTAGCCGTTTGCAAACTTTCACACTAATGTAATTAATGGAATTGCATTGCGTCTTACAGCAATAGATGGACCTCTGAGAATCCGTTGGCATGGTTACTGGCTTGCATTCGTTCATTAATTTATTAAATTAAATTAGTTTTCTGGGAATATCTCAAAAACGGTTGGTCTTCGGTCCTTAAAATGTGGTTTTCGGGGACCCGAGTTTTGTCTCTCACATTGAGGGGCTGAAAATGAGTTTTGTCTCGTCCTACGCCTATTTCAGCATGTATTTTAAGGGGGTAGGCCCCCTTTTATGAGAGGTACGGAGAAGAGTTACATCAATGATTAGTGTCGTGCCTCTGATGGATATCTGTACCAAATTTTACGTTGATACACCCAGCCGTTCGCGAGTTATAAGATAACAAATTTGTCCACAGACAAACAAACAAACAAACAAACAGACAGGCAGACAAAAAAATATTTTCGCGCGCATCCATCATAAAACAGTCTGAAACGTGTAAACAACTCAAATTTCCGTATAAATTCAGAGAAAAACACACAAATTTTCATTTTTATATATAGAGAGAGATAATGCACCGCTCGGTGTTGTCCGTGTTTTATTGCACAGATTTTGGTTTTACTCGCTAACCGTTGGAGATATACGAAAAGTGATAAGGACCTTTCAGATAGAAAATTAAATGTTTAAGCTCATGTATACCATCAAAAGTTTGCTATTTCTTAGCGTTCTCTTTTTATTTGAAAAGGAAATATGAAATTTTGAAACCAAAGAGCATAGTGATGTCACAAATGTCGGTTTTACTCGGTAACTGTTGGAGATACACGAAAAGTGATGAGGGCCTTTCAGATAGGAAATTAAATTTCAATGCTCGCTTGTGCCATCAAAAGTTTGCTATTTCCTACCGTTCTCTTTTTATTTGTTATGGAAATATGAAATTTCGAAACCAAAGGGTCTAATGACGTCACTAAAATTGTCGCCATTTTCTAACAGTGCAAAATTTCGAAATCAAAAGTATCCTATATGTAAACCTGGTAAATCAGCTACATCCATGCAAAATTTCATTTAAATCGGACCAGGGGTTCTTGAGTTATTGATTAACACACAGACAAACAGACAGACGGACACACACCATCTCATTTTATATTTTAGTATGATATATTTAATTGTTTACCATGTCTGTTTACCATGTTTTGATAGATGCAGTATTTCTGAATTTGTCTGTTGGCACAGGCTAGAGTAAAATGTGGTTTTTCACCGATGTCTCAGCCTCACTCATGGCTGTGATTATATGGAAGCTACTGAAGTATGAGTGGTGCTGACTAATGGCATTCAGGGCACATCTAGTGTCTGTGGATGCTGTGATAGGTTCTACTCGTAGGGTTGGCTCTGTTTTACCAACTCAGTGATGAAAGCAATGGCAAACTACCTCACTCCTCAGATTGCGTAGTAGGCTATGCCTCATTATAGTGCTCCCTTTGTTTTTTGTGGGTTTCGGACCACATAACCTATGGTAGCAATTTTTAAGGATACGACCAGCCTTCAGGATGACTAACAGATAGAATCAATTAATATATTTAAACAGTTACAGTAAGCCTCCGTGGCTTAGGTGGCAGCACGCCGGTCTCTCACCACTGGGTCCGTGGTTCAAATTCCGGTCACTCCATGTGAGATCTGTGCTGGACAAAACGGAGGCAGACAGGTTATTCTCCTGGTACTCCGGTTTTCCCTGTCAATATTTCATTCCAGCAACACTCTCCACTGTCATTTCATTTTCTGTCATTCATTTAATCATTGCCCCAGAGGAGTGCGTCAAGCCTCGGCAGCCGGCACAGTTCATTTCCTCGCCGCTAGATGGGGGCTTCATTCATTCCATTCCTGACCGGGTCGGAGACTGGAAGCAGGCTGTGGATTTTCAAACAGTTACAGTAATTTACACGATTGGGTGAAGTTTTGAATGAAAGAAAATTTTCCAAAAATTCGAGAAATTAATTATCGAATTTTTATTTATTGTTAGAAGATGTGTACATTACATTTATTAGGGTGACAATCATCAAAGACATAATAAACCATAAATAATATTCACACCATGCACATTTTATGGGAACATTTTTTGAGCAAGAATAGGTTTACGAAATATGCTTCAGTAGAAAGCTTACTTGGTTCAGGTTTTTAAATGAAGGTCTTTCCTCTGCCAATCTTGATGCAAACCAAGAGTACTGAATCATTGGGATGAGAAAAGGAGCATTGAATTGATACTGCACGATCGAATGCATTTTAATTACATCTTATCTTGGCGATAGAAATATAATAATATCGTATGACCTCGGCTGCCGGGTGCAAGCTTTGTTATTTGACACCCAGAGGGAGCTTGCATGTAGAATTGCTTTGTTCCTTGAAGCACTATGCAAATCAAGGAGGTTAGATATCTAAGCTCCTTGAACACTATAACGCTTTCCAGCAGAGAAATTCGGAACTTTGTGTTGGCGGAAAATCTCGAGTTTAATTTTTGCCATTATGAACACGGCCTACTGAATTCAAATTGGTTCTTTGACATGCCAACATCGTATGACATGCGCATCGTAATTTTTGCCGCATTTCAAGAATCACTTACTGCGGCCAGGAGCGAACCTGCAAACTTGGGATAGAAATATACATCAAGATAGTATGTGGATATGACGACAATAGAACGTTGCTACTGCAGGACAGGTGAAATAAAAAAAACACGGTTAACTGTAAGTACAATTAAAAATGTATCATTTAAAACAGTTGCTGAGTAAATATAATAATTAACTAAATTAAAGTAATCTTAACTAAATTGAATAGGCCTATATTAATTTATAAACATTTCACTGTTCAAATATATATAAATTTTATAATTAATAGTTTAATAATGCGGGAAATATAACAAAATTAAACAAGTAGTTCCGTGAAGAACTATAGAGCCAAATTTCCTATATCCTACTTATGTTAATTACCTCTATCAGCATACAAAATTTCAGTTTGATTGATGTAATAGATTCGCAGATATTGAGATCCGACTAAATATTGCGGATGGTCGCCATGTTGGATTTTTATATATGTAAGTCTTAGAGTTATATACTATTACATGAAGATTATTGTGTACGTGTAGTATTCAAACTTCAATCGCATGATTAGGACACAAGAAGTAAAAACGAGATTTTAAAATTTCGCACAGCTGCCATTTTGTGGTTGTGGAAACAATTGAAAAAATTAGATGCCAGTGGATTAACATTTGTATAATGATTCACTGTACCACGTGTCACTGCACTCGGATGGTTAAATTGCGAGAAACGACCATGTGAATATGTATACTTCGCGTCGCCGCCATGTTGGATTTGTGATCACCAGGTTATTGAAAGTCCTATAGCTCCTATGAACATTAAAAAATTCAGTTTCATTGCTGTGATAGATTCGTAGATATTGACATCCGTCTAAATATTTATGATGGTCGCTATGTTGAATTGTTATATGTATAGGCCATAGAGTCATGTACCATTAAAGGAAAATTATTGCGTAGGTTCATTATTCAAACTTTCACTTCGATCGCATGGTTACGACACAAGAAATAAAAACTTAATTTTATAATGCGTACAGCCGCCATGTTGAGGTTATGTAAACAATTGAACTAAATTAGATACCAGTGCATTGCAATGTGTATAAACATTTGCTGTACCAAGTTTCATTGCGTTTGGATTATTCAATCGCGAGAAAAGTATATTAAAAACTTTGTAGTTAACCGGTTTTTGAAAGTCTCATAGATAACTTCCAGCAGAACCCTTTATCTCCGTTAGATGTCGGTGCATTAGAATGTGTATAAACATATAGGCCTACTATACCAAGTTTCATCGCGTTTGGTAGGTTAATTCGCGAGAAACGGCTATTTAAAAGTCGCAACTTCGCTTGTCCGCCATGTTGGTTTTGTAGTTACCAGTTTTTCAAAAGTCACATAGGTGAACTTCTATTAGTTCCATTTATCATCGTACTACCGGGTGAGTTAGCCGAGGTCGTTGCGGCATGATTGTTGGCATTCGCTCACATCCGGGAGGCGAGGAGGTTCGAATCCCCCCGCCGGCAACCTTGAAGATGGTCTTCTATGGTTTCCCATCTTCCTTCCAGGCAAATGCCGGGGTTGGTCCCTAACTACAGGCCACAGCCGCTACCTTCCAACTCCTCGACCCTCCCATCCAACATTCCTCCCCAACGGTACTTGTAGCTCACCCATTGGGTGCCCGTCTCGAAGCAGCTACAAACACTGGCGAGCCGAACATGTCCTCGGACACTCCCGGCACTAAAAGCCATACGCTAAAAAAAAAAAAAAAATCATCGTACTAAATTCCAGGGTGATATTGGTAATAGTTTTGGAGATATTGAATGCTGGTGAAATATATCGCACAGCCGCCATGCTGGATTGGTGAGACGTAACTAAATTTGAAGGACACGGTCGGGGTCGTGCTGAATAGTGCTATGCACTTACCGAGTTAAATTGATGTCGCTCCAGCTGTTTAGAATTTATTAGGGGGGAGGGGGCGGACACACACGTATCCATCACACACATACGCACACACGGACAAAAGGTGATCTTATAAGCCTATTTTTTCATAGATGAAAATAGGCTAAAAATCTATAGCAGAGAGAATCGACCTCAAGCGGGCGAGTTGCCAGACAGTGCCACGCCACTCATTTGAAATTCATAGGTCAGGGGTTCTCAAACTTATTCTTTCCCACCCCAGTTCTGAAACATGAAATATCTAGCGCCTCCCCCTCCATTTATTCTTGTTCTTTATTGGGACTGAACATTTCCGAAGGAGAGCAAGCACTACAACTGTTTACTCACTGTCTTTGAACTGACTGCAAAGGCCTGGCTGAATTCGAGTTGACAATGGCAGAAATAGAAGAATCTATTCTTGTAAGGAAGTGTCGGTCACATTGTCAAGCGGATTATTGGCATTGGTGGTTGTTTAGGGGTGGCAGGTGAAAGAGTGCTGTGTGGGAAATGTTACTCTACAGCTTTTCTCATAACTCCCACTGGCAGGATCTACTGGATAGTTCTTGTGAAATACGACAGCAAAAGTACGAGTTCATTAGTATTGGATGGTCTTGCGAGCTTGCTGCCCATGATAGGTTCATGGATCTGAGGATATATTTGTTACAGAATATGAAATATAAATATTTCAATCAGAGCCAGCGCCCCCCTTAAAACTCACTAAACCTTCCTTAGCCCCTCCCCCCTCCCCGCATACACACACATTGAGGACCTGTGCCATAGATTACTCTAAAATTATTAAATGTACGCTAGTCAATACTTCAGTAAAACATATCTATTCAAGGTAGTATTGTAGCCTACATGTGTCAACCTTTCATAAGGAACCGGGACGTGTGATGGGCTCAAAAATGTCATTTTTTTTCAGCTTGAAACAAATCTCCCATCTTTCTTGAAAAATATGGTGTATCAATTATTGGGCTGAAGCGATATTTGATGCAATAAAATTAGGTTTAAACATAATGTTTTAAGGCTGTATTGTAGCTACTAGTCCAACATTCTTTTTTGTGTTTTCCGGGACGTGTGATAGGCTCAAATGTAAATTTTTATCTTTCAGCTAAAAGAATCTCCCATCTTTCCTGAAGAATTTGGTGTATCAATTATTGTGCTTAAGCGATATTTGATGCAATAAAATTAGGTTTAAACATAATGTTTTAAGGCTATTTTGTACCTACCTAACCAGCCAAACATTCTTTTTGTGTTTACTGTAAGTCATATGTTTGGAAATTTCATGTACCATTTTCTCAGAAACTATGTGACCAATGTATTTGAAACTTAGTAGTCTCTAAGAAACTATATAGATCTACTAGTGGAAGTAAATTTACTCAGGTCTCTTGATTAGTTCATGGAGCCCAGCTTGAAGAGCACTGACAATTTTACAGAAAATGTCAGTTTTCAAAAAAGACGTAAAAAAAAGATAACCCAGCTCCTGTAAACGATAGGGCATTTCTTTTACTTCAGTAGCTCAAAAATGGTTGAAATATTATGCATTCAAAGTTTGATGGATCTTTTTTGAGTATTTGCTCAGAAAAAGGGACATGAGTTAGGGGATTTTTAACAATATATTGTTTTAACATTGGTTTTGTGATGCTCTCTCTGACACAAAATATTCAACATAGAAGTTTCAAATTCTACCCAAATAATGATGAATGTACTCTGAATATACCAAAAGAACATTCGAGGAAATATCTATTGTAGTTTCTGAGATGTGTAACTAAACATCGGAAGCTACCTTTTTCTATCGATTCACACGTCTTGGTTCCCTTAAAGTCTCCTGAAATAGATACTGAAATACGGAACCAGGAATGTCAAGCTGCTGAAAAGCACGTCACCAATCATTAAAATGAGTAAAAAAATTCTCTAAACAATGTAACAAAACCTGTATAAAGTCCATCAGGACTAAAAAAGGACAAACATTGAACCGGCCGAGGCCTGGAACAGGACAGGATTCAGAACCAAAATTGCAGGTGTGAAGGATCCCCCCAAGGAAAGACCCACGTTTTCAGCCGAAGAACGATTGAGAAGGAGCCAGGGGCTGAAAGATCTTTAGCAGGAAGCTAAACGACAAGGAAGAAACACCGTAAAGAAGAAAACCTGAACGGTTGTTGTGTATTTGTTGTCCATAGGTGGCTGTATCAAATAATAATAATAATAATAAACATTTCTGCAAACTAGAGAAAGCACACTATTCTACGGGAGTTCATTTTTGGTGCAATTTTTCGAGAATGGCTGTAATTGAGGGTCAATGAATACTTTAAGAAAGTAGATCTGATACATCGCTCAAGCAACCTGTAATATTCAGCTAAGTCTGCAATCAAGGCTACTTTACCATCAAATTTTCAGTCATTGTGAATTGGTTTAAAAACAACGTGCCTGGATTATAATGGCTACCTTTAATAAGATGGCCGCCATTGACCGGAAGTGGAGTGCATTCCTTTATGTAGATGACGCACGTGCCCTACGGCCAAAGAGTACCCCGCCTGGACCACCGGGAGACACAAGAAGGTACATAAAAATTCAATAGTTAATTTTTAGCTGACTATTTATTTTGTTCCCTCTTGAAACAAGGAAAGTGACAGTCAAAAAAATGCTCTTCCATCTTTTTTCGACTTCGGAATCTTTCATCATAGTGTGTGGCAGTTAAGATGGCAGGTTTACAACTTTATTTCACCTTTTCCGGTGTCGTGGCGACGCGTTTTATTATCCTGCTTGTGTGAGCGCCAAACGAGCTGGCTGATTATACTGGGCCTTCTTCTACCTGCACCGCCCAGCTGATGGCTTGCTTCCCAACAAAGTCATCATTTCTATTAGGACTGGTAAAATTAATCGAGTAATTTCAGTTATCGATTAATCGCAATAGAAAAATCGATTCTTCTCCATCTTCTTTTTCTCCTTCTTTATGTCAGCCTTTTCCCACGTCACGTAGTGCCAGCGTTCTTTGCTGGATTTGTTGTAGTTTGAGTCTTCAGTCTTTTGACTGGTTTGATGCAGCGCTCCATGCCTCCGTGTCCTGAGCTAATCGTTTCATCTCTACATAGCTATCACACCCTAGATCTGAGGCAATAGTTAAACATATTCCAACCGTGGTCTACCCCTACAGTTCTTGCCCTCGACACCTCCTTCCATAACTAAGCTTGCTATTCCTGGGTGTCTTAGTATGTGTCCTGCCAACCTATCCCTTCTCTTTATTAGCAGTCGCCAGAAACATCTCTCTTCTGCCACTCGTTTTAATACCTCTTCGTTTGTAACCCTATATACCCATCTGATCTTCATCAGTCTCCTGTAACACCACATTTCAAACGCTTCAATTCTCCTCTTTTCTGTTGCACCAATAGTCCAAGTTTCACTTCCATAGAGCGCCACGCTCCAGACAAAGGCTTTCAAAAATGACTTCCTAATACCTAAAGTTATATTCGAAGTCAACAGATTCCTTTTTTGTAGAAATGCTTTCCTTGCCTGAACCAACCTACATGTTATGTCCTCTTTGCTTCGTCCATCACTGGTTATTTTGCTTCCTAAGTAACAGAAGTCTCCTACTTCCTTCAGCTTTTCACCTGCCAATTTGATGTCCATAGAGGTTTATTTCGACTGCATTCCAATACTTTTGTTTTACATTTATTAATTTTCATCATGATTTCTTTCCTCAAGACGGAGTCCATACCATTCGAAAACTCATTCAAATCCTCTGGCGTGTCGGCCAAGATGACGATTTAGGGCTGGTAAAATTAATCAATTAAACGGTTATTCAAAACAGAAAAATCGATTCTTCTTCTTCTTCTTCTCCTTTATGTCAGCCTTTTCCCACGTCACGTAAGGCCAGCATTCCTATGCTGGATTCTTCTCTTCCATAAATGTCTATCCCATATTTCCTCCCTCTTCCATCTTTTTTTTCTCTGAGGCCCCCTGCAACCTTGGCCTACTGAATTCAAATGGGTTCTTTAACACGCAAACAGCGTATAACATGTGTGCCGTGATTTTTGTCGCCTTTCAAAAATCACTTACTTTGGCCAGGAGCGAACCTGCAAGCTTGTGGTTGGTAGTCCGACACGATTACCAGTCACCCACCGTGGCAAGCTGCAATTGCAATTGCTACCTCCTTGATTTTGATAGTGGTCCAAGGAACGACAAAATCCGACAGGCAAGCTACCCTCTGGGCGTCAAATAACAAAGCTTGCACCCGGCACCCGAGGCCATACTGCATTATTCATTCATTCATTCAATTTCGCTAATCGGCCAACTAGGGACCACGATAAGCCTCATTTTACATTCGCTTGATCCACATTGCCTTCATGAGCTCACTGTGTTTGGCACGACGTTCCTCTGTCCATTTCGCACCAGTTGTCCGTTTTTCGTCCCGGAAAGTCCCAAACGTCGTGATGGCTGCTCTATAAAGATTTCGGTCTTGTGCATCTTCTGCTCGTATCCCCATTTCTTTCAGATCTTTCTGGACGTTAACATACCATGGCATTGTCGTTTTTGGTTTTGAGTCGAATATACTGAAGATACGTTTCGTCCATCGGGAATCGATCATCCGTCGCATATGACCGTAGAAGCAAACTCTGCGTTTTCGCATTGTGTCTGTGATCTTCTCTATCCTCGAGTAAATTTCTTGCCTGGATTTTCTGATGTAGATGCCATTTTTGTAGTCTGGGCCAAGTATGATGTGTAGGATCTTTCTTTCTTTCTTTTCTCTCTAACTTCGCGAGCAAACATTTCTCGGATAGGATAAGGCATTCAGATGCATATAGCGGTACTGGTTTGATGACAGTGTTGTAGTGACGAATTTTTGTGTTCATAGAAAAGCACTTTTTGTTATATATGTTGCGGGTGGATTGAAAAGCGACTTCCATTTTCTTGATTCTTGCTTCTATGGCTTCCTTGTCAAGGCCATTTTGCTGGATCCATTCCCCAAGATTTTTAAATTTATTAACACGGTTTATCGTTCCATATTTGGTGTTTAGTTGTGCTGTATCATCCTTGATGTTCGACATTACTTCTGTCTTTTGAAAGGAAATTTGTAATCCTGTTTGTTCTGCTACTTCCTTCAATATATTGACCTGTTCTGTTGCACTTTCGAAATCTTCTGTCATCAGGGCTATATCATCAGCGAATGCTGAGCAATCTATTTCCACTCCGTTTTTCTTCGTCCCGATCCTTAAAGGTTTGTAAAGGCCTCCTTCTTTTAACTTCTGTCGCCAATTCTGTATTACCTTTTCAAGCACGCAGTTGAACAACAGAGGTGACAGGCTATCTCCCTGTCGAACACCTGTCTTGATTTCAAAGGGTTCAGAGATACATCCTTCGAATTTGACTTTGGATGTGGTATTAATTAGGGTTGCCCTTATTATCGCCAGCAGTTTCATATCGACTCCCATTTCTGCAAGTATGTTAATCAACACATCACGGTCGATGCAGTCGTACGCTTTCTTAAAGTCTACAAATGTCGATACATACGTTCGACCTCTCAACACATAGTACCTAATTATGGTTTTTAGGTTAAAGATTTGTTCTGCAGTCGATCGGCCTTTCCTAAAACCCCCTTGGTATTCTCAGAGTTTGTATTCAACTTGCTGTTCCAGTCTTTCAAGGATGGAAAGTGACAGGATCTTGTAAGCTACTGACAGAAGAGAAATACCACGGTAGTTGTTCACATCTCTTATATTTCCTTTCTTGTGTAAAGGATGGATCAAAGCTATCTTCCAGTCCTCTGGGAGTTGTTCTGTCTCCCATATATCTACAATGGTTTCGTGTAGGATGTCAATTGCTTCTTCTGGGGCATGTTTCCACAGTTCTGCAATCATGGAGTCTTCACCAGGAGCCTTGTTATTTCTCAACATCTTTATGTGGCGTTTGATTTCATCGCGATTTGGTGGAGAAGATGGCAAATTGTGGTTCATTTGTTTCTTTGTTCTGATGGGGTTGGATGGCTTTTCACAATTTAGGAGGTCGTTAAAATACTCGGCTAAAATTTCGCAGTTTTCCTCGTTGGATGTTGCTAGAGTTCCATCTTTTCTTAGAAAACAAAGGGAAGGTGCCTTGTATCCTTGTATCTTCTTTTTAAAATCCCTGTAGTATTCACGGGTCTCATTTCTGTGAAAGTTTTGTTCAATTTTGTCCATTTGTTCTCTTTCATACTTGCGTTTCTCGCTGCGTATTATTTTTGCTGTTTGTGCTCGTTGGTCTCTATAGATGTTCCAATCTTCTTCCTCTTCGGTGGTGTAGTACTTTTTCCAAGCATTTAGACGATCCTTTAAGGTCTTCTCGCAGTTATTGTTCCACCATGTGTGTTTCTTCCTCTTCTTGGTTTCTGCTACTTCTTTTGCAGCGTTTATCATCTGCTTTCTCGTGCTGTTGAAGTCTTTTTCCACTGGTTGGGCAAGTTTCTTGAATTCATTCTCCCTATCTCTGAGCATGTTTGTGTCGAAGCGGATTATGGTAGGTTTGTTTTTCTTTTTGTTTAGTGGAATGGGCCGGAACTTTATTACCGATACATAGTGATCTGAGTCTATGTTCATTCCCCTTTTTACGGTAACGTTCATGATTTCCGGACTAGATCTTCGAGATATCGCAACATGGTCTATTTGGAACTCTCCTAATGTTTTGTTCGGGCATCTCCATGTAGTCTGTTTTCTAGGTAGGTGACGAAAGTGTGTTGACATCAGATGGAGGTTATGGTTATTACATAGTTCAATGAGGCGTTCTCCATTCTTGTTAGTTCTATTGTGTGCTGGATAGAGCCCAACGACATTCCTGTATTTCCGTTCACTTCCTACCTGTGCGTTGAAATCACCCATTAGGATCTTGACGTGGTGTTTCGGGATTTTTGCCAATCTAGCATCCAAGAGGTTCCAAAATCTATCAGTGTCTTCCAACTCTTTTTTGTTTTGTTCATTAGTTGGAGCATGTACATTGACTAGCGTGTATGTTTTGTTTGCACAGCGCAGAGATAGAAGGCATAACCTATCGTTAACAGCTTCAAAATTCGAGACTGACCTAAGGATTCTGGTGTTGACAGCAAAGGCTGTACCGAAGATAGGGGTGTTCTTCATTACCCTCTTACGGGATTTGCTCTTGAAGAACCGATACCCATCAGACTCAAACGTATCTTGGTCAGTGAAGCGAGTTCCTGGCAAGGCCATTATTGCGATTTTGTTTTCGTGAAGGGCAAGGGTCAGCTGTTTCATCTTACCTGTTTGTATTAGAGAGTTGATGTTGAACGTTGCCAAAAAACTCTTAGATTTGGGTTTCAGCTTTCGTGACTGTTCAGGATTTCCAAGACGCTCCGACTCGTCTTTAGCATGACGTTGCATCCCCCCCAGAGTCCGAATGGGATGCATGCGTCGCTCGTGGGCGACGGTGGATTTCTTCGAAAAGTTGCCACCTGGGGTATTAATCTCCTGTATTTGTTTTACCATCATGCTTAAGAAGCTTTAGTTTAACTTGGAGCAAATTGCTCATAATGAATGCAACCAAGGTTGTTAGCCTTGGAGGGCCTCAAGATGTTATCCGGCGGTGGGCAGGCATTTCCTCCTAACCCGAATAGTTATGGTTTTCCCGCCAATACTCGGGTGGCTGATTGCAGTGGTTTCCCACTGGGCGATGGGGTCGCCACATCCCTACGCCCCTGCATTATTATTGTTATTATTATTATTATTATTATTATTATTATTATTATTATTATTATTATTATTATTATTATTATTATTATGGCCTTGAGGATGCATTGCGTGGAATGGACAAAAGACTAGTGGTCGTTGGTGATATTAATGCTCAAGCGTTGGAATGGGGCATGCCGCAAATAGACTCCAGAGGAAGACGCATAATGGAAATGGCAGCTAGAACAGGTTTAGTGGTCAATAACATTGGAAATGTACCAACATTCCGACGGCCAGGATGTCGGGGAACAATACCGGATGTAACATTCTCAACGTAGGATATCGCGCCTAAGATTACTGAATGGCAAGTTATTGAGGACTATACAGGGAGTGATCACCAATATATCATCTTTCGCTTACTTCAGGAAGTTCCTCAGACAAGAAACATACTGCGCAGGCCAGCACGGTGGAATATAGCCAGCATTGAAAAGGAAACGTTACTTGATGTAATACAAAATGGAATGGAGAACATAGCAGAAAAATGGTCTTGTTGTAGAGGAAAATAAGCAGCTGGTGTACGTGTTGAACTCACCATGCAGCTAATCCAGCAAGCATGCAATACATCAATGTCCCGAAAGAGACCAGGAACTAACAGACGCCCAGCGTATTGGTGGACCAAAGAGATCGCAGAATTGAGAAGAAACTGTCTGCGACTTCGACGCATGGCCCAGAGGACGAGAGGCAGACAAGCGAATACCTCAGTCACAGCGGAATATAAGTCAGCAAAGAAGGAACTCGGCATAGCAATTAAGAAGGGTAAAGCTGATAAATGGTGGGCTTTGGCTAAGGAAGTGGAAGATGATCCATGGGGTCTGGGTTACAAGATTGTAATGAAGAAACTTGGTGAATTCTCAAACCCGAGCGTGGATTCACAAACCATTAAAGAAATTGTGGACACACTATTTCCCGACCATCCAGAGAGGACTGATTGTGACAATGAAAGTGAACTGAATGATATACCTCTCTTCACAGTAGAAGAACTGAATACGACTCTTAGCTCCCTTAGAAACAAGAAGGCTCCAGGACCAGATGATATACCAGAAGAAGTGCTAAAGATAATATCAGAACTTTGTCCAGAACTGTTGTTGAATATGTACAATCATTGCCTGCAATCGGGTGTTTTTAATGCCCGATGGAAATGGCTCGATTGGTTTTGATCAGCAAAGGAAAATCTGGTGGTTATAGACCTTTATGTATGTTGGACACAGCTGGAAAAGTCCTGGAGAAACTTCTGCAGCCAAGAATTCTCTCAGCAGTTCAGATAGCAGGGGATGTATCTGTTCATCAGCATGGATTTCGCAGAGGACATTCTACTATTGTTGCAATATGGGAGGTGGTGAACACAGTAGAAAGAGCGCAAACGGGCGATCATCATTGTCGTAAAGTGACACTTCTTGTGACCCTGGATGTAAAGAATGCTTTTAATTCGGCAAGTTGGAATGACATGTTGGAAGCTCTTGAAGAGACTTTCAAAGTACCACAGTATCTTATGCGCATAATGAGACACTACTTCAGGCATCGCACTTTGCTGTATGATACGGAAGATGGACAAAGGGCAAAACGACTAAC
Source organism: Meconema thalassinum (assembly GCA_946902985.2). Lineage (NCBI taxonomy): Eukaryota > Metazoa > Arthropoda > Insecta > Orthoptera > Tettigoniidae > Meconema > Meconema thalassinum. The sequence goes on along the minus strand of OX336396.1, from coordinate 210,583,218 downwards.
GGCTGGAGCAGCGCAGGGATCGACCCTTCTGGTCCAGATCTCTGGAACATCATGTATGATGGCTTGTTACGTCTGGAGATGCCAGAGGATACGAATCTAGTGGGCTACGCTGATGATGTGGCTGCCTTGATAGTGGCCCGCAATGTTGAGATGGCTCAAATCAAATTGAACCAGGTGATGCGGCGCATAAAAAACTGGATGACGAGTCACAGACTAACACTAGCAGAACATAAAACTGAGATAGTTCTTCTGACGAGGAAATGGATTGAGACTCTTGTACCAATGACTGTTGGAGATACAGTGATTGAAACATCTTCGAGTACAATATATTTAGGAGTGACACTTGACTCCAAGTTCATATTCTGGAACCATATTCAGAGAGCAACAGATGGCAGTAAAATACATGACAGCACTTAGTAGGCTGATGGGCAATATTAACGGCCCAAATTCAAGTAAAAGACGCCTCCTCATGACGACGGTTCAGTCACTGCTCCTGTATGGCTCTGAAGTTTGGGCCGAATCCTTGAGATTTGCATGGTATCGGTGAAGGATAGCTGCCATACAACGGAGAGCGGCTTTACGTATTACATGTGCATACCGCACGGTTTCTGAACCTGCAATCCTCACGGTGGCAGCAATAGCCCCAATAGATCTGCTTGCATTGGAGAGACAAGAAATCTGGCGTACCCAAGGAGAGCTGGGAAAGAAATGTGCAATGAAGCGGCCTTTATCAACGGATGAGGCGATGACAACTCAGATGGGAAAGTGACCCTCGTGGTAGATGGACCAAGCGACTGATACCACGCCAGGATACCTGGGTCGAAAGAGTCCATGGTGAAGTCAATTATTACCTGACACAACTCATAACAGGACACGGATATTTCCGGAAATTCCTGCATAGAGTAGGCGGGGCGAGTGGTGCAACATGCATATATTGTGACAACGTCGATGATGTACTTCACACCTTCTTCGTGTGCGGCCATTGGATGATAAAGAGAGAATATGTGGAAACTGAACTGGGAGAACTGACACCAGATAATATTATTTCTGTGATGTTGCGGAACCAGCAATCAAGGAATCATATAGCAGTGTATGTGGAGGATGTCCTTCGCCAGAAAAAGCGGGATCTGGAAGCGTACGAACGCCCTTAAGAAGAAATCTGATAGGCTAAGTAAGCACGACATCACCCTGAAGTAATGCGAGAACGGTTCCGGGGTGATGAACGCATCGTGTGAAAAGGGATGTGGTTTTTAGTGGGTAAGAATCCCACACTACTCTGGAGTGCGGACCCTTCACATGTGTCTTTTGAAGATTTTCCACAGTCCCTCGTAAAAATATATTATTATTATTATTATTATTATTATTTATTTAATCGAATAACCGTTAATAGAGCACGTGAAATCAATACATCAAGTTTTGCTATATGATTTATTCTTGGTCACCCAAAATTGCTTCATTCTTTCAGATTGTTGTTGCCGGAGCTCCTCAATGTTGTGTGGCTGTTTCCTGCTTCTCTCTAGTTCCTCCTTGAAGGTGACTGTTTTAATTTTGTCCCGAAAGAGTTGTCTATTAGGTATGTCTTCAATTTGTATATTGGCCTCTTTAAGGCCATTCAAGGTCTGTTGAAACCAAGCTGGCTGTATCTTAAGTTTCAAAATTTTATAGAAAATTTTCGTTGCCCATCTATCATCGTTCATTCTTTGTAAATGTCCAAAAGAGGATAATCTTCTTCGTCGCATGGTATGTAGCATGTTTTCTACATGCTCATAAATTTCAACATTTGGTCTAAATCTGTTGTAATCTGTTCCTACTTTTCTAGGACCAAGTATACTTCTAATTATTTTCCTTTCCATGACCATGATTTTGTTATTTTCACCTTTATTCATTAATTTGAGCGTTTCAGATCCATATAAGGCCTCTGGTTTCACAACAGTATTATAATGTTTAATTTTAATAGAATTAGGTAATGCTTTTTCTTATAAATGTTCCTGGTGAGCTGGAAAGCTATATTCATTTTCTTTGTTCTAACTGTTAGGCTGTTTTTCTCGTTATTATTTATTGTAATCCATTCACCGAGATATTTGAAAGAATTCACTCTTTTGATTTCGATTTGCTGAATACATAAATTATCAGGACTGTTTTTGACATTGGATATAAATTCTATCTTTGTGAAGGAAATTTGTAGACCTATTTTATTTGCTTGTTGTATTAAATTATCAATTTGTATTTTGGCATTTTCCGGTGTATCAGTAATTAAGGCAATTTCGTCAGCAAAAGCCAAACAATCTATATAGATGTTATCTCATTTATATCCTAATTTAACTACTTTGGTGTCTGTTTTCCTCCACTCTCGGATCACCTTCTCCAAAGCACAGAGAAAAAGTAATGGTGACAATCCATCACCTTGTCTGACTCCTATGTTTATTTCAAAAGCCTTGGAGAACTCCCCACGAAATCGGACTTTGGACGTGGTATTATTATTATTATTATTATTATTATTATTATTATTACTAGCAATTGCAGTGGTAGGTTCTTTTACATGCCATAAATAGCCTATTTTCATTTATGAAAGAAAAATAGGCTTATGAGATCACCTTTTGTCCGTGTGTGTGTGTATGTGTATGTATGTCTCCGTAACCAAATCTAAACGACAAGAGCGATTTCAATGAAACTCAGTAAGGACATAGTATTATTTTGTCCTACCACGACCGCGCCCTTCAAATAGTTCCAACTTTGGCTACCAGATTCTACTGTCACTAACACCTAGCGATGAACGTTGAAACTTGACAGAGCGTTTCTAACTAGCCAAATATAACCTACGTCCTTTGCTCACACTAGTAATTGCAGCTTGCCACGGTGGATGACTGGTTATCGTGTTGGGCTACCAACCCCAAGTTTGCAGGTTCGCTCTTGGCCGTGATAAGTGATTTATGAAAGGCGACAAAAATCACGGCACGCATGTCATACGTTGTTGGCATGTCAAAGAACCCATTTGAATTCAGTAGGCCGTGTTCATAATGGCAAAATAATTCTGGGGATTTTCCGCCAATACAAAGTTCCGTTTTTGTCTACTAGAAAGCGCTATACAGTAGTGTCAAGCAGCTTAGATATCTAGCCTCCTTGACTTTGATAGCGGTCCAAGGAATGAAAACATTCGACATGCAAGCTACCCTCTGGGCGTCAAATAACAAAGCTTGCACCCAGCACACGAGGCCATACGATATTATTATTATTACTAGCAATTGCAGTGGTAGGTTCTTTTACATGTCATAAATCGATGACATGCGCCCGCCGGATTTACTTCCTCTTCGGAGGAAGGCATACTGAATATTTTATCGCTCTTGAAACTCTACGGAGCAATATGACCTGGATGTCGCAGCCCCTAAAATAAGCAACAACAGATTTTCAGACAGATTCCACACACACGGTAAGGCCCTACATGAATCAACAACAACAGCTCATTAAAAGAGGTTGAATTGAACCTCGTAAATTTTTATTGCCCATGAAATGTTCATCCTGCTGGTTTCCATGATGAGTTGAAATCCATTTTGGCGGCAAAGTAAATTATCAACCTTTAAATTCATCTTCTTTAGTGTCTGGTGGAACAGTGGTTCCTACATTTATGGTTCAGAGGGAAGCGCCTTAACCCCCACCCCCCTATCCGCTCGGCTGTTTTTGTGGCTCATCCTTTTAGCGTGAGTGATGGTATTAAGATGTTGCACCTAAATACATAGCCGTGAGCAACGACGTCTTCTACATATTGTTAATATTAATTTGTATGTATCGATAGGAAATTAATCATACCTTGTTCAATTGGGTCCTTATTGACAATCAAATCTAATAAATCCCCCAGGGGCACACATCTAGTGGGACGTGGGTTGGCGACCACGGGACCCCAGCTGAGTTCGGCATTGCTTCCACTTACTTGTACCGAGCTCCTCTCTGTCATCTTTGTTATCGACCCCCCTTGGTCAACTCTCGTTCTTTTCAGACCCCGACGGTATTAGTTTATCCGAGGCCTAGGTAGTCTTTCACTTTCCCGCTTTAATTGGCCCTTGCCTCATATTTCCTGATCCCTCGTTTTTCGAGGAGTCAGACCTCTTCTGTTCTCTTCATACCTCATGGCTCCTGATAAAGGCCCTCAAGGAGGCAGGGTGTGTGTAGCCCCACAATTTGTGGTGCACCCTCGATAGTGGTACTCCCTCAAGGGTTCACGGATGGTGAGTTCGGGAGTTGGAGACCCCGAGGGATTCCTGAGCTGGATTCGGTTTCTTCCCCTTTTTCTATAACCTCTGGTGCTGACCCTCTCCTCTTTCCCTTTCCTATCTGCCTCTCATGCCTCTCCTTCCTTCCAAGTCCCTCAAGCCTCATTCTTCGAGGGTTGAGGGCATTTATTTTCTTCCTGTCTTTTATTTGCCTTATTCTTTATTTGTTTACCATATCTTCTGCTAGTTTGTAAGTCTGTTGTTAGTGGGCTATTAGTTATAGTTTGCATTACATTCTCATCTTTTCCATCACCCGAACCGTTAGGCGCCGATAACCTAGATGTTAGGCCCATTAAAACAGCAAGTATAATCATCATCATCATCATCATCATCATCATCATCAAATCTAATTAAATTCTAACTGGTATAAAGAAATTTATTTTCCACCAATAAATGAAAAACGTTAATTAATTACACAGTATAGTGCTAGTTTCGACCACATTGTAGTCTTCTTCAGATAGGTGCTTATAAGTAATTATATTATCATACATACATGCGAGCAGTAGATAATCCAAGACTCTTAAATATTCTTCTCTTCTTCTTCTACTACTTCTCCTCAACCGCTACGTTGGTAGGTAACATGTATGTCTTCCAAAACACCTCCTTTCTCTGGCCTGTAGTTTCAAATGGCAATAAGTGTGCTTGCCTTTGATGCTGTCTATAAATTGAGTTCTTGGTCTTCCTCGACTCCTCTTTCCTTCTAGCTTCCCTTCCAACATAATTCTGTTCGACTTATTCTATGGATACATGCGACATTAGCGCCCGGGTGGAGCAGATAGAAAGAAGAAAGAGACAGCAGGGAATAATGGAAATTGATTGTGTTTTAACGCTCTCCTTATGGGGGAATTAACGATAATAATAATAATGATAATCATAATAATAATCTAATCTAATCTATTGTTGTATTTGCTTTCTTAGCATTTTATAGGATTAATGTAATTTTGCTTGCATTTATCTACATTTCTAGAAAATTACACTTCCTAATTTAATAGGTATAATTAGTAAAACTTAGAACATTATCTTTCTCTTAGAAGTTTTACTAACTATACCTATTAAATTAGGAAGTGTAACTTTCTAGAAATGTTGATAAATGCAAGCAAAATTACATTAATCCTATTAAAAATGTTAAGGAAACAAATAAAACAATAGATTAGATTATATTATTATTAATATTATCATTATTATTATTATTATCGTTAACTCCCAAATAAGGAGAGCGTTAAAACACAAACAATTTCCATGTTTTCTTTCTATCTCTGTCTTCTCTCTTCCCAAAAACCTCTCATATATTCACTGTGCTTCCTCTTTCTCTCTTCTGTCCACTTATTTCCTGTTTATTTTTAGCCTATTCTCAATTTTGAAAAAAAAAAAAATAGGCTCATGAGATCACCTTGTGTCCGTGTGTGTGTTTCCCCTAATAACTTCTAAGCGACTCGAGCTATTTCAAAAAATCTCGGTAAGTTCATAGCACTATTCCGGACGACTCCGATCATGTCCTTCAAATTTTGTTACGTCTCACCAATCCAACATGGCGGCTGTGCGAAATATTTCACCAGCATTCAATATATCCGAAACTATTACCGATATCACCCTGGAATTTTTTACGGCGATAAAGGGAACAACTAAAAGTTCACATATGTGACTTTTATAAAACTGGTAACTACAAAACCAACATGGCGGCCACGCGAATTTGCGACTTTTAAATAGACGTTTCTCGCTATTGAATCAACCAAACGCAATAAAACGTGGTACAGTATATGTTTATACACATTGTAATGCACCGACATCGAACTTCCTTCAATTGTTTACATAACCACCAGATGGCGGATGTGCGAAATATTTCACCGGCATTCTATATCTCTGAAACTATTAGCGGTATCATCCTGAAATTTTGTAACGAGATAAAGGGCACCACTGGAAGTTCATCTATAAGACTTTCAGAAACCGGTTAACTACAAAACGAACATGGCGGCCAAGCGAAGTTAAAAATTTTAAATAGAACTTTCTAGCGATTTAATGTTCCAAACGCAATGAAATATGGTACAGGACATGTTTATACACATAGTAATGCACTGGTATCTAATTTAGTTCAATTGTTTACATAACTTCAAGATGGCGGCTGTGCGAATTTTAAAATTATTTTTTTATTTCTCGTGTGCGATCGAAGTGAGAGTTTGAATAATGAACCTAAGTAATAATTGTCCTTTAATGGTACATAACTCTATGGCCTATACTTTAAACAATCCAACATGGCGACCATCCGAAATATTTAGACGGCTCTGAATATCTGCGAATCTATTATAGCAAACTGATTTTTTATGCTCATATGGGCTATGAACTTAAGTTCACCTATAGGAATTTAAATAACCTGGTGATCACAAATCCAACATGGCGGCGACGCGAAGTATAAATATTCACATGGATGTTTCTCGCAATTTAACCATCCGAGTGCAGTGAAACTAGGTACAGTAAATCCTTATACGAATGTTAATCCACTGGCATCTAATTTATTTCAATTGTTTCCATAACCACAAGATGGCAGCTGTGCGAAATGTAAAAATCTCCTTGTTACTTGTTGTGTCCTAATCATGCGATTGAAGTTTGAATGCTACACGTACACAATAATCATCATGTAACAGTACATAACTTTAAGACCTACATATACACAATCCAACATGGCGACCATCCAAAATATTTAGTCGGTTCTCAATATCTACGAATCTATTACAGCAATTAAACTGACATTTTGTATGTTGATGGTGTCAGTTAACATAAGTAGGATATATGAAAATAGGCTGTATAGTTCTTCACGGAACTACTTGTTTCTCTTTGGGCGTTTGCTCAAAATTCTGTTTTCTGATTTTTTTCTCTGTATATTTTCCTGTCTGCCATGTTTTCTGTAGAGATGTTTAGTTTCTTCAGGTCTTCCACGATTTCTTTTACCCAATTGGTTTTCAAAGTACCATTCATAACTACGAGTATATTAAAAATCTTCTTAGTCAATGTGTCTTCGTTCATCCTATATATGTGTCCATACAATTTTGCCCTTCTTTTCCTGATGTTTGTAATCCTCTCTGTCTGTGTGTATAGTTCTATTGTCGGTTTATTGTTCTTGACTTTCATTGTGAGAGTAAGGTTGAGAATCGGTTTGGTGTGCCTGTCATTGTTCATTCTGAGAATGTTGCCTTCGATCTTTAATCGTCTTCTCCTGACGGTATCAGTGATCTTTTTAGAATGCTGATAATGATCCTAAGATTTCCGCTTCTCCCAGATTTCTTGTCTGCATATTGCACCAGGATTTTCCTCAATATGCTCCTCTCATGTTACGCTATGTCTTTAATAAGAGATCTGCCTGTAATTATCAAGGTTTCTTAGGAGATTTATTTATTTATGTATTTACTTATATTTTTTTTGGTTCCGTTTGGGCCGGCTGTGGACGCGTGGTTCTTATCTCTGGCAGCTTTCCTCCTAGCCCAGTATTCCTTCATTCTGGCACTGTGAATGTCCTTCCGCTCCTGAGTCCATTTCACACCTACTCCTGGACGCACTGCTTTTGCTGTTAGTGACTGGAGAGAGTCTGATGTTCTGACTAAAGTCCTGTATTTATTCCTGTCATAGATGTTACTGGGGTCAATATCCAATTGTTCAAGGTCTTTCCTAACTAGTTTCGACCAGTTGGCGTTATTTGCTTTCCCTCTAGAGACAGTGCTAAAAATTCTGGAGGTGAGCCGCTGATTATCCATTCTCACAATATGACCATAGAAGATCAGCCTCCTCTTCCTCATGGCTGTTGTAATGCTCTCCACTTGTTCATAGAGTTCATTGTTGTGCCTGATCCTATACTTGCCTTCCTCTTTAATAGGGCCCATGATTTTTCGCAGAATCTTCCGGTCCTTCAGCCCCAATTTCCGGAGTTGTCCTTTTCTGACCATATTTAGGCATTCTGAGGCATATAGTACTGATGGTCTCACTACAGTACTGTAGTGTCTGAGTTTGAAATTCATTGAGAGGGATTTGCATTTGTACATATTCGTGCATAGGTGGTAGACTCTCTCCAGTTTGATGCATCTGTCGTTCATGGCCAGGTCTTCATTGATGTTTGGGGTTATCCATTCTCCTAGGTATTTGAAGGAGTTAGTCCTTTGTACTACTTTGTTCCCCAGTGGGATTGACTCGGGCGTATCTCTGATGTTGCTGATAAACTGTGTTTTGTTGATGGCGATCTTTAAGACTACTTCAGCTGCTACAGTGTATAGTTCAGAGAGGATAGTTGATGGTTAGCTTCCTACACACTGGACGCTAGGAGTGCAAGGTCGTCTGCAAAGGCTAAACAGGGGACTGTTAACTTGTCTTTCTTGTAGCCTATTCTTAATCCAGAATCATCCTTCAGAGTTTTTGTCCACTCACGAATTACTTTTTCTAGTAGGCAATTGAAGAGGATCGGAGACAAGCCATCCCCTTGTCTAACACCAGTTCTGACCTCGAAGCTCTTGGACAGTTCCCCTCTGAATTTGACTTTGACTGTGGTGTTGGTGAGAGTTGCTTTCACTCGATTCAGGGTCTTTTTATCTAGCCACAATTCAGCCAGCGTCTCAAAGAGTGACTCTCTATCTACTGAGTCGTAGGCATTTTGGAAGTCAACGAAAATTGCAACATAAGGTGAGGCACTTAGTTTTTTGTAAGTGAGAATGGTTTTGAGATTCAGAATCTGTTCGATGCATGACCTTGACTTTCGAAACCCAGCTTGGTACTCTCCAATGCAGGAATCCAGTTGAACCTCTACTCTTTTGAGCAATACTTTGGAGAATATCTTGTATGTCACTGATACCAGGGAAATCCCTCTGTAGTTGTTGAGATCTGATTTGTCACCTTTTTTATGTAGTGGGTGAATGATAGCTGAGGTCCAGTCACTAGGTAATTGTCCTGTCAACCAGACGTTAGATATGATGTCATGGATACTCTGTATTGACTCCTCGTCAGCATACTTCCAGAGCTCTGCAATGATCCCATCTTCGCCTGCTGCTTTATTGGACTTTAATTCGGAAATGACTTTCTGGATCTCTTCCTTTGTTGGAGGGAAAGAGTGTGGCTTAGCAACGTTCTTAGGTTCAAAAGGTAGCTTTTCCATGGGTTTCTCGGAGTTAAGAAGGTCGCTGAAATACTCTGCTAAGGCTGTGGTGCACTCCTTATTTTTCAGTTTCAGATCTCCATCAGCTCCCCGAAGGTGAAGTGTAGGAGCTGAATAGGGTGTTATTTGTGATTTAAAAGCCTGGTAGAAGTCTCTAGTGTTGTTCCGATGGAAATCCCTCTCTGCCTGGTCAATGATATCCTTATTATACTGCCTCTTGCTTGTTCTGATAATTTTGGCAGTAATTTTCCGAATTTCTAAGAAATTATCATGATTGTCCACACTTTTATTACGATTCCATTTCAGCCATGCATGTTTTCTCTCTTCTATTGCCTTGTCACATGTAGCTGTCCACCACGGATGTTTATTCTTTCTGACTGCCGGGATGGTTATTGTCGCTGCATCTAATAGTGCCTTCTGTAGTTGGGGCCAGTTCTTCTTTTCCTTGTTCTTAGCTTGGGTCTTGGTGAAGTCATCGCTGTCTCTCAGCTTCGATGGATTGAACCTTGGAATTCGCGACTTGATACAATGGATTCCTCTGCTTGTTTAACGAGGGATGAAATGGTTTTGATCAAAGAAAGATAATGATCCGAGTCAATGTTCGCACTTCTCAATACTTTGACATTTAATATTTCCTGGCTGTTCCTTCTACTAATGGCTACATGATCTAGTTGGAATTCCCCAAGCATGGGGTTAGGACATCTCCACGTCATAGCTTTTCTAGGAAGGCGTTTGAAAGCTGTAGATTTGAGGACTAAGTTGTAATTTCAGCACAGGTCAATCAGTCTTTCTCCATTCCTGTTGGTCCTCTTGTGTGCTGGATATTCTCCTACTACCGGTATGGCCTGAAATTTCCGTTCTCTACCAATCTGAGCATTAAAGTCCCCCATTAAAATAGTTACATGGTGCTTTGGAATCCGGTCCATTGTCTCTTCGAGTACCCTCCAGAAGTTTTCCACACTCTCAATATCTTTCCTATTGGTATCATTAGTAGGTGCATGAAAATTAACAATTGTGTATGCTTTGTTGAGAGTTCTGAAGGCTATGGTGGACGTTCTGCGATTTGGAGATGAAAAGGAGATGATGGAGTTGATCATTTTGTTGTTGACTATGAAGCCTGTGCCCAAGTGAGGCACATTCTTCATCACTCTTTCACCTGGCTGCCCTTTGTAGATCCTGTATCCCTGTGATTCGATTGGCTCGTCATCCAAGAATCTGATCTCTTGTAGGGCAATTATCAGAATATTGTGCTCATTTAAAACATCTAATGTATGTTTCAGTTTTCCTGTCTCAAGGAGGGAGTTGATGTTGATGGTTGCCAAATATTTAATACGTTTCTTTGTTTCACATGAGAGTGCAAGCTCCCCAGACTCCGAAGGCTTGCTTGCCCCACCAAAGGCAGGGGTGGATTTTCTAAATGTTGTACCACCTGGGGTAGTTTTACCGTTAGTCGTTTTCTTCATGTTGCAAGAGTTAAGAAAAAGTGTATAGGGGGGTTACCCGCAGGTAACGAATTGTTAACTATCAAGGTTGTAAGCCTTGAAGCCCCCAGCACTGATCGGTTCATTGACCCAGCTTCCCACTGGGATTGATTACCCAACCTTCCACTGGGTAGCTCAGGTTAACAGGGACACCTCTTGTAGGTTATGTGCTGCAGTTGGAGTGAAAGAGGCTAGTTGGATTCTCTTGCTGAATCCAATATGTTATGTTGCAGATGTCTGGCAACGACGCATTTCACTCCCATTTGCCCGGAGGCACAAGGACTCCCCCCAGGTTAATTCCTGGAGCCTATTTATTTATTTATTTGTTTATTTATTTATTACACCATCAAGAAAAGGAAATAAAAATTCATGGGACACGTACTCAGACATGACACTCTCCTCCAGGTCATTTTTGAAGGAAGAATTTTGGGGAAGAAACCAAGGGGACGACCAAGACATTCGTATCTCAAGAACATTGTCAAGGAAATGGAATGTGAATCGTATGTCAATATGAAGAGAACTGCTGAAGACCGTAAGAAATGGCTGCAACGACAAGGCTTTTAGCCTTTAGAAGCTGATGATGATTTATTTATTGTATTTATTTAATCTTTCGTCCATTGATTGATTTATTTATTTATTTACTTATTTATTTCTCACAGGTTTTCCCTGATAAGATTCCAATAGCCGGCTACAAGTAGTGTTGTTAGATGTACTGTGGTCTATTCACTACACCATTTCATTCACTGCTAGCACACAGTACAGCACATACCCAAAATCATCGTCGACGTCCGCGATCCACTCAGGTTCCTCTCAGGTTCACGGAGCTTAGACCCGAGCAGTATTTGTTCGTACAACCTGTTGGCACCCTAAGCTCAGCTAAGGAGTTGAGGATCTTCCAATGAATCTCCTCTTGTGCTCCTATAATCTCTGGGACTATAACGACCTGCATCCACAGTCTCTTTTTGCTCCTCAGCTAGTGGTGAATATTTTCCAATCTTCTCTCTTTGTTTCCTTAATTAGTCAACGATTGTAACTGAGCAAAATGTTCACCTGTTTGGTTAGCCAGAAGGGTGGAAGTTACATGGGCGTGGCACTATCTTTCCTCATACCTTTCCAAAAATACACCACTTGACAGTTACCGTTCTGTTATTATCCGAGTGTAAGTGAAAGTGAATGATATTTTGTTTACTTGTATTGCTGATTTAAGTTAAACTTTAGTTAGAAACTGTAGTTCATAAAAATGTATACAATATCGTGGAATAGAAACGGTTAGCTGATTTCCCGAAGAAAACTGGACTTTATAATTTAATACCAACAAAATTGTTAATTTTAGAGCATTTGTACATTGCTAAGTGTAAATACAGCGTATCAAATACTAAGGAAACTAAACACGAAACAAGAAATAGATGGGAGTTATTGACGGGACGAGATATTAGATTGCATTAATTATGTGGCATAAAATCACGGCTCGCATGTCATAGGTTGTTGGCATGTTAAGGAACCCATTTGAATTCAGTAGGCCGTGTTCATAACGGCAAAACTAATCTCGGGAATTTCCGCCAACACAAGACTTTCTACTTTCTCTACTAGAAAGCGCTCTAGTGTCAAGGAGCTTAGATATTTAACCTCCTTGACTTTCATAGCGTTCCAAGGAACAACAAAATTCGACATGCAAGCTGCCCTTTGAGTGTCAAATAACAAAGCTTGCACCCGGCACCCGAGGCCATACGATATTGTTTTCTTCTCCTTCTTTCTTCGAATGAGCCAAGTATGGACTACGAAGGTTAACCAAAATAGTTTCCAGGTTGATGAGTTGAGATTGGTTTCACGTTCATAAGAGTCGTCTTCCTAGCCCAAATCTCCTTCATTTTCTGACTTTGTAGTAGTTTAGCTGCTTCTGACCTCTTTGGTCTCTACCCTTTCTTTAGTTTAATCTGTGGGTCTTCTTTTCACATTTTCCGGAAAGCTTGTCTGACTTGGATAACGGATTCAGAGATGTTAAAGCTTTGCAGATCTTGTTTAACTTGCTGGTACCACAGTGATGTTGTTTTCTTGCAGGAAACACTGGCCAATCTTGATTCGTTCAATAGATGATTGTGCCCATTAGAGGTTCTTGCTTTAGGTACAGATCATCGTTGGGCCTGTGATACCTTTCTCCATTTATGATCCTTGGGCCCAAGATCTCCCTCAAGATAAGTCTTTCCTTGACCTCTAGTTTCTGTATAAGTTTCGCCCCTTTGATGGTTATGGTTTCAGCTGCATGGAGGACCTCGGGCCTGATTGCAGCGTTATAGTGCCTTAATTTCGCATTGATGGATATGGATTTCTTCTGGTAAACTTTTCTGCATCGATTGTAATATGCAATATTCAGTTTCAGAATTCTTTCTTTAAATGGTTTAATGTTCTTGAGGTCTTCACTGATCCATTCCCCCAAATATTTAAAATCTCCGACTTTAAAAGGATCCTGATGTTGAGAAGAAGGTATTCTGGTGCAGATTTGTCATTTGTCATGAACATTGTTTTATTATGTTCCATTTTGTCTGTTCCCTCACCCCAAAATTTAGTTTGACTCAGCTCATCCCCCACCTCAGAAGGAAAACCTAGTTACTCCATTGGCTGAATTTGTCTGATGATCTGTGTTTCTATGGTGAATATAACTGGATTAAGGCCTAGGAATAGGGCCAGTATCCTGGAACCAACCCGCCATTTTCCCGGAGGAATTGCAGACAAACCCATGGATAGAGCATGTTCAGGATGACCACTGTTAACACCGGGATTTGAACATTTGATGTCCAGATTTCTAATTCCTCCCATTTCAGTCATGGTGCGTGACATCATGTCCAATCCATTGCAACATTGTAGATATTAAAATAAATTGTTCTTTTTTTCAGATGCTTAGTACAGAGTACTCAGTGCTGCGCGAGCGCCGCATAACGGCAAAGTGTCTGGCGAGAGACAGGCGCGCAACGCGGGCGAGCGGGCAAGCGAGGGTTTCCGTTACATACAAACTAAACTCTCTGTACTTTGGTATTTATCAGTAACAGTTGCCACACTGTTTACGTTTTCGCCGTGATTTTTGTTTTGGAAGGGCAGAGATGGCTTGTGGGTTTTGTAGCGTTTTGTAGAGATATTCTGTCTTGTATATTTGGATATGATGATGCTCGCTTGACGAGCGAAACATCTCATCTTATAGTATTCTCCCAATCCTGTGGTCCATAACAATTACATACTTCTATAGAATTAATTTAAATTCCCGGCGAAGTTCTAGACAATTTAGTGAACATTTTCTTTTCTATAATAATTCGAAGTTCTATTACTCGAATATTTCGATAAATAGTATGATATGTTTTCCCCAGACATAAAATAAGTGTCTTTAACCCATTAGCCTATAGGGCAGGATAATATTTAAGATATTTCATTTGCATTTATTTTAATTTCATTTGATTTTTTTAGTTTTATTAATTGTTGTTAATTTTAATTTTTGTTTTCTTTAACATTTTAATGTTCATATTAGTAGTGGTTTTGTGCCGGTTCTACACCCTCCTCCTCCTCCCCTCCTCACAAGATGGCCGCCGCGCGATATCTCTTGAACGCATGGTCGGATGTTGACGAATGAGGTGTCATTGAACTCGGGCTAACACCCCCTTTCCAATGGACAATATATTTCCACCCCAAAAATAAAACCTACCCCTACTAGGGGGTGAAATTGTATTTTTTTTAGAAAATCTCTTTTTCCAATTGCAACATGTGAGAGTTGGAATGCCGATATGGATTTAAACGTTGTTCTACATAAAGTGCATGTGTTCGGTGGATAGCCACTATGAATTAACATGCTTGTTTTTTGTTTTTTATGCATGCCAACTCATGGCTTTTGTAAGAGGGTGGGGGAGTGGATCCCTGTGGATGGGTTATTGTTGACAGGTCTTTGTTGGCAGGTCATTGATGACAGGTCCTTGTGGACGAGTCCTTGTGGACAGGTCCTTGTGGACGAGTCCTTGTGGACAGGTCCTTGTGGACAAGTCCTTGTGGACAAGTCCTTGTGGACGAGTCCTTGTCCCTTTGGACTGATCCCTTTGGACCGGTCCCTTTGGCCTGGTCCCTATGGACTGGCTCATGAATTTATTTAAATTATGTCAAAGGGCCTAACTACATTTGTGTGTGTTGAACTGACGTTGTTCACCAACCCCCACTACTATAATGTGATAATGATATGAAAGGAAAGAGATGAAATACATGTGAACACGTGTGAGATGTCATTATTAGCATTCTCCTTGTGAAACAAGTCACATCCTGTTTTGATTCATACGTGAGAAAATGCGAGTTCATGTGTAATATGATCTAACACACAGGTGTTCACCTGTACACGCGCACGATAAGAGCTAACAAGTCACAACCTGTTTTGACAGTGGTGGGAAGTGAAGGGGGGGGGAGAGGGGCGGGGGAGTTGATGTAAGAGAGAACACAGGTGAAGAGAGAAAGAAATATGTATTGCTCATAATACATGTGGAGCTGAGGACTGTACATAGGACTGTAGGTTAAGTACAACATGAGTGAATAAATAAATACAAGACACACAGGTTCACACAACATGTAATTTATTAATCCAAGAATTAAAGGCTGAGCTAAATCCCAACCATTTTACATAAAAGTTATTTCATTTTTGTTTCAACACTTTTTCCACAAGGTAATGTTTAGGAAACGCTGTCTTTTGGAGTTCTTGGAGATAAAACCTGCCTTTTATGGGTTGATGGTTGAGGTCCTCGAGTAAATAGGTGACTGGACTGTTCAGGTTGACTTGACGAATTCGAAATAGTTCAGTCCCCCAATTTGGTGTGTAGCCCTTGTCGAAAACGGACTTGAATTTGCTCACACGAACATGGTCCCCAATGTTAAGGCGATGACGTTTAGGGTCTGCTGTTTTTATGGGGTTAAACAGTTTATCCAGTTGTAGAATATTTTTGGTCACAAGTCGTGGCTTGGTCCCAATGGTTCTGTGTATGGTGTCATTGTAACGTGACACTAGCTCAGGTAACAAGTCCAACCAGCGATAAGTGCCCTGAGCGGTAAACGCATTCCACATATGGGTTTTCAATGTTCGGTTGAACCGCTCGACCACGCTGGCTTTGAGATTGCTGTACGTGGTGTAATGGTGAATATCCTTAGATTTGAGAAAACTGGAGAAATCCTTGTTGAAATTTTTTTTCCCTGGTCGGTTTGTAGCAGCTGAGGTTGACGTTTAGATTGTTGAATAATATGTTGAAAGGCTTTGGTGACTAGCGGACTAGACTTGCGACGCACAGGTTCAACAAACGCCATTTTGGAATAAACATCAATGACCGTCAACATATAGCGTACACCATCGTTAACGTTAGCATAGGGAATCATTTCAACCAAGTCTGCTTGCCAAAGTTCATCCACACCTTGTGAAATCACCTTGAGTCGCTGATAGTGACGTCTAGCTGGACGATGCAACTCAAGAGCAATACCCATTTTAATGGGTGAGGGCTTAAACAATAATTTTGGCATTTCGAAGTTCTTCCTCAATTTATTGAATTTCCCAATCGTGACCAGTATGGCCGGCTTGACGTGAAGCATGCAACAGCTGTAGTCGCTGGACGAGTTTATTTGGATTGTGCCAGTAGGTAACATCCACAAGGGGTTTTAATGGTTTAAATGTCACTCCTGAAGCGGACACTTTACGACGACCACTTTGACTAGTGGGGAACATTTTTGCAATGATGGTTTTATATTTTTGGGATATATTAGCATTCACTTGTTGAGTGGGATCATACTGTCTTTTGTGAGCATGGGTATCCAATAAAATGGATTTATATTTACTAAGGTCCTCTGACGTATAATCTTGAGATGAGGGAGTCCGAGAGAATAGTAGCTTTAACAGTCCTGGTGTTAATTTATAGTTGATCTTTTTAATGACAGCTTTAGTACGACTAAATTGAATCGATGAATCACCAATTTTAAAACTATCATTCTCATAGCGAATGCCATATGTGGTATCTGTGTTTCCGACAAATAGATTGGTGAAATAGGGTTCTAGTGTTGATCCATAATATTTTATTAAAATGTTTTTCAGTTGAGCTTTATGTTGAGGGGTGGCCAAGAGTTGTGAAAATGGAGACGATCTGGAAGGGCAAGGGGTTTCAACCATGGCCAAGGATTTCCTTTTTCTTAAAAACTCTGCAAGGGGTGATGCCTTTTTTTGAGGCGTAAACACTTGTTCCTCATTATCCTCAACTTCGCTAACACTAGTTAAATCTTCCTGTTCCTCTTCATCTTCCTCTCTCTCTTCCTCAGAGTCCTCGTGGTGCGTCTGACTGGCTTGTGAAACGGTAGGTAGCGTTTCAGATGGCTTGGAAGAGGGTTTCAACATAGCTTTTAGCGGAGGTGCTAAATGTTGTTGAATAAACAAAGCATGATCCGCACGCGATCGTTTCAATTGACGAAACTTTTGGCGAATAGTATTTTTTGCTCTAATAATATGCTTTTTCAATTGACTCTCTGCTAACGCCGTGATGTCGTGACAAATGACTTGAGAGGGAATGATACAGTGCCTTAAATAGCAATAAAATGATCAAACCCTAAGCGCTACAGCCCTTGGTTGAGTTCACTTTGTTTGTCAATCACTAAACAGGCATGACGTTGTGTGTTCCAGCACTTGCCACACAATTCTGTAAACATTTGAAAGGTCATATCTGGATTCACATGTTCATTATAAATGTAACGACTGTTCCTCTCGTCCTGGCGAAATAAAACAATGACATTGGCATTGTCACGAATCAACTGTTTGGACATTTTAGAATACGTTTGTCCAAGATAGAAGCAATCGATATGTTTGTGTCGGCCCATGCTGAAATAGCTTTGAATGATACCTTGTCGTTCAGTGGATACATCATCGAAAATCATGAGTGAATCAGGCTTTACCTCATCCGGTGAAATAACATTTTCTTGCGTGGAAAATGTAAAATACCCCATATTCTCATTTTTAGCCTATTTTCAATTTTGAAAAAATAGGCTTATGAGATCACCTTTTGTCCGTGTGTGTGTGCGTGTGTGTGCGTGTGTGTGTGTGTGTGTGCGTGTGTGTGTGATTCGTGTGTGTGTCCCCCCCCTAATAAAATCGAAACGGCTGGAGAGATTTCAATGAAACTCAAGAAGTTCATAGCACTATTCCCGGCGACCTCGACCGCGCCCTTCAAATTTTGTTACGGCTCACCAATCCAATATGGCGGCTGTGCGAAGTATTTCACTAGCATTCAATATCTCCGAAACTATTACCGATATCGCCCTGAAATTGTGTACGGTGATAAAGGGCACTACTAGAAGTTCACCTATGAGACTTTCAAAAACCTGTTGACTACAAAACCAACATGGCGGCCAAGCGCAGTTGAGACATTTAAATAGACTTTTCTCGCGATTTAAATATCTAAATGTAATGAAACTGGGTACAGCAAATGTATATCCACATTGTAATGCACTGGAGTCTAATTTAGTTCAATTGTTTACATAACCTCAAAATGGCGGCTGTGCAAAATATTTCACTGACATTCTATATCTCCGAAACTATTACAGATATCACCCTGCAATTTTGTACGGTGATAAAGGGTACTGATACAGGTATATCTATGTATATTTCATAAACCTGCAAAGTACGAAACGAACATGGCGACCAAGCGAATTTAAAATATTTTAATAGACTTTTCTCGTGATTTAACTCTCTGAGCGCAGTGAAATGTGGTACAGTAATTGATTTTGCAGATTGCAATGCACTGCCAACTAATTTAATTCAATTGCTTACATAACCTCAAGATGGCGGCTGTGCGAAATTTTAAAATTAAGTTTTAATTTCTTGTGTCGCAATCATGCGATCGAAGTGAAAGTTTGAATAATGAACCTAGGCAATAATTGTCCTTGAATGGTACATAACTCTATGGCCAATACACATAACACTCCTAAATGGTGAGCTCCCGAAATATTTAGACGGTTCTCAATATCTATGAATCTTTTACAGCAACCAAACTGAATTTTTTTATGTTCATAGAGACTATGAACATATGTTCACCTATAGGACTTTCAGGAACCTGGTGAGCACAGATCCAACATGGCGGCGACGCGAAGTATAACTATTTAAATGGACGTTTCTCGCGAATTAACTATCCGAGTGCCGTGAAACGTTGCACGTTAAATGCTTATACAAATGTTGATCCACTGGCATCTAATTTATTTCAATGGTTTGCATTATCACAAGATGGCTGCTGTGCGTAATTTTAAAATCTCGTTTTTACTTCTTGTTGTCTAATCATGCGATTGAAGTTTGAATACCACACGTACACAATAATCTTAATGTAATAGTACAAAAATAAAAATCCAACCTGGCGACCATCTGAAATATTTAGACGGTTCTCAATATCTTCGAATCTGTTACAGCAATTAAACTGAAATTTTGTATGTTGATTGTGGCAGTTAACATAAGTAGGATATATGAAAATAGGCTGTATAGTTCTTCACGGAACTACTTGTTTAATCCAGACATGACTTGATCCAGAAACACGTAGAGGGGTTGGTAGAGAGATTTTGCGAAAATATAAATATTTTGAAAACACAGACCATTGGGCGCTGTAATAAGTGTCAGCAAAAGATTGGTCTTTCCACAGCCGGAAGGTCCCACAATGATGCAGCGAATGGAAGATGGAAACAGTGAACCATGGCGTTGTTCATGTGATGTGGGGCAGAGATGGGAAACCATGTCCCTCACGGGGAATGACTCTTGCTGCTTAATTAGCTTCATTTCAACTAAGGCTTAGAGAGGCTAGCAGGCTGTCTATATACATCGCACCGAGCCTTGTCATATAAACAGTAGACTCGTACTACAGGTTGACGAAGGATGTCTTTGGACGTGCGTTGATGGTCAAAGCTAGGTCTGTTCCCATACATGATCCTAAACAAGAAACAGATCCTGCTTATAAACACTATGTGGATAGGTCAGTAGTGCCACGCACAAAACAAGGAGATTATGACTTTAAAGGAAAGCGGTTAACTCATGTAAAACATCCTCAAGTGTCTACAGACGTTACTACAAAAAAGTATGTGGATAACAAGGTGTATGAGTTTTATGATAATGTGCCTCAGCTTACGGTGGATGGCTATAGCGCTAATCATCACTGCATTATTCACGTGGAAGACCCACAAGAAGATAATGATGTCTGTACCAAGCGATACGTGACCAATGAAATGAAAAGGCTTTATAAATTTATCCCATCTGTATTTTTAGTGCATCTGACAAATGTAAAACCTGTGAATGAGAGAAACCATATACCGCTAGTTCATGACCAGCACTTGACCTATGTGCTTGCTTCAGGTTTAAGCCACTATCGACTACATTATAATAGAACCATTCACATCAAATATGCCATACCTGATGAGAACCATTTACAAATAGAGATAAATGGTCATAGGATGTTGGTCCATAACCATGAAATGGTCAATGCAGGAGACGAATTATCCTTTCATCTCCTGTTGACATGGAATGAAAAGCAAGCTGGAAAAACCATAAATGATTTCCCACTTTATGTAGAATTGGAATATACAGCCATGAAATAACAATCTAATGTTAGTTGTGACTTAAACTTTCTTGTGAAAGGTTGTTGGTCATCATCATAGTGAAACAAAGATATGTGGTGAGAAAGACAAAAAATATGAGCCTGTCCTTGGCAAAGCCTGGGCTTATGACATTCGTGGACAAGCCCTTGCGAAAGAAAAAAAGAAAAAATAATGTGTTGACCATAAGGAAAGCTCTTCGAGTAGCACAGAGACATGTTATTCCAAAACGTCAGCGACAGGGTTCAAAACAAGGGCGAGTGATCCCCGTCTCCAAACGAGCGGGATTTTTACCTGCATTATTCGCTGGTCTGGCTGCTCTAGGTTCACTTTTAGGCGGCGCCAGTGCAGTGGCAAAAACCATTAAAGCCGTGCAACAGGGCAAGCAACAACTCAATGAAAGTCAGCGACACAATGAAACAATAGAGGCCATTGCTATGGGCGCTAGAAATGTCAATTTGAAGCCAGCCTTTTATCAACAAGGATTTGGAATTTCGCCTTTTCGAAATAAAAAAAAACATCTTTAACCTCAGCCATAGCAAGACATGCCCTGACGCATCAGCAAGTGGAAAGCTATGCTAAACAACTGAAGCTTTCTCATTTTCGAGGTGTGTTTATGCGAAACCAATTACCCTCACAACCCGGGAAACATGAATGTGCTGTTGTCAATTTGGATGATCACCGAGGACCTGGAACACATTATGTAGCTTATGTCAAAGAGGGATCTACTGTATGGTACTTTGACAGTTTTGGGAATTTGCCCCCGCCCATGGAACTAGTGGTCAATTTTGGAAACAGGATCAAGATATATTATAATGTGAAACGTGAGCAAACGTTTAACAGCCAACAGTGTGGACGTTTGTGTTTATTTTTTTATATAAGACACAACATAAGCAAAAACGTCAACGGTATGTCGGCGGAAAGTAAGACGTTTACACTGCATGGACGTGGACCTGAAGTGAGTCTAGACTTTTACCCACCTATCGAATTGAGTGAAAAACTATATGGTTTAGGACTTGTTTCTCTTGAAACGTACAATCGAATATACAACATACATGAAAATGTGAACAACAAGTTTTACTATGATGATTCTGTGCTCACCCTGAACTCTGGTGGATACACGATAGATGACATTTATGAACACATTTATGTGGTGTTGATCAATGAATATGGTTTAAAGTCATTTCTCGATGGAACGCGCAAGTTTGAACTTGTAGGAAATACCAACACTCATCGCTGCAGTATTTTTTCTACATTCAAAATTGACTTTAAAACTCACTCCGAGTCCATTGGTCCATTACTAGGATTTAAACCACGTGTGTTAGAGCCCAACAAAAAACATGAATCAGACCATGAAGTGAAATTCATTGAGGACCATCATGTGTCGGTGACGTGTAATATTATTAGTCAAGTGTACACCAATCAAGAACCGTCGCATTCGCTTTATGACTTTATTGTAACATCACCCAATGACTATATTATTCGTGAAAACCCTCCAGTGGTGCTTTTTCATTCTGTGGCTGTCGATGGTATTAGTAATATAACATTAAGACTGATCAATAGAGAGCAACAACTCATTGATCTAGATTCTACCACACCAGTGACTTACAAGTTGGTGCTAAAACCACTATGAAGTTTGTATATAAAGCAACAGCACCGTCTAGGAATGGTGTTAGTTGTTTACCACGTGAATACACGTTAACATCTCAGAACAAGCAGATTTTACAGCATTTGGGTTACCACATTAACCCCCGCGATGAATTCTATTCTAGAGGTAGCGAACCACATCCAGGAGCAACCAGGAGTGGTAAGAATTGATCTGCATTCTTATCAAGCACAAACACCTGGACTCAATAACAATGATGAAATTCAATTTGTTATCAACAACCAAGATATTTACACTCTACCGCATGAAAGTGTTATTCAGATTGAAGGTCGGCTCACCAAAGCTGATGGTTCTACACCCACCACATCCAAGTTAGCCAACCATGCTTTCGCCTTCCTGTTTTCTGAAGTACGTTATGTCATTAACGATATCGTGGTGGATAGCACTCGAAATGTGGGTATTTCCAGTGTCATGAAACTATATCCCTCTTATAGTGAGGAAGAAGCTAAAACACTTTGCATGGCGGGTTGGTGCCCTGACTCGACCAATGACTGGATGGTACACACCGATGGCACCTTCACTGGATATTTACCTCTTAAACTGATTTTAGGCTTTGCTGAAGATCACCAGCGCATTGTGGTCAACGCAAGGCAACTGCCTTATCTAGTGAGAGACAGGAATGATAATAATGCACTCAAGGGAGTCGACAATGCCCCCATTGATTCAAAAATTCAACTACAACGCTTGCTATGGAAAGTGCCTCATGTGACCCTTAACGATAGCAAAAAACTGGACATACTCAAAATGGTAAAGAGAGATATACCTCTACCCATGGAATTTAGAAGCTGGGCACTCCATGAGTACCCGTTATTGCCCACCACCAACACACACAGTTGGTCTATAAAAACAGCCCGCTATACAGAGAGACCTCTCTACATGATTGTGGGTTTTCAAACGAATCGCAAGTATCAACAAACCAAAGATGTCACGCAATTTGATCACCTGCAATTGAGAAATGCACGTCTTTTCCTCAACGGTGCTGTGTTTCCCTATGAAGGACTGGATTTAGATTTTTCAAAAAATAATTTTGCCCCCCTGTACGACTTGTTTTCTAAATTTAGATGGTCGTATTATCAAAAAGAGAATTGTCCAATGTTGTCACCCCAAGCTTTTAAGACAAGGGCGCCACTGATTGTCTTTGACTGTTCCTACTTGGAAGAGTCTGTCAAACCATCCAATATTGACATTCGACTAGATTTTGAAACGCATGACAATGTTCCAGCCAATACCACGGCCTACTGTTTGATTATTCATCACAAACAAGTCAACTATTATCCACTGTCCAACCAAGTGACAAGTGTATAAATAGCAGGTCAACACACATCAAACCACTCAGTCATGTCTTGCTTTCAAGCCTCAAGAGAAGTTACATCCATGAATTTACAATCTGAGGAACAACGTTTCAAGACCTTTGCGACGTGGCCGGTGCCTTTTATAAACCCTCAAGCCTTAGCAGCCGCTGGATTCTACTATTTAAAAAGAAGAGATGAAGTGAAATGTGTGTTTTGTCCCATCATCTTACACCAATGGCAAGAGAGCGATGAACCCATGCAGGAACATCAGCGCTGGTCACCTGCCTGCCCCTACCTGTGCAGAATGGAGGTGGGTAATATACCCTGTCATTCAAGTTACCCCTCACTCATGCCTCTGAGTGATGAAAAAAGTTATGATACGTGTGGACTTTATGGTGCCGGCAGTGCTTCAGTGAGCAGCTCACAGTCAAAAACATCCAGTTTAGAGACATTGGGATATCATCGGTGTTATGGACACTATAAACACAAAAGACTTTTTTGTTGTATGAGATGGTACCGCCTCTATCCTAGAATGAAAAAAAGAATGTAAAACTTGTTATGCTAATAAAATAATGAAATAAAAAAAATTGGTTGTTGTTGTTATATTATTATTTCTTATGCCCCCTGTCATATCCTAACCTCTATAGTGACTACTCCATGTTTTTCTTTTCTTTTACTAGAATGGAATGTAAGTAAATGACATGGGTACACCTTACTGAACAATTGTCTGTCTGTGGTCAGTTGGACTTGATCCAGACAAGAGTGAACATGTTGCGTACACTGATTGTCGACTGTCAAGGGTTTAAAATTGGAGATAACAAATTTATATTTAAAGAAGTGGCCATCATCGATTGTTCCACTTTTTGGATATCACAAGCTACTCATTTGGTGTTTAAACCACCTTATGCGTTTGATTTGTTGTGTGATAAAGACCGTAAACAAACCCAGTGGATTGAAACTCATATGCAACTAGACTGGAAGCAAGGAACCATTTCATATAAGCACCTGGACATGGTCATGAAAGCCCACTTGTCTTCTGCCCATGTAATATTTGTGAAAGGTAGTGAAAAACGTCAATGGCTACAACCATTTTTAGCGCCTTACTGTCAATGTATCGATTTAATGGACATGGGCTGTCCATCGCTGCAAACACTCATGGATCGCTGCCCCTGTGACAATATTACCCATAAAGCCTTGGCACAGGTGTGGCAATTGTTTCATTGGCTATCCACCAATGCCTGCTGGGAGTTGTTAAATAAAATTAAAACTAAAGGTTTACCTGTGGATGACACCAGTGAGATTTCTACAAGCGACGTGTAAACATCAACGTGATACCATGGAGAAAGGGGATGCTACCGATAAAGCGATTGGAAAGTTCTTTGTGTTTAAAAAGAAACTAGACAGTTTTACTAAAGAAGAATTATTGGCTCTTCCAAAATCATTCATTTATTATGTCGCAGCAAATGCAGTGAAAGAAATCTGGCAACATGTACCAAAATCATGGACTCAAGACCCTGTGTTAAGTGAATTGCAACCATGTACGGATTATGATCACCATAAGCAAGTGGCTATGGCAAAAATACCCTCTATGCGACAGTGTGCTACTTGTCAGCTAGTCAAACTGTATCATGGTCATAAAAGTCAGTGTAAAGACTTTGTTTCCTCATACCACGGGAGTAATGAAGAAAAAAAGCAACAACAGCAAACATCATCCACAGAGGAGGAGGAGGAGGAACATCAAACCTTTTTACCATCGATGGAAAAGGATATGCCAGACCTGTACTGGCAATGGCGTCATTAACAAAGTAATTCAATACTTGACTTTCGAAATCTACCTACCAGGTTATTATTTGTGTAGTCCTGGAACTTGTTTTGAAGAACCTTTGCAGCATAGTGATATACCTATTAATCCTTTGGATCAAGCATGCACCTTTCTTATCACCACAGTCAATCTGAATTAAGACGTGTAGCGGATAAAGTATCGTTGAAAAGCCAAACAACTTTTGACATTCTGTGATGTCTCAGTGGGAGAGAGGTTGGCAGTCGTCATTGTGATTAGTGTTATAAAAGGAAAGTTAATAATGAGTGGACGTGGACATTGAAAAGGATTGAGAAATTGGTATTTCTTTGTATTCTATTTTTGTAAAGATCTATTTGTTGTGAAATAAAAACAAGGTTTACAAGATCACAATGTATTTTATTTAAAAAAAATGGTGATAGCCATTTCATTTTTTTTTTTCACACATGAATATTTACAATTTCCACTTTACATTTTTTTACATTCCCCTTGTTTAGTTTAAACATTCTGTACATTTTTGTTGTTGTGAAATAAAAACAAGGTTTACCAGATCACAATGTCTTTTAATTCTAAAAATGGTGATAGTCATTTCTTCATTTTCATTTTTTCACACATGAATATTTACAATTTCCACTTTACATTTTTTTCATTCCCCTTGTTTAGTTCACACATTCTGTACATTTTTTTGTGAAATATAAATAAGGTTCACTAAATCGCTATATCTTTTAATTTTTA
The DNA here is from genome assembly GCA_946902985.2 of Meconema thalassinum. NCBI lineage: Eukaryota > Metazoa > Arthropoda > Insecta > Orthoptera > Tettigoniidae > Meconema > Meconema thalassinum. The sequence continues at coordinate 210,557,241 of OX336396.1, read as the reverse complement.
AAAATGGTGATAGCCATTTCATTTTTTTACACATGAATATTTACAATTTCCACTTTTCATTTTTTACATTCCCTTGTTTAGTTTACACATTCTATACATTTTTGTTGTTGTGAAATAAAAAACAAGGTTTACCAGATTACAATGTCTTTTTAATTTTAAAATGGTGATAGCCATTTCACTTTTTCACACATGGATATTTACAATTTCCACTTTACATTTTTTACATTCCCCTTGTTTAGTTCACACATTCAGTAAATTTTTTAAAATCTTTTTCGTAATATACAAAAGCAAACATTTTACACTAAAATGTATTACTTATCTTATTTTTACTAAACTACTGTAGCCTAACATTATACATTCTACTTACAGTTTTTACAAAAAATATTACAATATAAAACACACTACAAATATTACAATATAGTGATCATTATACTTAAGTAAAGTAATAGTCGTCAATACGACTGTTTCCCCAAGCAAGAGTATTAAATGTGTTGGGTATAATGAATCGTTTGTTGTCTTCATTACTTAAAGCAACTTTGTTCAACAGATTGGTATGTAGCTGATGATTTTTACTTCTAAATACACACATTTTCTTATATAATACAGGTGGGTTACTAACTATACAGTTTTTATAATCACTTATATCTAACTCTTTACTAACAACATTCTTTTTCACTCCTTTTAATTTTTTTACTACTACATCATCAATTGTCATATAGCTGTATGATTTAGATTTTGTGCCTACAAAGGTGTCTATAATAACACCAGCACATTCATCCTTAAATTTCCCAAGAACCTTTTTGTTTACTGGAGGTAAATGGTAAATATTATCCTTGGGGTAGTCACTTGTATCAAACCTATTTAGCTCAGTTTTGATATCCTCGTAAAAATCATCAGTTTTAAACTCATAAATAAAAGAATCTGTGTCTGTGTAGAGTAATTTAGCATTATCAAGATAGTTTTTCTTTACATAATCATAGTGAAATTCATACATAAGTGTTTTTGATAATTCCAGAATGGTGTAACCCACATATATGGGTTTGTTGTAAGTTACTTTAAGACGATTCATTTGTATTACAACTAAATCCTCATGAATAATTGAACAGCTATGAAAGTTAGGCTTGCTTATTAAGTTGCTTGCACCATACCTTTTACCATCATTCTCCCACTTTGTTATCAGCTTTACATCAACTCGTTTATCAACATTCTCCATAGTCTTTCCAAAAACACTATTATTCATGAGTTTATAAAAATCTTTTTCAAACGCGTTTGTTGACTGCGTTCTTAAATTATTGTTTAGATCAATATACGGTTTGAGCCATGCTGACTGATGAAATTGCAATACGCGATGAATTTTAGTTAATTTCAATCCATGCTGTAGACACTGTTTCAAGTTTTGATAATGTATTACATATTTACATTTATCATTTACATTAGCAATTAACATTTTTGTTCGTGATGTGATGTATGGAGATTTCATATTCTCAGGACAAAATGGTAAATCATTATGATCATCATGTAACTCTTTAGGGTACTCAATATTTACCTCTAAAATATATCCTTTATCATCGTTATCATTAAGAGTGTCAACATGTAAGACATCAATTTCAGGTTGTGTCAGCCAGCGAAAATCTTTCAGTGGTAGATATTGACTCATAGCCCAACCATATTGGTTATTTGCATCGAGGTAGACAATATACTTTGACTCTTCACAAGGGTTGTAGCTAGGCATGTATTTATTATTCGCTTTAGAGTACCGTCCACTACATTGACTTAATCCACCTCGAATTGATGATTTTATAAAATTGATCATGTCTATATCAGTCATTAATTCTAAATTTACTTTCGTTTTTTTCAACATTGAACTGAAACTTAACCCAGGAGCAGTGAAATACTGACAAGGATCAAGGTCATAAGTTTTCATACAAACATTCCGAAAATTTTCAAAAACATCTGCTAATAACAACACATCTGTCTTCAAATATATGTCTGAAAATTCTCCTAAAGTTTGAATGTGGAACTGTGCCCATACACGTTGTGCATGTAAATATTCCAGATCACTGATATGACTTGTGTTTAAGGAACTGTAAAATGCATCTTTCGGTGGTAAAGAACACTCCTCAAGACGTTCCACACAGTTAATATATTCATAAGGGAATATGCCCTTTTGACGAATCAAATTAAAATCATCTTCTTTAGGAAAGACACGTTGAATTTCATGAAACTGATCTGATTTTAAATTACTAGCCAGCTTATCAAGACTACTCGGCATAAAGCGGAATGAATCTAAAAATCGCAGTTTAATGTTTTTTTTATTGCTAGTTTTGATGTATTTTGTGAACGATATGTATTGTTCCTTATTATTTGCAATCACATCAATTTTCACATCTGAAGCTCCAAATTCTTTAACGATAAAGTGGTTATCGTATTTGCTACCGTTATGTAGAATGACCGGAATGAATTTACTTACTCTATAATTTAAATTACATTCTTGGTGAGCTGCACCACGATATTTTCCTGTTAAATGGTCATGATCGCGAACCCTGTCTGTATATAAACATTCACCACATATAAAACAATTAGTTTCAGTTTCAAAATTCATTTGCTCTGAGGAAGTTAGTGGCTCCATTGGAATGATCGTATTTAAAATAGAGGATATACGAATGGCAACTTTCTCAAGCCTTTCCATAAAAACTTTAGGTGCATCAGGTCCTCTATAGAGCTCAAACTTATTTAAAGAGTCATCATAACTACATTTAAAATAATATGCAAAGCTAAAAGGTTCATGAATGTGAGTAGTGTTGGTGAAAGGTTGGGCTGGATTCGATGAACATGTATTAAATGGTTTTAGCAAAGCCTGAAAGTCAGCATATATAACAAATGGTACTCGAAGCTGTTTCTCATAATCCTTAAATTTTAGAATGTTATTTTTAGGAGTAGGTAATACCGTACACACATGATTACACCCCCATTTTTGATGTTGAGTTAGTTGGTCCTCTTTCTGGAAATGTAGCAAACAACCATCACACAACCACTTCTTATGTTCTCTTTTTGATAGCTGACTACCGACAAGTCTACTTAAATGTTTTATCCAACAATAGTGGGCGTTTTCACCTTTAGTTATGTATAGTAAATTTACATGAGCATCCTTTTTTTCCTGAGTATAATATAGAGGACCTACTATTCTCTTATTTTCAATTCCATAAACATTAATACTTACATTGTTCAGCTCTTCAAAACGTTGAATGTCTTTTATCGCCATAGGAAATTCCATTTCTTCTAAATCTAACACTGAAGAATAGTGAGGATATGATGACGTTCTATTCTCATGCATCTCTGCCGGATGGAGAGCTGAGGTTACAGCCCATGCAAAACATGCATGGTCACTATTCATAACGTTTACACAAGCTTTCTTCCGTTTAATCCATGCAGGTAAATCAACGTATGATGATGCTCGAAGGGGGTTGTATTTATTCATGTTGGTTTCTAAATAAAGTACTTCAACTAACGCCCAGCCTGACTCCCTTTCCTGGAACTCTTCACTCTTCACGATGATAGCACTTGAAATATTTTGGTATATATCACTAATATTAGTTGATTCGCTAACAATTATGTTTTTTGTATTAAAGGATTTGATATCCGTAATTTCACCTTCGCTCCCAGTTTTTACATAGAGGCCAAAAAGTTCAAAATTCATTTTAATTGTTTTATGCTCTAATAAAACATTTTCTACTAAGCCAAACACAGTAGGTTGAACATTTTTTTAAAATGATTCAATACTTTGAGTTTTTTCTTCACTATAAAGTCTATAACTAGCAATTCGACTTTTAAATGCACTACCAATTTGTTGAACATTTCCAGAATTTCTTTCATGGCAAGTGTTATTTTTATGTTGAATACTGCGTAAATGTCCATGAATGATTGAAGAAGGTATATCAATATTACATACATCACAATGTGTTATTGAAGGTTCACCATTCTTCTTTCTTTTTAATGCACAACTATTTTCACAATCTTGAGAACGTTTACGCTTTTGAGCATTACATTCATTTAAAGGTTCCGTGCTAGTTGTTGGTTTTACAGTTTTTAATTCTTGTTGTTCACCATGCGCTTCAACTATGTGGGATTGATATCGCTTTACAGCAGAAAAACCAAGTTCACAAACTGAACATGAAAATGGTGCTGAACTAACATGCATTAAATTTACATGACGTGCAAGATTATCTTGTCTGTTAAATGTGGTAGCACAATGACTGCACACAAACATTTTAATGTCATGTTTAACATTTGCGTGTCGTTGAAGGTTGTCAGGTCTTGAGAACTGTTTCTTACAGTCACCACACTTGAACATGATGATCCCTTTCGAAATTACCTATAAAAGAAAGAAATCATAAATGTTAATAAATGATAAACAAAAGTACAATATAAATAGTTTAATTACATTCCTGTCAATGGTTATAGCAGGGTATTTAAATCGATCATCTGTGAACTCCTAGCAAGTCTAACTTCATGTAGTTCTAACTGGGGGTTACTATATACCACTGCCACTGACACCTAACGGTGAACATTGGAACATGATAGAGTGATAGAAACCAGTGATCGCCAGTTAAGTGAGCTAAGTGTGACGTCATAACCAATCTTAAAACAAGTCTAAACTTGTAGAACATGTCACGTGATAGAAACCAGCGATCACTAGTTAAGTGAGCTAAGTGTGACGTCATAGCCAGTCTTAAAACAAGTCTAAGCTTGTAGAACATGTCACATATTGGAAACCAGCGATCGCCAGTTAAGTGACTTAAGTGTGACGTCATAGTCAGTCTTAAAACAAGTTTAAACTTGTAAAACATGTCACATGACAAGGTTAAGTTAGGTAAAGTTAAGTGAACTGAGGTTAAGACTTTAAATATTCCCTCTGTCACTGACACCTAGCAATAAACATTCGAACTTAATAGAGTGGTAATGAAAATCTAACCTACAAATTTAGCTTTACACATCATGGTCAAGTAGTTCCAACTTTTTACTGCTAAATATACCATTTTCACTGACATGTAGTGGTGAACATTGGAAAATAATACTCTAGCTGTTTAAAAGTTATTAGAGGGACGCTTACCTTTTTATAATTGATCAACTGCTGTCACTGAATGAACAGATTGTAGGAATCTGGTATCCTACAGGTACCCAATTATCTGTAAACAAATCAATCAATCAATTAATCAATCAATAAATACATTCCAATCAATAACTTCAACATCAATTAGTAATAAAAGACTACAATCCATTAATAATAAGTACTTACCTTGCAAAATAATTTAATGATTTTCTACCAAAACGGCTTTACAACTCTTGAGCAGTAATAGAGCACTGTTCACTCAAAGCGAGTAATAAAGACTGACAGTAGGGAGATATATGACACCTCTCTTATATAAACTCTCATCGCTCGTGTCAGCAGTTTTTTGCAGATCATTGCAATTCCTTTCCCAATACAGCTGAGAGTCCAAAGTACACTAGGAACACCTGTGTGGTATCCAATGACTGCTGTCTTTGCATGATCATCACCCGTTGTCTTAATCAACACACGGGGTTTCAAATTACTGCAGAGTCAGTCATAGCAACAGCAGTGTGCGCTCCCTGCCATGTCAGCAACATGACACAGGAAGGAACACCTGCGTAATATCCAATAACTGCTAACTTTGCATGATTATCATCCATTGTCTTAATGAACACTTGCGGTTTCAAATTACTGCAGTGTTAGTCATAGCAACAGATCTGCACGCTCTCTGTCATGTCTGTAATATGACACAGGAAGTAACAAGTCGGTTTACTGCACGTACCATCTCCTCAGTTTTAACATCTTAAGAACATGTATTATTCTCTTTCAACTACAAATGACTCGTTAGAACACATCCATCCACCAAGTTAGATCCCTTATATGTTCACATGTATTTCACCTCTTTCCTTTCATATCATTATCACATTATAGTAGTGGGGGTTGGTGAACAACGTCAGTTCAACACACACAAATGTAGTTAGGCCCTTTGACATAATTTAAATAAATTCATGAGCCAGTCCATAGGGACCAGGCCGAAGGGACCGGTCCAAAGGGATCAGTCCAAAGGGACAAGGACACGTCCACAAGGACTTGTCCACAAGGACCTGTCCACAAGGACTCGTCCACAAGGACTCGTCCACAAGGACCTGTCATCAATGACCTGCCAACAATGACCTGTCAACAATAACCCATCCACAGGGATCCACTCCCCCCACCCTCTTACAAAAGCCATGAGTGGGCATGCATAAAAAACAAAAAACAAGCATGTTAATTCATAGTGGCTATCCACCGAACACATGCACTTTATGTAGAACAACGTTTAAATCCATATCGGCATTCAAACTCTCACATGTTGCAATTGGAAAGAGAGATTTTCTAAAAAAAATACAATTTCACCCCCTAGTAGGGGTGGTTTTATTTTTGGGGTTGAAATATGTTGTCCAATGGAAAGGGGGTGTTAGCCCGAGTTCAATGACACCTCATTCGTCAACATCCGACCATGCGTTCAAGAGATATCGCGCGGCGGCCATCTTGTGAGGAGGGGAGGAGGAGGAGGGTGTAGAACCGGCACAAAACCACTACTCATATTTATTTTGTTTTTTTATATTATTTTTATACTTTAATATCAAAATTAAGATAAAAAAAATTATTATAAATATATTTTTATGAGCTGATTTATTTTTATTTTTAAAAGCATATTTATTTTTAATTCTAAGTTTCAATATTACCGGTATATTTTGTTTTTCTCACTTTTCAATTTTAATTGTTATTATTTAAAGAAAAATATTAAGTACCTTAGGTCTAATATTTGGTATTAAAATATTAGTGCTTCAAAAAAATCTTTTGATATATTGTCATTATTGCAGGTCCTAAATATACAGACCACTGGCTATAAAGGGTTAACTCGAATTTGGGGTGAAATGGCAGCTGTATTACGTTATTTAGGTGTGACATGGGCATTAAAATATAGATTCAGTTGCGTAGGGCCCCTGGACTGTGCATTTCTGTCAGTAGCTTATTATGTATGGAATTCCAGCGTTCTTTCTTTCTTTCTTTCTTTCTTTCTTTCTTTCTTTCTTTCTTCGTGTCAGAAGTATCAATAAAGAATAAAAATACAGTAAAGCTACAATTCTATCAAACATATAATATACAGGTCTAAAACAAATCACATATTAAGCAACAAATTTGAGAGCTAGATGAGTTTTGCCCAGTTTGGGCGACATCAATAGCGCCGGAGGAGGCTGCAATCAAATCGTTCATAGTGCACTTTGAAGGACATAAGTCACACTGACATAAATGTTGGATTGTCTGCTACTCTCCACAGTCACAAAATTATGAGTCGCTTGAGAAAACCCACTTCCGCAGATTTACTTTTGTTCTGCCGACTCCTGTACGAAGTCTGTTAGGGGCTTTCCAGGTTGTCCACTTCTCCTGGTGTCCACATGGAAGATTTTCTTTCGGCTACATCCAGTTGGAAAGGTGGTTAGTTCTTTCTTTCCACATCTTGATCCTAACATTCTCTGCTTTCCCGTGAAGGTGAACTGATGTGCGGAGGAAACACTTTCTAGATTTCAGCCTCCGTGTGCCAGGATGGTATCCATAGAGGGGATGTGCTTCTGAAGTAGATGATAGGAGCCTCTCTTTGTTAGCTGCTACCTCCCTACGAATTTCATCAGGAGCAATACCAGCTAATACACTGTCAACCATTATGAAATAAACACAAGATTTATAGCGCTATGCAGAAGTTACGTTTTTGAAAGAAACGGAAAATACACATAGTAAAATTGATCGAAATTTATCTGTAATATGTCCACAGCAATATTTAAACCTAGTTACTATACCTACATGCCGGCCCCGTGGTGTTGGGGTAGCGCGCCTGCCTCTCACCCGGAGGCCCCGGGTTCGATCCCCGGCACCGTCAGGGATTTTAAAACTGACGTGAGGGTTGGAACGGGGTGCACTCAGCCTCGTGAGGACAATTGAGTAGCTGTCTGACAGTGAGACAGTGCCCCGATCACGAATACCAAGATTAACGGCTGAGGAGACCCGACGCGCTAATCACGCGCCACCCCAATATCTGCAGGCCAAATGGCTGGGCAGCGCTCGCTTGGTCGGCCTTAGCCCGTCATGGGCTGTATAGTGCCAGGGGTTGTTTGACTATACCTACATGAGTAGACCTAGTGACAATAACTGCATGGCGTAGCAGCAGTTCACTATATATGTATTTATGTTCGACCATGCCGAAATACAAATATAATATGCCAGAAAACTGCATCTTAAAGAGGCTCATTATAATTCAAATTTCATTATGATAGAGGTTCTCCACAATCAGAGCTCAAGACTTTCATTACGATACAGCTGTTTGACCATTTAGATAAGGATAGCATCGCACCTGCGTTGACATCCACGGTCTCCTATTTTAAATTTCACTGCGTGGCTCATGCCATAGTGGGGTATTCCAGGAGGCCCTGGTCAAATACAAGGTATTCTCTGCGTCCCATGCGCTCTGTTCAGTACATAAACCTGGCGAAATCACAACAGATATTTATGAATATCTATGTTCGAACATAAAATCGTTAAAATTATCGTCGAACATATACAGTCGTACACAACTCCCCTATAATGGTAATTAAGACACTCGTATGGAAATTATAAAACGGTTACTTCACCAACACATCCAAAGACTGTCAATCATCTTCACATCTTGGTTGTTGATTATGAAGTGCCTGCAGTATCTAACCTCAGAATGAGTGAAGGTCTCTCAGCATATTGTTCCCTCCCAAACTACATAAATAAACCATGAAATCCTCCTCACATAGATCATGTCTGTGTAGGCTCTCTTTGATGTTTGATATGTTGCGAATAAACAGAACACAGGGCCGCTTGATACCAAAATACTCGAACGTCTACAGAAGTCACTTCACTGGCTAGCGAGGTCTTCCACATTCATCATGATATTTTGTGACATTCAGTGTGTGAATAGAGTGGCAGCTCGTGCAGGAAATCGGTTGTGTGCTGTATGTTACCCATCCCCCCTCCAAACAAGAAGTTCTGTGACGAACTAAAGAGCCTATTTTTCTTAAAATTAAGTGTCATACCAATGATTAATCTACAGTATATGAACCTATCTAGAAGAATGACGAAATTAAGTTGGTAATATCGAAATGTGTAATTGGTTCGAAATATACCTGGTATAATGTAGCCTAATAGACCATTATAGTTGGCAGCCCTGGTGACTGAATATATTCTTAGTTCCATCTCTTAAGGTACTGAATAAAAAAATTGGTTGAAGTCCAATGGACGTTACACGCAGTTAGACATTGGATCTATCAGCACGCGTAAAAGCATGTTGGCAACAATGTCATGCGTGTGCTGGTCAGAAATAGCCTAATCTGAAATATTATGATATCTTGTTGTGCCAATTTTGGACGAAATCCATTTGTTAGTATAGAAGTTACATGCATTTTAAAATTGGACCTATCAGCAGGCATAGAATCATGTTGGCAGCACTGACTTATATTAATTATTCCAAATTAATCTAGAATGTCAGGTGCTATACGTGTGCAAAGTATAGGGCTGTTGGCTTGCATACTTCCTGATACATTGATATTACTATATAACAAAGGAGAAACTGTTCCGCCTAGTCAATCAATACATTTATTTACAACAAGTTATAAACTTGCTATTATATGGTACATGTTTCGGGGCCTCTAGTACTGGTCCGTTCTCCAGCCATAAATTAAGTTGCAAAATCCAGCATAATTAAAGATATCATAATAAAAAAGATCAACAAAGAAAATTGTTTTAGTTGGTCTAAGTAAAATATGTTTTTTCCATGCTTGGACGTCTCCTCATCATGATGATGTATTTCATTACATGACACTCGGTGTTTTCCCTCTAATACAAGACTATAAGCTCAGAAGTCCCAGTTTGAACAGCAAGTTTCAGTCAACAGCATTGTAAACAACTGGCCATACCTCCCAAGAGAAGTGATTTCCACATGCACAAACATTAGAACCGTGCTATATAAGTGTATTCTCAAGAACCTAGCACTACCAAAGGTGTTACTTTTTACTGATGCGCAGTCATGTTACTTCTCATGATTAATATGTTCTTTTTCAACTCATTTCATCCATTTACTCATCATTTTATGTATTTTTTTTATTATGATATATTTAATTATGCTGGATTTTGCAACTTAATTTATGGCTGAAGAAGGGACCAGTAATAGAGGCCCCGAAACATGTACCATATAATAGCAAGTTTATAACTTGTTGTAAATAAATGTATTGACGAGGCGGAACAGTTTCTCCTTTGTTATATAGTGAATCTGTCAATACGGAAAATGAACTTCTTTCGGAGCACAATTTACATTGATATTAGGTTACAACAAGATGTTCAGTAAAGAACATATAGCCTACTTTCTCCTAAATGCATGGGTATTGTTATAACTCTTTGTCCTTTTCAAGGAGTATAATTGAATGTTGGTTGTAGTAGCTTGTTGAAATACAACGTGCTATAGGGATATTAAACATGAATATGAGGTGCCCTTTGCTAGTGCTACCTCTGTAAAAATATTCATTCAATTCGGTTTCACCGTGTTTGAATTGATCTGGGGAATGGATTTGCACACATACATGGCCGCTATTTGCAAACTATTGGGCTGATGACCTCGTAGTCAGTCATAAGATGCTTTCCACAAAAAGGCATGTTGTTGCAAAATCCGGTAGAGATCAAATTATTACGATGGTCGAAATTTGATTTAAGCTTTTAACATTTGGGTGGCCGTCATTCCGTTTCCGTCAAGATGGCGGCGATATAAAACATGACACTGAGATGCCTTTTGCTAGTGCTACCTCTGAACCAAATTTCGTTCAATTCGGTTTCACCGTGTTTGAATTGATAGGGGGAATCGATTTGCACACATACTTGGCCACCATCTGTAAACAATTGGGCTGATGATCTAGCAGTTTGGTCAGAATATGCTTCCCACATAAAGATTTGTTGTTGCAAAATTTGGTAGAGACTAGATTATTAGGTTGGTCGTAATTACATTTTAACCTTTAATATTTGGGTGGCCGCGATTACGTTTCCGTCAAGATGGCGGTGATATAAAACATGGCACTGAAGAGGCCTTTTCTAGTGCTACCTCTCTACCAAATTTCGTTCCATTCGGTTTCACCGTGTTCGAATTAATAGGGGCAATCAATTTTGACACAAAGATGGCCGCCATCCGCAAACTAATAGGCTGATGACCTATTGGATTTGTCAAAGGATGCTCCCTCTATAAAGGTATGTTGTTGCAAAATTTGGTAGAGATCGGATGATTAAGTTAGTCGTAATTTGATTTAAGCTTTGAACATTTGTGTGGCCGCCATTACGTTTCCGTCAAGATGGCGGCGATATAAAACATGACACTGGAGTGCCCTTTGCTAGTACTACCTCTGTACCAAATTTCGTTCCATTCGGTTTCACCGTGTTCGAATTAATAGGGGCAATCAATTTTGACACAAAGATGGCCGCCATCCGAAAACTAATAGGCTGATGACCTATTAGTTTGGTCAAAGGATGCTGCCCCATAAAGGTATGTTGTTGCAAAATTTGGTAGAGATCGGATGATTAGGTTAGTCGTAATTTGATTTAAGCTTTGAACATTTGTGTGGCCGCCATTACGTTTCCGTCAAGATGGCGGTGATATAAAACATGACACTGAGGTGCCCTTTGCTAGTGCTACCTCTGTACCAAATTTCATTCCATTCGGTTTCACCGTGTTCGAATTAATAGGGGTAATCGATTTTGACACAAAGATGGCCGCCATCCGCAAAATATTAGGCTAATGACCTATTAGATTTGTCAAAGGATGCTCTCTTCATAAAGGTATGTTGTTGCAAAATTTGGTAGATATCGGATGATTAGGTTAGTCGTAATTTGATTTAAGCTTTGAACATTTGGGTGGCCGCCATTACGTTTCCGTCAAGATGGCGGCGATATAAAACATGACACTGGGGTGCCCTTTGCTAGTGCTACCTCTGTACCAAATTTCATTCCATTCGGTTTCACCGTGTTCGAATTAATAGGGGTAATCGATTTTGACACAAAGATGGCCGCCATCCGCAAACTATTAGGCTAATGACCTATTAGAGTTGTCAAAGAATGCTCCCTCCATAAAGGTATGTTGTTGAAAAATTTGGTAGAGATCGGATGATTAGGTTAGTCGCAATTTGATTTAAGCTTTGAACATTTGTGTGGCCGCCATTACGTTTCCGTCAAGATGGCGGCGATATAAAACATGACACTGGGGTGCCCTTTGCTAGTACTACCTCTGTACCAAATTTCGTTCCATTCGGTTTCACCGTGTTCGAATTAATAGGGGCAATCGATTTTGACACAAAGATGGCCGCCATCCGCAAACTAATAGGCTGATGACCTATTAGTTTGGTCAAAGGATGCTGCCCCATAAAGGTATGTTGTTGCAAAATTTGGTAGATATCGGATGATTAGGTTAGTCGTAATTTGATTTAAGCTTTGAACATTTGTGTGGCCGCCATTACGTTTCCGTCAAGATGGCGGCGATATAAGACATGACACTGGGGTGCCCTTTGCTAGTGCTACCTCTGTACTAAATTTCATTCCATTCGGTTTCACCGTGTTCGAATTAATAGGGGTAATCGATTTTGACACAAAGATGGCCGCCATCCGCAAACTATTAGGCTAATGACCTATTAGATTTGTCAAAGGATGCTTCCTCCATAAAGGTATGTTGTTGCAAAATTTGGTAGAGATCGGATGATTAGGTTAGTCGTAATTTGATTTAAGCTTTGAACCTTTGTGTGGCCGCCATTACGTTTTCATCAAGACGGCGGTGATATAAAACATGACACTGAGGTGCCCTTTGCTAGTGCTACCTCTGTACCAAATTTCATTCCATTCGGTTTCACCGTGTTCGAATTAATAGGGGTAATCGATTTTGACACAAAGATGGCCGCCATCCGCAAAATATTAGGCTAATGACCTATTAGATTTGTCAAAGGATGCTCTCTTCATAAAGGTATGTTGTTGCAAAATTTGGTAGATATCGGATGATTAGGTTAGTCGTAATTTGATTTAAGCTTTGAACATTTGGGTGGCCGCCATTACGTTTCCGTCAAGATGGCGGCGATATAAAACATGACACTGGGGTGCCCTTTGCTAGTGCTACCTCTGTACCAAATTTCATTCCATTCGGTTTCACCGTGTTCGAATTAATTGGGGTAATCGATTTTGACACAAAGATGGCCGCCATCCGCAAACTATTAGGCTAATGACCTATTAGAGTTGTCAAAGGATGCTCCCTCCATAAAGGTATGTTGTTGAAAAATTTGGTAGAGATCGGATGATTAGGTTAGTCGCAATTTGATTTAAGCTTTGAACATTTGTGTGGCCGCCATTACGTTTCCGTCAAGATGGCGGCGATATAAAACATGACACTGGGGTGCCCTTTGCTAGTACTACCTCTGTACCAAATTTCGTTCCATTCGGTTTCACCGTGTTCGAATTAATAGGGGCAATCGAGTTTCACACAAAGATGGCCGTCATCCACAAACTATTAGGCTGATGACCTATTAGTTTGGTCAAAGGATGCCGCCCCCATAAAGGTATGTTGTTGCAAAATTTGGTAGAGATCGGATAATTAGGTTAGTCGTAATTTGATTTAAGCTTTGAACAATTGTGTGGCCGCCATTACGTTTCCGTCAAGATGGCGGCGATATAAATCATGACACTGAGGTGTCCTTTGCTAGTGCTACCTTTGTACCAAATTTCGTTCAATTTGCGCTCACCGTGTTCGAATTGATAGGGGGGGACAGATATTCAGAGTACACACTCACACACACACACACACAGACTCACACACACACATACACACACACAGACAGACACACTTTTTTTCGCCCTGTAGTGATCTCATAAATCTACTTTCATTTTTTGCAAAAATCGAAAGTAGGCTAAAAATATAGACAGCATTTATTAACAGTTGGCAGCCCTGTTTGCTCTTAAGAGTACTTATAGACATATCTGTCATGTTACAAATAGCACATACGAAATTTGGTTGAAATTCAACTGATAGTATAGAAGTTACATGTATTTAAAAATTGACCCTATCAGCAGGCCTTGATTCATGTTGGTAGAACTGAAGTATATAAGTTACTCCAAAATTAATCTAAAATGTCAGGTACTATACGTGTGCATAGCTTAAAGCTGTCGGCTTGCATACTTTCTGATATATTGGTATTTGGATAAAGAATAGAGAGAGCAATTATTAACAGTTGGCAGCTCTGGTGGCTCTTAAGAATACGCTCAGTAATATCTGTTTATGTACACATATTACATACAAAATTTGGTTGAAATCCCATTGATAGTGTAGTAGTTATAGGCATTTAAAAATTGGACCTATCAGAAGGCTTAAAATTATTTTGGCAAAACTGTCATGTATGGCCTCCTGGAAATCAAACTGAAATTGTATTATCTACATGTGTGCCAATTTTGGAATAGTTCCCATGCATACCTTCCAAGATATCCAACATGGAGCTCAAATTTCTCATGCGTTTTTTCAGCAGTTGGTAGCACTGACATCATTTTCAAATTTGGATGTGAGATATTCCGGTATACATCTTTACTCATACTAAATTTGGTTTCGATTTCTGCAGCCGTTTAGGAGTTGATAGGGCGGGGACACACACACAGACAGACAGACAGACACACATTTTCCCGGATCGATCTCATAAGTCTACTTTTTCCTCATTTTTTTTGCTAAATGTGAAAAGTAGGCTAAAAATAAATATACTCTGTTTAGAAGCACAATTTACTGTATAGAAACACTCCCTCATATTAGGCCTACCCACACTGCGCAGTCGGCAGTCGTTAGTTGGTAGTTAAGAGTCCGTAGCTCCAGTCGGAAGACGGTAGTTCACACAACCTAGCCACCCACAAAGCGCAGTCGTTAAAATTCTAGGAGTAAATAATAACTTGACTTCCATTTATTTCTTGAGAAAGTTGTCAATTTTCTTGTCGATAAATTAAATAATGAAAGTTATTAATATATAAATGATCCTACCTTTCCAACCCATTGCATCGGCAATGAGCCTCCACGTCTGATCTTTGAAGAGGTTGTCTTTATACCTGGGCTCACTCATGTCATACAGCCAACGGCGTTCCCTCACAAGATCAATGACTATATCTTCTATCCCAAGGTCAGCACATGCAGAGCAGGAATGTCCGATACTTTCCAAATCACTGTTGGTGTTCATCAAGGATCAGCCTTGTCCCCCTTGCACTTCATTCTCTGCATGAACGCCATCACAAATGACATCCAAACCGGGCATCCATGGACATTATTATATGTGGATGATGTCATGTTAGCTAATGAAACCCGTGGACGCCTCGAACAGCAAGTACAAGAGTGGAAGATGCGTCTTGAAGAATTTGGGATGAAATTGAACCTGAAAAAGACGGAATACCTGGAATGCGGTGAACAAACTGATGGCATGATCTCTGTTGGTGAGGTTCAACTTAATAAAGTGACCCAATTCAAATACCTTGGGTCATGCATCACCTCAGACTGCAGCACGATTCCTGATGTCAAAACAAGGGTCACTGCCGCATGGATGAAATGGCGCCAAGTTACTGGAGTCCTATGCGATAAGAAAATTCCATTGCATATAAAATCTAAAGTATGTCGCATAGTGATTAGACCCGTGGCCCTTTGTGGATCTGAATGCTGGCCTACAACATCGAAGCATGAACAGGCGCTTCATGCAATGGAAATGAAGATGTTGCGGTGGTCCAATGGCTTGACTCGACTGGACCATATTGGGAATGATGCTGTGCGGAAGGATTTCAAGGTTGCCCCAATCACAGAGAAAATGCGTGAATCACGTCTGCGGTGGTATGGACATGTGCTCCGTAGCAGTGAAACCTCAGTTGCTAAGACTGCCCTTCAACTACTGTAAATGTGGAGGGTCGTCAACCTCGAGGGCGACCTCAAATACGCTGGTTGGATAGGGTGAGAGATGACATGCGGCTCGCTAAACTCTGCCCCCGGGACGCTATGGATCGATTGAAGTGGAGGAATCATTGCAGGAAGGCAGACCCCACATAAATGGGAAAATGCAAAGAAGATGATGATAATAACGAACTTATGCGAAGAATATACCGCGAATACAACTAGTCAACTACACATCTAATGACGAGCGGGAAAGCGACAAAGTGACGTCAGGTCTGATTGGCTCTTAAATATGCAGTTGGCAGTCAAAGATAAAATTGGTGACAGCCGATTGTCAACTATCAACTGCCGACATACAACTACACATTGTGCATGACGCCATATGAGAGTACGGGTCTGACTTCAACTGCCGACTGTCTACTACTCACTACCGTCTGCCGACTGCGCATTGTGGGTAGGCCTTAACACTCAAGAAGCTCTTCTCTGAGTTTTCCATACTGAACAACTATAGTTCATCGATTTACAAAATGTGGCTATAGGATTGGTAAGTTGGGAGTATTCAAATGCCTTTTGGCGGGAACAGCTGATGGCTTCCTTTATTTTTTCCACAATTTGCTTTGAGCGATTCCCTCTAAAATGCTACCGCAGGGTCTAGAAGGAACCATTTGCTACGTTCTCATTCATGTGACCAGTGCTGCCACTGTGTGCTCGAACGAAGAATTGCTGTAATGTCTTGGCCTGTGGTCTTGGCTGTTGTCACAACAGCACAACGGAAATGTGGGCACGCATGCGCTAAAGGCAGAGTTCATGTTTCCTGGCAATAAACGTAGAAATTCTCGCTGAGCTGCGATCTACACAGCCAGTGCCGGATGTGAAATGGAGCGCACGTCTAGATACCTCGTTGAGAGGATAATTAACATATTTCCAATCATTTTACTGACATCTTTTTAATTTACTATATTTGTGTAGATAATATTGCTAAAGAAATTAATTTTCAAATAAAACTATGTGCTGCAGCACTTTAGCATGTAAGGCGAAGCCCCCCTGCACTGAATATATTAATGGGGTCAATAAATCCCGTTTTGAAACTCCACCCAGATTACATGAATCATAATCTAAATGAAATACCATGGATATTAATAATTTTATTGCACTTTATATCAATAAATTGAATTAATATGCATTAATTAATTATACTAGTTTCGGCCACATTATGGCTTCTTCAGTAATTGATTTTAAAAAGAAACTATTGTAATTGCGTGCAAAGTTTCAATATATATTATACTTGGATTCTTATTCTGTGAAGAATTAATAAAAATACAGTTAATAACAGATCTGTAACAATATTATGGACTTTAAATTTATGATAATACATAAAATAAAATAAAATAACTAGCAGACCCGTACGAGAAATCTCGCATGTTCATAAAGCACACTTTGCCCAATAGGTTTATAATGAGAGACTTAGGGGGAAAGGTTGCTATGTATTTATTCCAATCAAGTGATTCTAGAACACTATTTACATTACAGTTAGAATTCCAAGTTCTACGTTCCCTAACTTAAGAAGGCAACCACTGAAAATTGCATCATCATAACACTCGGCGGTTATTCGATATTTATGAAATTATACCATTTCAGTACTCATTCCTTTGATTTACTGTTCCTGAAATCCATGTAAAATGATCAAGGAACGACCTCAGAAGGTTAAAATGACATAAAACAGGCGTCACAATGGCCAAAATGTGAAGAGGACAGCATTTATGGAGCGTATTTTCCTAAAGCAACAGTATTGCAAATTTAGTAATTTTTTGAAGAAATTATAGATATTTATGAAATTAGAGTGGAATTCGTCACTGCTAATGTCTATTCTCTTTGTTTTGAATGCTCATTTGTCTCGATCAGTCGCTTGTGAGCGCCGCAGGAGGGATCTATACTACTGAAATAATATATAAGATTTTCTAAAAATTACATAGGCCTATCTAAACAGTTGGTGATTGTATTAAAATATTTTATTTTAAAAACAATTTACTGACCGAAACTGGTATAATTTATTAATGTATATTATGGTGATTGAAGCCATTTCCAGTGTTGCCCTAGCAAACGAAGGTTTGATGCCTCTCAGGCGGTCAACATGATTGCACCCAAATGAGATGGGCCACTCCCCAATCCCGATAGGAACTCACCTGAGATCAACAAATACACTTGGATGTCCAGCCTCTATGATCTGTGAGCATCATCAGATCCATCACACCTAGGCTACAAACTTTTTATATCCGAAAGTATGGGTGAAAATATATTCACAATATGCTTTTTCCAAGGCATGACATAGATCATCTTCCGTGCAGTATGTTGGACACAATCGACAGTGGAGCATGTGTTTTATGGTTTGTTCTTCTCCACAATCTTCCTTAGTGAAGTCCCGTGTTTGATAAATGGTTTGATGCAGCTTTCCCATGCCTCCCTGTCCTGAGCTAATCGTTTCATCTCCACATAGCTACCACACCTTACATAAGAGACAATCTGTTTGCTAACCTAGGTCTACCACTTCAGTGTTTGTCCTCGAACCTTCCTTCCATAACTTAGTTTGCTATACCTGGATGTCTTAGTACGTGTCCTACCAACCGATCTCTTCCCATAAGGTGCCTGTACACTGGAGAGCTTTTGCCCTAGCTAGAGCGTAGAGTAGCTCTAGCTAGGGCACTCTAAGCTCCTCTCTAGTGTACACAGGTGGTAGAGAACCCTAGCGGAGACCGCTCTAAGCTCTAGCTAGGGCCGGCTGACTCTACGGTGTAAACAGTATTTGGGTGCCCTAGCTAGATCAGTCTAGCTCTATTCGTTCGGTTGAATATTGGAAAGTGCTCTATGTAGAGTCAGTGGTGGATTGTTGGGGTTATTTGTTTGTTGTTAATTATACTGTAGTGCTTGAATATGGCTGAATTTGTGTGGAGTCGCGAAAAAACAGTAACATTAATTGAACATCCAGAAACTTGGAATTGTACTCTGTAAGAATAGTCAAATTTGCTTATTCTTAATAGTACATTATGCAACGAGCCTATAATGGCTATAATTAAGACACGAGTATTTTTATAAAACGAGCGTATGCGAGTTTTATAATTTCCATACGAGTGTCTTAATTACCATTATAGGCAAGTTGCATACGACTGTTTATGTTCGACGATAATTATAACTTGATTATATGTTTAAACATAAATATTCATAAATATCTGTTCAGTCACTACAGTAGAATGTTGTGATCGGGTGCTGCGGTGGGTAGTATATCTCTCTTGTCCAAGCTCTCTGGACAACCGACGCATGCGCTCTGTGTGCTTCAATACCATATGTTCAGATTGCGCACCAGTATTCAGTAAAACTGTCACTGAAGTCGTGTCAAAACCACGCGCTGTGTAGAAATTGGTTTTGGGGATATTAAGGTACCGGTACAGGGCTATTTCTTTTCTCATATTCGCCAGTTTATTTACGCGAACATATGAACGGTGCGTATTCCATGTCGGTAATTTATTATATTTCGATGTTGTGTTTATGTCCGACATGTTGGATTTTGAGTGCATGCGCTAAGGTATCGTTACCTAATTCGTCAATGAACGAGCTCTGATTGGCTGGAGAAACTGTATCATAATGAAAAACGGTGTTATAATGACCATCATTATGATACAGTTTTCTAACACATAATAGTGAGGGTCGAACATAAAAGTTCTTGTACGCTTCAGAATCTTATGAACATAACTCTTGCAATAATATTTAGCGTGCATTCCCTCGTATTATCTTTTTTGATATCCAATTCCTTACCCACAACTTTTTTTCCTCTTCATAGTTTTCTTTTTTGACCAGGTACACACAACCACCACAGATGCTAAAAGCTCTCTTGAAGACATTTTAACTTCACACACAGCGCAAAAAAAAACTAGACTCACACTGCTCTCAGGATGTTTTAGCGCTGCTCTGCCTAGTGCATTTACGTTTGACAGTGTACACAGGTTTAGAGAGTGCTCTAAGTAGATTTGTCTATCTCTGCTCTACGAATGCTCTACCTAGGGAAATTTAGTCTACAGTGTACACGCACTCAGTTTAGCTAGAGTGGTCTAGCTAGACTTGCTCTATGAAAATCACTCTCCAGTGTACAGACACCTTTAATAACAGTCGCCAGAAACATCTCACCTATCCCACTCGTCTTAATACTTCTTTGTTTGTTACCCTATCTACCGATCATATCTTCATCATTATCCTGTAACACTTTCTATTCTCCTTTTTTCTGCTGTGCCACAGTCCATGTTTCACTTCCATAGAGAGCCACGCTCCAGCCAAAGACTTTCAAAAATGGCTTCCTATTACCTAAGTCTACTGTATACTCCATGCCAACAGCAACAGATACCTCTTGTGTAGAAATAATTTCCTTGCCTGGGCCAACCTACAGTTTATATCCCCTTTGTTTGGTCTATCACTGGTTATTTTGCTCCCTTAATAACAGAGGTCTAAAGGCCTCCGTGGCTTAGGCGGCAGCACGCCGGCCTCTCACCGCTGGGTCCGTGGTTCCAATCCCGGTCACTCCATGTGAGATCTGTGCTGGACAAAACGGAGGCAAACAGGTTTTTTCTCCGGGTACTCCGGATTTCCCTGTCAAAATGTCATTCCAGCAACACTCTCCACTATCATTTCATTTCATCTGTCATTCATTTAATCATTGCCCCAGAGGAGTGCGTCAGGCCTCGGCAGCCGGTACAGTTCATATCCTCGCCGCTAGATGGGGGCTTCATTCATTCCATTCCTGACCTGGTCGGAGACTGGAAGCAGGCTGCGGATTTTTTCAGTAACAGAGGTCTCCAACTTTCATTAGCTTTAAACCTGCCAATTTGACGTCCATAGAGGTTTCTGATTGATTTTGGTTGCATTCCATTATTTTTGTTTTATATTTGTTAGCCGGCAAGCCTCCGTGGCTTAGGCGGCAGCATGCCGGCCTCTCACCGCTGAGTCCGTGGTTCAAATCCCGGTCACTCCATGTGAGATCTGTGCTGGACAGAACGGAGGCAGACAGGTTTTTCTCCGGGTACTCCGGTTTTCCCTGTCAAAATTTCATTCCAGCAACACTCTCCACTATCATTTCATTTCATCTGTCATTCATTTATTCATTGCCCCAGAGGAGTGCGTCAGGCCTCGGCAGCCGGCACAGTTCATATCCTCGCCGCTAGATAGGGGCTTCATTCATTCCATTCCTGACCCGGTCGGAGACTGGAAGCAGGCTGTGGATTTTCTTTTCATTTGTTAGCCGATTTTCATCTTATGAAAAAAATTGGCTTATCAGGACACTTTTTGTCCGTGTATGTGTGCGCGCGTATGTGTGTCTGTCTGCGTGTGTCCCCCCTAATAACTCGCAAACCGCTGGAGTGATTTATATGAAACTCGGTAAGGTCATAGCACAATTCTGGCCGACTCCGACCGTGCCCTTCAAATTTTATTAAGTCTCACCAATCCAACATGAGATCTGTGCTGGACAAAACGGGGGCAGACGGGGTTTTCACCGGGTACTCCGGTTTTCCCTGTCAAAATTTCATTCCAGCAACACTCTCCACTATCATTTCAATTCATCTGTCATTCATTTAATCATTGCCCCAGAGGAATGCGTCAGGCCTCGGCAGCCGGCACTGTTCATATCCTCGCCGCTAGATGGGGGCTTCATTCATTCCATTCCTGACCCGGTCGGAGACTGGAAGCAGGCTGTGGATTTTCATTTTTCAATCCAACATGGCGGCTGTGCGAAATATTGCACCGGCATTTCATATCTCCGAAACATTTACTGATATCCCCCTGAAATTTTGTTCGGTGATAAAGGGCAACACTAGAAGTTCACCTAAGAGACGTTCAAAAACCTGGTAAACATGGCGGCCAAGAAAAGTTGAGACTTTTAAATAGACTTTTCTCGCAATTTGGCCATCCAAATGCAATGAAACTTAGTACAACAAATGTTTATACACATTGTAATGCACTGGCATCTAATTTAGTTCAATTGTTTACATAACCTCAAGATGGCGGCTGTGCGAAATATGTCACTGGCATTCTATATCTCCGAAACTATTCCTGATATTGTAACATTTTTAATGAGTCGTTGAACGTGGTGATGACTATTGTGGTTCAATTTAACAAACATAATAAGAATAAATAATATACACTGTGGTGTGACCTTACCTGTGATAGTGTAATATAATAAGTTGTTGAGCGCCAGATTCCTATTTAAGATAGTGAATCGAAATTTATTGATTTAACCTCGGCTATCAGCAGTAGAGTCGAGAACCACTTACCCGGGTCGTAGTGAGACAAAGTCATCTAACCAATCCGTATTTAATCAAGGAGTATGATTGCCTTAAAGTACCAACTACAATGAAAGAAATAGGCATTACGTTGAAGAGAATGAATTTATTAAATGCAAAAACAAAATATTAATAAAACAGAATAGTGATAGTCACACAATTGAATTTAAAATTACTCAATGCGGCAATTAATTATTTAAAAGAAAATGAATATTAAAATGAATTGAAAGTTAAATGAAGTTAAATTATAATAGAGACGATAGTTTTATTGAATTGTTGGCTCACCCAGTCGAAGATTCGTCATATTTAAGAAATGATCGGTGATCTCGATGTTACGTCGCTTATGTTAAAAAAAATGATGTGATACCTCAATTACTATGAAATATCCTCATTAAGTACGTTGCCATCTGTAGAAAGACTCTTGATCAGGGATATAACCCATTATGTATTGATATAGATGTCGGCAAGACATCGTTCAGTGTCGACTCTCGGTGCTCAGTCCATTAGGACCCAGAAAGCAAGGTTACAACTTCCTTCCTTCATTAAGAGCTGTAGATCAATGCCATTCTTCTCCGATGTTGCAGGTACAAATACTAATGACTTCCTTGTCACGTGGTGTCACAGCTTCCCTCTCTATTAGCCTTCTCCATTCTTGACTCATAACTTGCAATATATATTGACGCGTATATACCGTAGAAAATGGCGTGTTGGTTACACCATAGTGGGTTTCTTAACATCTCAGGAAAATGACGCAGTTTGCCGTGGTGAAATTCTTACTACGTCGTTCAGTTTGTGACGCACAGGGTTAGTCCATATCGCCAGTCTTGTTGCAATATATAATACTTCGTCTCTTTACAAGTAATTATTAATAAAAATCTAATTGAATATAATAATCAAAACCGCTTACAATTATCTGATATAAAAATCATCTCATGGATGTACTAGTTAATAATAATAATAATAATATGATAATTATAAATGAATAACCCTATAAATATAACCGCTATGGGATCGAATCGTTACAATCGCCCCTGATATAAATAATTTAAAATAAAATGTAACATTATTTATATCACTACACATCCTACACAAATGAATACAAATGTAAATATTAATACCCCCATAACGACAACATACAAATAATACCCTTCAACAATACATAAAAATATACAAGAACATACTCTTTTCACTTTACATATTTGTACTATCATTTCTCATTCTTCCAAATGTTCATAATGTTCATTCTTCTTTATGTATTAAACGAGCTGTAAAAAATATACATATAAAATGCCCTTCACTTTTATTTTTGACATATATGTCAACGCTGCACTCGTTTATATTTCGGTGATCGTATGCATGACATACAATTTTGGCTTCATCTCTTTTGAACGTAGTTTTTGTATATCAGTCTGGCGTAGAAGTACATTGTTGTAATACCAGCTGATTAACCCATAATAACTATTACAGCACACGATAATAGGATGCAAACAATACAATATTCCTTTCGTCTTTATAAAGGGATTACTCAAATGCAGTAAAATTTCAATAATTGAAGAAAAAAATAACTTAGCAAGATATTCAAGGCAATTCCAATTTCAGTGCATATGTCATACATGTAAATATTTCCCCAAATACATAATGACATCGAAATACCTCAAAGCAGTTATTAAACAGTTCATTTAAATATCCAAGTTACTACTCACCTGCCTTCGTGGCTTAATTCTTTCTTAGGCCACGGCCGCCTCCTTCCAAATTAATACTTCCTAAGTCTCCACGACTTCTTAACTTCTCATAAAACCATAATTCCTCTTTACTACTTCTCGAAAACAATAACTTGGATTTTCAAAATCACCAATAAACATAAAATCTGACTTCTCGTTCACTTTATAAAATTTAACTTAGCGTCAAGATATAACTTTACCGTAACGTCATTCCTTACTTACCATAACAAAATGATTAAGACTTGGACAAAATACTACTCAATACCTGAATTACGTATATCACTAAACTATTTCACAAAAACACATGACAAACTCCTCGGAATAAATATTTCGTTCCACAAAATATTAATGCTCTTATACTTTGAACTTAGTCTATTCATGATTTGACTTTTTGCTGAATGCCTAAAAACCCCCCTTAGTTTTCTCTCAAAACTCTTAATTAAGTACCGTGTCCTCCAAACACCACTTCCTACTTGTTCTGACCGCCTGGACTATAGCTCACTCTTGCTATACCAGAATCTCTCAAAACTCATCGTGACATCACACGTCACATACAAAAAAAAACTCCCCTATTCGTGGTATAATCCCACATCTTCGTATTGTTACAGGTCACCTCTTACTGACCAATAACACATTAAATTTCAGCTAAAAAAAAATCGTACATGCTTCGACTAATTCCTTGGAATAATAACATCACACTATGCTTTCCTAGCTATTGTCTTCCTAAAATAATGACAGTGTTCCAGTTGATAGTTAATAACACCGACACTCCTAATTCGCAAATATTCTCCCATAATCACTTCATAAAGCAAGTCGTGAGTTATAACACAGTTCAGATACTTTCTTCTCTATCAAATTAAATGCGTAAATTACACCTGCCTTTAATTGTAACTTCATTATTACCCCTTAGGTATACACTTATCTTACTAACTTATTCTTCCCTCAAAATATTAAACTTATCTGTACTAACTCCGTATGACATAAATAAAACTTTAATTTCCTGTCTACTAAAAAAAATGATTTATTTTTAAATCCTCAAACGTCGAATTATAACAAATTCCTTTCAATATTAGTAAATATTATGTCAACCTTTTAATTATAATTATTATCTTTACTTTAACCTGTGTGTAGGACAACAATCTACCACATCATTAATTCGTTATTAATCATCAGTAACTTTTTACTACAAAGTGGTTTAGCTCAATAACAAGCCTTGTAATATCTTTAAAACGTGCGTAACTGTAACAAAAACTTGGACAATCTTACCTTTGTAATCTCTTATTACCTTGTGTGCATACATCCATATATACTTAAAAAAAACTCCCTTATTAACTTCATGTAGTCCCGTAGATACCATAAAAAATCTCATTGCTCAACGGAATATACCTTGCTGACCTACTTCATCCTCCAAAACCTTCTTAAAACTTCATTTGGCATCTTACCAAAACTTCCTCCATTATAACTCCATTTGGCATCTTACCAAAAACTTCCTCAAAAAACAACTTCATTTGGTATCTTACCAAAACTTCCTCCTTAAAAAACTTCATTTGGCATCTTACCAAAACTTTAAAACCACTTTGCTCAACGGCATTACCTTCGTTGGCCTACTTCTTCAAACTCACGTTCATTTACGTGAAAATACACACATACACACACACATATCTGTCACCAAGTAAGTTACCAGATGTCCTAATTAGTTACTACTTCCTCATTTCAACCCGATGTTGGTTAATTCATACAACGCATTACCATTAACAATTCTAAACCACTTATAAATTTCTCAACATATATCCGCTGATAACCTCGCTGTCCTCAACTGAAACTTCTTTATTAAATCAATACTTAATTCTTCAACTCACTAGTTTTATTACCACTGTATCATCTTATCTTCACTCACTTTTGAATTAAATCTTTATTACCATTATATTCTTAATTATGGTTGCCATAATAATTATTACTTTCTTTCGATTACTTACCTATGTAATAACCTTCCTATTTTTAAAATTTAATTCTCACTTCATCCAACTTACCTGCAGTTTAAGGACCTACATTCAACTTACCTGCATTGCTCAATAGCACGACAACCTTTGTCTTCCAAATTAAATGATTTTAGTCAATCTAAATCAATAAGCGTAGGCACTACGCGCCCCTTACCATCCTAACTTCACGACTGAATTAAAATTACACACAGCAGGTTTCTTATCTACCTCTTTTAAGTCATATTAAACTTCATTACTTAATATTTAAGTCATACGGAAGAGTAACTATCGGTAATATAAATTTACATCACTACTTTCTCTGGCATTTCACCGTTCTTACCATCTTCATCTTCAATTCTATCTCTTTCTAGGGTTCCATTTTCCTCTTTTCTTATAACATTACTTTCTACCTCTTTCGGACTACACTCATCAACAGTAACATTATACTTCGGCTTTCCTCCTATCATTTCCCCAAGTCTGGCTAATTCATTACGCCACTGCACATCATATGCTTTCTTTCTCTCTTTCATTCTGATTTCTTTTTCCACTAACAACTTAATTCTCTTCTCTTTCATTTTACTTCTAAAATATCTACCTACATGTCTTCCCTTCACTTCTCCACTACTAATATTTAATTTTCTCTTTAGCCGTTGCCCATTGCTTCTCCTCTTATCTATCTCTCTCCTCCTCTTAACCTGTTTACTAATTATGTTCTTCTGACTATGACTTAACGCACGCTTCTCTGCCACTAATAATTTCATATTAACTTCCTCTATCACAGGACTAAATTCTTCCCTAGTTTGCCTATCTAATTTATCTATGATTGTCTGCATCTTAATCTCTTGGGTGCTTAGTACTTTCTTTATCTTACCTACTTCTATCCCTATCTTTTCTCTCATCTTCTTCACTTCTTTTTCGCTACATTCTATAGTCTCTTCTACAGCTATCCTGCGTTCATCTAAAATCTCCTTCAACTCTACTATGCTTTCTCCTACTATCTCCTCTGACGCTAATCTATTTTCACCTAAAATCTCGTCTGACTCTAATCTGATTTCACCTAAAATCTCCGCTATTTGCCGTTCCTCACCTAAGATCTCCTCCGATTCCAATCTGCTTTCACCTACAATCTCCAATGACTCTAATCTACTTTCAATTACAGTCTCCACTAATTCCAATTTGCTTTCACCTAAAATCTCGTCTGACTCTAATCTGATTTCACCTAAAATCTCCGCTAATTCCAATTTGCTTTCACCTAAAATCTCGTCTGACTCCATTCTACTTTCAATTATAGTCTCCTTACAGGCTGTCTTTACTGATTCTACTGCAGTTTCCCCTAAAGTCTCTACCACCTGCCTAGTTTCCACTTCTACCAATTTGCTAAAACTTTCACCTTGAGTTGCTATTTTCTCTTCAATCACAGTTACTATTCTTTCCTGAATCCTACTTTCTGCTGCTTC
Source organism: Meconema thalassinum (assembly GCA_946902985.2). Taxonomy (NCBI): domain Eukaryota; kingdom Metazoa; phylum Arthropoda; class Insecta; order Orthoptera; family Tettigoniidae; genus Meconema; species Meconema thalassinum. The sequence goes on along the minus strand of OX336396.1, from coordinate 210,529,736 downwards.
TAATTTCTTATCTACTGTCTTAATAATATCTTTAGCCTTCATCTCTACCTCCTCCTTAATTTCACCTCTGATTTCCTGTTTCACCCCCTGAATACTCTCCTGTAGCATATCATACTTCATACTTAATTCTTCATTGACTTTAACCACACTGTCTAGTTTTACATTATTCTCTTCCAGCTTCTGATTTATTTTACTCATATCTTGATTTAGCCTACCCATCTCTTCTCTCATCTCCTTACTATTTTTATTCATATCTTTATCTAATTTCTCAAATTTATCATTGAATTCCTTCCTACTTTCTAAATTATCTTTCTTATTCTCTTCCATATTTTGATTTAGCCTACCAATATCTTCTTTCATCTCCCTACTATTTTTATTCATACTCTCATCAAATTTCGCACTTAAATCTCTACTCATCTGCCTTATGAGCGCAGTTAATGGATCTTCAGGAATCTCTATAGACTTTTCTTTCTCTAGACTACCACTAGTCTCAGGATGTACCTCTATATTCGTCTCGATATTTTCCTCTGAATTAGTGTCAGGGTTAACCTCAGGATTATTTTCAGGATTACTCTCAAGATTTACCTCCGACATCTTGGTATTATTCTCTACGCTCTCAACATCGCTACCGCTATCAACCTCCTTATAATTAACTTTCTTGACTGCATCCCTACTTCTCAACTGCCTCTGTTCCTCCTCCGACATCTTGAAGTACACCGTATAACAATTGCCCGTCCAAAATTTCACTTCACTTCACTGTCCCCCAAAAGCACTGACAATTTGCACTGAAATTATACACTCCTCTGACTAAATACCGAATGGTTTTCGTGCCCTACTTTGTGGCGCCAAATGTAACATTTTTTAATGAGTCGTTGAACGTGGTGATGACTATTGTGGTTCAATTTAACAAACATAATAAGAATAAATAATATACACTGTGGTGTGACCTTACCTGTGATAGTGTAATATAATAAGTTGTTGAGCGCCAGATTCCTATTTAAGATAGTGAATCGAAATTTATTGATTTAACCTCGGCTATCAGCAGTAGAGTCGAGAACCACTTACCCGGGTCGTAGTGAGACAAAGTCATCTAACCAATCCGTATTTAATCAAGGAGTATGATTGCCTTAAAGTACCAACTACAATGAAAGAAATAGGCATTACGTTGAAGAGAATGAATTTATTAAATGCAAAAACAAAATATTAATAAAACAGAATAGTGATAGTCACACAATTGAATTTAAAATTACTCAATGCGGCAATTAATTATTTAAAAGAAAATGAATATTAAAATGAATTGAAAGTTAAATGAAGTTAAATTATAATAGAGACGATAGTTTTATTGAATTGTTGGCTCACCCAGTCGAAGATTCGTCATATTTAAGAAATGATCGGTGATCTCGATGTTACGTCGCTTATGTTAAAAAAAATGATGTGATACCTCAATTACTATGAAATATCCTCATTAAGTACGTTGCCATCTGTAGAAAGACTCTTGATCAGGGATATAACCCATTATGTATTGATATAGATGTCGGCAAGACATCGTTCAGTGTCGACTCTCGGTGCTCAGTCCATTAGGACCCAGAAAGCAAGGTTACAACTTCCTTCCTTCATTAAGAGCTGTAGATCAATGCCATTCTTCTCCGATGTTGCAGGTACAAATACTAATGACTTCCTTGTCACGTGGTGTCACAGCTTCCCTCTCTATTAGCCTTCTCCATTCTTGACTCATAACTTGCAATATATATTGACGCGTATATACCGTAGAAAATGGCGTGTTGGTTACACCATAGTGGGTTTCTTAACATCTCAGGAAAATGACGCAGTTTGCCGTGGTGAAATTCTTACTACGTCGTTCAGTTTGTGACGCACAGGGTTAGTCCATATCGCCAGTCTTGTTGCAATATATAATACTTCGTCTCTTTACAAGTAATTATTAATAAAAATCTAATTGAATATAATAATCAAAACCGCTTACAATTATCTGATATAAAAATCATCTCATGGATGTACTAGTTAATAATAATAATAATAATATGATAATTATAAATGAATAACCCTATAAATATAACCGCTATGGGATCGAATCGTTACAATATCACCCTGAAATGTTGTAAGGTATTAAAGGGTGAGTGGATATCGTGTCGGTCTACTAACCCCAAGATTACAGGTTCGCTCCTGGCCGTGGTAAGTGATTTTTGAAAGGCGGAAAAAATACGATACGCATGTCATACGATGTTGGCATGTCAAAAAACCCATTTGAATTCAGTAGTCCGAGTTCATAATGGCAAAATTAATCTCGGGAGTTTCCGCCAACACAAAGTTCCTCAATTCTCTACTAGAAAGCGCTCTAGTGTTCAAGGAGCTTAGATATCTAACATCTAACTTCCTTGACTTTCATAGTCAAGGAACAACGAAAATGCTACATGCAAGCTACCCTCTGGGTGTCAAATAACAAAGCTTTCACCCGGCACCCGAGGCCATACGATATTTTTATTATTATTATTACCGACAGTAGTGGCTAAGCTGGCTAAAGCGCAGCATTAGGTCATGGGGCCAAGCTCTCTGCTGACTCGGTAGACGCGTGGGTTCGAGCCCCACCGTCGGCCGTCCTTGAAATGGTTTTCCGTGGTTTCCCATTTTCAACACCAGGCAAATGCTGGGACGGTACCTTCTGACAGGCCACGGCCGCTTCCTTCCACATCCTTGCCCAGTTTCATTCACCATCATTCATTTCATCTCTCATTAACTCCTCTGATGAGGTTGGCGTCAGGAAGGGCATCCGGCCGTAAAAACCATCGCCACAAAGACTTCCATCGCATCTCATCCCCGACCCCGTTGGAAAACGGGAATAATAAGGGGTAGACAATAATAAGGGGTAGACATACATTATTATTATTATTATTATTATTATTATTATTATTATCTATGTAATTTACAAAGACCTGTAAAATACAAAACGAATATGGTGGTCAAGCGAAGTTGAAACATTTTAATAGACTTCTCTCTTGCTTTACTCATCTGAGTGCAGTGAAATATGGTGCAGTATATGTTTATACTCATATTGTAATTCACTGGCATCTAATTTAGTTCATTTATTTACATAATCGCAAGATGGCGCCTGTGCGAAAAATAAAAATTAAGTTTTTATTTCTTGTGTCGTAATCGTGCGATCGATGTGAGAGTTGGAATAATGAAGCTACGCAATAATTTTCCTTTAATGGTACATAACTCTATGGCCTACACATATAACAATCCAAAATGGTGACCATTCGAAATATTTAGACGGTTCTCAATATCTACGAATATTTTACAGCAATCAAACTGTTTTATTTATGTCCATAGAGGCTATGAACATAAGTTCACCTATAGGACTTTCAATAAACCTGTGAGCACAAATCCAACATGGCGGTGACGCAAAATATAAATATTTAAACGGACGTTTCTCGCGATAAACCATCCGAGCGCAGTAAAACTTGCTATGGTCAATACTTATACAAATTTCAATCCACTGGCATCTAATTTACTTCAATTGTTTTCATAACCACAAAATGGCAGCTCTGCGGAATTTAAAAATATAATTTTTATTTCTTGTGTCCTAGTCATGCGATTGATGTTTGAATACCACACCTACACAATAATCTTCATGCAATAGTATATAACTCTAAGACCTACATATATAAAAGACCAACATGGTGACCATCCGAAATATATAGACGAATGTATTACAGCAATCAATCTGAAATGTTGTATGTTGATAGACGCAATTAACATAAGTGGGATACATGAAAATAGGCTGTATAGTTTTTCACGGAACTACTTGTCGATTTTCATCATGATATTATTTACTCAAGACGGAGTCCAAGCCATTTAAAAACTCATTCAAATTCTGTGGTTAATCAGCTAAGATAACAATGTCATCAGCAAATTTCAGAGTTGAAATTATTTATCCTTGAATATATACTCCTACTTTAAATCTTACCAGATTAACTCTGGATCTGCCTACTCCTAATCACAAACTATGTTAAGAATTCCATGTTAGCCATCCCTTGCTAAGGTCAGGTGGTAAAGATTCAAATACCCTTTTCCATCCAGGGGGTAGGGGGGCTTAATTGTCCTCAATTGAAGTCTATTTTTTGCTGAAGTGATTTTGCTGTTCTTAGACAACACTCGTGCGGTTCATAGATTTGGTGCTCTAAAGTGATATCTACGTAACTTACACAGTATTTAAACACACAAACAAATAAACCTCGATTTAAAATGATTGCTAGAGAAATCTATTGCATTTATTATCAGAAAGAAATTAGTAATTTTGACCGGAGATCAATACATATGTGACAGAGGCAGCCATAAATGATAGCAGCAAAGGTCGGTTTATGGAACAAAATCCAGCCAAAGTGAAATGCACTCGGGAGCTCTCCACTTGTTGTGAGAAGAGTCTGAGTTGAGTTACCACATCATTCATAATGGAGGGTGTGAATATTAGGGCATTGATAATTGTCACTGGTCGTTTGACGGCACTGCAAGCACTGTGACATGCAAGGCAGATCATAACCAGGATTGAACAGTAAAACAGCAGAAAGAACAGTACAAATATAGCATCCGTAACAACAAACGCATTGTCAATGATTCCACGCTTGTTGTAGTACATATTCATTTGTCTACTTATTTTCGCAAATGTGTGCATGAATATTAGCATAAGAGTGAATCCAAAGAAACCATTCGTATTATTAATTATAGATTGCAGCACAATATGGGAAATTCTCAGTTTTTCAACCATCGCTGCAACCAGTGGATTTGGCGAGGCTCTGTCTACTCTGGTAGTCCAGACTGTCTGGTCCGACAGCACATTCCCATGCTCCAATAATGAATGTATAGATACAATATCTTCCAAATTGGAATTTGAAATAACAGTAAGTGTGTTCCCATTATTTGTTACGCCATGTATCACTATGTTTATCAATTTTGTGTTTATTTCAATTGCAAAATATCTTATAAGTAGAACCAAGTCAATGTAGGTTAGTGATATTAATGAGAATGTCATGTAGTTAAGGCAGTGCATTACGTACAATGACTTGCTGATTTCTTTAAAACTTCGCCACATCTTATAGCCAGCTGTGATTATTAAAATAAATGCTAGAAATGCAATTTGTATAATCTGCAATAGTCTTATTTTGCAAGTCATCCTCGTTGTGGAAAGATCAAGTATAGTAACGATCGTAGTAAACTTCTCGAGAATATTTCTGCATATTTCAATTCCCTTGCTTGCACTAACTGCTAGAGTGTACAACAACAGGGTGTAGATGCAAACTGATGACAATAATCCTGAGATTACATAGAATTGATGCAATGTAGGGAGTGTGTCAATGTCATTGATGAACAGGATTATGCTTCTACAAGCCACGGCAGAAAATACGAATACACTATACACTGTGCCAAGACGGGAGCGTTGTAACATTCCTGCACCATCTATCCGGACACTGGCATACCCAAGAACCTTAAGCACGTAATGGAGTGGTATTACTGCTTTGTACATATTGAGAACGATTTCAGTTTGACGAATTCGATTTGCCATGGTTAATTCTTCAAGAAGATGCTACACATACAACCTCGCGGCGTTTCTATAATAATCTAACAGCATAACATACAGTAGAGGGCAATCCAAGTGTCCCTTGTGTTTAATATGCTAATGTGTTGACCTCTCAAGTAGATTAATGAAAAACTACTTCATTTGCAATCACAAAGAAGATAAATTCATTAGATTAAAAGTAAGATAAAGAATAATTAATTGACAGTCGAAAAAGTTGATTTTATTATCCTATCGTTTACATCGATTACTTCACCACAAACATACGTTAATTGTCACCGGCATTTTAGCACCAATGGGAAATGTAATAAACAACTTTGGGTGCTTGCGAATCTCTAAAGCAGTGGTTTCCAACTTTTACCAGCTGACGCGCCCCTTTTCAGATACTGGTGGTCATCGCGCCCCCCTCCCCGCACCCCTTGTCTTCCACTTGTCACTTTTATAACCTCTTCGATAAACTGACGCGGAGGATATAGACCTAACCTAATAACACTACATAATGGAATAATTATTTCTGATAAATTTATATGGAGTACGCGCTTGCTATCTATTACATACTAACTTCATTTTAGCACAATGCAACGTACAAACTTTTACAATAAATCCTTAAATTAGTCTACAAAGTCAATGAGAGGATTGACACTGTTTTCTTTTGGTAAGATGGGAGCCTCCGTGGCTTAAGTGGCAGCACGCCGGCCTCTCACCGCTGGGTCCGTGGTTCAAATCCCGGTCACTCCATGTGAGATCTGTGCTGGACAAAAGCCGAGGCAGACACGTTTTTCTCCGGGTACTCCGGTTTTCCCTGTCAACATTTCATTCCAGCAACACTCTCCACTATCATTTCATTTCATCTGTCATTCATTTAATCATTTCCCCAAAGGAGTGCGTCAGACCTCGGAAGCCGGCACAGTTCATATCCTCGCCGCTAGATGGGGGCTTCATTCATTCCATTCCTGACCCGGTCGGAGACTGGAAGCAGGCTGTGGATTTTCATTTTCTCTTGGTAAGATCCGGTATGTTTGGTTTGATATTTGACAGAGCACAATGGAGATCACTTGCAACTTCAAGCCGACAGCGCTGCTTTGTTTTTATGACAGTCAGCGTTGAAAATCCTGACTCACTTAAATATGCCGTTGAAAATGGGACAATGACACGCAATGCAACATTGGCTATTTCAGGATACACTGCAAGACAGTTTACCCAAAAGTCACCCAGTCCTAATACAGACTTGATTTTTCTGCTTATAACACAGCAAATTCCTTATTTCACCTCCAACCTCGTGGATCCGTAGAAGATTGAGCCGACAGTTGCCAACTAACAGTGCTTTTGAACGATTGAATTGGCACGACAATCACCCGGAGAGATTCGAAAAATGTTTATTATACAAAATTGGGGTTAAAAAGAATTAATTCGGAAATCTCTTCACGCCCTCCAGGTTGGGAACCCCTGCTCTAAAGTGTTGCAATCCACGCGGATAATGCAAAATAGTCAAAAAACCAATAGTATCTAGCGATCAGCCACAAGTTACTCTTTATTATCAGAATATTGTTTCAGCCCCAGCCCTTATACAAGGGCTGCGCCTATACCTACATAAAAGCGACTTAAAAGAAACTACGGAAAAGACGGGAATAACGGCATAGCAACACGACTGCGTGGTAAGCAGCAGGTCATAGCCCTAAAGGCCACCAGTTAGCAGGTTAGACAGGACACAGCGGGCATTACACTCCAAGGATACTGCTGAGTAGACTGACACCGCACATTGGCGGCTCTCTCGATTGGGTCTCTTGGACTTGGGGTCTCTGGGACTTGGCGGCGCTCTCGATTGGGTCTCTTGGAATTGGGGTCTCTGGAACTTGGCGGTCCTCTCTTACTTGGACGCTATTACTCTACGACAGTCTTACACTCTATCGGAGTTGTGCTACGACGGACCGGTACGGGTGCCGCCCCGTATCGGGTCCCCACGCCGCCAACATCATGGCAGACCGGGATCTACGGTAGGGTGAGTGAACACGTGTCTACTAAACTCCTTTTCCCCCTATTTATTATTTCACTCTTCCCCTCTTTTCATCGCCACTAATAATCAATAAACCCCCTTTTGTACAGTCCAATGATTATCTCTTTATTTCGCTTAGATTAAGAAACCCGTCCCTTTAGATTAGAACCTAATTTACGATCTCCACCGAACGCTGCCCAGCAGAAGACGGTATACAGTAAGCGTGCGGCCTACCAAGTCACCTTAAGGTAAGCAGGGTGAGTATTCCTCCCTCCGGTTCCCCTTTACGTCAATTGCTCTCTAGACGTGTCCGCAGTACTTCATAATACATCAATCACTTTAAACACAAGTTCTACACAAAAGTAGAACAAATGGGGGACAGGCGCCGGGTAAAACTCAGTAGATACTGGTAATGCCGTCCAGCCCATTTACAACAACAGTTCTACACAAAAGTAGAACAAATGCAAGAGGCTCGGGATGGGGGGGGGGGGGGGGTAGTTCCACACATAAGTAGAACATATGGTAGAGGCGCTGAGTACCGTGACGTTGTCATAAGACAACGCCTAAGGGGTACAGACAACGTACCTCTGCGGAAAAGATCCCTAAATTTAACCTCTTACTAGCCAAGCGAAAGCCATACAAAATTGGGAAAAAAAATTAAAGTACGGGTCCGATAATATTTTTGTACCCACCCAAACCCGCCCCTGTAACTAATACATTTTTAAACGCCACCCTTAACTAGCAATAAGCCATTTACGACCCCCAAATTAAACAACAAGTCTAGCAACAAACGACCGTGTACTACTTACATTAGCCAAGCGAGTGAGACAATTAAAATCCCCCCGAGCAGGATTTTTTGAGTAGCTTAATTTAGAGGATTTTTTTTACTCAATAATCATAATCCCACCCCCACCCTGTTAATATTTCGCGACAAACACCTCTTACGCCAAGCAATTTAAATATTAACAACCCCTATCTAATAAGTCACTAGGAATATTAACGGAAGCCTACTCTATTCAGAAAATTGCTCCTTATTTCAGATTAAACCCTCCACAATGAAGCTCTATTAGGATTAAGATTGTGATATCCCATAGGATAAGTTGGAATGAGTAAATAACTATGTATTTTATTACAGCAGTGCAACTATACATTGTATAAGATTGTAGGCTATAAAATTTTCTTCGGAATCCATATTAGTATAACTTAGCGAAAGGTAGTATTGGCTACATGCTTACATAGAGTTAGGAGACCTTGCAATCACATTTCTGCAAGGTGCAGCATTAATTAGTTTGTACACGCATTCAGTCAAGACATACTACAGTTTCTCTTTTGTTATGCAATCCGACCCCAGAGGAAATGCTTGTTTGTCCATTGCAACGCAATCAACTATGCCATACGGCAGACACGTGCTGAGCACACCGTCCGCCGGGCAAGGATATTAAGCACGACACTGTCTTGCTAGCTCAGCGTACACACGCACGCGAGTGGAAGCCAGACACCTTGAGTTCAATTCCTGGCACTACTCACTCTCACGCCAGATGACTTTGCATAAATGTGCCTTTATTCTTTTTGTTTTCCATACATTTATGCACGTATTGCGATGCGGGCGATAGTAGAAAAACGCACTAATGATTTTAAAGATGTAAGCGTAGAGTACACTCTTAATGTAGAATTCTTTTTTCAGCAGTACATTTCAAACAGGAGATTCAGTTAGCCAATAAGACACAGTTCCCTCACGAAATAACATAGGTGAGAAAGTAATCCAGTAGGAATTTATGAAAAAGGCCGACAAATGGACGGCAATATCAATCTAGCATAAACGCGTACTCACGGACTTGGGCACAGCAGGGCAACATCGCAACGTACGACAATAGTTATCAAGAGTACCATCGTTAGTATATTATTAATAAGTATTAAGTATTTTTAAGTGAAGTTGAAGAAATATATTATAAATATCTTGAGGCTGGCACAAGGGTTCGCACAGCCTCGAGGAAACGACGCTATTGATATCTTGCGGCAGGTCCAAGAGTGCACCTCGCCTTGAGATAAGGGAAGCATGGAAGAGATAGAGGAGATATTAACATACCTACGTTGATAACAAATGCCATTCATAAATAAGATTATTGCCCACACCGTGGCCCAAAGCCCACATTTTACGCAAGCCATATACTTAAAATAGGAACGTCACGCCCAGAGGGAAGAAATTAGTTACAGGTATATTGGTCAGCATAGTACTGACAACCGGCGACCAAGGACTATCATTTCAGATTTAGGGACCTAGCCAACCCACTGAACACGTAAGAAATAGTCCAGATATTAGAATGCTACTGAACACTGATAGGACCTAGCCACCCCTTTCACGTAGAAGACGTTCGCTCTAATACTTTCGGGGAATTAGTCCCACCGCGTTCTACACCTTAGCGGAGGCCAAATCAACCTAATACGCAGTGGATTTAACGTCCGTTGGGATGCGTTCTGTATCGAAGTACGAACAGCCTGCCAACAGACGATATCTTTACAGTATTCTGATAGAACGTTAGGAGATATTTTTACTAAAATCAACCTAATACGCAGTGGATTTAACGTCCGTTGGGATGCGTTCTGTATCGAAGTACGAACAGCCTGCCAACAGACGATATATTTACGGTATTCTGATAGAATGTTAAGAGATATTTTTACTAAGATAAACCTAATACGCAGTGGATTCAACGTCCGTTGGGATGCGTTCTGTATCGAAGTACGAACAGCCTGCCAACGGACGATATCTTTACGCTATTCTGATAGAATGTTAAGAGATATTTTTACTAAGATAAACCTAATACGCAGTGGATTTAACGTCCGTTGGGATGCGTTCTGTATCGAAGTACGAACAGCCTGCCAACAGACGATAATTTTATGTTATTCTGATAGAATATTAAGAGATATTTATACTAAAATAAACCTAATATATAGTGGATTTAACATCCGTTGGGATGCGTTCTGTATCGAAGTACGGACAGTCTGCCAACAGACGATATCTCTTCGGTATTCTGTTCAACATGAGGAGATATTGACACGTTTTGTGATATTATAGCATAGTAGGTACTTTGAAACCTACACCGCTGAATACATTCGCCGATTTTATATATGAAGAGTGACCAATATTGAAAATGAAACTGCACATACGCTGAAACTAATAAGTAAAGTTATAAATTAATAATTTTTTTCAATGTATTATGATTATTTTCGATAAATTCATAATTTTTCAATGTATTACGATTATTTGCGATAAATTCATAATTTTTCGATGTATTACGATTATTTGCGACGGAAGAGGATGCAATTTACACATGTATCATATACCAAGAGGACAATGCTCGTGGGAGGTCACTCGGTACGGAGATAACTCCTAGCGCAGGCTATGTAAGAGTAAACCACACCACTATACGTATGGGTCAACGGGGTAAGACGTTTTGGACGCTCGCAGTTTCCCCATACCACAATCTGCATTCGTTGGTCACTCGGTCCCCATTCCGATACCAAATTGCAAATTGGATAAAGGTCACTGGGATTACTGGCCGTACCTTAAAGCCCCATACCATGTTACGTATTTAGCAGGTCCACTGGTAAAGGAAGTCCTTCTAGGCTCTCTTAGTTCCGATACCACCCTGCGTATTGCACACCATGTGGTTAAAAAAATACATCATCGTACGCATCCGTATTTTCTACGATACGAAGGATACAGAATATATTAAAGAAATAAAACTATGCAACTAAGGCATACGATTAGTAATTCCATATAGAGCAACCCCATTAATTTTATTACGGAGCAAAGGTAGTCATTTCATTGAAGTTGCAGCCCCATTAATTTTATTACGGAGCAAAGGTAGCCATTTCATTGAAGATACATTTTAGAAAATTATCATGGCTGCGGATACACTCTAGAGAGAGCTTAAATGTTTATGAAATACCTTTAATATATGTATATCCCCCCCCCCCCTTCGAGAGATTTTCCTACACCCCCTGTCTAGACACGTGGTTCCCCCTACCCCATGTATATAGTATATTTAGCTAAGGGAAGGTAGTAATATTAGGTTTAGCATTAAGAATTAATTTAGATATTAAACCCCTATCTAACGTGGCAAGTTTAACAAAAGGGTATTTAATACCATGTCATTAACAGTGTTATTTTTTTACATGCAATTATCACATGTCAATAACAAATGTCCTTTTTTCAGATCATATTATCGTGTTAATTTATATTTCCTGAAGTTCTATACAGTGCACAGAATTCCCAAGTTAGTCCGTAGAGGCAATACATAATTTCCAATTTCAATAACTTCCCGACGAAACAGTCGCCAATTTAACGATAATCCATTTAAGCTTAACGATCGATTATACACGTAGTGCGAGGATCCTTACATAATGTCTGCATATCTATAAGAAGCGAATACGTCACTTAAGTCACGCTAAGAAAGTGCAAAAGTAATGCTTAAGGATTAATTCTCAGCTATAGTGAAGGTCTACGACGAAGTATAAGGAAGTTTTTTTTACAAATATAAATGTTTCAAGTTCTACGAAATATTAAAGAGTATCTACGCAGCTAAATGCTTAAGGAAGCATGTTGCAGTTTTACAACGACGCATATAGGACGTGGTATAGTGAATGACCACAATGGTCAATATGTCAAACGGTACATATTGCACGTTAGTTTATTAATGCAGACGTTAAGTAACGAGACTACCTCGCACGACGTAACGAACTTCAGTGAAAAATTAACGGTACCAGGGTGAACCAATCCGTCTGTACAAAACGTTAAGAGTGATTTCTGATTTCAGACTAGTTATACGCTGTACAATCCTGTAATCCCCCAGTAGGCCATGAATGCAGGATACCACTCGGACGAACGTGACACGAAACCGACGTTCCAACGCGCATGGCAGCAACAACAGTCAAAACCTACAAACCATAATAGCCTGTAAGCCGATCTAGGCAGGAGCCTTCAGCTATTTCTTTCCAACACTTCAATGTTAATTTTTTTCTCTTAATACCATAACTACATTTTTTACGTACATAATCAAGCAATTTTGACGGAATTTCACGTTTCCTAGGATACTTTCTACAATTTTCATTTTCTTTTATCATCCCCACATTGTAAGGAGGTTAATCATAGTAACGCACCCTCGCAGCTACACTTGGCCTAGGGTAGCCCATACGATACACTATTTTTCTCTCCCTTTCTTACACACACTACAGAGGTTGCGTACTCGCTCACGAGGGCTCGCTAATACTTAAGCTCCTTACAGCATTATTTTCCATCGTAGGAAAATTACGGATATGCATGCACCCTCCCGGCAGGGCTCGGCTTGACGACGTCGTACATAAGTCACGCACTGGTCCGAGTGCGGTGCTCATACCTTAAATTTCCTATGCAATTCCATTCAAGATATATCTTTCAACTTCATTTCTTTCACTTCATATCTCCGCTGAAATTCCATTTTTTATATTTTTTTCAATTCTAGCAAAACAATGTCAATATTTTCATGAAACTTTCAAGTCTGCCAAATAGGCAACACAGATTATGTAAACAATGCAATATGGGATGTAGACAGATACAGAGAACTATCTGCTATGAACTGACTCTATAACAAACCACCCCACCCCCTTGCCACGCCTTCCACCCCTTAGTACGGCACAATTTCACTCACCCTCCCATCTACGAAGAAGAACAGGAGAAACAAAGGACGATTAGACGAAACGAAAGCAAATTAAAATCGACGAAATGAAAGAGGAAGAAGAAGAAGAAAAAGATGAAAGAAGAAAAGAAAAGTTTCTACCTCCAATTCTAGTCCAATAATCGAGGACGATTATTAAAACAGGGAGGCGACTTGTTCCAGCCCCAGCCCTTATACAAGGGCTGCGCCTATACCTACATAAAAGCTACTTAAAAGAAACTACGGAAAAGACGGGAATAACGGCATAGCACCACGACTCCGAGGTAAGCAGCAGGTCATAGCCCTAAAGGCCACCAGTTAGCAGGTTAGACAGGACACAGCGGGCATTACACTCCAAAGATACTGCTGAGTAGACTGACACCGCACATTTTGCCTATAAGTAGAAGGTACGAACACGCGCCGCTCTCTCTTGGCGGCTCTCTCGATTGGGTCTCTTGGACTTGGGGTCTCTGGGACTTGGCGGCGCTCTCGATTGGGTCTCTTGGACTTGGGGTCTCTGGGACTTGGCGGCCCTCTCTTACTTGGACGTTATTACTCTACGACAGTCTTACACTCTATCGGAGTTGTGCTACGACGGACCGGTACGGGTGCCGCCCCGTATCGGGTCCCAACGCCACCAACATCATGGCAGACCGGGATCTACGGTTGGGTGAGTGAACACGTGTCTACTAAACTCCTTTTCCCCCCTATTTATTATTTCACTCCTCCCCTCTTTTCATCGCCACTAATAATCAATAAACCCCCTTTTGTACAGTCCAATGATTATCTCTTTATTTCGCTTAGATTAAGAAGCCCGTCCCTATGGATTAGAACCTAATTTATGATCTCCACCGAACGCTGCCCAGCAGGAGGCGGTATACAGCAAGCGTGCGGCCTACTAAGTCACCTTAAGGTAAGCAGGGTGAGTATTCCTCCCTCCGGTTCCCCTTTACGTCAATTGCTCTCTAGACGTGTCCGCAGTACTTCATAATACACCAATCACTTTAAACACAAGTTCTACACAAAAGTAGAACAAATGGGGGGACAGGTGCCGGGTAAAACTCAGTAGATACTGGTAATGCCGTCCAGCCCATTTACAACAACAGTTCTACACAAAAGTAGAACAAATGCAAGAGGCTCGGGGGGGGGGGGGGGGTAGTTCCACACAAAAGTAGAACAATATAGCTTGTCATGGTGGGTGAGTGGTTATCATGTCGGACTACCAACACCGAACTTGCAGGTTCGCTCCTGGCCATGGTAAGTGATTTTGAAAGGCAACAAAAATCACGACACGCATGTCATACGTTTTTGGCATGTTAAAGAACCCATTTGAATTCAGTAGGCCGTGTTCATAATGGCAAAATTAATCTCGGGATTTTCCGCCAAAACAAAAGTTCCTCCTTTTTCTACTAGAAAGCGCTATAGTGTCTAGGAGCTTAGATATCCAACTCCTTGATTTTCATAGCGCTTCAAGGAATAACAAAATTCGACATGCAAGCTGCCCTCTGGGCGCAAATAACAAAGCTTGCACCCGGGCCATGCGATATTATTATTATTATTATTATTATTATTATTAATATATCAGAATGCAAATGGTCTCCAATTTAAATTAGCACATCTTTAACATGACTTACTGCTGTAGAGATTTGAAGTGATTCTCTATTCAGTGTTGCTTATACAAATTGATTTTTGTAGCTTTTCAGTCGGTCAACACGATTGTGCCCAATGAATGGGCGGGGTACAATATACTATGCTCGTTAGCCCAAAGACCAACGCCAACATATGCGAGAATCTCGAAATCAGTTGAGCACGAGACTCGGAAAACTCGGGGAAACGGGGTATGGGCAAAGGTGCTAACTGAATTCGAGATCCCCACCTGAATATAAGTAGGATGAAGAATAACACACAAAATACATAAAAACTTTCAACTTTTGTTAAAATATTAAAAGCGAAAACACTAAACACTCCTGCCTAGCATCTCCAGGGTAGCAAAACATGAATAGTCACTTACCCCGAGATCCTACAAACTATGTAAATGTATGTTATTTAAGATAAGAGAGTCTTATATACTACTCATGTGCAATCGTGTCCATTATCACATTGTAAATTTTTATCACTTTCAAAATCATCGCTTTCAGAAATTTTCACACGGGTAGATTTGTAGCACTTTTCTGAATTATTCACATTTATGATTTATCACATTAGGTTGTCCAAATTTGAGTAGAACCAAATTTACACTTAGTAAATGATGCATAAAAATAAATAATTATTCTCAATTGATTCAGAATTTGTTATCACATATTAGCTAACCTTGAACTGATTACAGAAAATTAAGCTCATGCAAACAATATGACTCTTTACAACTCATATGGGAAGCTAATTCGAGTTCTAATGCTCCAGATCCTTCAACAAACATTTTCTCATAAATACCATAATCATTCCATTTTCCTGACCTATGCGGTAATACAACACAAAACACTCAAGTCATCCATGCTTGAAGCAAATTAATATCCATATTACTGAACCATGTCTTCAATATGTTCGTATTTTACCTGGCGGTTTATACCTGCCTTTACCAATGTGGGACTTACGCCTGCAATCCACTGGCTTTGTCAGGGCGATCTCTCCTACCTTTACACATTCATTGCAAAATAAGAAATACGTTCACATGAACGCTCATATAACTCCATTCAATTTCTGTGGTAATTTGATTTTATAAATTCATGACTGAAAATCAAACTTGAGATATTTATTATTATTATTATCATTGGCTGGTATGATATTGATCCTATTATTTAATCAATTTAATTTATTTCATCTCCTTTCATCATTTCATAACCAAAATATGTCAAAACTCCACTCAAATCTTCTCACATTCCATTATGACAAAAATAAGTCAAAATTTCACTCAAATATTATTGCATTTGATCATGACCAAAATAAGTCAAGAGCTTCACTTAAATATGCTTACATTTCACTATGGCTACTATTTAAGGCATCAATTCACAATTATTTTTTTGAAAAAACATAAAAAATGTATCCCATTAATAATACTATTATTCAACTGAATTATTCTTATTATTATTATAAACCATCTTGATTATTATCATTATTAACTGGTAAAGAATCGCAAACCGCATTCAACTTGCGATGCAAAAAGTTGCACTCGGAGACAAATTTAGATTATCGATCCGATTATCAACATTTACCTAGAAAAGAAAAATCTGGACTTCCCACTGTACTGGCTAATAACACGTAGAACAAGATGTTCAGTAAAGAACATATAGCCCACTTTCTCCTAAATGCATGGGTATTGTTATAACTCTTTGTCCTTTTCAAGGAGTATAATTGAATGTGGTTGTAGTAGCTTGTTGAAATACAGCGTGCTATACGGATATTAAACATGAATATGAGGTGCCCTTTGTTAGTGCTACCTGTGTAAAAATTTCATTCAATTCGGTTTCACCGTGTTTGAATTGAATGGGGAGTCAATTTGCCCACATTAATGGCCGCTATCTGCAAACTATTTGGCTGATGACCTTGTTGTTCAGTCTAACGATGCTTCCCTCAATAAGGCATATTGTTGCAAAATTTGGTAGAGACCAGATGATTAGGTTGGTCGTAATTTGATTTAAGCTTTTTACATTTGGGTGGCCACCATTACGTTTCCGTTAAGATGGCAGCCATATAAAACATGACACTGAGGTGCCCTTTGCTAGTGCTACCTCTGTACCAAATTTGGTTCAATTCGGTTTCACTGTGTTTGAAAAGATAGGGGGAATCGACTTCCACACATACATGGCCGACATACGCAAATTATTAAGCTGATGACCTTGTAGATTGGGCAAAAGATTCTTTATACATAAAGGTATAATGTTGCAAAATTTGGTGGAGATCAGATGATTAGGTTGGTCGCAATTTGATTCAAGCGTTTAACATTTGGCTGGCCGCCATCACGTTTTCGTCAAGATGGCGGCAATATAAAACATGACACTGGAGTGTCCCTTGCCACTGCTACCACTGTACCAAATTTCGTACAATTAGGTTTCACCGTGTTTGACTTGATAGGGGGAACCGATTTGCACACATACATGGCCGCCATCCGCAAAGTATTGGGCTGATGACCTTGTAGTTTGGCCAAAAGATTCTTCATACATAAAGGTATAATGTTGCAAAATTTGGTAGAGATCGGATGATTAGGTTAGTCGTAATTTGATTTAAGCTTTGAACATTTGGGTGGCCGCCATTACGTTTCCTTCAAGATGGCGGCGATATAAAACATGACACTGAGGTGCCCTTTGCTAGTTCTACCTCTGTACCAAATTTCGTTCAATTCGGTTTCAACGTGTTCGAATTGATTGAGGGGACATATATTCAGAGTACACACTCACACACACAGACAGACACACAATTTTTGGCCCTGTGTAGATCCCATAAGTCTACTTTCATTTTTTGCAAAACTTGAAATTAGGCTAAAAATACGATAACTGAAGCTAAATAATTACGCCAGTAAGCATGACCTAAACTAAACGTGACTAAGGGTTGGAAATGCACATGACTCTACTAAAAACTAGACTACCAATACTTCATTTTGATTTTATGGTCTTGGACTGGCCTCTTGTATGCCTTTCCGTGAGGTGTGGCTCCACTACTGCCCAGATTGAATGGCGGCGGTCTCCACTGGTGTCACACCATGTGGTTCCTGTTCTCAGGGAATGGGCCTTCGGTCGTCTTCTTCCTCTCTTCCCTCTTCTTCTCTTCCGTCTTCTTTCCATCTAACCCATCGCTAGTCTTTAGTGCATGTTTCTTCTCATATTCTCGAGAAAATCGGCAATGTTCATTCGATGATCAAATTGTTACACACTCACGTCAAAGCTCGTAGTTAGCTGGCACACTTTATTTCCCTTGCATGCACTGGATAACATTATCGTAGGTCAATAATTCATCAGATATCACCATAAGCGTTCACAGTAACGAAAACAGTACAATTATTGCAGGGGTCGAAACCTCATTTCACGGTGCTTCTCCCTTCGTAGAAATACTTAGAACATTATGTGCAAGTCTGTTATTATAAGCTCATTCACAAATATGACCGTTTTTAAACTGTATCTATCAAAGCATTGGGTCCGTCCAATGGTCATCAGTCCACTGCACTTTGATAACAATAGTAACTCCACTTGTGAAATACTTCGAATTAGGCGAAAGCCTATCACCATAATCTCAGCCTCAAGAATTATCGTTGTCAAACTGTCACAGCATAAAATACATCAGTCCACTGCACATCAATGGTCATAACAACTTCACTTGAAACCTACTGAAAAATACCCAAAAACGTGCTGAAAAATATTCTATCACTCACTTGTATGGCGAAAATAATTAGAGTTCCACACTCATTCCTTCGTTCTGCATGAACACATTGTTCTCGACTATTCTAAGTTCCACGACCCGAGAACACTTCGCGTAGCGTAACGTTCCGACTCGGCGCACTAGAACAGGGTAACATTCCCAATCGTAGGATGAGCACAGCTGCCTCTGCCGTCGTCGTCGGACCCAAGCAAGCGAGGCCGGCTTAGCCGGCCTTCGCTGCGTGCATTTTAGCCTGTCGGCTCCCTATTTATGGGGCCATAAGAGCTTTATCAGGGGGGGAATAGGACTTGGAACTTAATAGTTTAATGTAATGGGTAATACATGGAATCAAACCGGCCAGGATATGGCCTGAGGATTTTGGAAGTTTGGGAAGGAGTAGGATTTTGGGAGGGGGAGGTTGAGGAGCTGTAAATGCAGTTGGGATCAAGGTGAGCTAAAGCTCATTGCCAGTCAAGAAGAAGAAACAGAAAGGACAGCTATCGCCGCTCTAGTGGCGTGCAGAGGGCCCGCGGACCACCGGGCACCATCCCGGGAGGGGCCGGCCGTGGCCGTCCCCCCGAGCAGGCACCCAGCAGGGCCGCGGGGCAAGTGGGGTAATGAATATGTACCTGGAGTGTGGGGGAGCTAATTAGCAGGTAATTAGCTGCTGGAGGATATGCAAAATGCTTGTAAGGGCAGTGTTGTTGAGTTTACTTGGACAAGGGGAAGTTATGGGCACGGAGAAAAGAGAGGGGATGTTACTGGGCTTGTAAGGACGTTGCCGTTGCCAGTGTTGTTGTTTGAGTGCCTCCTTGATGTATTTACATCCTAAATAGGACGCGGCGTGCTTTCCCCTGCAGTTTACACACGCAGGAGAGTCCCTGGGCACTTGGCATTCACTATGACGGTGCGGCCCGCCGCAGCGGTTACACCTAATGTCATATTTGCACTCATGTGCGGCGTGATTTAGCCTTTGGCAACGGTAACACTGGGTGATGAGTGTGGAGCGTTGTCTGGGAGGCGGGCATCGCGACGCCTGTGTTTGTGAGGGTGAAGGGTGAGGGGAGGGGAAGAGCGCAGGTGTAGCAGCGCTATCTGAAGGAGTAGCAACTGCTGTAGTGACTGAATGTAGGGGCTTATCCAGAGAGGTTTGGATGCTCTTGTTTTTCCTCCTAGGCTTGCTAGGAGGTCGAACAAGCGCCTTCGAGGTCTGAGTCCAGTGCTCGCAAGTATTCGGGACTGTTTGCGTGGACTCGTGGATTAGTTCCTCAGGTTCCTCAGTTTGGATATCCGGCTCAGTCTCAGGATCACATTCTGCTTGGGAGAGTGAGTCCTGAGAATCAGAATCTGTGTCAGGGTAAGGGGAGATAACCATAGCTGGGGGGATGTCAGGGTTTTGCTTAAGGCTATCATTTATCCGATCAAGATGTGCATTATCAGTGGGAATGATAGTGACATAATGCTGAGCCGTTTCTTCAATGCAGGCTATAATTTTGTAGAGGGGAGCAAGTGCTTTGATGATGGCCTTTCTGAAGGATATGAGTGGGAGATCTTGGGCTGGATGGATCATTAGCAACTCATTTAGTGCGGGAACAGTGTCCTTCCTAGAGGTATAAATTTGCTCCTTATAATTAATGATCTCAATCCAGTTCCAAGGCTTGCCAGAAGGTGCAAGTTTCTCCTCTGTGTCGGGGGGTCTGTAGATAAATGCCGGGGAGGTCCAAGTCCTTAACTTGTGTGCTGAGTTGAAAGCCATGGTGTGAGGTGTTGTTAGAGTGAAGTTGATACGGGGGGGGGGGGGGTGCGATCAAATGCTCCTGGCAGATCGTGAAAGTGAAAATTAAAAAGGAATTAACTCAGTCTTAGTCGCTCAGGGTTAACCAGATTGAGACAGTTGGTGCTGTGACACTGAGCGCGCTAATAAGAGATAAGGCTGCTTGACGGGGTTCTGGACGGGATTGTTAGGTAGGGGAGGGGCCGACAGGCTCGATGTTCCCTCGACAGCGACGTTCGGAAGACTGACCAGAGTAGCAGGTTCAGCCCTCTTAAGTGCTGAAGAGGTCGGACCGCGAAGTAAAACGGCGGTCAATCGAAGCAGCGGACGACTCGGCGGCGCTAACGGAAAGTTAGCGAAGGCACGGCAGGCAGGGCTGGTGAAACATCAATTTCATCGGTTGATGTCGAAGATGAGGCTTGGAGCAGTGGCGAACAGCTAGCTTGGATGCTGTCCCGTGTGTCGTGAAAATCTGTCTGTCGTGTCGGAGACAATCTGTGTGTGTGTGTGTGTGTGGGCTGCCTCTGCAGTCCCGTGTGCTGCTTATATAGGCTATCTCTCGGCTGCTCGCCTGTGACATCCTTGACGTAATGTGCTTCAACTTAAAACATTCATATCTCCGCAATGCGTAGTTCAATTTCCATGCTTCTTTTTCCAGGATGATTCAAAAATCAAAAGCAATAATAAAGCTTAGTTCTCTTTATTGATAAGCAAGTATCCCAGAATCTTCAGTCCTTCTGGAACCATCGATGTTATGCCATTCGTCACAACTCCACGCGGAAGTGAGGCACTGGCTGGCTTCCCAGCGGCGCTCGTTTGAAACTCTGCGCTTGGTGCTCCGTTCGAACTCGATGAAATGACATGACGGTACCGTTGCCTAGGACACAATACAAATAAATACTCTCCCGGAAAAAATACATGTACAGGCCGGACGTTTGTTTTAGACGAGTAATAATAATAACTAGCGGACCCGTGCGAGAACTCTCGCATAATGGGTTGTGTGTGCCCCATGTGTACAGACTACCCACCCGGCGCTATTGCTATGCTGGGTGTACGCGAACCAGTTCTTTCAGGGGCTATCGTCTTGTTTATTTCTTTAAAAGCACTTTATAAACAAATAAATATATTTCCGTTGACTTTTCAAGAAATGCAAGATTTTTCCAGTACTATTGAGACGATTTGGAAGATGTTGGTACAAACTACAACTTCTAACTTCCTCTGGTTTAGGAGCTTGAGTTTTGTGAATCATACACCGTAGCTATTATATATATACGAGTGAAAGTGTCTAGTTAACAGATGTACATAATCAAATTAGGCATCAGGATGGACGATTCATTTTTACCCTGAATGACCTACAAATTGTAAATATTACTCACATTTAGGAACGATGCCAATGTGTTTTTATCGAGTGTGTTGAAAATTCTATTCTTGTGTGTTTATGTATGAGAATTTCTTTTTTCATGCATTACAGTGCAAATTTTGCATCTTAAGCATTTCATTTTAAAAATTTTAATTATAAATAAAATGAGATTATTTAGAAATTGTGGTGTTTTCATTTCTCTTTTCTATCATTATTGTTGCATCGAACCGAGGATCAGTGAAGCAAGTTAGTTTAATATTTTTGTTTGCTTTTCACCCGGTTGGCGCCCTGAGATCTTTTGAATTTCGTGCTAGCTGATTTTCGGTGACATGCATATGTGATCGTTGGACTTTGGTCTAAATGGGCATAACATGTAGTACCATAAGTTGATAGCCGTATCATGTCGTTATAATACTCAACAGGAGACGTATGGTTGTCACCCCCAGCGTCATTATTGTATGCCCAGCATTGAAATACATCCCAGTTATTCGTAACATGATTTATAATAGATTCACGTATTTGAAGATACATTTCCGTAGAACCATAAACGCAGTAAGATAAGGAATGGAAGAGACATGACCCATCTTTGCTCATCGGAATGACACGATGAGCCGTAGGAATGCCATTTATATTCAAATCTTCGTAACTCATTGTAACACGTATAGAGAGCGACAGTCAGAACGATAGCTCGTAGATCTAATAGTGGAAACTCCCGTGAGAAACGGGCGAAACAGACTCTGCGTGCTATCTAGCGGTTCGCGCACACAACTACGTCCTCGATTTCAATCAGCTGGCAAGTTTATATGTTGTACATGTTAGAAGTGTAACTTTTGGGCTATATATGGGTGTTTTAATTGCAAAATACACTAATGATCCCAAGTCATTTTACATATTTCCTCAAGACAAACAGCTGTGAGTATACCTACTAATGCTTACGTTACCTGTAATTTTTTTCTATTAATCTGAGCATACACTCCTTATACTTTTGTAATATTTCGGTGTTATACTGGAGTTATAGGGGCCGTGCGTGTTATCACACAAAGGATGTATAATTGAACTAATTAAATATATTCACAGTTACTCACTATCATACATTCATAACATAAAGGTCCTCTCTCATTTCCTTTTATTTTACATCTCCCAGCAAACCAATAATAAGCATATCACTCTCATACAAAGTCATAGAATAGAAAAAAGGAAACAATACAACATCATAAAAGGAACATTAATTTTAACTTTCCATACTAATTCACCTGTCATGCCACACAGTTTGTTGGGGTTATACACAGTGCTCCCAACAAGCGCCATTATAGACCCAACATATGAGTTTTGTAACCAATATGTTACACTTTCCTTAAAACATTGTTGTGATTAAACCTATCCATTTATTCCTTCTTCAGGTGTGCTCAGTGGGTTGTGAAGAGCAGATAACTCCAAAATGATGTTTCCAAATGTGTGTAGGGGTAAGTTGTCTGCCAAAAGGTCAGGGCCATTTGAAGTCAGTTTTTGTCATTTTTGTCTGAAAGCACCCACGGGATTAGAAGCAGATTAACTGGTTGTTTTCTATCAATTAATGACTCTAATGAAGGTATCTGTAACAGCTGTACGAATTTACTGAATGTCAAGTATTTCAAAGTCCTGATTAATTTAATTTTTTATTGGCTTTCTTTATGGGTTTCTCCCTAAATTTATGGTTGGTAGCTTTGTACTAAAAGCTCCACGATTGTCTATGATGTTGTCTGTGATATTCATTTCTTGGAGGTCCATCTTAGTTTCTTCTAGCCATTTCATCTTGACCTTCTTTGAGTTGATTACTTTGAATAATCTCTTAGTTAGTCTGTCGCTGTTCATTCTGTAAATATGGCCATAGAAAGTCAGGCGTCGCTTCCGGTCGGCATCAGTGAACCTGTCAGTGAAGGAGTCGAGGTCCGCTGTTCTTATCTTAATCCACATTCCATTTTCTCTCGTGGAACCAATTTTCTTTTTCGGAGAATTTTCCGTTCATGTTCTTCAATGTCTGCAATTTTAAAGTGGCCACCCAGGCATATGGTTTGTGAGGCATATAAAACTTCCGGCAATACAAATGTCTTGTAGTGTCGTAATTTTGCATTACGAGATATGGCTCTTTGTTGCAGTAATTCCATGTCAGTCTGTACGCCTTATGGAGTTTGGTGGTTCTTTCTACATTGGCACTGCTGTATAGTCCAGACGGTAGTATGATTTCTCCGTGATATTTGAAGGAAGAAACCTGTGAAATTGTGCCGTTTTCCAACTCGAGCGTAGTTCGTTTGTTATTTTGATGTAGGTTTTTCATGTACTTGCTTTTCTCGTACGATACCTGGAGGCCTGCCTTTGATGCTGTATTGTGTAGTCTCTGTATGGCATATCTTGTTTCATCCTTGGTCTTAGTAATGATTGCTAGATCATCAGCAAATGCTAAACATTTCACATTGACCTTCCTTGCCAAATTTCCGATGTTCACACCCTTGATATCCTTTTCCCATTCTCTAATAACTTTACCTAGTACTTAGTTTAAGTTGTTTTGGACCCATAGGATCGCATTTTTTTAAAATGATCTGCTGCTGTTTTTCTTGGTTCTCCAAACCTCCTCCATCGTTTCGCTATGACGAGCTCGACTCCTCCGTCAATCGTTTCCTCGTTCTCCTTGGTCGATCTTCCGGTGTAACTTCCCATCTGTGTACCTTTTATTTGAATGCCATTCTATCTTCGATGTCTGTTGTAGTGAAATTGACACTTCTGAGATCAATTTGGACCTGTGTAACCCAGACTGTTGTCACTTTAAGTTTTCTTAAGTATGTCAGAATTCTCTTTGTTAATCGGTCCTCATTCAGTCTCATGCTGTGGCCGCAAAATTTCAGTCGTCGTTTGCGGAAATCTATCTCGATGTTGGAGTATCTCTCTGTGATTGTGTGCGATATTATTATTATTATTTATTTACAATAAATCGTACTAGAAGTTCGGAAGGCCTAGTGAAAGAGGACAATCTCCACATACATATTTCATATTTCACAGACACAATTTACTCTGCGTGTGTTTTTACAATATTTAGATATTTTACAAAGATATTTGCATTATTTACATATCTAGAATATTGACATAGATCACCCACTTTCATAACCTCAATCACTCCACACATTCATTCATTTCATTCCGCTACTCATTCATTCAGCGAGGCAATCACTCACTCTTACAATATATAAAATATAACCTACTTGAAAAATTCAAAGTCTGCAGTCCTTGCTTGAATTAAGAAACAGGTAACACACACGAATACAGTCATCACAATTAACACTGGTTATCAGACAGATTCTACACACACCCAAAGTACACGGGGCTACTTGACCGCGTTGTCGAAACCCCTAAGCTGAAGAACCGCCCAACCACCAACTTTTTTATGTACGGACTGAATTTCCAAAGAGGCAAGACCTCGGCATCCCCTGGCAGCGTGTTCAATAACCTGCCAGGTAGGCATTGCTACGAGCGAAGGGCGGAACGAGAGTTCTCTTCGAACTGAGCGATATGCCAAAGGCAGTCGGCATAAGGGGTCAATATTAATGGAACCAGTGAGGGATTTTTTGAGAAAAATCAAATCAGTTTGTTTGGCCGTTGCCTCTAGAAATGGGAATTTTGACGAAGGAGGAGGGGAACTGCGATCCTACAGAGCGCCAGGGAATGTTCTCCGCAGTGACTGCCGGCTTCTGCCAGAGCTAGCATCAGCAGTTTAGTTGGCAGTACGGTGCCCTTGACAGGGTGAATCCCACATGTGTTGGCTTGTAGGCTGTCGAAATTGTCAGTGTGTATTGCAATAAGCGAGCATGTGTGTCATCAGCACTTCCAGCATCTGTTATGAATGGCTGTGGAGAGTACAACGTTTACTGTTTGTTTGTTTGTTTGTTTTAATACAAGCGACGGTCGTGCTGCCTACGTAACTAATGATGCTAGCTCTCGCAGACGCATCTAGGCACTGCGGAGAACATTTCCTGGCACCCTGTATTAATCTCTCAGCGCAGCACTGTGCACGCTGCAGCTTGTTCATGATTTCCGCTGTAGTAGGATGCCAAGGGGGTTGGACGAATAGTTTGTTTGTTTGTTTGTTTACATTACAGTGGGTCCACTAGCGGTCCCAACTTGGCTCGGTCAGACGCGGCGAAGAGCTGTCGCAGCCCAGCCAAGGGTGACAGGAAGGCTGGACGCTGCTGCTGTATGGTATCCCGATAAGCATCCAGGGCCCACTGGTAGAAAGCGGTGGAGTGAACCGTACTAGGTTACAAGTAAATAAGCGATACCGTGTGACCCTCAGATAGAATGGTTGTCTCAAGCAGGAATATCGCGTGACTCTCAGTGCTGTCGTGCCATACCCTTGGCCTGCACTGTTTTGCCTATAAAGTTGAAGGCTATAAACACTAAACACCTCATTAGCCTCACGGCTAACGAGTAACATTGTTGCTGTTTCGGCCCTCCTAACTTGCATGATCTCTAGCAAGAACATTTAGCGTTTTTCGGTTACGCTCTGGAATGTTTGAACCTCAATTAGGTCGTGTGGCGTGAGATGAGTTTTTGTGTTCGAGCATTGGTCTTTCCTCTCGTTCATACTCAATGTTCAGTGATCTTCTCCTACAATATGGCCCGCTTAACCTTGAAATTGGACTTAAAGAGTAGTCGAATAAATCCACGCACATTGTAAAGAAAGGACAGAATGTTAAGACGTTTCCTTCTTCTTCGTTACGCCCATTCAAAGAGCGCGTTTGAACTTGTTAGTTGGTTTTCGCCTTCTTATCCTCCCAAAATATCTTCATGAATGCACTGTGTTGCATCTTGCTTTCTCTGGACCACTTCTTGCCAGTTTTCTTTTTATGTTTCTCCACAAATTTGTGCTTGCATACTGTTGAACTAAAGCCTCTACGATTTTCTAAGATGTCTGTGCTATTTATTTCTTGGAGGTCAGCCTAAGTTTCTTCTAGCCGGTTTACTTTGACCTTCTATGAGTTGATTAGGCTACTTTAAATAATCTTGGATAGTGGCTGCTTTGGTGGTGTAATTAGTAGAATGCTGAATTCTATGCCCAAGATCGCGGGTTCAAACCCGGCCGACGTCGTCGGATTTCTTAAGAGCGTTAAAAATCCCTCAGTTTGCCTTCCCTCGGAGGGGAAGTAAAGCCGGCGGTCCCATGTCATAGATTTCTGGCATGAAAAAGAACCTTCCACAAACTACACTAACTAAATTTGCAGGTTAGAATTGATAACGCTATATTAGTTCTACGTTCGCCGCCAGGTGCTGACTGCGATGCCATGTCTAGTAGGCAAGTCCGTAAGCTAGGTTTCGTGGACGGTAGCATTTGGTAGCAAAAGTAGGAACTACTTGAAATTATTGTCTGCAGTCCTTACTTGAATTAAAACAGATAACACACACGAATACAGCCATCACAATTAACACCGGTTATCAGACAGATTTTACACACACCCAAAGTACACGGGGCTACATGACCACGTTGTCGCAGCCCCTAAACATAGGAACCAACCAACCAATCAGATTTTTAGCCTACTTTTCATATTTTGAGAAAATGTGGAAAAAGTACACTTATGAGATCGATCCGGGAAAATGTGTGTCTGTCTGTCTGTCTGTCGGGCTGTGTGTGTCCTGCCCCCCTATCAACTCCTAAACGGCTGCAGTAACCGAAACCAAATTTAGGATGTAAGGATGTATACCGGAATATCTCACGTCCATATTTGAAAATTATGTCAGTGCTTCCAACTGCTGAAAAAACGCACTAGAAATTTGAGCTCCATGTTGGATATCTTGGAAGGTATGCTTGGGAGCTATTCCAAAATTGGCACACATATATAATGCTATTTCAGTTTAATTTCCAGGAGGCCATACATGACAGTGTTGCCAAAATCATTTTAAGCCTTCTGATAAGTCCAATTTTTAAATGCATATAACATCTTCACAATCAATTGGATTTCAACCAAAATTTTGTATGTAATATGTGTACATAAACAGATATGACTGAGCGTATTCTTAAGAGCCACCAGGGCTGCCAACTGTTAATAATTGCTCTCTCTATTTTTTTAAATCCAAATACCAATATATCAGAAAGTATGCAAGCCGACAGCTTTAAACTATGCACACGTATAGTACCTGACATTTAAGATTAATTTGGAGTAACTTATATACGTCAGTTCTACCAACAAGATTATAAGCCTGCAGATAATTCCAATTTTTAAATACATGTAACTTCTATACTATCAGTTGGATTTCAACCAAATTTCGTATGTGTCATGTGTAACATAACAGATATGACTATAAGTATTCTTAAGAGCAATCAGGGCTGCCAACTGTTAATAAATGCTGTCTATATTTTTTTAACCCTAATATCAATATATCAGAAAGTATGCAAGCCAACAGCTCTATACCTTGCACACGTATAGCACCTGACACTCTAGATTAATATGGAGTAATTAATATAAATCAGTGATGCCAACACGATGCTTGCTGATAGTTCCAATTTTAAAATGCATGTAACTTCTATATTAACAAATGGATTTCATCCAATATTGGCACAACAAGATATCATAATATTTCCGATTATTTCTAACCAGCACACGCATGACATTGTTGCCAACATGCTTTTACGCGCGCTGATAGATCCAGTGTCTAACTGCATGTAACGTCCATTGGACTTCAACCAAATTTTGTATTGTGTAGGCTACCTTAAGAGATGGAACTAAGAATATATTCAGTCGCCAGGGCTGCCAACTGTAGTGCTCTGTTAGGCTACGTTATACCAGGTATATTTCGAACTAATTAGACATTTCGATATTACTAACTTAATTTCGTCATTATTCTAGATAGGTTCATATGCTGTAGATTACTCATTGGCATGAATCTTAATTTTTAGAAAAGTAGGCTCTTTAGTTCGTCACGGAACTTCTTGTTTCAACTGTCTTAAAATATATTTTTTTAAACAGCCCAAACCCGAACAGTGAACCTGTCAGTGAAGGAGTAGAGGTCCGCTGTTCTCCTCTTAATCCACATTTCATTTTCTCTAGTGGGACCATACATTTTCCCGAGAATTTTCCGTTCTTGCTTTCCAATTTATATAGTTTTAGAGTGACCACCAAGGGACATGGTTTCTGAGGCGTATAAAACTTCCGGCAGAACTGTCTTGTAGTTTTATGACGTTATATTTTTATTTTCTAGGTAGGCCTATGTATTTTTTTAAATCGCTTATTATCCCAGCGTGGTTTCACCCACGGACTCTGTGAGGAATCATTTCTCTACCGTCGCAAGGACGGTGTCTGGGAGCTGAACACATTTTGTCAGCAGATACAACAGGGGAGGGAGGGGGGGGAGGGTGACAGGCCGATCGCCCAGGTGACCACTAACTTGGGCCTAATCAGGAAGGGATTTTGAGAAGGGATTTAAGTTGGCCGTGGACCTGTTGAATAGAACTGTCCCAGCATTTACTTGGTGGTGAAAATGGAATACCACGAAAACAATCTTCAGGACGGTTGAGGTGGGATTAAAACCAACGCTCTTCCGATGTCGGCGAGGCACGGGTTAGGGTGTTAGCATTCTCGGCCATCGTGGTTTGTTAAGGGTGAATTTATTGAAATTTGTGTCAAAAATCGATTTTTTGGAAACGTGTTATTTGTAATCTACATAGTGTAATTTACATTGTGTATACATTTTATGGTTATCGGGGGCATGGAATTTCATTAAAACATTAAGTGTCAAATTCTGCACCTATAATAATAAATAATAACCCCTGACACTACAGCCCTTGAGGAGCCTAGGCCTACCAAGTGACCTCTGCCCAGCCATTTGGCCTGCAGATATTGGGGTGACGCGTGGTCTGCGCATCGGGTCCCTTCGGCCGTTAATCTTGGATTTCGTGACCGGGGCGCTGTCTCACTGTCAGACGGCTACTCAATTGTCCTCACGAGGCGGAGTGCACCCCGTTCCAGCCCTCAAGTCAGTTTCTAAAATCCCTGACGGAGCCGGGAATCGAACCCGGGGCCTCCGGGTGAGAGGCAGGCGCGCTACTCCATCACACAGGACCGGTCTCTGCACCTATACTTGGAGTGAATCCAGGAGTGTTCTCCATAAAGGCGTTCAACACCATTGACAAGAATGGACTCATGAAAGCTGGTAAAGGAATTTTGAGCTGGAAGCCAGACAGAAAATAAGAGGTCAGAAAAGAATGTTGGAGGATGAAGAGTATGAATATGGAGGATTTAAAAATCAAATAAGCATTTTTCATATTTGAAGGAAGGAAGATTGTAGCTTTACGTGACCGTCAATCTCGAGATCATAAGCCACGGGACATCCTTTAAACGTGGAATCCGAACCACAGGACGTGGCATTTCACTTTGAAAATCTCACATGCATTGACCGGGAATCGAACCCGGTCCGCCGTGGTGAGAGGCCAACAGCTTGACCGCTGCGCCACCACGCCCCTTTTTCATATTTGAATATGGTAACCAAATGTTTAAATGTATTTTTCTCTAATGTACATTTTTTGTAGAATCTAAAACCTAATCTCAAAAACTATAAATAGCAGAGCTATGATTTTTTCACGAGGTGTTCATTTCAAATTATGAAATATATGGAGCTATAATTGTAATCATTACTTTTTTACATTTTTATTTTTAGGGTTTTATGTCATGAATAAATGTCTTATTTCTGCAACAGGAAGTTCAAGATTTTTTAAGTAAAAAACTAATATGCATATGTAATGTATTTTAGTTCAGTATTCATATTGTGGTAATAGCTTCATACAGTAAAAAATTCAAAGTGATTGTATCATTAGAATTCCTGTTATGGCTTTAATGCAAAAAGGGCATAACTTTAAATGTCTTGTAATATTAATGTATATGCCTTACATCTAGGTCACTAAATTTTTTTTTTTCATTTACTACAGTTAGTTATCTATCTACACACAACATGTCATGCCATTAACTAAAAAACTATGGTTGTAATGATTTTTTAAGGAAAAGCTTGCATTTCCGATTTCATCCCCCCCCCCCTTAAGACACATCATTTTGGTCAAAATAGGCAGGCTGTCAAGTTCTTAAAGTATAGGAGATAGGTAACGTACTAGAATTATCAAAATAAGCATTTGAAATTCAATGTTGCATTGATGTACCAAATCTAGCGGAGTATTTTCCTACCTAGGCTACATACCTCAACAAGGTAGTGTTTCATGTGCTCAAGTGTCATAGCTAGCCACCTATCGGAGAGAACGCTCTACATTTAAGGCATAGTGTAACCTATTTTCGTGATATGAAATAGTACATTATGCAACGAGCCTATAATGGCAATAATTACGACACGAGTATGTTTATAAAACGAGCGAAGCGAGTTGCATACGACTGTTTATGTTCGACGATAATTATAACTATTTCATTTTCGAACATAAATATTCATAAATATCTGTCGAGATTTCACCAATTTTATGTACTGAACAGAGCGCATGGAACGCAGAGAATACCTTGTATTTGACCATGGCCTCCTGGAATACCCCACTAAGACACTCGCCACGCAGTGAAATTTAAAATAGGGGGCCATGGAAGTGAGCACATGTGCGATGCTATCCTCACCTAATAGGTCACACAACTGTTTCTTGAGCTCTGATTGGTGGGAGAAACTGTACCATAATGAACACTTGTATTATAATGAGCCTCATTATAGTACAGTTTTCTGACATATAATATTTACATTTCGCCAGGGTCGAACATAATAGAATCTTATGAGATTAACTTGTGTGTACATTTGCCTGACAGTGTGTGAGTTCCCCCTTAAAACGTTTTATTCGATGCTCCCTCAGACCCAGATCGCACCGTTAAAAATTTGATAAGCACCACCATTCCAGCATAGCACTCGTGAGAAATACTTAACCCATAGTCAATATCTGCGAAACAATTACAGCAATCAAACTGAAATTTTGTATGGTGATAGAAGACTACTGTAAAAATAAACACGTAAGACGTCATAGATAACACAACAACAGGGTTGCTATGAAAATTTCAAATACTTAAAATAAATGTTCACGGTTTTCAGGAAACAGTGAACCAGGATAACTTGGCACTGTGAATCAATACAGAACGTTTAATTTTAATATTCCCCTTTTTAATATGTTGTGTATTAACCAAACGCCCTATACATGCCTTCTGATTATATGATACCAAAGTACAACTTTGAAAACCCATTGAGACCCAAATAATAAAAAAAGGAAGACTGGGATATCAACAAGTTGAAGACCGATAGAGAAGATATACTGTGGTGGACTGATGGTTCAACAAGATGTTCAGTAAAAAACATAGCCTACTTTTCCTAAATGCATGGTTATTGTTATAACTCTTTGTCCTTTTCATGGAATATAATTGATTGTTGGTTGTAGTAGCTTGTTGAAATACAACGTGTTATACGGATATTAAACATGAATATGAGGTGCCATTTGCTAGTGCTACCTCTGTATAATATGTCATTCAATTCGGTTTCACCGTTTTTGAATTGATATGGTGAATCAATTTGCACACATACAATGCCGTCATCTGCAAACTATTGGGCTGATGACCTTTTGGTTTGGTCAAAAGATGCTTATTACATAAAGGTATATTGTTGCAAAATTTAGTAGAGATCAGATGATTAGGATGGTCGTAATTTGATTTAAGCTTTAAACATTTGGGTGGCCGCCACTGCGTTTCGGTAAAGAAGGCGGCGATATAAAACATGACACAGAGGTGCCCTTTGCTAGTGCTACCCCTGTACCAAATATCTTTCAATTCGTTTTCACCGTGTTTGAATATATAGGGGGAATCGATTTGCACACATACATGGCCGCCATCCGGAAATTATTGGCCTGATGATCTTGTAGTTCGGTCAAAAGATTCTTCGTACATGAGGGTACAATGTTGCAAAATGTGGTAGAGATCAGATTAGGTTGGTCGCAATTTGATTTAACCTTTTAACATTTGGGTGGCCGTCATTACGTTGTCGTCAAGATGGCGGCGATATAAAACAGGACACTGAGGTGCCCTTTCTTAGTGCTATCTCTGTACCAAATTTAGTTCAATTCAGTTTCACCATGTGTGAATAGATAGGGGGAATCTATTTGCACGCAAACATGGCCGCCATCCTCAAATTATTGGGTTCGTGACCTTGTAGTTCGGTCAAAATATTTTTCATACATAGAGGTATAATGTTTCAAAAATGGGTAGAGATCGGATGATTAGGTTAGTCGTAATTTGAGTTAAGATTTTATTATTTGGGTGGCCGCTATTGTGTTTTCGTCAAGATGGCGGCAATATAAAACATGATATTAAGGTGGCCTCTGCTAGTGCTACCTCTGTACCAAATTTGGTTCAATTCGGTTTCACCGTGTTTGAATACATAGGGGGAATCGATTTGCGCACAAATATGGCCGCCATCCTCAAATTATTGGGCTGATGACCTTGTAGTTGGGTGAAATGATTCCTCATACATAAGGGTATAACATTGCAAAAATTGGTAGAGATCAGATGATTAGGTTGTTCGTAATTTGATTTAAGCTTTTAACATTTGGGTGGCCGCCATCATATTTTCGTCAAGGTGGCGATATTGCCGGCCCCGTGGTGTTGGAGTAGCGCTCCTGCCTCTCACCCGGAGGCCCCGGGTTCGATCCCCGGCTCCGTCAGGGATTTTAAAACTGACGTGAGGGTTGGAACGGGGTGCACTCAGCCTCGTGAGGACAATTGAGTAGCTGTCTGACAGTGAGACAGCGCCCCGATCACGAATACCAAGATTAACGGCCGAGGGGACCCGACGCGTCACCCCAATATCTGCAGGCCGAATGGCTGGGCAGCGGTCGCTTGGTCAGCCTTAGCCCATCATAGGCTGGATAGTGCCAGGGGTTGACCTTTTTTTGGCGGCGATATTAAACGTGACACTGAGGTGCCCTTTGCTAGTGCTACCTTTGTTCCAAATTTCGTTCAATTTGGTTTCACCGTGTTTGAATAGATAGGGTGAATCGATTTGCACATAAACATGGCCGCCATTCTAAAATTATTGGGCTGATGACCTTGTAGTTTGGTCAAAAGATTTATCTTACGTAAAGGTATAAAAGGTATAAAGGTATAATGTTGCAAAAATTGGCAGAGATCAGATCATTAGGTTGGTCGTAATTTGATTTAAGCTTTTAACATTCTTGTGGCCGCCATTACGTTTCCGTCAAGATGGCGGCTATATCAAACATGACACTGAAGTGCCCTTTGCTAGTGCTACCTCTGTACCGAATTTCGTTCAATTCTGTTTCACCGTGTTAGAATTGATAGGGGGGGGGGGGGAGGGGGGCAGACATTCAGAGTACACACACTCAGACACACACACAGACTCTCTCACACACACAGACAGACACACAATTTTTCGCCCTGTGTTGATCTCATAAGTCTACTTTAGTTGTTTGCAAAAATCGTAAGTAGTACCGGCGGGCGGATCAACGGGGGAAGACCTGAGAGATCAATTCAAATGAGCCTGAGCAGACACACTACTGTCTTTAAAGCAGAGGTGTTATCTATCAACACGTGACTTGAAGAAACCCTGAAAATGAAATATAAAGATCAGAACATTTTCATTTTGCGGATAGCCAAGCAGCCATTAAGGCACTAGAGGCTGACCGGATAACATCCATGTAGTATGGTACTGCCATTAAGTTCTCCTGAAGCTCTCCGAGTACAAAAGAGTTAAAATAATATGGGCACCAGGGCATGCAGGTATAGAAGGCAATGAAAGGGCAGATGAACTGACCAGAAAAGGACCAGAGATACATTTTGTAGGCCCAGAACCTGTATGTGGGATCTCTTACAGACAAGTCCGACATGTTATAGGTAAATGGGTACAAAAGAAGCAAATGGAAAACTGGAAAAAGACTCCAGGTTGCAACTCAACTCGTCTGGTAATTGTATTTTCGTTTTTTGAGTTTGCAAAAAAATTTGGTCTCCATTTGTGGGGGGGGGGGGTCATGACCCCCGTGACTCCCCCCTTAATCCGCGCCTGGCGGATCAAAATCAACTCGTCTATTTTGTTTAGCAAACCTTGTGATTACCGAATCGATGTTTATGGTGATGTCACGATGAATGTGCAGTAATGCACGGATAGGAAACTGGGGCTTTTTTCGCAACAAAAATTTTTGCCGATGTCCAAACTGCAAGCTTTGTTGGCAATTTAAGCTTTGTCGGTACCAACTCGACTTGCCGAAACTGTTACGTACCTTGATCCTTTTCTCGAAGCTCGATGTAAAAGTCACAAAATACGCCGTTGCAATTTGTACGAATATTTTTGGTGCGCTAAACGCATCAAATTTCTATCCATGAAGCTTGCAAAAAAAAATTGGTCTGGTTTTGTACGTTTGGTTATTTTGTGATTGCGTTTTTAGTGATACCATTTTTCTTAACAATTTCGATTCTCTGCCCCCCCCCCAAGCCAAACTCTAGATCGATTCTCTGACCCCCCCCCCCAAACCAAACTCTAGATCCGCGCCTGATGGTAGCAAAGGATCTTGGAGGTCGACGCTGAACAGGAACTTGGAAACAAGAGGCCCCATGAATAAAAGAAGAAGAAGAAAAAGAACCAAACGCCTGTTACGTGTTGGCGGCTTGGTGACACACACCAAACTGACAAGCCATAGTACTCTTAGTGTCATTTAAAAATATTGTCAACATTAAAAATGAGACGAAAATAAAGAATAGCATTTTGACATTCTGTTCACATCTTGCTCTCTCTGATATCTGTTATGTCGTTGTCTACTTGGATGCTTAAATTAGCATTAAATGACTGCCACTAAAGACAGAGGAACATGCTAGCGAACAGGAATGCACAAGGAATGCATGAAAGTCAAGTGAAATATGGCCTGACTCGTCGCCAAGATGTTGAGCGATCTTCTCTTTTATAATTATATCATTTGACGTGCGTCCAAAAATCGTCTCTCCGCAAATATTATTGTGGATGCTTGGTTTATTTCCTAGCATCACCAAAGGAATGAAGACATATTATACTTCATTACAAGTCAGCTGTGATTATATTTGCAAACTTCGTTCGAACGTGCCTTTCAAATTTTAATATGTTTTACCAATCCAACATGACGGCCGCACGAAATATTTCACAGGCATGCATCACCATCAAGTTTTGTGCGGTGATATAGAGCACTATTGTAAGTTCACCTATGTGCCTTTCAAAAAACCTGTCAAGTACAATACCAACATGGCGACCATGCGAATTTGAAACATTTAAATGGACTTTTCTCGCGACTTAACCATCCGAGCGCAGTGAAACTTGGTACGATAAATCTTTATACAATATCTAATCTACTAGCATCTAATTTAGTTCAATTGTTTTCATAACGTCAATATGGTGGCAGTGCGAAATTTCAAATTAAGGTTTTTAATTTTTGTGTCCAAATTTTGCGATAGAAGTGAACGTTTGAATAATCAGCCTACGCAATAGTCTTCATTTAATGGTACTTAACTCTATGGCACCAGGTGAGTTAGCCGTGGTCGTTACGGCGTGGCTGTAGGCAGTCGCTCATATCCGGGAGGCGAAGAGGTTCGAATTCCCCCACCGGTCTTCTGTGGTTTCCCATCTTCCTTCCAGGCAAATGCCGGGTTTGGTCCCTAACTATAGGCCACAGCCGCCACCTTCCAATTCCTCGTCCTTACATACACACTTTCATCCCCAGACAACACCCCACACGCGGCAATACTTGTAGCTCACCCCATGGGTGTTCACGTAGAAGAAGCTACAAACTCTGGCGAGCCGAACATGTCCTTGGACACTCCCGGCACTAAAAGCCATACGCTGAAAAGAAGAAAAAAGAAGAAAAACTATATGGCGTACATAGTGTATATAACAATCCAACATGGCGGCTGCGCAAAATATTTCTCCGGCATTCTGTATCTCCGAAACTATTACAGATACAGTATCACCCTGAAATTTCGTATGGTGATAGATAATATTACTATAATTTCACCTATGTGAATACATTGAAAACATTGAAAACAAAACATTTTGGGTTGAGTCTATTATTTAATGCATATATTTTGTCTACCTACATGCTGAAGATGACCCCATTGTGGGTCGAAAACATGTATCATTAAATATCAAAATAGTATTAACAGGTGTCACTAGTAATTTCATTAATTATGTTCCTTACGGAATATAATCCATAACACACCTGAATATTCGCCGAGATTTATGTTCAAACGTAACGATGAAAGTGCATACATTTTGGTAAACATTACATTCCGTTATTTGCACTTATTCTTTCATGTACCATAGAGGGCTGTAGAAAAACCCTCATATATAAATAAAATGAATGAAGGACTTTTGCCGTCCACTATCGTTCTCAAATATTTTAGTAGATATTGCGGATTGTAATTTGTATCAATCCTAAATCTTCGCGGTGATTATGTCGGAACATAACCATGTTTGTACATAAACTTTGGTATACAACACTATTTTGTTATTTACACTTATATATTTATGTACCATAGAGGGTAGTTTAGCACCGTCGTATATAAATAAAATGAATTAAAGACTTTTGCTGTTTACTATCGTTCTCAAATACAAGGGTTGCTTTTTTAGTTTTGGCAATGATGCCGCTGCTTTATGTCGCAACAGTGTTGGACTCTGCCATTGTTACCAAAAGTTGCTAACCTGTATCCCCCCCTTTGAGTACATAACCACGTCCGTCCCCTCTCCCATTAGTAAGCAGTGGTGCCTGTTAAATGAGTAGTTATGGGCAAGCGCTCGCGCAAGACGGTCACAATGTTTTCGAAGCAGAGAACGTGGATAAAAAATCAGTGTGCTAGGGGTCGCACGGGTCGAGAGTGCCACCAAGGACTGCACGAGGCGTGTGGGCATCTGCGTTACCATACAGAACGGTAGCAAGATGTGTTGCAGCCTTTCGAGTTGGGCGCGAACTTGTGGAGGACATGCCTCGATCTGGTCGTTCACCAGTAAGTGATGAAAATGTACAGATGGTGACCGCGTCAGTGGAAGCGGATCGGAATGTAACGCTTCGTGAATTAACGCAAGATACAGGACTGGCGAATTCGATTGTCCTCCACATCCTGAAGGTCTGCCTGAAAATTAGGAAAATTGCGTCAAAATTAGGGTTGCGCATGACTTAACAGACATGCAGAAATGGCTGCGATATTACGCTTCTCGTACGCACTTGCAGCATTATGAGCGCGAAGGAGAGAACTTCTTACGGCGTATCATAACCATTGACAAGACGTGGGCCAAATCTTTTGAGCCACAGTTGAAACGCCAATCGAATGAGTGGCGGCACTACGGATCACCACGAAAACCAACAGTTCGACAAACCCCCACCAATGTGAAGGTAATGTTAATTCTTGCCTATGATTGGGATGGTGTGATCATAAAACATACCGTTCCCCCAGGGAAACCCGTTAATGTGGCGTACTATTGTTCGTTTCTGCAAGACCATCTCCTAGCAGCTCTGAGAAGGAAACGGCCACACCACATGGATACTCCGCCCATCGTTCTGCATGACAATGCTAGGGCAAACACAGCAGGAGTTGGGTCTGCATTGTTGAATCGCTGGAACTGGGAGGTGTTCTATCATCCCCACTACTCTCCCGACTTAAGTCCCTTAGACTTTGATCTCATCCCGAAGATGAAGGAGCCACTGCGCAGGGACAGCTAGCCTACAATATTGGAGATGTTGTGCAGGCTGCCGAGCGCTCTCTTCGCACCATCGATAGATTGGGCAGTGCCAACGGAATCCAACGGCTTCCGCGTGCTGGGAACACGTTGTACGCAGTGCTGGAGACTACATTGAGGGCCTATGAAACTTGACACCATGTAGGTGTTTTATTTATCAATTTATAACACAGTTGCCAAAACCAAAAAGGCAACCTATGTATTTTTGATGTGTAACATCTTTCCGCTCGGTTGCTGGATAGTTTTGTGGGAGTGATTTTGAAAATCGGATTGATCGAGCTGGCAGTGGTGGACAACGGAAGTATGCACTGCCCGCTCGATCAATCAAACGGAAGTGTACTAGCTGGCAGTGGTGGACAACGGTAGTATGCACTGCCCGCTCGATCAATCGGACGGAAGTGTACTAGCTGGCAGTGGTGGAAAACGGAAGTAGCCTATGCACTGCCCACTCGATCGATCGATCCAGCTACCTGATTATCATTTTAAACGATATTTTCATATCAATATAACTCATTTTAACAGAATCCATATGAAATTACGTGTTGGTCTGTAAATGAAGAGGACCTGTTTATAAGGAATTTAAGGTTACAATGTACCCTACCCAATACATTAACCTATTAAGTTCCATGTCCTATCCCCCCTTGATAAAGCTCTTATGGCCCCTAAACGGGAGCTGACAGGCTAAAATGCACGCAGCGAAGCCGGCTCCGACGGCCTCGCTTGCTTGGGTCCTGAAGGAGCGGTGTCGCGTCTATTAATCTAGTTGATCCATATCGTATTCTTTATTTAGGCTAGTGCTGGTGGAAGCTACAAATCATGTAATAAAATGAGTTCCGTATTATAAACTACAATATCTGTAAACCACTCCCGTTTACAATAACAATTGAAAATGTGTGTATTGGAAACAAGGCAGTGTGTGCTCTGTAGCGCGAGAATGTTATGGTAATACAGTAGGCAGTGCATTTAGCAGGCACTGGTTTGATGAGCACAGTTGCAAATGTTTCACCGACTTTCATTTGTCATTGAGCAGTTTATGAAGCTTCACGTTCAAGGTTGAACATCACATGGGGTAGGATAAGGACGACAAATGACATGTAAGTAAGCGGTATTATTGTCAAGCTGTAGTTGAGTAGGCTAGTCAAATTTTAAATGCATAACAGAATGTTGTTATATGAGTGGAATAAAAGCTGAGACTAGGTCATTTCATGATTGTAGGAAGGCATGTTTTGATTGTTTACGACGAATTGTATGAGAGTCTTGAGAATAATGAATGATATAGTTACTGAGGAGTGTGCTCACAGTATTTGAGAGTACAGTCGACGTTGTATGTCACATTGTTATTATGAATAATTAAGGAAGGAAGCTTGTAGTTTTGCGTGACCGTTAATCTCACAATCATGATCCACGGTACCTCCCTTTTACGTGGAATGCGAACAACAGGATATGGCATTTCAATTCGAAAATCTCACATGTAATGACCGGGAATCAAACCCGGTCTACCTTGCTGAGAGACTAACAGCATGACCGCTGCGCCACAAGTGTGACAGTAACATATCTCCAATTCAATCTATACATTCATCATAGTACCAGTCTGAAAATGGAGCGTTAATTAACATTTTAAGAATGTCCACGCTGTGTAGTATACCAGTAGGATAACATGTCAGATGTTACACATCATAAGCGACTACTGTAAGGCTCGTATCTTTTTGTATATCATGCGGATTATAATCCATAACAATCCCCTATCTCCACAGAGATTTATATCGAAACTTAACTACGTTTGAATATACATTCAGATAATCAGCACATTGTCTTATTTGGACTTCTCTCTTTATGTAACATACAAGGTAGTAAAACACCTTCGTATATGGTTAAAATGAATGAATGACTTTGATGTCTCCTATTGTTCTCAAATGTATTTTTCAAATTGCCTACAAAGTCATCATTAATTGGTCAGTAAGTTTATGTATAATAAACTCTATTTAGTAGGCAAAGTTCTAGGAAAATAAGAATTGCATTCTCACCTTTAGGAGAAACCACGTACATGGTCACTCAAACGGTATCACACGCCATTAAAAACACACACGACCGCTGAAAAGATATGAATGCTCTTAGCAAACACACGACAAACTAAAAAGCAATAAATTCTAACCTCAGAGCTGCACAACACGCTTAAAGTCTTTCAAAATGAGAACTTTGAGTCTTATTTATCAAATATCTTGTAACAGAGAAGACATGAATCGTTTAGTTTCAAAACCAGCCAAATCAAATTTTGAATAAATGATCGTTTTAATACGCATAACCTCTGGTTCGAGAGACTTGCCTAACTTCCATATAGAATGGAAACGCCTGAAAAGAGATTGTGTGAAGTACATATACAGCTATATATTTTTTAAGTTACATTTAGAATATTATTATTTCATAATTAGCATTCGTATTAGCCTATTATATTAGAATCAGTAGCAGAATAGCACATAGTCTGTTAGTGTCATTAACGCTTGATGCATTAGTATACATGCCCACCTTCTTTCCCCACATTAGCCCCAGCAGATGTAAACAGAAGACAACGCACTCACTTAAGAATGACAAAGATTTATCAGAATGGTTATATCTACAAAGTATGACTCACGATATTTAAGATAAGTACAATTTCCTAGCTACACGGGAAAGTATGGATCATGGATATGTTTAGGACTTTCTGACCCCTGAACTTCTTTGAATACTTGCAACACTTTGTTCTGTTCTGCATCGGTAGTTAAAGATGATGATGATGATGATGATAATTGTTGTTTTAAGGGGCCTAACATCGAGGTTATCGGCCCCTAAGGTAGTTAAAGAGGAAAATAGTGTGTCGAGGATACGTTTTTGAAGCTTATTCTCTTCCTTCTTCACAAGTTTCCGATCGTGGAAATTTTGACATCGAATATAGATTTAGGTATTAGGAAGTCATTTTTGAAAGCCTTTGTCTGGAGCGTGGCATTCTACGGAAGTGAAACATGGACTATTGGTGCAGCAGTAAAGAGGAGAATTGAAACGTGTGAAATGTGGTGTTACATGAGAATGATGAAGATCAGATGGGTAGATAGGGTTACAAACGAAGAGGTATTAAGACGAGTGGGAGAAGAGAGATGTTTCTGGCGACTGATAATAAAGAGAAGAGATAGTTTGGTAGGACACATAATAAGATGGGGCAGATGACCTCGTAGTTCTGCCCCTTAAAACAACAATAACTATCACATACTAAGACACCCAGGAATAGTGAGCTTAGTTATGGAAGGAAGGGTCGAGGACAAGAACTGTAGGGGTAGACCAAGATAAGAATATGTTCAACAGATTGCCTCAGATGTAGGGTGTGGTAGTCATGTAGAGATGAAACGATTCGCTCAGGACAGGGAGGCATGGAGCGCTGCATCAAACCAGTCAAAAGACTGAAGGCTCAAACAACTCTAACAACAACAGTGTGCAACATAGTAGGAAACCTAACATTTACAAGTAACTAAGAATTTGTCTTCTTATAGCAACATATACAGTAGGTGACATTGACATGTACAAATCTAACGGAAGTGTGAGATTCTACTATTTAGAAAGCAAAATAACCAGTGATGGACGAATCAAAGAGAATATGAAAAGGAGGTTGGCTCAGGCAAGGAAAGCATTTTTACAGAAAAGAGGAAAACAGAAGCGTTTGACATGTGGTGTTACAGGAGAATGATGAAGATCAGATAGGTATGTAGATGGAGTAACAAATGAATAGGTATTAGGAAGAGTAGGAGAGGACTGATGTTTCTGGCGACTGCTAATGAAGAGAAGAGATAAGTTGGCTGGTCACATACTAAGACACCCAGAAATAGCAAACTTAGTAATGGAAGGAAGGGTCCAGGACAAGAACTGTAGGGGTAGACCAAGGTTACAATATGTAAACAGATTGCCTCGACTGTAGGGTGTGGTAGCTATGTAGAGATGAAACGATTAGCTCAGGACAGGGAGGCATGGAGACCTGCATCAAACCAGTAAAACGACTGAAGACCCGAAATACATCAGAGGGGGCGCTACTGACCTATTATACATTGATAAACAAACAGCTCGTAACAGTGAGCTTGCGTCCTTCTAACAACGTATAGATGACAAACACTGGTTGTCATGGTGTCAAAATATTGAGGA
This sequence comes from Meconema thalassinum, assembly GCA_946902985.2. Lineage (NCBI taxonomy): Eukaryota > Metazoa > Arthropoda > Insecta > Orthoptera > Tettigoniidae > Meconema > Meconema thalassinum. The sequence goes on along the minus strand of OX336396.1, from coordinate 210,487,076 downwards.
CGCTGACTCAACATAGACCCAGTTTTAATTCTCCTTAAATACACATGCAGATTTAACCTGAAAATCTATCAACATTTAAATTGAATATCCAATCTTACAAGCAATTGATTTCCAGTGAAAGGGATACCGTAAAACATGACTCAACTTCCGCTGTTACAGCAAGACCTAGTTAATGACGTAAGATAACTACGTAAATCGTAAAATGAAATACAATCGTTGGCTAATAACTTACTGTAGAACGTGTTCAGTTCAAACAGCGTATGAAAACTATTGATGTACACTTGCATAACTTATGGTTATTGTTGTTTTATGAGGCAAAATATCTAGGTCATCTGTCTCAAATGATATGGGTGCTTAAAGTCAGAGCAAATAAATGTCCTTAACCGTCAAAGAATGAGAATTGAGGAACATGGAATAATAATGTTATTGGTTTTACGTCCCTTTTAACTACTTCGGATTTTAGAGACGCCGGGGTCCCGGAATTTTGCCCCAAAGGGGATCTTTAACATGCCAGTAAATCTACTGACACGGCTCCCTCGCAATTCCGCACCCTCAAATGCCAGTATGTATGTATTTATTTATTTATTTATTTATTTATTTATCGTATGGCTTTTAGTTCCAGGAGTGTCCTAGAACATGTTCGGCTTGCCAGACACTGTAGCTGCTTCAAGCGGACACCACTAGGGTGAGCTACAAGTTCCGTTCAATTTCAATTAGTTCCAACTTTCGCTACAAGGTATCAAAGATACCTAGCGGTGAACGTTGGAACTTTGATAGAACGTTACAACGAAACCTAACCTAGAAATTTAGCTCCCACAAGTTTAGTCTGTGGAAGGATCTTTTACATGCCATTAATCTATGACATGTGACCGCCGGCTTTACTTCCCCTCCGAAGGAAGGCATACTGAAGGTTTCTAACGTTCTTAAAAGTTCCAACGACTTCGGCTGGGTTTGAACCCGCTACCTTGAGCACAGCAGTTGAGCATGCTACCAACTACGCCACCGAAGCCACCGCCAGCTAACTGTGCCTGGATTCGATCCTGCAACCTTGGACACATCAGGCGAGAACGTTACCGCTGAGCCACGCAGCCAGTCTAGAGTCATGTAAGACAGGTAGGAAAGGTAGAAAGTTGAGAGTCCACCTCGAAAACTGCCGGGAAATGGGAAGAAACCATGATGATAATAATTGTTGTTTTAATGGGCCTAACATCTGGGTTATTATTTCTCCCTCGTATTAGTCTATAGTCACATTGAGAAAAAATAATAGTGTTCAATATCGTTTGTAGGATATGCTTTCAGAGCATTAGTCCCATACGGGGTGCAAGCAGAGGAATATCGACCTTCCTGATTCAAAGTTGGGGAAATCTCAACATCTTTACTTTGTCCACGAGCCTCAATATTTGTGAATGTGTATCTAGTCCGGTAAATATAACTTCCGAGTTGAAAGTTCATCGATCAGCTGGCGTCAACGCGCCGTTCACAAGAGCTGGAGGAGATTTCGAGTAATCCTCGATTTAAATCGATCTATCTTTTGGTCGGCAACTCGGCACTCAGTAGCATAATCGAAACAATAGGCCATATTATTATATTCTGCTCGACAAAATCTTTGTGTAATTGCTGCCTTTTTCGAAGAAATTTACTTGTTTAGGCAAAAATAAGTAACATACTCTAACAATCGTGAAAAGGAAGTACTGTTCTTATAAGCACGTAGGCTATTGTTTGGAGGTGGGGTAGGTTGTAAGTTTGTGTGTGTGGTTAACTTTGAAGGATGAAGAAAATAACGAACTATTTTACATCCACCCAGGCATCGAAAAAGCTGAAAGTTAATGAAATAATGAGTTAATAAATTAACCCAATGCAACCATTCATTTAACATGTCAGCCCATAAAGTAATATCTGGACTCTGCAAATTGCCGAAAGTTGTAAGATCATGATGTTTTGTCGACTACAACTGAGAGTACCCCTTAAATTTTGTTTAAAAAAAAAAGCACTGCAGAACCATTAGTTTATAATTAGAATGCCACATTTCTTCCAAATTTCTTTGAGCATTTATTTACAATTCACACACACACATACACACACATTCATACCCAAACCATTAGGGGCCGATAACCTAGATGGTAGGCCCCTTAAAACAACTATTATTGTCATCATCATCACACTCACTCATTCAATCACACATGTATTTGGCTGTCACCAAGGAAGCCAATTCCCGGCTCTGTCAAGGAAGTTTAATTCTGATCTGAAGGCTGGAACGGGGTACACTTAGCCTCTTAAGGCAAATCTGAGATGAGGCGGGTTCTATTTCTACCTCAGCCATGCTGGAAATGAATTTCCGTAGTTTCCCACTTATACTCCAGGAAAATTATGGATGGTATGGACTCTGTCCTGAGGAAAGAATTCATGATGAAACTTAATAAATGTAAAACAAAATCTATTGGAATGCAGCCGAAATAAATCAGAAACCTCTATGGAATTCAAATTGGCAGGTGAAAAGCTGAAGGAAGTAGGAGACTTCTGTTAGCTGGGAAGCAAAATAACCAGTGATGGACGAAGCAAAGAGGACATAAAATGTAGGTTGGCTCAGGCAAGGAGAGCATTTATACAAAAAAAGGAATCTGTTGACTTCAAATATAGATTTAGGTATTAGGAAGTCATTTTTGAAGGGCTTTGTCTGGAGCGTGGCACTCTACGGAAGTGAAACTTGGACTATTGGTGCAGCAGAAAAGAGGAGAATTGAAGCGTTTGAAATGTGGTGTTACAGGAGACTGATGAAGATCAGATGGGTAGATAGGATTACAAACGAAGGGATATTATGACGAGTGGGAGAGGAGCGATTTTTCTGGCGTCTGCTAAAGAAGAAAAGAGATAGGTTGGTAGGACACATACTAAGACACCCAAGAATAGCAAGCTTAGTTATGGAAGGAAGGGTCGATGATTAGAACTGTGGGGGTCGACTAAGGTTAGAATATGTTAAACAGATTGCCTCGGATGTAGGGTGTGGTAGCTATGTAGAGATGAAACTATTAGCTCAGGACAGGGAGGCATGGAGCTCTGCATCAAACCAGTGAAAGACTGAAGACTCAAACAACAACAACAACAACCCAATGTAAGGCCACGGCGGCTTCCTATCTAAAACGTGCCTCAATTACAGACATCACAGTGACACAGGTTATCAGACAACTTCTACGCACACCCAGGTACACGGGGCTACATGACCTCGATATTCCAGAGCCCCTAATGAATTATCAACAACACATGTATTTTGCAAGTAATATATTATAATAACCCCTGGCACTACAGCCCGTGGAGGGACTAGGCCAACCAAGCGACCGCTGCCCAGCCATTTGACCTGCAGATATTAGGGTGACGCGTGATCAGAGCATCGGGTCCCCTCGGCCGTTAATCTTGGTCTTCGTGATCGGGGCGCTGCCTCACCTTCAGACAGCTACTGAATTGTCCTCCTGGGGCTGAGTGCACCCCGTTCCAGTCCTCACGCCAGTTTCTAAAATCCCTGACGGAGCCGGGAATCGAACCCTGGGCCTCCGAGTGAGAGGCAGGCGCGCTACCCCAACACTTCGGGGCCGGCAAGTAATATATTCAGAAAGTTTAAATAATTCCATCTCGAGGATTCTCCACATAAATTTACGATTCTGAACACTGGCGAAATATCTAAAATATATCGCAGGCAAAATTTCGAAACTTTGTTCGTATTCTGAAATCAATACTACAGTACACTGATACATATCTTGCGCAAACCTGACTCCTAGATGTGTACAATCAACACTACACATATGCATCATAGCTCCTGGAGGTCTACAACCAACACTTCAGTGATGCAGGTGTACCACCGCTCTGTTTCCACACAGTGTTGCGTAGCTTTGACTCATGGAGGTATACAACCAACATAACACTGATAGAGGCTAGGTGTTACTACACTGATGCACATGTTGTGCAGTCTCGAACCCAAGAGGTATTCAACAAACACTAGCCTGATACACGTGTTGTGCAGCCATCACTCCTAGATGTATACAACCAACAGTACACTGAGGCATTATTTGCGCAAACCTGACACCTAGATGTGTACGACCAACACTACACTGATGCACGCGTTAAGCAGCATGACTCCTGGAGGTATACATCCAACACTACACGACACACGTGTTGTGTAGTTCTGACTCTTAGAGGTATACAGATACAGATACACTGATACTCGTGTTGTGCAGCCATAACTCCTGGAGGTATACAACCAACACTGCACTGATGCACAAGTTATGCAGCATGATTCCTGGAGATATACAACCAACACTACACTGATGCACACGTTATGCAGCATGGCTCCCGAGGTATTTCAACCAACACAGCACTGATTCAGGTGTTGTGCAATACTGACTCATAGAGGTATAAAAAGAGTACTACACTGACACTCGTGATATAACTCCAGGAGGTATACAACCAACACTACACAGATGCACGTGTTGTGCAGTTTTGAACCCTAGGGGAGTAAAACTATCACTACACTGATATACGTGTTGAGCAGCTTTGACTCCTACAGGTATAACACCAACACTACACGTGTTGTGCAGCTCTGACTCCTAGAGGTATACAACCAATACTACACTAATACACGTGTTGTGCAGCCTTGGCGCACGTTGGAAGACCTACCCCAGTAGCTCGACCTGACGTACTGAGGGCCAGAGTAGGCCGTCATGACGCTCTTCTGAGTCTGGCGTCGCTCCAGACTAGCAACACTTGTCTTGACACTCTGATCCAAGCACACCAATAGAGAATGCTACATCATTGCAATATTTTCTTTTTCTTAAAGAAGAAGATGATATGATGATGATAATCGTTGTTTTAAGGAGCCTAACATTTAAGTTATCGGCCCATAATGGTTTGGGTGATAGTGAAAGATGAAATAAGAATGAAAAAGAAGTTCCGTGTCGAACTAAAGAACCTACTTTTCTTAAAATTTAAGATTCATGCCAATGATTAATCTATATGGATCTATCTAGAATAATGACGAAATTGAGTTGGTAATATCGACATTTCTAATTAGTTCGAAATACTGTATACCTGACATAATGTAGCCTAATAGAGAACTACAGTTGGCAGCCCTGGTGACTGAATATATTCTTAGTTCCATCTCTTAAGGAACAGAAAACAAAATTTAGTTGAAGTCCAATGGATAGCATGGACGTTACATGCAGTTAAACATTGGATCTAACAGCGCGCGTAAAATCATGTTGGCAACAATGACATACATGTATTGGTCAGAAATAATCTGAAATAATATGATCTATTGTTGTGTCAATTTTAAATGAAATCCATTAGGTAGTATAGAAGTATCCTGTTTTTTAAAATTGGACCTGTCAGCAGGCGTAGAATCATGTTGGCAGCACTGAGGTGTATTAGTTACTCCAAATTAATCTAGAATGCCAGGCACTAAATGTATGCAAAGTTTAGAGCTATTGGCTTGCATACTTTCTGATATATTGATATTAGGGTAACAAAAATAGTGACAGTATTTATTAACAGTTGGCAGCCCTGGTTACTCTTAAGAATCGGCATAGACATATCTGTTATGGTACACATAGCGCACACTACATTTGGTTGAAATCCAAATGATAGTATAGAAGTTACATGTATTTAAAGTTGGACCTCTCAGCAGGCTTAGAATCATGTTGGTAGCACTGACGTATATAAGTTACTCCAAATTAATATAGAATGTCAGGTACTATACGTGTGCATAGTTTAAAGCTGTCGGCTTGCATACTTTCTAATATAATGGTATTTGGATAAAATAAATTGAGAGCAGTTATTAACAGTTGGCAGCCCTGGTGGATCTTAAGAATACGTTCAGTCATATACGGTTTATGTACGCATAGCACATACGAAATATGGTTGAAATCCAATTGATAGTGTAGAAGTTATATGCATTTAAAATTTGGACCTATCAGCAAGCTTATAATCATTTTGGCAAAACTGCGATGTATGGCCTCCTGGAAATTAAACTGCAATATTATTATCTATACGTGTGTCAATTTTGTAATAGCTCCCATTCATACCTTCCAAGATATCCAACATGGAGATCAAATTTCAATTGCGATTTTTCAGCAGTTGGTAGCACTGACATCATTTTCAAATATGGCCGTGAGATATTCAGGTATAGATCTTTACTCCTACCAAATTTTGTTTCGATTGCTGCAGCCGGTTAGGAGTTGATAGGGGGGGGGGGGGCACACAGCCAGACAGACAGATAGACAGACACACATTTGCCCGATCTCAAAGTCTATTTTTTCCTCATTCTTTCAAAATGTGAAAAGTAGGCTAAAATTATTACTAATTTTAACTACAAACTTACTTACTAGAAGAAGAAGCTTGCCACGGTGGTTGAGTGAATAGCGTGTCGGTCTACTAACCCCAAGATTGCAGGTTCGCTCCTGGCCGTGTAAGTGTTTTTTTTTTTTTTAAAGGCGGCAAAAATACGACACGCATGTCATACGGTGTTGGCATGTCAAAGAACCCATTTGAATTCAGTAGGCCGTGTTCATAATGGAACAAGAAGTTCCGTGACGAACTAAAGAGTCTACTTTTCTTATAATTTAAGATTCATGCCAATGATTAATCTATATGGATCTATCTAGAATAATGACAAAATTAAGTTGGTAATATCGAAATTTCTAATTAGTTCTAAATACAGTATACCTGGCATAATGTAGCCTAATAGAGAACTCCCGTTGGCAGCCCTGGTGACTGAATATATTCTTAGTTCCTTCTCTTAAGGTACAGAATACAAAATTTGGTTGAAGTCCAATGTATATCATGGACGTTACATGCAGTTAAACATTGGATCTAACAGCGCACGTAAAATCATGTTGGCAACAATGACATACATGTATTGGTCAGAAATAATCTGAAATAATATGATCTAATGCTGTGTCAATTTTGAATGAAATCCATTAGTTAGTATAGAAGTTACATGCATTTTAAAATTGGACCCATCAGCAGGCTTTCAATCATGTTGGCAGCACTGGCATAGACCTATATTAGTTACTCCAAATGAATCTAGAATGCCAGGCACTATACATGTGCAAAGTTTAGAGCTATTGACTTGCATACTTTCTGATATATTGATATTAGGACACCAACATTGACACAGTATTTATTAACAGTTGGCAGCCCCGGTTACTCATAAGAATCGGCATAGTCATATCTGTTATGGTACGCATAGCACACACGAAATTTGGTAGAAATCCAAACGATAGTATAGAAGTTACATGCATTTAAATTTGGACCTCTCAGCAGGCTTAGAATCATGTTGGTAGCACTGACGTATATAAGTTACTCCAAATAAATGTAGAATGTCAGGTACTATACGTGTGCATAGTTTAAAGCTGTCGGCTCGCATACTTTCTGATATATGGGTATTTGGATTTTAAAAAATTGAGAGCATTTATTAACAGTTGGCAGCCCTGGTGGATCTTAAGAATACGCTCAGTCATATCTGTTTATGTTCACATAGCACATACGAAATTTGGTTGAAATCCAATTGATAGTGTAGAAGTTATATGCATTTAAAATGTGGACCTATCAGCAGGCTTATAATAATATTGGCAACACTGCCATATATGGCCTCCTGGGAATTAAACTGAAATATTATTATCTATAAGTGTGCTAATTTTGAAATAGCTCCCATTCATACCTTTCAAGTTATCCAACATGGAGGTCAAATTTCAATTGCAATTATTCAGCAGTTGGTAGCACTGACATCATTTTCAAATATGGCCGTGAGATATTTAGGTATAGATCTTTAGTCCTACCAAATTTTGTTTCGATTGCTCCAGCCGTTTAGGAGTTGATAAGGGGGGGGGGGGGGCGGACACACACACAGCCAGACAGACAGACAGAAGGACAGACAGACACACATTTGCCCGATCTCATAAGTCTTATTTTTCCTCATTTTTGCAAAATGTAAAAAGTAGGCTAAAAATTAATCTCGGGAGTTTCCGCCAACACAAAGTTCCTCATTTCTCTACTAGAAAGCGCTATAGTGTTCAAGGAGCTTATATTTCTAACCCCCTTGACTTTCATAGCGATTCAAGGAACAACGAAATTCGACATGCAAGCTACCTTCTAGGTGTCAAATTACAAAGCTTTCACCCGGCATCCGAGGCCATACGTTATTATTATTATTATTATTATTATTATTATTATTATTATTATTATTATTATTATTATTATTATTATTATTACTAGAAGAAGAAAGGATAAACAAATAAAGGATAAGGGAAATAAAGGACAGGATGAAGAGAAATGCCCTCAACAATCGAAGAATGAGGATTGAGGGACTTGGAAGGATGGAGAGCCATGAAAGGCAGATAGGTAAGGGAATGAGGAGAGGGCCAGCCCCAAGGACAGAGGAAAAAGGGGACGAAGCGGACCCAGCTCAGTAATACCTCGGGGTCACCAAGTCCCAAACTCACCAGCCATGAGCCCTTGAGGGTGTGGCACTATCCAGGGTGCACCAGAAGTGGTGGGGCTACACCACCCTGACTCCTTGAGGGCCTCGTGCAGAAGGCAGGAGATAACATGAAAAGAATAAGAAGACTGACCCCTCGATGAATGAGGGTATCATGAAAGAACAGAGAAGGGCCAATTAAGGCGGGAAAGTGAAAGACTCCCTAGGCCTCGGATACCCTAATACCGTCGGGGACGGAAAAGAACAAGAGGAAACCAAGGGAGGTGGACAGGAAAAATGACGGAGAGGAACCCAGCACAAGTAAGTGGAAGCAATGCTGGACACAGCTGGGGTCCCGTGGTCGCCAACCCACGTCCCACTAGATGTAAGCCCCTGGGGGATGTTCTTAAAGATATTAGTTGATTGATTAAAGATTGGATGAGACAAGTTCAACATCTAGGCCACATGTAGAAACAGGAATCACTCCAACTCGTCGAAGAATGAGGTTAAGAGTGGAAAAATAAAACTAAGTTCACAATTTTTCGAATTCTTGTAGACAAAATTGTTGATGGGATCGTCATTTATAAGGTTTGCCACATTAGAATAAGGAGTTAATTTTTGTTTCTTTTAGCCTTAATATTTATCAATAACTAGCTGAAGTACCCGTGCTTCGCTACGCGTCATAAATAAATTAAAATGTGAAGGTGACAGTTAAAACAGGGGCTAGGCGAGGTGCTGCGCAGAGGGAGATTAAGGATGGAACATTTTGTCCAACTACACCGTTCGGCGTTGACCGTGTTTTATAGCAAAAATTTAGGTTTTACTCGTTAACCGTTGGAGATACCTTTCGGATAGAAAATGTAATTTTATACCTCGCATATGCCATCAAAAGTTTGCTATTTCTTAGCGTTCACTATTTATTTGAACTGGAAATATGAAAGTTTGAAACCAAAGGGTGTAGTGACGTCACAAAAATGGTCGCCATCTTTAAATAGTGCAAAGTATTGAAATCAAAAGTAGCCTATATGTTAACCAGGTAAATCAGCTACTTCCATGTAAAATTCATGTAATTCGGACCAGTGGTTCTTGCGTGATTGAGTAATACACAGACACACACCATCTCTTTTTTAGCCTCGCTTCGCTCGCGTCATAGTCGTGTCATATTGTTATTCAATTACATGCAGGTTCAACCCCATTAACACCCCTTTAGAACCTGAATATCCAAAAATCCCTCCTTAGTAGACTTTTTCGATACACAACAAACATATCCCCTTCTTCTAACTTTAATAGTTTTGATTGGTCGATGAGAGTGAACATCCAAAAATCCTTCCTTAGTGGACGTTTTTCTTCCTGAATTTCACCCCTCCCCATACGCCCCTTAAATTGGATTTATGAAAAAAAAAACGGTCGAACACCTACTTTATTCATTTATTTAAAACCCTCCGTGGCTTAGGCGGCAGCACGCCGGCCTCTCACCGCTGGGTCCGTGGTTCAAATCCCGGTCACTCCATGTGAGATCTGTGCTGGACAAAACGGAGGCAGACAGGTGTTTCTCCGGGTACTCCGGTTTCCCTGTCAAAATTTAATTCCAGCAACACTCTCCACTATCATTTCACTTCATCTGTCATTCATTTAATCATTGTCCCGGAGGAGTGCGTCAGGCCTCGGCAGCCGGCACAGTTCATATCCTCGCCGTTAGATGGGGGCTTCATTAGTTCAATTCCTGACCCGGTCGGAGGCTGGAAGCAGGCTGTGGATTTTCATTTTCATTCATTTATTTATTTTTAAGCTGATTGAAACTCGGAGAAAATCAAACTCCTCGCCTATGTCGTTTAAGAGATACACGCTCCGTTAGGAATCTTTCAACCCCCACTTTTCATCCCTTTCACCTCATAATATACACCACATCAAAAAACCATTAGACATGTGTCAGCTTATTTTTAATGAATAGTATATATGCCAAGTATCACATCCCCAAATGAAACCACTCATGAGATATTGTTATTCAATGAAATGCACGTATACCCCCTTAACACCTCTCTAGAACCTGAATATCCAAAACTCTTTCCTTAGTGGACGTTTTCGACATACAACGAACTTATCCCCAAAATTTCATGTTTAAAACTTCAATAATTTTGGCTGGGCGATGATGAGTGAGTGAGTCAGTCAAGACATTTTCTTTAATTTATTTTTGAGAATTTCACCCCTCCCCATGAACCCCTTAAATTGGATTTATGAAAAAAAACCGGGTCGAACACCTATTTTCATTAAAATGTAGACTATGGCTAGCGTAACCTCCATTAATCGCTATTCCTTAGACAACATAATACATATTATCCAATATAAATGCCACACATTTTCATATGTCGTTTCCATTTAAGAAATGGATATTATAAGCACAGTGTCTCAGTGTCTCAATATTCAGGAGCAAGTGGAGATGTCACTGTCAGTGGTGTCACAGTGAGGTTTTGAGACCATCCATCAGTGAGACAGATGAGAATAAGAGTAACATTTGGTTGTAGAAAGTGTGATATGTATTTCATAACGCAAAGGGCGGGGGAGGACTTGGCCCCAACAAGCCGGCGTGCTATTACTGGATCTGTAGCAACTCCAAGAATTTGAATTATACATCATCACCAGCGTAACGAGCTCCACATACTTGTATAGCTCCAATAGCAGACCACGAGTTCGTGCCCGTAACACAGCACATTATCAACTCAAACCTCACTCATTTCTTCAGCGGCTTCGGTGGCGTAGGCTAGTTGGTAGCATGCTGAGTTTCAATGCCCAAGGTCGTGGGTTCAAACCCAGCCAAAGTCGTTAAAAATCCCTCAGTATGCCTTCCTTCGGAGGGGAAGCAAAGCCGGCGGTCCCATGTCATAGATTTATGGCATGTAAAAGAACCTTCCACTAATTACACTTGTGTGAAGCTAAATTATAGGTTAGATTTGACTAACGCACTAAGGTTCCAACGTTCGTCGCCAGGAACTGACTGCGGTGGCATCTAATAACCAAGTTCAGAACTAGTTTTCGTTGACGGTGGCGTTTGTAGCAAAAGTAGAATCTACTTGAAAATTGAATGTCTGCAGTCCTTACTTGAATTAGCTTGCCACCGTAGGTGAGTGGTCAACGTATCGGTCTACTAACCCCAAGCTTTCAGGTTCGCTCCTGGCCGTTGTAAGTGCTATAGTGTTCAAGGAGCTTAGATATCTAACCTCCTTGACTTTCATAGTGCTTCAAGGAACTACGAAATTCGACATGCAAACTCCCCTTTGGTTGTCAAATTGCAAAGCTTACACCCGGCCACCGAGGCCATACGATATTATTATTATTATTATTATTATTATAGTCTATTGTTTGACAACCTTATCACGGCAAATACCGGCTACATTTTCTGTTACAGCCTGGTTCGGCCTTAGCAAGGAACCATCTCTACTGAGATAATTTCGATTACACTGTTCAGAGACTTCACATCCATGTCGTGCCCGCAGTCTCACGAGTCTCCTTCATTTATAGGATGAGCTATATTTCCATCTGGATCTCCGAGCCTTGCTGAGTATTCGGCCAGGGTATTGTCACCAAGAAACCTCCTAACAATATGGCATGTAAAAATTCAGACTTTCACGACCGGCGTTGAAATAGGAATATCTGTTTCGCGTGCTTATAGGCCGTGTTCTAATGACATTTTGTTGTCCTGACGTTTCGCTGAAAACTGCGTTCAGCATGTTGGCAGGTTACATTAAGCGAGGTTTACTTGTTTTACCTGTGAACATGCTGAACGCAGTTTTCAGCGAAACGTCAGGACAAAAAAATGTCCTTAGAACACGGCCTATAAGCCCGCGAAACAGACTTTCCTAATATGGCATGTGTTTAACAGAACTGTCTTCTGAAGTTCAATATATATTTGCGGGTGCACATTCAATATTGATAGACTACTGTGGAGAATTTTCTGTACAACACCAGTACACGATACAATTATTGGGATGGTAGTCACCGAATCAAGTTTCCACATCTGCTGTATCTCAATTGCCAGCTCTGTGTACTTAGATATTTTAGTAGCAGCTGTTGTTTGGATGTTTTGAGTGTTGGGACATGCGATATCTATCAGTAATGCCTCTTTGTGTTCTTTATTGATGACAATGATATCTGATAACTGGGGAACCAATCAACCACTGTATTTCAGGTTATGAGAATTAAAGGAGGCGTAAGGCGATGCCAGTTAGCCTGGGGGGTCACATTTAATCCAAACGAAGCACACACACATTTCCTCTGGCGGCCCTCACTAGAGCGTCCCACGCAGGGGCACTATTTCTGTGTTGTTGATCGGCAAAGCGCTCGCTTGTAGACAACACTCTCGATTAGCATAAATCACGAGCAAGACGATATAAATTACGAGTTCACACCAGTGAGGAACGTAAATTTTTCCCATGCCAGGTGTTCCAGACAAAACGACCAATTTATACGAACATCTTGTCTTCAGACAGCATACATACTGCTGTTATCGTTCTCTTAGTTTAAGAAGCACCATTTATAATTACGTAGTTGAGGGCATTCTGGACGGGAGCAGGGAAAATCTTTACGAAGAATAATTTATATTTAGCTGTAAAATTAGTACCTACATAGTATTAAGAACTCCAATTAAATATGGGTGAAAACGTCGAAGTTTTAGTCCCCATAGTTTCCGTATTTATTTAGCCAACGCTGCGTACTTGTTTGTTTTATAGCTTTGGTAGTTTGCATATTTTAGCTAAGTGGAACAGCAACGTCTATCAAGTAGACCTTTTGGTTTCTTTTATTGACAAATACAACATCAGGTCGATTGGCCAATACTTTCTGGTCGGATAAAATAGGTTTATCCCAAAACATCTTATAATGCTCATCTTCAAGCACGTTGCTAGGCTGGTAATTGTAGTACAATATGCTCATGTCGAGAAGTTCACATTTTATTTTTGTTATTATTATTATTATTATTATTATTATTATTATTATTATTATTATTATTATTATTATTATTTAATCGTATCGGCCAACTAAGGACCACGTTATTTCAACTGGCTTCTCTGTGCTTTGATCTTTGCCCAGTGTTCCTTCATACGTTGCCGGTGTTGCTCTTTTCTTTCTTCCGTCCACATCTTTCCCGTCTTCAATTTCGTTTTTTCCTGAAAACCCTGGTGGTCGTGTAGTTTCTTCCTGAGGGGATTGCGTTCTTGAATATCCCCAAAGGTAATTTCCATCTCTTGCAGGTCACTTTCCACCTCTTCGAACCAGGCTGGCTTGGTCTTCTTATTTTTAAAATAGTCAACGATCCGGTTCGTCAATCGTGTGGGTTTCATTCTAAGCAAGTGGCCATAAAATGCAATCCTCCTTTTCCTCATTACATCAGAGATCTTCTGGACATGAATATACAGCTCATAGTTATGCCGCCGTCTTTATTCACCGTTGTCTTTAATCGGGCCAAGAATTTTCCTCAAGATCTTTCTTTCCTTGATCTCCAATTTTTCTACCAGGCCTTTCTTGTTCATGGTGAGGCATTCCGCTGTGTACAGAGCCTCTGGTCGTATGCCAGTGCAATAATGCCTAAGTTTTGCGTTCAGGGATATTGACTTTTTGTTGTAAACGTCCTTGGTGAGTTGGTACGCCATTTCCATTTTGTTCATGCGCGAAGTGAAGGTTTCTTTCTCACATACGTTGGGTTCTATCCACTCGCCAAGATATTTAAACTTATCTGTCCGTTTGATTTTCCCCTGGTTTACTTTTAGCTCCCTTGGTGCTGGCTTGATGTTAGTTATGAAGTGTGTTTTCTCCAAAGAGATCTGAAGACCAACTTTTGTTGCCTGTACCTGCAGCTGGTTAATTTGTTATGTGGCCATATCTAAAGAGTCGGAGAAAATTGCAAGATCATCTGCAAAAGCTAGGCAATCAATAGAAAGGTTCATGTTCTTGTAACCCAGTCGTACTCCATTTTGGACCCCATCGTTCATTTCTTTGCGCCACTCGCGGATTATTATTATTATTATTATTATTATTATTATTATTATTATTATTATTGTCAATTTTTTCATGGAACTGCGGCGAATGACTACTCATATGCTATGCTAAAGAAATGATTATTGTGTTAAGATCAGGAGAGTTAATAGTGATGATACTTTCAGCTTTAATTAATCTATTAGTGCACCTCGACCCATCTGGATTTTTCTACAGCGCCAGTTTGGAGCGGAGGCAGTGAAACAAACCTCACGAAATTTGCCCAGTTTGAATTTTCAAAGTCGACCTTCGGTGGAGAGACCTATTTAGCGCAGGTCGGTATCACCCGTTGCTGTAATTACTGGGGGTCGAGAATGAGGTAGTTTCGTCGGGACTTGAAATGAGGTATTATCCCGACATTTCCCAGCGGGAGTGTGAGGGGAAAAAACATACTCAGAATATCAACGCTGGGATTCGAAACTCCGACCTCCAGACTTGCCACAGCTCCCCAACGCGGTCGATATGAGCAATTTAATGCGCACAACTTCTCCACGAAGTCCTCCTGCACACAGTAGCTCGCTGAAACAAGTGTTGGCTCTGTATTTTTGGCAGTACGGATGGCAGACGACATTCTGCCGAAACGAATGACAAGGCCACCGTCCACGTTATTCTGCTATAATTAACTTATCCGCTAGCAAACTGCCGTCCATGTCACTGGTCCTCCCACTACAGCAGAACTGGTGGTGTTGATTACTGTTTAAGGTTCGAAACTTCTTCCCGTAATGAAAAGTGAATGAATATTTTTTAAAAAATACGAGCCTTACAATAGTCGCATATGATCTGTAACATCTGACATAGAAGAAACCTCACGTGAAATTGTTGATACACCGGTATTTTATAGTATTATTGGCACAAATATTAATCTATTGCAAAAGGGAGTGTTTTACAGATACTGTAGTTTATAATACGGAACTCATTTTATTAGATGATTTGTAGCTTCCACCAGCACTAGCCTAAATAAAGAATACGATATCGATCAACTAGATTAATAGACGCGACACCGCTCATAACCTTAAATTCCTTATAAACAGATCCTCTTGATTCACAGACCAACACGTAATTTCATACGGATTCTGTTAAAATGAGTCATATTGATATGATAAATATCGTTTAAAATGATAATCTGGTAGAAAAATATCTACCCCGCCCAGGATTCGAACGCAAGATCTCTAGATTCACAGTCATACGCAATAACCCCACAGATATTTCGACTGCGCAAATATTGTGGACAAGATGGTGGCTTATTTCCACGTTCCAATAATACTTCATTACGGAATTAAGTTTCATTTATATTTTGCTTGTTTCGATAATGTTCCTGAGTGACATTGAGTTTGAAATGCCTTATGCCAATGCAATGCCGACTACTTACAATGTTTGATATTAAGGCATTTTACCGTTTAAATACTGATACGAAGACTTCGAACATGTACCATGTCATTTGTTTAAATCACTTACACCAGAATTCGCATGACCGTTTTCCGCTCAGTATGTCATATACATTCCACATGGCCGAGAGTGCGTCATGGTATCAATTTTCGACACCGCACGCTGATTGTTTCTCTTACCAATGCCAGCTGGATCGATCGATCGAGTTGGCAGTGCGTTTTATACTTCCGTTCGATCCACCACTACCAGCTAGGGCACACTTCCTTTCGATCGATCGAGTGGGCAGTGCATACTTCCGTTGTCCACCACTGCCAGCTAGTACATTTCCGTTTGATCGATTGAGCGGGCAGAGCATACTTCCGCTGTCCACCACTGCCAGGTAGTACACTTCCGTTTGATCGATCGAGCGGGCAGTGCATACTTCCGTTGTCCGCCACTGCCAGCTAGTACACTTCCGTTTGATCGATCGAGTGGGCAGTGCATACTTCCGTTTGATCCACCACTGCCAGCTCGATCGTTCCGATCCACTTCCATCCCCAATTTTCAAAATCACTCCCACAAAACTATCCAACAACCGAGCGGAAAGATGTTACACATCAATAAAAACTTGTCATTATTGTTCTCTCGTATTACTTGACTTACTTATTCCCTGCAGTTCCCATTGGAACCGCGAAGCTCCTCCGTCAGCTCATAATGATGGCTACTATCCTCTTCATCTCTCTCCATGTCTTTCCCTGTTATCGACCTTTATTCTCTGTTGCAGGCGTTCACAACTTGGCACTCTCGTAATACAAGCCAAAAAGTGGTCGCGAGCACCACGGTGTTCTTTAAATGATATTTGTTGCTCTCAACATACGAGCCAAAATGTGGTCGTGAGCATCACGGTGCTCTTTAAATGATTTTTGATGCTCTCAACATACGAGCCGGAATGTGTCCCCTGAGTTTCATTCTTCAATGGAAATTTTGTTTCATGAACCAGAATAATAGTGTTTCCATTACAAGTCTTGAGAGTCAGAAATTTTATCATTTTGTGGAATAGTACTTTTTAATCTACAGTAAAAATAATTGGACATCCCTGTTTTATGAGCAACACGAAGGATGCTTATTCGCCTCAACTGTCCACACATAAATGTATGTGAAATTTCCCGCACCTTTTAATGTTTCATAATGTATAATGCCTCTTTTCCAATCACTATGACTCGTTTTAAGGGGGTTGGATATGTTTAGGCATTAGCCCCATGTACTTAGGTGTGTGTTCAATTTGTCTGATAATATAATCTGTGTTTGTATGGTGACTGTAGTAGTGTCTGTAGCTGTGATTATTAGGGTTGGGGATAGCGTAAATGTCCTGGGACTTGAAATAAGGTACTATCCCAGCAGTTGCTTGGGGGGATAATTAGGGTGATAATGAGAAGATAATGATGATTGTTGTTGTTATTAATAACTTATTTTAGGTGCTTGCAACATTCTGGTATCTGACCCTTAAACTTGGGTGTGTTTTGAATGGATTGTTGTTAATTTAGTTTAGGGGCTTGCGATATATTGGTCATCAGCCCTGTTCCTCATGAGTTGATTTGGTATGCGCTCCGCAATCATGGTGTGCCAGAGCCATTTGTTAATGTGGTCAAGATGTTATACACGAACACCAGCAGTAGAGTACGTTGTGCTGTTGGCACCTCGGAAACCTTTCCTGTCAATGTCGGCGTCCTCCAAGGCTCAGCACTATCACCGTCCCTTTTTGTTCTTGTGATGGACACCATCACTTGTGACCTGCAACGGAATGTTCCTTGGACCCTTCTGTATGCAGATGATATAATGGTTGCAGATGACACCCGAGAAAAACTCCAATGTCACGTTGAAGACTGGAATAACCGCCTCTCCCAGTATGGCCTATGTCTGAATGTGAAAAAGACGGAGTATCTGGAGTTAAACCCAATCGACGGTACCATTCAAGTCGCTGGACAAAATCTAGTCAAGACAGAATGCTTCAGGTACCTTGGATCTCGTCTTCATAGTGATGGCAACTTCAACGATGAAGTAAGAGCCAGGGTAAACGCAACCTGGTTGCGGTGGAAGGAGGTCACGGGTGTGCTTTGCGACAAGAAAATGCCACTTCGTCTCAAATCGAAAATATATCGGACAGTGGTACGGCCAGTTGCGCTGTATGGAGTTGAATGTCGACCATCCGACAAAATTTCAGAACGTCGTCTGCACGCCATGGAAATGAGAATGCTCCGTTGGACAATGGGCATCTCCCTCAGTCAGAAACGACACAATTCGGGAGCAAATGGGTGTCGCCCCAATTGTGGACAAAATGAGAGAGAAACGGCTCCGATGGTATGGCCATGCCCTGCGTGCAGCGCCTGATACAGTTAATAACTCTGTCCTTCATTTTGAGGTTGAAGGCCTACGCCCCAGAGGACGACCGAAGCAGCGTAGGCAAGACACAATAAATGGTGATTTAAAAATTACCGGCCAAAATCCAGCTGACGCACTAAACCGGACAAAATGGAGGTCAATGACCAAAAAAGCGGACCCTGCACCAGCGGGACAAAGCTAGGAAGAAGAAGAAGAAGAATCCCTGTTTTGGGGGTATAAATTGAATTTGTCCGATGTGATGACTGTAATACAGTAGTGGGTGTAGCTGAATTAGGAACAAGGATGAGGGTAGGTGTCCCGGGACAATAAATGAGGTACTATCCCGACATTGGCCTGGAGGGAGTGTGGGGATAAATGAGTGTATACCACAGTTATGATAGCCGCTCTCAACGCCGATTCAAATCGACGATCTCTGGAAGTCCTGGAACTGCCCACGCGGTCATGGTACACGATTTGACGACCACAGCTACACCACGGGGATAAGACTTGCACCAAACCAGAGAGGTACAAGAGAATGTTTTTCTGTTTTACTTTTGATATGCTAAAATTGGTCCAGTCAACTCAAACATAAAATGCCAGCGTTTCGCCCCAGTGTGCCGTTGGGCTCGTCAGTTGGTACAGACACACCTCACCAATACGCGTGGCTAGCACATACTGAGAAGGCCATCGCAAGACACAAAATTGATGCTTCGTGACGTCAATACTACTTGTATTTTGTTTGTATGTGCTAGCCACGCGTATTGGTGAGGTGTGTCTGTACCAACTGACGAGTCCAACGGCAAACTGAGGCGAAACGCTGGCATTTTATGTTTCGTTGACCGGACCAATTTTATCATATTAATTGATAACTTTTCTGCTCAAACGGATATAACATCATATTCCCATTTGGGAATATTCATAACCTATTTGGACTGCCAAGGTAAGGTTTTTGTTTTATGAAAGGGAGCTTGACTTCCGCAGCAGATTGGTATCGCTCGTGAAGTCAATACTACTTGTATTTTGTGTCTAGCGATGGCCTTCTCAGTATGTGCTAGCCACGCGTATTGGTGAGTTGTGTCTTTACCAACTGACGAGCCCAACGGCACACTGGTGCGAAACGCTGGCATTTTATGTTCGAGTTGACCGGACCAATTTTATCATATTAATTGATAATTTATCTGCTCAAACGGAAATAACATAATATTCCCATTTGGGAATATTCATAACCTGTTTTACTTTTAAGTGTGCTCGTGAATTGTGCCAAAAACTAACATAAAACATTAACATTAAGGGGGAACATAAAGATTAAGGAACCTAAACAATAAATACAACCTGGGCAATAAAGTTTGGTGAATAGTCCTGTACTATCAACATAGATGAACAATGCACGACAGTGACCCTACTCTCCTTCCAAATAGTCCCCTCCCGTAACTATGCAATGCTGAGATAGGCGATACATGTCCTGGAAACTTAGCAAGAAGGCGTCCTTTGGGATGGTCTTCAGAAGTCTCGTCACGTTGCGTTCAGTGAATAAAGTCAGAACGGTCGACCTGGCAACATTGGCGACACACAACGCAACGGGTTATAAGACCTGTTTGACACAGTGCGTGTTTAGAAGGATGAATTTATGCAACCTACCATGCACACCCGTTAGACGGGTAGCAGTGAGAAGGATGAATTTATGCAGTGAAAAGGGTGAATGTTCTGTGAAAGAAATGGCTCTGAAAACAATCGTCACGGGTGACGAGACCTGGTGTCTGAGGTATGACCCCGAAGTCAAGCGTCAAAGTATGGAGTGGTGGGTTCCAGGTCCAGGGTCACCGAAAAAACCTGAAGGGCCAGAGGTTTTCGTACATTTCGGACTTCCAAAGTAATGTGACGTCCCTACTGAAGGCTTTTGAACAGCATCCCAAAGGGTGTGCAAGATAGGTTGCATAAATTCATCACACAAGTTTAGTTAGTGGAAGGATCGTTTACATGCCATAAATCTATGACATGGGACCGCCGGCTTTGCTTCCCCTCCAAAGGAAGGCATACTGAAGGATTCTAACGCTCTTGAAAAAATCCGACAACTTCAGCCTGGTTTGAACCCGCGATCTTGGGCACAGCAGATCAGCATGCTACCGACTACACCACCGAAGCGCGTGATTCATTTTGTAGCTGAAGATTTCACACCAACTTAGAAAAAATGAAAAGTCCACAAATTTCTACGAACTTAGGAGATATAAGGGTAATGATGATGATCAGCACAGAGCAAGGACCACATTTTGAAAAATGGACAAAACTGGTTACGATTTGAATTTTCAACAAGATGTTCAGTATAGAACATATAGCCTACTTTCTCCTAAATGCATGGGTATTGTTATAACTCTTTGTCCTTTTAAAGGAGTATGATTGAATGTTGGTTGTAGTAGCTTGTTGAAATACAACGTGCTATAGGGATATTAAACATGAATATGAGGTGCCCTTTGCTAGTGCTACCTCTGTACCAAATTTCGTTCAATTCGGTTTCACCGTGTTTGAATTGATAGGGGGAATCGATTTGCACTCATACTTGGCCACCATCTGCAAACTATTGGGCTGATGTTCTTGCAGTTTGGTCTGAATATGTTTCCCACATAAAGATATGGTGTTGCAAAATTTGGTAGGGACTAGATTATTAGGTTGGTCGTAATTACATTTTAGCTTTTAACATTTGGGTGGCCGCGATTACGTTTCCGTCAAGATAGTGGTGATATAAAACATGACACTGAGGTGCCCTTTGCTAGTGCTACCTCTGTACCAAATTTCGTTCCATTCGGTTTCACCGTGTTCGAATTAATAAGGGGAATCGATTTTCACACAAAGATGGCCGCCATCCGCAAAATATTAGGCTGATGACCTATTAGTTTGGTCAAAGGATGCTCCCTCCATAAAGGTATGTTGTTGCTAAATTTGCTAGAGATCGGATGATTAGGCTAATCGTAATTTGATTTAAGCTTTGAACATTTGTGTGGCCGCCTTTACGTTTCTGTCAATATGGCGGCGATATAAATCATGACACTGAGATGCCGTTTGCTAGTGCTATCTCTGTACCAAATTTCGTTCCATTCGGTTTCACCGTGTTTGAATTAATAGGGAGAATCGATTTTGACACAAAGATGGCCGCCATCCGCAAACTATTAGGCGAATGACCTATTAGATTGGTCAAAGGATGCTCCCTCCATAAAGGTATGTAGTTGCAAAATTTGGTAGAGATCGGATGATTAGGTTAATCGTAATTTGATTTAAGCTTTGAACATTCGTGTGGCCGCCATTACGTTTCAGTCAAGATGGTGGCGATATAAAACATGACACTAAGGTGCCCTTTGCTAGTGCTACCTCTGTACCAAATTTCGTTCCATTCGGTTCCACCGTGTTCGAATTAATAGGGGGAATCAATTTTGACATAAAGATGGCCGCCACCCGCAAACTATTACGCTAATAACCTATTAGATTGGTCAAAGGATGCTCCCTCCATAAAGGTATGTAGTTGCTAAATTTGGTAGAGATCGGATGATTAGGTTAATCGTAATTTGATTTAAGCTTTGAACATTCGTGTGGCCGCCATTACGTTTCAGTCAAGATGGCGGCGATATAAAACATGACACTGAGGTGCCCTTTGCTAGTGCTACCTCTGTACCAAATTTCGTTCCATTCGGTTCCACCGTGTTCGAATTAATAGGGGGAATCAATTTTGACATAAAGATGGCCGCCATCCGCAAACTATTAGGCTAATAACCTATTAGATTGGTCAAAGGATGCTCCTTCCATAAAGGTATGTTATTGCAAAGTTTGGTAGAGATCGGATGGTTATGTTAGTCGTAATTTAACTTAAGCTTTGAACATTTGTGTGGCCACCATTACGTTTCTGTCAATATGGCGGCGATATAAGACATGACACTGACATGCCCTTTGCTAGTGCTACCTCTGTACCAAATTTCGTTCCATTCGGTTGCACCGTGTTCGAATTAATAGGGGGAATCGATTTTCACACAAAGATGGCCGCCATCCGCAAACTATTACGCTGATGACTTATTAGTTTGGTCAAAGGATGCTCCCCCCATAAAGGTATGTTGTTGCAAAATTTGGTAGAGATCGGATGATTAGGTTAGTCGTAATTTGATTTAAGCTTTGAACATTTGTGTGGCCGCCATTACGTTTCCGTCAAAATGGCGGCGATATAAAACATGACACTGAGGTGTCCTTTGCTAGTGCTACCTTTGTACCAAATTTCGTTCAATTCGCATTCACCGTGTTCGAATTGATAGGGGGGGACAGACATTCAGAGTACACACACTCACACACACACACACACACACACACACACAGACACACACACACACAGACTCACACACACACATACACACACACAGACAGACACACTTTTTTCGCCCTGTGTTGATCTCATAAGTCTACTTTCATTTTTTGCAAAAATCGAAAGTAGGCTAAAAATGTAAGCTTTGCTTATAACAGCAAGATACCCGTGTTTCCTTGGAAACGTATATAAATGATGTACAAGATCTATGACAGGCACATTCATAATAATTATAAAAATCGTGGCGTAGTCGGTAGCATGCTGGACTGCTATGCCCAAGATCGTGAGTTCAAACCCGGCCGAAGTCGTTGGATTTATTAAGAGCGTTAAAATCCTTCCGTATGCCTTCCTTCAGAGGGGAAGTAAAGCCGGCGGGCCCATGTCATAGATTTATGGCATGTTAAAGAACCTTCCACTGCAATTGGTGGTATGTAGCCAAATTTGAAGAGTATATTTGGCTAGTACACAGCGCTCTTTCAAGTTCCAACGTTCGCCGCTGGTGTTAGTGACAGTAGCGTCTGGTAGCCAAGGTTGGAACTACTTGAACTTGAACTTGTTGGGAGCCTTCGGGCGTTCAATCAAAAATACCCAGCTTATGCCCTTTGGCTGCCTTTCATATAACAAACTCGTAATTGAATCATTCTGAGATGAAAAGCGTTAAGTCAAAAATGGTCATTTTTTTAAGAATTAAGTCAGCCTTCTGTTTAGGCCAGAAACCTATGTTACTTTAGTGCCATCAGAGGAAAAATGCATTAAGTTTAAAGACTGCCTTTCATAGCGGTACTTAATATTGGCCACACTGCAAGATTTCCACGTGTTTCGGTGCAATTGTAAATTACATTTGTATATGGTTTAGGTGGTTTTTATGT
Organism: Meconema thalassinum; assembly: GCA_946902985.2. Taxonomy (NCBI): domain Eukaryota; kingdom Metazoa; phylum Arthropoda; class Insecta; order Orthoptera; family Tettigoniidae; genus Meconema; species Meconema thalassinum. The sequence goes on along the minus strand of OX336396.1, from coordinate 210,463,642 downwards.
TACAAATCCGTTTTTAAATAAAACATCATTTGAAATATTCATTCTGGATGGATTTATGCCGCACTAAACTGACCACGGAGCTGAAATGCAAAATTGATTTCAAAAACAAGATGTTCAGCAAAGAACATATAGCCTACTTTCTCCTAAATGTATGGGTATCTTTATGACTCTTTGTCCTCATCGCTAAAACAATCACCCCAACCACAATGTATTGTTTGTTTTCTTTTATATTGATAATAAGCCAGTAAGTGTCAAGATCAATATTATATACTTTATGATGATTGAATAACAAAACTACTAACTTATTGTAATGCATTCACGTCCGTTAATCTCTATATTAAGCCAGCCTGCAAAATTAAGAATCTTCCGCCCCAATCATCTTCCGCCCCAATCACAGTAGGTGGTGCTGCGACCTATCAGTGAATTAATCTTTATCTTGTACGCCTATGCACTGCCATCGTAATGTACTACGATGGCAGTGTTCTATGGGTGTTGAATGAGTAGGCAGTTTAAAGTAGCCAAGAGGGAGGCGATCCAGCTGGCAGTGTTTAAATGTATTCGGAGCGCGATCGTGGCTAATAGTTGAACTACCAGTATTACAAAATTGCCATACTTCAGGAGGCCAGCTCAGGCATTTACACAGCGTTATGTTTGGAACAATATTACCCACATAACCCACAAGAGGACAGCACCGTACAGAGGCATTAAGAAGGCTGTGGTTAATGACAACGTGTATCTAGTTCTTCTATTCTCCTTTTTCTAATGTCTTCTGTTTATGTGCGATGCTGGGACTGTGATTTTATTAATATACGAGTGTATACTTTATCCTCTCCTTTGAGCTAAATGACATTTTATTCAGTATCTGTGGGAAAAGCTCGTGCACATCATTTGTAAAAGAATTCAAGAAAAAAAACCTAACTGTAGCAGTATTCGATCCCCAGTCAACTGCGTGTCAGACTAACATGCTAGCCCAGAGCTAACCGTATCCATGACGTCAGGTGTTCTTAACTGACATATTAGATACAAACTGTTGGCAAATAATGACTTTAAATAAACGATTTCTTCACTGCAGTACATCTTCATTAAAGATCATTCCATACAAAGTTTATATTATTGTATCAGTACGGTATATCACATACAACATACTAAAACTACTGAAATATAAGACAGGCACATGAGGACAGCTGCCATCTTGTCGTGTGACACAAACGGCTCAGCTCTTTTAAGCCACTCATACTGTATAATATTATAATATTAAATTATAATAAATAACGGATCACGACCTTCAGGATAGCTTAAACCCCCCTAGGCTCGATAATCGGAATTGGTGGGTCTTAAGCTATTTATTAAAATGGTTGCATAATTCACACGGCCGCCATCCTGAAATGGCATGGCCGATGACCTTGAATTTTGGGTGAAAGACGCGTCCTATATAAAGGTATGTTGTCACCAAATGTGGTAGAGATCGGATGATTAGTTTAGCCGTAATTTGATTTTACGTTTTGAACGTTTGAGTGGCCGCCATTCTGTTTTGGTAAAGATGGCGGCGATATAAAGTATGACACTGAGGTGTCCTTTGCTTGTGCTACCTCTGTACCAAATTTCGTTCAATTCGGTTTCACCGTGTTCGAATTGATAGGGGGGACAGACATTCAGAGTACACACACTCACACACACACAGACACACACACACACACACACACACTCACACACACACATACACACACACAGACTCACACACACACATACACACACACAGACAGACACACTTTTTTCGCCCTGTGGTGATCTCATAAGTCTACTTTCATTTTTTGCAAAAATCGAAAGTAGGCTAATTTTTTGCAAAAATCGAAAGTAGGCTAAAATATGTCTATTAAATTAAAATTGATATTCCGCTAACACATATATAACCTGAATAGTTGCTTCACAACATAGATAACTAATATAGTGTGTGTGTTAAGTTCTCTTCTGTCAATGACGTTCTATCTGTCTCCTGAAAAGTAGTGAAAACTCACAATACTTTTAAGCTCCGGCCGATTCAATTGTTTTGGCTTCATAAACTGTAGTCCTATGTTTCCATTTAACACTAAAAGTTGCAACTTGGCCACTTTAATGCTCAGTGCAGTGTCGGTGTGTCTCAGTGACTGTAGCAATTAACAGCTGCTCAGATTGTACTATAAACCTAGTTTACTTCGCGAAACAGTACTTGCTAGAGGAAATAACGGCTAACGGTTCTCATTCAAGTCATTAGAACACTTGTCAGTAGCTCGTATGTGCACTTACTGACATGTTCAGCACATTTGCCGTCGCACCATTATCTCCATCACCAGCATCATGGAATCTGTATCATTAAATGTCTGATTAATTCATAGACACTTATTTAGTTTTTGTTAAAGATAGCTTTGAAGCCAAGTCTCAATTGACTTAAAATTTTATTTTAATTTAAATTTGAATTGTATTTTAATTTTAGTTTAATTTTAATTTTATTTTTAATTTTAATTTAAAATGGAATTATAAATTGAATTCTTTTTAGTTTAAATTTTTACTTTAATTTGAATTGTATTTCTTAATTTTATTTTTATTTTATTTTTTACATTTACTTTAAAATGTATAAATATGTCAATTTTAATTTTAATTTTAATTGTAATTTATTCTTAAAGAATAATTTTATTTGCATTTAATTGTTTTGAATGTTTTATCAATTTTATTTATGAAATTCATTTTAGGTTTTTTTAAATAAAATTTTCGTTATTTTTTAATTATTTTTTTAAATTTTGAATTGAATTTTTAGATTGAATTTTTAATTTAAATTAATTTTTTAATTAATTATTTTTCTTTTAATTTCTATTTTATTATTAATTTTAATTTAGATTTGATTTTTTTTATTTTTATTTTATTTTTTTATCTAGGTGTTCCTTTATTAACCCGCGAGGACTGGCGCATGGTTATGTTTGACCCGAGGATTAAATAATGCTCTATATTTCCGTTTTGGTCAGCCCTTATTTCCTGTCACTTACTGTACCTTCCTTCCTAGCCTTGAACTTCACCCTGCAAAAGAAACATGTCCATAGCTTTTTCAATGCTCAAGTTATTTCTATATTATTTAAGGTCAGGTCAGATTTACCCATGGCGCCAGTACTAGCGAGACAATATTCAGTTTAAGTTAGTCGGAACAATCCATAAAAAATAAGGGGTAAAATCCACCTATTTTGGTGCAGCACAAACACATAGCTCACATTCTTGTTGATCCATGTTTAGGGTGTCGGGACACCTTGGTCATCAGCTCCTGTGTTCTTGAAAATAGAGATGACTGCTTTACCGCCACTATCAAGGCCAAAATTATTGTCATTATTGTCATTATTGTCATTATTGTTATTTTTCTGCGTATTAAATTTGGATTATATAAATAAACCTCATTTTATATTGGAAAAGTTTGTAGGAAGACACCAGGTGTAAAATTACTTCATTAAAATCCGCACGACTACGACAAAAAAAGGGACAAAAATATGACCCGGCGAATGTCCTCGTGTTATATTTTTAGCCTATTTTCAATTTTGAAAATATAGGCTTATGAGATCACCTTTTGTCCGTGTGTGTGTGCGTGTGTGTGTGTGTGTGTGTGTGTGTGTGTGTGTGTGTGTGTGTGTGTGTGTGTGTGTGTGTGAGGTGTGTGTGTGTGTGTGTCCCTAATAAAATCTAAACGGTTGGAGCGATTTCAGTGAAACTCGGTAAGTTCATAGCACTATTCCCGGCAACCTTGACCGTGCCCTTCAAATCTTGTTACGTCTCACCAATCCAACATGGCGGCTGTGCGAAATATTTCACTAGCATTCAATATCTCCGAAACTATTACCGATATCGCCCTGAAATTGTGTACGGTGATAAAGGGCACTACTAGAAGTTCACCTATGAGACTTTCAAAAACCTGGTGACTACAAAACCAACATGGCGGCAAAGCGAAGTTGAGACTTTTAAATAGACTTTTCTCGCGATTTAAATATCCAAACGTAACGAAACTTGGTACAGCAAATATTTATACACATTGCAATGCACTGGAGTCTAATTTAGTTCACTTGTTTACATAACCTCAAAATGGCGGCTGTGCGAAATATTTCACTGACATTCTATATCTCCGAAACTATAACAGATATCACCCTGCAATTTTGTACGGTGATAAAGGGTACTGACACAAGTTTACCTATGTATATTTCATAAACCTGTCGAGTACAAAACGAACATGGCGACCAAGCGAATTTGAAATATTTTAATAGACTTTTCTCGTGAGTTAACTCTCTGAGCGCAGTGAAATGTGGTACAGTAAATGATTTTGCAGATTGTAATGCACTGCCATCTAATTTAATTCAATTGTTTACATAACCTCAAGATGGCGGCTGTGCGAAATTTTAAAATTAAGTTTTTAATTCTTGTGTCGTAATCATGCGATCGAAGTGAAAGTTTGAATAATGAACCAAGGCAATAATTGTCCTAGAATGGTACATAACTCTATGGCCTATACATATAACAATCCTAATTGGCGAGGTTCCGAAATATTTAGACGGTTCTCAATATCTAAAAATCATTTAAAGCAACCAAACTGAATTTTTTTATGTTCATAGAGACTATGAACATATGTTCACCTATAGAACTTTCAGTAACCTGGTGAGCACAAATCCAACATGGCGGCGACGCGAAGTATAAATATTTAAATGGACGTTTCTCGCGAATTAACTATCCGAGTGCCGTGAAACGTTGCACGTTAAATGCTTATACAAATGTTGATCCACTGGCACCTAATTTATTTCTATTGTTTGCATAATCACAAGATGGCTGCTGTGCGTAATTTTAAAATCTCGTTTTGACTTCTTGTGTTCTAATCATGCGATTGAAGTTTGAATACCACACGTACACAATAATCTTAATGTAATAGTACAAAAATAAAAATCCAACCTGGCGACCATCTGAAATATTTAGACGGTTCTTAATATCTACGAATCTGTTACAGCAATTTAACTGAAATTTTGTATGTTGATAGAGGCAATTAACATGAGCAGGATATATGAAAATAGGCTGTATAGTTCTTCACGGAACTACTTGTTTCACGCCATGTCTCAAGGGTTGACAATAAATTGATATTCTAACTTTCAGTCGGTCAACAACAAATAATTCAAATTATTGGAAATATTTTTATAGACTATTGAAGAAAGTTATTATTAGCCTATTTTAATTTTATGCAAAAATAGGCTTATGAGATCACCTTCTGTCCATGTGTGTGTGTGTGTGTGTGTGTGTGTGTGTGTGTACGTATGTGTGTCTGTCTGTGTGTGCCCCGCCCCATTAATAACTTCTAAACGGCTGGAGCGATTTCACTAAACTTCGGTAAGGTCATAATGCTATTCCGGCTGACCCCGACCATGCCCTTCGAATTTTGTTACGTCTCACCAATCCAACATCGCGGCTGTGCGAAATTTTTCACCGGAATTCTATATCTCCGGAATTATTACTGATATCACCCTGAAATTTTGTACATTGATAGAGGGCGTTACTAACGTTCATCTATGAGACTTTCAAAAACCTGTTCACTACAAAATGAACATTTCGGCCAAGCGAATTTGAAACTTTTAAATAGACTTTTCTCGCAATCTAAACATCCAAATACAATGAAACTTGGTACAGCAAATTTTTATGCACATCGAAATGCACAGACACATAATTTAGTTCAATTGTTTACATAATTTCAAGATAGCGGCTGTGCGAAATATTTCACGAGCATTCTATATCTCCGAAACTATTACTGATATCACACTGAAATTTTGTACGGTGATAATGGGCACTACTACAAGTTGATCTATTTAACTTTCAAAAACGTGTAAAGTACAGAACGAACATGACGACCAAGCAAAGTTGAAACATTTTAATAGACTTTTCTCGCGATTTAACCATCTGAGTGCAGTGAAATTTGGTTCAGTAAATGATTGTACATATTGTAATGCACTGGCTTCTAATTTAGTTCAATTGTTTACATAACCTCAAAATGGTGGCTGTGCGAAATTTTAAAATGTCGTTTTTACTTCTTGTATCCTAATCATGCGATTGAAGTTTGAATACTACACGTAGACAATAATTTTCATGTAATAGTACATAACTCTAATACCTACATATATAAGAATCCAACATGGCGATATTAGACGGTTCTCAACATTTACGAATCTATTACAGCAATCAAACTGAAATTTAGTATGTTGATAGAGGCAATTAACATAAGTAGGATATATGAAGAATAGGCTTTAATTCTTCACGGAACTACTCGTTTCACATATTCCAGTAATTTGAATCATTTTGTGTTGACCGACTGAAAGTTAAAATATTAATTATTTGTTGTTTTTGTTGTTCATACTGTGATCGCTCTTCAACACAAAAAATATCATTGGGCGCCACTCATATACACAATGACAATGAAGAGAACACGAAATCTCTCCTCCCGGGCTGAAGGACAATAGGACTTGCTTATGGCACCCCCCCCCCCCCCCCCCCCGCTCTTCTTGTAGAAATAATAAATAGAAAGAATAAATATGGATATCTCAAAATATCAACTACGGAGTAGAATGATTGAAAGAAAAGTTATTATATTCAATGAATCAATATATAAATTACTACACGGAAAGTGCCGCACGTTGCATGTTCCATTGGCTACCTAGGCTTACTTGTGGTTGGGTTATTATGTATATTCTGATGTACTTTATGTTCCACAAACTTGCTACATATCTGCTTTATCTCTCAAAGCATCAATTCATGGACACATCTCCATTATTTGGAGATACAATTCTTCTTTTTTAATGAATTACAGTCACCAGGACATGTGAAATATCGTCAAATTTTTTACAAAGAATCACTTCTCCACCAAACAATTATATAAGAAAAAAACTTTTACCAATGTTTGTATATAGCCAGTCACAGCCACCTAGATCACTGTCAATTTCTAATCAATGCATTAGTTCGACGTTATACCGTGTCGCTCATTAATGACCTATACATCGTAGTAGGATTTGCTTCGTATTGAGCACAATGTCATCAAACAACAGCCTGGTTACTTGTTTCTATTCCTTAACTGGGCATTTTCCGATTAATTTACATAAGATAGACTATACACAACAATAAATGATGAGGAGTGTCTGTGCAGATCCAAGATCTGTTACAATACATAGAGGTTGAGGTTGCTCGGTGTGTGTCGTCTAGGAGAACAAAGATTTTAAGACATCATTCCAAAAGCCATCCGTCGCTGTGTAAAAAATGACTCCTTCCACGATAGACAATGTAATTGAATGTAGAAATGGGCAACTAAACAGTTCCAGAGCATTATAGCTTTTGATGTTGGATATTTCGAGGTACATAATGAGAAAGACAGTTGGCGCAGTGCCACTGGATATATTCCACTTCCACAGTTTACAAATAGGTACGGCTCCAAGTATGAAGGTCGGGTGTATAAATCATCCCTGACCTAAGAATATGTGTCAACCCTGACCTTGGAATATTTGTGCTGGATCTGGATAAGTGACAGGCAATGCTTCCAGCCAAGACCGTAGACTTCATATTTCACATCATAACTAGGCATGGAGAATGACAGCAATAACTAAAGCATTCACGGATTAGGGAAATATGTTGAACCGAACATCATTGGAATGTTTTTTTTTATAATGCAGCCAATGGCCATTGATTATTTTCTTTTCATGAAGGATCAGGAAAGGGATTTTGGAAAGAAATTGGCTGTTCATCTGTTGAAAGGAAACGTCCCAGCATTTGCCTGGTGGTGAAAATGAGAAACCACGAAAACATCCTAGGTGGGATTCGAACCCACGCTCTCTTGATGCCAGAGAGTCGTGAGGTAGCGTGTCAGCGCTCTCCGAAACCGCAGCCAATTTTTTGAATGTCTATACGAGCATATTGTACTCCGACTTCGAATTCAAACGAGATAAGTTCACCAGAAAAAAATTAGTTTCTTCGAGGAGACATCATTTTAATACCGAACCCACGGCGTATCCATGCTCGTTGAATCGTGCACCACGACCGCGTGATTAGGTGCAGCAACTACGGAGATAGTAGGCTCACATTCTGGTGTTGACAGCGATTATCCTGAGTGAGGCTTTTCCCCGGCTTTATCCACACTCTCCTTAGGTGAACGCCGGGATAGCACCTTATTCTCCCCCAGGGGCTCACATCTAGTGGGATGTGGGTTGGCAATCATGGGACCCCAGCTGAGTCCGGCATTGCTTCAACTTACTTGTGCCGGAATCCTCTCCATCTTCTTTCCTGTCGACCTCTCTTGGTCAACTCTCGTTCTCCGACCCCGACGGTATTAGGGTATCCGAGGCCTAGGGAGTCTGTCACTTTCCCGCCTTAATTGGCTCTTGTCTCATCTTTCCTGATCCCTCATTCTTCGAGGAGTCAGCCTTCTTTTTCTTTTCATGTTATCTCCTGCCTTCTGCACAAGGCCCTCAAGGAGGCAGGAGGTACAGTATGTAGCCCCACCACTTCTGATGCACCCTGGATAGTGCTACACCCTCAAGGGCTCACGGCTGGTGAGTTTGGGAGTTGGCAACCCCGAGGGATTCCTGAGCTGGGTCCGTTTTGTCCCATTTTTCCTCTGACTTTGGGTCGGGCCCTCTCCTCTTTCCCTTTCCTATCTGCCTTTGATGGCTTTCCTTCCTTCCAAGTCCCTCAATCCTCATTCTTCGAGGGTTGAGGGCTTTTTTTTTCTTCCTGTCCTTTATTTGCCTTATCCTTTATTTGTTTACCATTTCTTCTTCTAGTCTGTAAATCTGTAGTTATTATTAGTTATATTTTTCACATTCATCTCATCTTTCACTATTACCCAGACCATTAGGGGCCGATAACCTAGATGTTAGGCCCCTTAAAACAACAATTATTAATAAGGTACCGGGTGCGTTAGCCGTGGTCGTTACGGCATGACTGCTGGCAGACGCTCACATCCGCGAGGCGAGGAGATTCGAATCCCCCCGTCGGCAACCTTGAAGATGGTCTTCTGTGGTTTCCCATCTTCCTTCCAGGCAAATGCCGGGGTTGGTCCCTAACTATAGGCCACAGCCGCTACCTTCCAACTCCTTGTCCTTACATTCAAACTCTCCTCCCTAGACAACACTCCACACACGACGGTACGTGTAGCTTACCCATTGGGTGTCCGCCTCGAAGCAGCTACAACAAAACTGGCGAGCCGAACATGTCCTCGGACACTCCCGGCACTAAAAGCCATACGCTTAAAAAATTAATAAGGTTCGGAAGTTTAAGACCTAAAGAAGTACAAAATATGCAAGCAAATATGCCCTAAAAACTAGTTAAATATGCCCTCAAAACTAGCTAAATATGCCCTCAAAACTAGCCAAATATGCCCTCAAAACTAGCTAAATATGCCCTCAAAACTAGCTAAATATGACCTAAAAACTAGCTAAATATGCCCTCAAAACTAGCTAAATATGCCCTCAAAACTAGCTAAATATGCCCTCAAAACTAGCTAAATATGACCTAAAAACTAGCTAAATATGCCCTCAAAACTAGCTAAATATGACCTAAAAACTAGCTAAATATGCCCTAAAAACTAGCTAAATATGACCTGAAAACTAGCTAAATATGCCCTCAAAACTAGCTAAATATGCCCTCAAAACTAGCTAAATATGCCCTCAAAACTAGCTAAATATGCCCTCAAAACTAGCTAAATATGCCCTCAAAACTAGCTAAATATGACCTGAAAACTAGCTAAATATTACCTCAAAACTAGCTAAATATGCCCTCAAAACTAGCTAAATATGCCCTCAAAACTAGCTAAATATGCCCTCAAAACTAGCTAAATATGCCCTAAAAACTAGCTAAATATGACCTAAAAACTAGCTAAATATGACCTAAAAACTAGCTAAATATGCCCTAAAAACTAGCTAAATATGACCTAAAAACTAGCTAAATATGACCTAAAAACTAGCTAAATATGACCTAAAAACTAGCTAAATATGCCCTCAAAACTAGCTAAATATGCCCTAAAAACTAGCTAAATATGACCTAAAAACTATGGGATATGACATGAAATTTTGGGATAGGTAGAGTATCACTAACATACAGTAAAGTCTTAAGTGCCAAAACGTGATCAGCGATAATACACCAGACACATTTAATCATACAAACTGACAGAGAGCTACAGTACATTAACATTTTCAACATTCTTTCAGTATCATAGCCTTGAGATGCAGTTCTTGCTCGGTTTTCCTAAAAGAAAACAAAAAAAAACGAAGTATTAGCATGCTTTATGATATCTGTCAGCGTAAGTTAAAAGACACTGCCTAACAGGAAGTTTATCGAGCTCATTATGGTACATACCTCGTAATCTTCTTCTATGCCAGCATTGCACATTACGACGATATGCATTCTCAGGCTGTCGAAAAGAAATCTTTTCTATTACACTGTTCGGAAATCCTGTGTTTGAAACTCGACGCAGATAACAGGCACCTTGTTAACGACGTCTCAATTTAAACCAAACTGCAGAAATTATAACCAAATATGACCTTATATCACTAAAATATGACCAAAACAATAAAAATGGCCGAAATATGCATTTATAGGCAACATCAAATTGCTTTAAACGTGGTCAGGGACCCGTCATTCAAACTTATTTTTCAGATTTCGGGTAAAATGAGCTCAGGAAAAAAGAATGACTTTTCCTTAACATCCGAACCTTAATTATTATCATCATCATCAGCAGCAGCACCTTATTTCAAGTTCCGTGGCGCCCACCCCGTCCCTGTCCTTAATGAAGCAACACACACTACTACAGTCACCACATACATGCAGGTTATCAGACAAATTCAACACACACCCATCTACACGGGGCTGATGACTAGCATGCCCCATACCTCTAAATTGAATTAACAACAGCATCAAATACGAGTGACATCAACTCTATCCTTGATAAATCTATTTGGTTCACCGAGGAAGGAACTCAACACGTTTCTGCAGATAGGACATAATATCTAGCTGAAGCCACTCACTTATGACTAGATCCTGTAAAACCACCAAATTTCGGGGATGCTGTTTTCTGCATTTCACCCGCTGTTCCAAACAGTCCCACATATATTCAATGGGATTAAGATCGGGTTATTTGGTAGGCCAGTCAATGTATGACCAATGTATGTGCTCACCAAAACTAGTCATGAGTACAACTCTCTGAACAAATCATTGAATTAATGGTTGATGATTATGATAATTGTTGTTTAAAGGGTCAAACATCCGGTTTATCGGCCCCTAATCGTGTGGATGATAGTAAAATGAAAATGACAATGAAATGGAAACTATTACTATAAGTTACTACAGACTAGAAGAAGAAATAAAGAACATAAATGTATAAGGTAAATAAAAGTCAGGAAGATAATGCCCTCAACCCTCGAAGAATGAGAAATTAGGGACTTGGAAAGAAGGGGAACCATGAAAGTCAGGTAGGAAAGGGAAATAATGGAGGGTCTGCCACAGAATCACTAGAAAAAGGTGAAACACCGGACCCAGCTCAGGAAACCCTTGGGGTTACTAACACCCGAGCTCACCAACCGTGAGCCATTGAGTGTGTAACACTTTAGGGTCTTGTGCAGGAAAATAAAAGAAGAAATCTGCTTTTGGAAGAATGAGGGTATCAGGAAGGATGACATAAGTGCCTATTAAGGCGGGAATGTGAAAGACTCCCTAGACCTCGAATACTCTAATACCGCCGGGTTTGGAAGAGAACTAGAGTTGATCAAGTGAGGTCGACGGGACAGATAGAGGATCCCAGCAGAAGTAAGTATAAGCTTTGACGGTCTCCACTGTGGTCCCGTAGTCGCCAGCACAAGTTCCACTAGCCGTTTGAATAAAAGCTGAGATGCAAGAAAAGGAGGAAATCACTGGGAGCAAGATGAGGATAGCAACTTCTTTCACTTTCCCGCCTTAATTGGCCCGTGTATCATCTTTCCTGATACCCTCATTGTACGAGGGTCAGATATCTTCTTTTTTTCTTTTCCTGGTATCTACTGCACAAGACCCTAAAGCAGGGAGGGTGTATGTAGCTCCACCCTGCATAGTGCTACACACTCAAGGGCTCACAGTTGGTGAGCTAGGTAGTTAGCAACCCCAAGGGAATCCTGAACTGGATCCGGTGTTTCACCTTTTTTTCCAGTGATTTGAGGCAGATCCTCTCTTCTTTCCCTTTCCTATCTGACTTTCATGGCTCTCCTTCTTTTCAAGTCCCTAAATTCTCATTCTTCGAGGGTTGGGGGCATTTTTTCTGCAGGAGTTTGGCTGGGAGCTGTTTGATCATCCATCGTACTGTCCTCATCTTGATCCCAGCGATTTCTTGCACCTCAAGAAATTTCTGTTCTCCGGTCAGCATTTTCACAGTGACGAAGAGCTGAACACGATTATCACGCTGGTTCCATTCGCAGGCGACAGACTTCTATAACACAGAACTACAAAAGTTGATACCACGCTATAACAAGTGTCTCAATTCGTTTCGTTCCAATATCTAGAGCCCTGCGCGGATAAACTAAACGTTATCCGCATCCGCCCCACATCCACATAACTGTTATCTGCATCCACCCCACACCCACACAACTGTTATCTGCATCCACCCCACACCCACACAACTGTTATCTGCATCCACCCCACACCCACACAACTGTTATCTGCATCCACCCCACATCCGCATAACTGTTATCTGCATCCACCCCACATCCGCATAACTGTTATCCGCATCCACCTCGCATGACTTTTTTCCGCATTCCCACGTTTGTTGTGCGAATCTACTGACATTGCAATAATGTTTTAATTAGAGCCTTCGTATGTTAAGTGCTATGTTTAAAATGAATGTTATACAGCCAGAATTGCAACCCTTTCCTGTTCGGAGTGTTAATTATGCTTAATGACATAATTTGAATGAGATTAGCTTAAACCATCATTTTACATTTGTCATGAAAGAAACAAAAAATCATAACGTAATAATTATGATATCGGTATGTCATGAATATCCGGGTCCTAATAATGATATTAAACAAGTTCGGATTGTATTCTAAAAACTATCCGCAAATTTTCTCCAAACATTATCCGCAGTTTATCCGCCATCCGCACAGCCATGCAAACTATATCCGCAGGGCAAAATAAATTACAAATATCTGCGCAGGGCTTTTCCCTATACCGAAACATAGAAGACAAATTGCTGTACCTCTTGCCAATAAAATTGCATATAACTATGTTCTCTTTAAAAGAATATGGAAACTTACTTTAGGGATGAATCTTGTAGATGGGAGTAATGACAAGAAGGTACTCGTAATAAAGAAATAAAGGCTAAGTTAGAAATGAACACGCTAGATTAAGCTGTTCGTATGAGCCGACTCAGTTGGTTAATGAGTTCGGTATAATAATAATAATAATATCGTATGTTCTCGGGTGCCGGGTGCAAGCTTTGTTAATTGACACCCAGAGGGTAGCTTGCATGTCGAATTTCGTTGTTCCTTGACTATGAAAATCAAGGAGGTTAGATGTTAGATATCTAATCTCCTTGAACACTATAGCGCTTTCTAGTAGAGAAATGAGGAACTTTGTGTTGGCGGAAACTCCTGAGATTAATTTTGCCATTATGAACTCGGCCTACTGAATTCAAATGGGTTCTTTGACATGCCAACATCGTATGACATGCGTATCGTATTTTTGCCGCCTTTCAAAAATCACTTACCACGGCCAGGGGCGAACCTGCAATCTTGGGGTTAGTAGACCGACACGCTATCCACTCACCCACCGTGGCAAGCTAATGAGTTCGGTTGTAGAGGGTATGATGATGATGATAGGCTAAATGTTATTATAAGGGGCCTAACATCTGGGTTATCGGCCCCTTACGGTTTGGGTGATAGTGAAAATATAAAAGAAATGAAACTAAACCTAAAACTAACTACAAACTTACAAACTAGGAGAGGAAGTGGAAAACAGAAATAAGAATAAGGGAAACAAAAGACCCTCGAAGAATGAGAATTAGGGACTTAGAAGAAAGAAGAGCCAAGAACGGTAGAGAGGAAAGAGAAAGTGGAGGTGGACCGCACCAAAGGAAATGGTAGAAGGAGACAAACCGGATCCAGCTCAGGAATCCCTCGGGGTCACCAACTCCCGAACTCACCAGACGTGAGCCCTGGAGGGTGTAGCACAATCCAGGGTGGGGCAACACACACCCTGCCTCCTTGAGAGCCTTGAGCAGAAGGCAGGAGATAACATGAAAAGAAAAAGAAGGCTGATCTCTAGAAGAATGAGGGATCAGAAGAGATGAGACAAGGGCCAACTAAAGCGGGAAAGTGAAAGACTCCCTAGGATTCGGATATCTGAATTGCGTTGTTCCATGAATGAAATCAAGGGTACATTGCACATCAGTTGTTACGTCCTTGTAGTAACATCGATGTGTCAGTATCTGTGGACCTTCCTGAAATCATGCTTTGACAGCTGTGTCCAGTTCTGAAAAATCCGCAAAACGGCGACCATGCAATGGAAGCATAGGGGCAGTCAACCGCCAAAGAAATGTCGAACAGTGCCATCCCTTGGCTAGCGAATGGCGACAGTGTTCTGAGACACAAAGGACATCATCCTCATTGATTGGCTGGAATTTGGGGCCACGATTAACAGTGCAGCGTATGTGTCAACCGCTTACGTCGTTCCATTCAAACTTAGCGGCCATGAAAATGGGCTACAAGTGTGCTTCTGCTACATGACAATGCCCACCCCCACACTAACCGAGAGACCACCACTACCATTGATCAAATGGGATTCACAGTGCTGCCAAATCCACCATATTCTCCCGACTTGGCACCAAGTGATTATCACCTGCGTGGTCACCGTTTTGCAGAACTGGACACAGCTGTCAAGCCATGGGTACGCAGCACTCCGAAAGAATGGTTTCAGAAAGGTCTGGAGAGAATGACTCATCGATGGCAAAAGTGGATAAAGTTACAAGGAGATTATGTTGAGAAGGTGGACCCAACAACTGATGTGTAATGTACTTCATTTGGGTAGAAAAAAAATAAAGTGTAAAACAATATAGTACGCCCTTCGTGCATAATGGCAGAATCGGGATTCAACCCCAGAACTCTGGGACAACAGACACGAATGCTAGCCACTAAACCACGAAGTGATCCTAAGGAATGGAATTGAAATTGTGCTTGTCTACGTACAGAGAAAATTGGCAGCTTGCGAGAAGGAAGGGTGTGGACTCATAGCTTGGACCCAAAGAGAACTGTGCTGTTTCTTGCTGCATGATTCTTAGAATGCATTTAAACCATAAGGTCACCGATCTTTTGCAACTTTTTTTAAACTCTTTGTGGTACACTGCATCGCAAGGACATAAAACGGTGATAAAAGAAGGCTATTATTTCTTTCCTCTTACAATTACTAATGTTTACTTTGCAATTTTTCATTATTCACTGCATTTCCATTGCGAACGTGTAATTCCTCAGGTGGTCTGGTCTCCATACCTTTTTCTTGTCCGACCAGGATGTTAAGTTTGAACTTGAAAATTATCCGCAAGATGAGGTCATATCTGGATTCTAGTTTTACGGCCAGTACTTAGCCCAATGGTTATCATTTAGTTCCTCGAGACTCTGAGCAAAGTCCGAGAATTTATATTGCTGTTGTTTCATTTACTGTAGGTGCTTGGACATTCTGTTGAAATTTGGAGGTTTGTATATAGAGTTTGTCCGGTAACCTGTGATAGTGTAGTGTCTCTGTCTCTCTCCTAGTGATTATCCCGCCATGCAGGGTCCGCTGCTTTGATACATCTCCATTTCAGTCGTTGACATCTTCCGGTTTTAAGCCAACATCGTGCATCTCAACATTCCTTTCCCAAACATTACATTTTAAATACTCGTCTTTTCCTGGATTATATGAGGTGCGTTCAAAAAGTAACGAGCCGGAGGCATAATTACAGAAACCAGTACCTGTATGTTAGAAGTATTGGCCCTGGCTGTTGAGGCATTTGTCCCACTGTGACACGAGGCGGTGAATGGCTGTCTTATAAAATTCCCTGGGCTGCAATGTGAACCAGTACCGCACGTACAGCTGAACGTCAGCGTCCGAGGTGAATCGTTGGCCCCGCAGAGCCCCTTTCAGGAGACCAAACATGGCGTAATCCCAGGGAGAGAGGTCTGGACCGTAAGGAGGGTAGCCGAGAACCTCCCATTTGAATTTCTGCAGGAGTGCCGCGACTGTGTTGGCCGTATGAGGTCGTGCATTGTCGTGGAGCGACCACGCCGGCTATGGCGTTCACTGTCACTCTGCGGTCCTGGGTAATGAATGCATCAACCAGCGGAAATTGTCATCGGTAATGCAGGGGGGGGGGGGTGCCCCAGAAACGACACCCGTTCTTTCCTGAAGCGCTTGTGCCACGCCTTGACCCTTGCAAGGGACATGCAGTGTTCGCCGTACACTTGTAACATTCGGCGATGAATGTCCGTTCCCCCTACTCCTTCCGCTGTCAGAAACCGAACAACGCCTCTTTGCTCTTCGGTTGACGCCTCTATTTCACTGTTTGCAATGCGACTGGCAGCGTTGGACGATTGATGCATGCTGCTGCTGGCTTTGTATCGTCACGTGGCGTGCACGCATGCCCTCTAGCGACGGGCTGTGACCTTCCACAATCTGGTCGGAACCACACCTCGTTACACACGCCACGATTAGCCGATGTCGTCACCGGTTTGCGCATTCCAGCCTCCGACTCGTCACTTTTTGAACGCACTTTATGTTTTTAAAGCCACTTAATCGCAATAGGTTTCAAGAAGAGAAAATGAAGCTTCGAAAATTCGCATATCTGCCATATTTTATTCGTGTATATCACGGTTTAGGAAATCATATCAATGATAATAACAATAATGTTAATTGTTTTACGTCCCTTTTAACTACTGCGGCTTTTAGATACGCCAGGGTGCCGGAATTTTGCCCCGAAGGGGATCTTTTACGTGCCTGTAAATCTACTGACACGGCACCCTCGCATTTGCGCACCCTCAAATGCACACCAGGATTCAATCCTGCAACCTTTGGGAACAGCAAGTGAGAACGTTACGACTGAGCCACTCAGCCAGCTCATATCATTGAACATGTGTTTATAGGGGCGGGTATGAATTCCACTCGAGTACCTGAGTCAAGTTGCCAGGGTGACCTCAATTTCACTCGACACTCCAGGAAGTCGCCAGAGGAGTCCCTCAATTCCGCTCGGTCGCGGTCTCTTTATCCTTATGCATTCTTAGAACGACACAAATCTTCCATGCTCACTTCTACCATTGATTATAATCAATGCTTCTAATATAACTAATATAACTTCTAATAATGATAACAAATTATGTGTAACTTCTCAAAATAACCTACCGTGGTCTGTTATATTTCAGCAACACAATAACCACTGCTTCAGTGTTCACATTTTTAAGTTAACTAAAATAAGTGGAACAGCTAATTTCAAATCATAGAGTAGAATTGTTTAACTTTTGTTGTTACTTAGTCTACTCCTCATTTAACAATTTCTTATCACTTGATAACTGATAAGAACAGACGAGATGATTGCATAGAAAATGTGGTGTGCAGACGATATCTTAAATCCGAATTGCTGTTACGGTAAACAAGCCTAGCTCTATAAGAGTTAGAATTCATAACTAATTTGTTGTGTGGGAATGCAGCTGATTTTTCCGTTCTGGCTGGAAAACAGTATTTTCAGCATCCGCAGCTGATATCGAGAATATTTCTTTATGTACAAATTATACACCTATTATTAACTAAATTTAATTTTATAATTGGCTCATGCGCTGCAGAAGGTGTTTGACCCGGCCCTTGGTATGCGAGCAGGAGGGTTATGACATTTCTTTGCCGACCCCTTGCCAAAGCCTGAGCGGAGTTGAGGAACTCATTTTTGGGTCCCTTGGATGACCGAGTGGAATTAAGGAAAATCGAGGGGAATTGATGTTCGACCGTTTATAGCCATCTGCCATGGTACAAAATAACAAGCCTTAGGTAGCTGTAATACTGTAGGTTCCGGAAGAAGGAATTTTTATTGCAGCCACAATGTTTGTTACTTCCTTTAATGTTGTTGTTGTTGTTGTTGTTATTGTTGTTGTTGTTGTTGTTGTTGTTGTTGTTAATAATTCATTTTAGGGCCTTGGAGCATTTTTGCCATCAGCTCCGTGTAGTTTGGTGATTGTTAAATTTGTATGATAACCTGTATTTATGTCAACCCCTGGCACTATATAGCCCCAGAAGAGTGCGTCAGGCCTCGGCAGCCGGCACAGTTCATATCCTCGCCGCTAGATGGGGGCTTCATTCATTCCATTCGTGACCCGGTCGGAGACTGGAAGCAGGCAGTGTTTTTTTTTTCAAATCCAACCCTTTGTAAAACGGAAACCTGCGAAAACGGAAAAATAAATCCGGAACTACTGCGTTCCACTTCAGGCAGGTTTTGCTGTACTATCCCAGAATTTGTCTCGAGGGAGTGTGGACCGTCAGGATTTTAATCTATGATCTCCAGACTTGCTGCAGCTGCCCGCGCGGTCATGGTGCACGATGTAAGGAGCACGCCTACGCCGCGAGACACGCGACTTTCTAAACCAAAAACCTAAAGATGTTTAACAACCGGCCGCGGTGGCCGAGAGCGCCAACACGCTACCTCGTGCCTCGCTGGCAACGGGAGAGCGTGGGTTCGACTCCCACCTCAGCTGTCCTGAAAATGGTTTTGTGGTTTCCCATTTTCACCACCAGGCAAATGCCGGGATGGTTCCTTTCAATAGGTCCACGGCCGATTTCCTGACCCGTCCTGAAAAGAAAAGTACATGTCCATTGGCTGCATTAATAAAAATTAAAAATGTTTAATATCTCTCTATAATACGTAGTGATATGAACTTAACCATATCTAATAGCTTCCTTATTGATGTTCAATCTGAAATACCAACGGGTATTTAATAATAATAATAATAATAATAATAATAATAATAAATGAATATACATTAATTAATGAAATATACCAGTTTCGTACATATTATGGCCTTCTTCAGTGATAATGTTAAAAATAAAATAAACTAACGTGATTGGCTGCCGGTTCTGAGCCATAGGCTGTACCATCCCCACAAGATAGAAGAATGGGTGCCCTTATTCGGGAATATCGGACGATTGTTGACCTACAACTGCCAGTCCTTACTGACGTTTCGATCTTCAACATGAACAACTCATGGAAACAACAGTGGCTAGAAAGTGTCCCCCCCTCCCCCACACACACACACAATGCAGAACTCTACCATGCTTATAGGTTATGAATATTCCCGAATGGGAATATGATGTTATTTCCGTTTGAGCAAATAAATTATCAATTAATATGATAAAATTGGTCCGGTCAACCCAAACATAAATTGCCAGCGTTTCGCCCCAGTGTGCCGTTGGGCTCGTCAGTTGGTACAGACACACCTCACCAATACGCATGGCTAGCACATACTGAGAAGGCCATCACAAGACACAAAATACAAGTAGTATTGACGTCACGAGTGATGCCAATGTGCTACGGAAGTCAAGCTCCCTTTCATAAAACTAAAACCTTACCTTGGCAATCCAAATAGGTTATGAACATTCCCAAATGGGAATATGATGTTAATTTCCGTTTGATCAGATAAATTATCAATTAATATGATAATTTATCACACTCCCCTGGGGCAATGATTACATGAATGACAGATCAAATTAAATGACAGTGGAGTGTGCTGCTGGAATGAAATTTATGACAGGGAAAACCGGAGTACCCGGAGAAAAACCTGTCCGCCTCCGCTTTGTCCAACGGAAATCGGGATTTGAACCACGGACCCAGCGGTGAGAGGTCGGCGTGCTGCCGCATAAGCCACGGAGGCTTACGATATATAAATAAATAAATATTTTTTACATAGTAAAAAAAACAGACCTGTAACAAACGTGGGCTATAATTTGATGATAATGAACATAGTCTAATATTGCGAAAATGACATCTATCTAATTAGTTGGTATTTGTATATTCCCATAAATCAGTCTAATAAACTTCGTTTAGTCATCACGTCCAAGTGAGGACTACTGCAGCCGTCAAAGCAATATAGCCTACAATATAAATAATTTATCCCAACATTAAGCGCAGCAATGATGTTATTTCAAACTTTAATAATAATAATAATAATAATAATAATAATGTTATTGGGTTTACGTCCCTTTTTACTACTCGGGGGATCTTTAATGTGCCAGTAAATCTACTGACACGGATCCCTTGCATTTGCGTACCCTCAAATGCCAGCTGACTGTGCCAGGATACGAACCTGCAACCTTGGGGAAACGTTAATATCACCGATTGCAACATATGGAATCAACATTATTAGGGAAGAAATGACACTCAGCGACCTTGAAAGGATTGAGAAAGTAAAATCAAGATTCCTGAAACATGTCCTAAGAGTAGGCAAAACAGCGCCTTCAAGAATGATTTATGAGTTAGCCAGGGAATCATTGCACATCGAAGATCTCCGATTTAAAATGCTATTACCATCTACCAGCCCCTACGTTGAACTTATAAAAGTCTCGAAGAGAAACGAAATAGACCTTGATTTCTACGGCATGGGTGCGATGTTGGAAAGGAGTTGGACCAGAGAAAATCAAAGCCATGTCACAACGAGATTTGCTATACATGGGTTCCACCATAAAGTATGCAAAACCAAGTCGTACCATCGTCCCTGTGATAATTGTAGTAGTACAGTAGTACTCTCGGTCAGTCATATCACCTGAATGGCGATAGAAAAATGCTAGGAGTCTGTTGCCCTAATGGTCTCCTGTCACTCTGATATAAAATGGCAATTAATTTTTTAAGCTTTTGGTTAAATTAGTTATTTTCTATGGTAATTAATAATGACTCCCTCAGTGTATTAAAGGATAATACTTTTGAGGGAGAATTTCGTCCTTTGTCGATTTATGCAGTCGTGGTGATTAATTTATGTACTTTAGGTGACTATTCGTTGGATATTTGAGACTACTAGAACTTTAGCATTTGCCTGAATGAGCTGCGAGTACGAATATTGGGTCAGCATCTTGGCTATTGACCATCCGACTCGCAGCGGTAATGGGTGTTAATAAATGCAGTTCGCTCGGTCATGGCCTATCAGCAGTTGCTTCAGCGAGGATAATAATAATAATGAATGCCTTGAAATTTTTAAATTGAAGTTACTAAGTTATATGAAAGAGCGATAGACCTCTAGTTAGGTATGGTTTTGTAGAAGGAAGAATAATAGACCTTTAGTAGGTTTTGGATATTGAAAAATAATAATAAGCCTCAGTTGTGTAGATTTATTGTTGAGTGTGTAATTGGATGTAATGCGTTTGAGGAAGGAGTAATTAATGTTTAATAAGAGTTTCGCAGGCGGGGGATTTGAATTGGAAAAGTGTGTTATCTGTGTGATGAAAAGTGGAAGACCTACCATTTAGTGAACAGTACAAAAATAATGAAAATTCTGACTAAATATGGTAATGGTTGAAAGGCATTTAACCTACTCTACATGCCCATTCGGATGAACCTTAATTCATTAAATAAATCTGTCAAAAAGTTTATTTATTTTTATTTTAAACTAGTAGAAGTACCCGTTCCTCGTCCACGTCATGGGAGACGGGCAACGGCACAAAGTAGGGGATTGCCTGTAGGGGCGAAGTACAGTGGGGACTTCGTGTGCCACGGGACCGTTACGGTAGCTATGAAGGTCCTACAGGAACCCTGAAAAGTGACGGCTAACGGGGCTCTGGTGAAGCTACGATAGGCCCAGCAAGCCAGTAGTGGATGAAACCAAATGCTTTCAAAAATGGAACGAGCCTCGGACAGGATGGATTTAATAGACGACGACACGGCTGTACCCACGGACTAAGATTTGGCACTTTGAACATAAGAACGCTGACGGGGAAGGTGGAGGAGGTAGTGGATATGATGGAAAGAAGGAAGTTGGATTTATTGGGATTGGCAGAAACAAAGTGGAAAGGGGAAGGAAGGAGAGTACTGAGAAAAGGCTATAGACTGTACTGGAGTGGGAACGAAGAGGGAAAGAGGAATGGAGTGGGAGTAGTAGTACGAGATGGTTTAAAATAACAAGTAAGGAGAATAAGTGATAGGATGATGAAAGTGAAAGTAGCACTGAGGGGAGAGACCGTAGAAATAGTGCAAGTGTATGCTCCACAAGTAGGCTGCGCCTCTGAAGAGAAGGAGGAGTTTGAAGAGGAATTGCAGAAGCAGCTGGTAGGAAGAAATATGATTGTTATGGGGAACCTCAATGCCCATGTAGGAAGAGAAAGACAAGGTTATGAGAGTGTTCTAGGACCAGAGGGTTGGGGCGGAAGAAATGAGGAAGGAAAGAGACTGTTGGACTTCTGCCAGAGGAACAGCCTGCTAGTTGGGAACTCCTGGTTTAAGAAAAGAGAGAGCCACACAATCACATGGTACAGTGATGACTTGACCAGGAAGTCGGTGGTCGACTATATACTGTATGAGAAAGAACTAAATAAGAACATCACGGACATCAAGGTTATACCATCAGAGAACCTGGATAGCGACCATCGATTGCTGGTAATGAACCTGAGAGGGAGTAAGGAGAAGAAAGGGACTGAGAACCAGGAAAGACGTATAAGGATATGGAAACTGAAAGAAGGGGATAGAAGGGTCGAGTACCTAAAAATGGTAAAGGGAGGAATTCCAACAGATGAAGAAAGAGGGGTGGAAGAGGAATGGGCTAGATTTAAGAAGACACTAGTAGGTGCAGCAGAAGCAGTATGTGGGAGGACAAGTAGTAAGAAGAGGTGGAAGGAAACACCATGGTGGAATGAGAAGACAAAAGATATAGTAAGGGAAAAGAATAGAGCCTTTAGGAGGTGGTATCAAAATAGGACGGTAGAGACAAGGGAAGAGTACCAGGAAAGAAAGAAGGA
Source organism: Meconema thalassinum (assembly GCA_946902985.2). Taxonomy (NCBI): domain Eukaryota; kingdom Metazoa; phylum Arthropoda; class Insecta; order Orthoptera; family Tettigoniidae; genus Meconema; species Meconema thalassinum. The sequence goes on along the minus strand of OX336396.1, from coordinate 210,440,653 downwards.
GGCGAAGAGAGTGGTGGCTGAGGAGAGAAGGAAGTGGATGGAAGAGTGGACAAAGATGATGGAGGAGGATAGTGAAGGTACAAAAAAGGTCCTCTATGGGATGGTAAAAAATAAGAGGCGGAAGGATCCTACGGATTATGTTAGAATGGTGAACAAAAGGGGACAAGAGATAGAAAATAGGGAAGAACTGAAGAAAATGTGGAAAGAATATTTTGAAGAACTTCTGAACCCAAATGGAAAAGATGGTGAAGAGGAAGAAATCGGGGAAGAGGAAGATGAACTGCAAACAGAAAAGGACTTAACATGGAAAGAAGTGGAAGATGCAGTGAACAAGATGAAAGGAGGGAAGGCACCTGGTGTGGATGAGTTGAGTGTGGAGATGGTGAGAGCAGCAGGAGAGGTGGGGATACAGTGGCTGTACCGAGTGATGAGGACAGCATGGAAGGAAAGGAAGACCCCAGAGGACTGGAAAAAAGGAATCATTGTCCCGATCTTCAAGAAAGGTAGTAGAACAGATTGCAGAAACTATCGGGGAATAACACTGATGAGTCATTGTGCAACGATCTTCGAGAAAGTTTTGGAAAAGAGAATTAGGACAAGGATAGAAGGAGGGATGAGGGAAGGACAACATGGCTTCAGAGCAGGAAGGTCCACAGTGGATATGATTTTTGCTGTAAGGCAGTTACAAGAACAGCACTATGAGTATGGAACAGATCTACTGATGGCCTTCCTGGACATTGAGAAAGCATATGACAGTGTTTGCAGAAACAAAGTATGGAAGTCCCTGGAGGATAGAGGAGTAGAGAAATGGACTATAGAGACGATAAAGGAGATGCACAAGGGAAGCGTGAGCTGTGTGAAAGTGGGAGGAGAGAGATCAGACTGGTTGGAACAGAGAAACGGCCTGAAACAAGGAAGTGCACTGTCACCGTTACTTTTCATTGTGGTGATGGATGACATAATGACCCGAGTGGCACAAGCAATTGGGGACGGAAAGATGAAAGCAATGGTGTTTGCAGATGATTTGATGATTTGGGGAAACAAGGAGGAGGAGGTACAGGAACAGTTGGACGTGTGGGAAGGAATAATACAAGGATATGGGATGAAATTTAGCATAAATAAGAGTGAGATGGTGATCACAACAAGGAAGAAGGAAAGAACCACAACGGGAATAACAATTGGTGGGGAACAGCTGAAGAAAGTGGATAGTTTCAAGTATCTGGGAAGCCTGATACAAGATAATGGAAGAAACGATAGAGAAATAAATGAGCGGTAGAGGCAGGCAGAAGCATTTCGGAGGAGTGTGAGAAGCATGTTATGGAGCAAGGATGTCCCTCAGAACAGCAAAAAAATCGTATATCGGACGCACTATGTCCCTATCCTGACGTATGCCTCGGAGACCTGGGTTATGAAAGGAAGGGAGAAGAGCAAAATGCAGGCCAGTGAGATGAGATTCTTGAGAAGCAGTATTGGAGCTACAAAGATGGACAGAATAAGAAATGAGAGGACCAGAGAATTAATGAAGGAGGAACCATTACAGGATGGTATAGAGAAATCTAGACTTAGATGGTATAGACATGTAAAACGAATGGAGGAGAAGAGGATACCCAGGAGAGTACATGAGACGAAGTGGGAAGGAAAGAGACCGAGGGGAAGACCGAAAGACAGGTGGCTGAAGGGGGTGGAAGAAAGCGTGAAGAAGAGAGGAGAAGACTGGACAAGGGTGGAGGCTGAGAGATGGTGGGAAGACAGAAGACGTTGGAGAGGCTTGTGTTCCAAACAGACCCGGTCAGTGGCTGGAAACTGTGCAAGATGAAGATGATGATGATGATGAGAAGTACCCGTTCTTCGAACGGTGTTCGGTGTTAACACCAGACATTATCAATTGAGCTACTGTTGCAATGGTTAGCGGTTTATCATACCTTCATAAGTTTATCAGAACGAAGATAGTTTTCTGGGATTATAACACACACTGTTAATTTAAGGGCCTTAAAATGTGGTTTTCGGAGACCCTTTATGAACTCGCGAATTTTGTGTCTCACATTGAGAAGCGCAACAAATGCTTTGGTCATCCTTCTAGGATAATTGTTGTATTTCGCCTATTTTCGCATGTATTTTGAGAAATTTTTCCCTACATCCACCTTTCTACTGTATGAAAAGTACGGTGAAAAGTTTTATAAATGATTGGTGTATTGACTCTCATGGTTACCATACCTAATTTTACGATGCACCAAGCATCCGAACACGAGTTATAGGCGTACATAAAGATACACAGAAAGACAGACAGACAATTCTATTGTCTACAACATATCACCCAGATAGAAAAATATGGGTATATCTACCACACAGTATCAAACAAAATCATCCTTACGATGAACCCGTATGTCGACAAAAAAAAAAAAAAAATTAGTTAAAATGTGCTCTCCAACTAAATTCACCTAACGTGTACTTCCTGACGTGAAATAGAAGTGAAAGCCTTGTAGACGAAACGCAATACACGTCACATAAAAACTGACCCTCTACGTTGTGTTAGGTCCCCATACACGGGAAGACCTCTTTCATAAATTATAAAGGCTTGTGGTGCATGAAAATTCAGGTTCTTTAACCTCAAATGGCCCAAATTCCTAAAAGCCGCAAAAAATGCAGATTCAATTCAGGAATTTTTGAAAATAATGTTGATGTTTGGAGATATAATAGACGCGCGTGAAAATTGCCTGAAAAAATTCTAGGTTAACCCTTGACCCCCTTAATTGCATTGATGAATTATACAGTCTTCGTTGGTTCCGTGATAACCTTACAGCCATTTGCAAACTTTCACAGAAATGTAATAAATGGAGTGACATAGCTTCTTACAGAAATAGATGGAAAGTTGGATGCCACCCATTGAGAAAATGTTGTCATGGTTACAGATTTGCATTCCTTCATTAGTTTGTTAAATTAAATTAGTTTTCTGGGAATATTTCAGAAACTGTTGGTTTTAGAGCCTTATAATGTAGTTTTCGAGGACTTTTTAGGGCCCCCGAGTTTTGTTTCTGGCACCGAGGGGCTTTGTCTCGTCGTGGTACGCCATAATATAATACTAATAATATAATATAGGGATAGAAATATAATAGACCTGCCGTACCACACCTGCAGGTGTAAATCACGTAAAAAAAATCTCGAGTACCCCTTGACCCCCTCAAGCGCATTATACGTATTGATGAATTTTACAGCTTAATTTGATTCCGTGATAATATTCTAGCCGTTTGCAAACTTTCACACTAATGTTTTTAAAGGAATTGCATTGCGTCTTACAGCAATAGATGGACCTCTGAGAATCTGTTGCCGTGGTTACCGGCTTGCATTCGTTCATTAGTTTATTACATGAAATTAGTTTTCTGGGAATATCTCAAAATCGGTTGGTTTTAGGGCTTAAAATGTGTTTTTTGGGGACCCTATAGGGCCCCTTAGATTTGTCTCTCATATTGAGAGGCTGAAAATCAGCTTTGTCGCGTCCTTCTACTCCTATTTCAGCATGTTTTTTAAGGGGGTAGACCCCCTTTTATGAGAGGTACGGAGAAGAGTTACATCAATGATTAGTGTCGTGCCTCTGATTGATATCTGTACCAAATTTTACGTTGATACACCCAGCCGTTCTCGAGTTATAAGGGAACAAATTTGTCCACAGACAAACAAACAAACAAACAGACAGACAGGCAGACAAAAGAAATTATGTTCGCACGCATCCATCATAAACCCGTCTAAAACGCGTAAATAAATAAATCGAAATTCAGAAAAAAACAGACAAACTTTCATTTTTTAGCCTATTTTCAATTATGAAACAAGTAGTTCCGTGAAGAACTATACAGCCTATTTTCATATAGCCCACTTATTGCAACTATCAACATACACAATTTCAGTTTGATTGCTGTAATAGATTCGTAGATATTGAGAACCGACTAAATAATTCGGATGGTCGCCATGTTGGATTTTATATAGTCTATGTAGGTCCTAGAGTTATGTACTGTTACATGCAGATTATTGTGTACATGTAGTATTCAAACTTCAATCGCATAATTAGGACACTAGAAGTTACAAGGAGATTTTAAAATTTCGCACAGCTGCCATCTTTAGGTTATGGAAACAATTGAAATAAATTAGATGCTAGTGGATTACCATTCGTATAAGGATTTAATGTACCAAGTTTCACTGCTCTCGGATGGTTAAATTGCGATAAACGTCCATGTGATTATTTATACTTCGCGTCACCGCCATGTTGGATTTGTGATCACCAGGTTATTTAAAGTCCTATAAGTGAACTTGAGTTCATAGCCCCTATGAACAATAAAAAAAATCAGTTTGATTGCTACAATAGATTCGTAGATATTGAGAGCCTTCTAAATATTTCGGATGGTCGCCATGTTGGATTGTTAAATGTATAGGCCATAGAGTCATGTACCATTATAGGATAATTATTGGGTAGGTTCATTATTCAAACTTTCACTTCGATCGCATAACTACATCACAAGAAATAAAAACTTAATTTTAAAATTCGCACAGCCGCCATCTTGAGGTTATGTAAACAATTGAACTAAATTAGATACCAGTGCATTACAATGTGTATAAATATTTCCTGTACCAGATTTCAGTGCGTTTGGAGCATTAAATCGCGAGAAAGGTTTATTTCAAATTTTCTAATTCGCTTGGCCGCCATGTTTGTTTTGTATATAACCGTTTTTTTTAAGTTGTATAAATGGACTTCCAGTAGTGCCCTTTATCTCCGTACAAAACTTCAGGGAGATACCGCTAATCGTTTCAGAGATACAGAATGCCGGTGAAATATTTCGCACATCCGCCATCTTGTGGTTATGTAAACAAATGAACGAAGTTAGTTGTCGGTGCATTACAATGTATATAAACATATACTGTACCAAGTTTCATTGCGTTTGGTTGGTTAAATCGCGAGAAACGTCTATTTAAAAGTCGCAACTTCGCTTGGCCGCCATGTTGGTTTTGTAGTTACCAGGTTTTCAAAGTTCACATAAGAGAACTTATAGTAGTTCCCTTTATCACCATACATGATGTCAGGGTAATATCGGTAATCGTTACGGAGATATTGAATGCTGGTGAAATATTTCGCACAGCCGCCATGTTGGATTGGTGAGTCGTAACAAAATTTGAAGGGCACGGTCGAGGTCGCCCGGAATAGTGCTATGAACTTACTGAGTTTCATTGAAATCGCTCCAGCCGTTTAGATTTTATTAGGGGGGGGGACACACACACACGCACACACACACGGACAAAATGTGATCTCATAAGCCTATTTTTTCAAAATTGAAAATAGGCTAAAAATAGGCTTATGAGATCACCTTTTGTACGTGTGTGTGTGCGTGTGTGTGTGTGTGTGTGTGAGAGAGAGGTGTGTGTGTGTTTGTCCCCCGAATAAATTCTGGAGCGGCTGGAGCGATTTCAATTAAACTCGGTAAGTTCATAGCAATGTTCCGGGCGACCCCGACCGTGCCCTTCAAATTTTGTTACGTCTCACCAATCCAACATGGCGGCTGTGCGAAATATTTCACCAGCATTCAACATCTCCGAAACTATTCCCGATATCACGCTGGAAGTTGTTACGGTGATAAAGGGAACTACTAGTTGTTCACCTATGTGACTTTTGAAAAACTGTTAACTACAAAACCAACATGGCGGCCTCGCGAATTTGCTACTTTTTAATAGACGTTTCTCGCGATTTAACCAACCAAACGCAATGAAACTTGGTACAGTATATGTTTATAGACATTGTAATGCACCGACATCTAACTTCGTTCAATTGTTTACATAACCACAAAATGGCAGATGTGCGAAATATTTCACCTGCGGTCTATATCTCTGAAACTATTAGCGGTATCACCCTGAAATTGTGTACGAAGACAAAGGGCACTACTGGAAGTTCATCTAAAAGACTTTCAAAAACCGGTTAACTACAAAACGAACATGGCGGCCAAGCGAATTTGAAAATTTTAAATAGAACTTTCTAGCGATTTAATGATCCAAACGCAATCAAATCTGGTACAGGAAATGTTTATACACATTGCAATGCACTGGTATCTAATTTCGTTCAATTGTTTACATAACCTCAAGATGGCGGCTGTGCGAATTTTAAAATTAAGTTGTTATTTATTACGTCGTAGTCATGCCATCGAAGTGAAAGTTTGAATAATGATCCTACGCAATAAGTTTCCTTTAATGGTACATTACTCTATGGCCTATACATTTAACAATCCAACATGGAGACCATCCGAAATATTTAGACGGCTCTGAATATCTACGAATCTATTATAGCAATAAAACTGATTTTTTGGGTGTTGATTGGGGCTATGAACTTAAGTTCATCTATAGGACTTTAAATAACCTGGTGATCACAAATCCAACATGGCGGCGACGGAAGTATAAATATTTACATGGACGTTTCTCGCAATTTAACCATCCGAGTGCAGTGAAACTTGGTACAGTAAATCCTTATACGAATGTTAATCCACTGGACTCTAATTTATTTCAATTGTTTCCTTAACCACAAGATGGCAGGTGAGCGAAATTTTAAAATCTCCTTGTTACTTCTTGTGTTCTAATCATGCGATTGAAGTTTGAATGCTACACGTACACAATAATCGTCATGTAACAGTACATAACTCTAGGACCTACATATATAAAAACCAACATGGCGACCATCCGAAATATTTAGTCGGTTCTCAATATCTACGAATGTATTACAGCAATCAAACTGAAATTTTGTATGTTGATAGTGGCAATTAACATAAGTAGGATATATGAAAATAGGCTGAATAGTTCTACACGGAACTACTTGTATATAGCTTACAGTATGTCGAGATATACATCACCGCTCGGTGTTGGCCGTGTTTTATTGCACATATTTAGGTTTTACTCGCTAACAGTTGGAGATACACGAAAAGTGATAAGGACCTTTTGGATAGAAAATTAAATGTTAAAGCTCGTGTATGCCATCAAAAGTTTGCTATTTCTTAGCGTTCTCTTTTTATTTGAAAGGGAAATATGAAATTTTGAAACCAAAGGGTGTAGTGATGTCACAAATGTGGGTTTTACTCGCTAATCGTTGGGAATACACCAAAAGTGTTAAGAACCTTTCGGATAGGAAATCAAATTATAAAGCTCGTGTGTCCCATCAAAATTTTGCTATTTCTTAACGTTCTCTTTTTATTTGATATGGAAAAATGACATTTTGAAACCAAAGGGTGTAGTGACGTCACTAAAATGGTCGCCATTTTTAATAGTACAAAATATCGAAATAAATAGTATCCTATATGTAAACCTAGTAAATCAGCTACATCCATGCCAAATTTAATTTAAATCGAACCAATGGTTCTTGCGTTATTGAGTAACACACAGACAGACAGACAGACAGACAGACAAAAAGACAGACACACACCATCTCATTTTTATATATTAGTATGATATATTGAGATGGTCAACAGGGTGTGAATTATTATTATTATTTCGTATGGCATAAAGGATACATACAGTAGCCTATGTTACAAATAAGGTGAAAAACATAATTGCTAGTTTATACAAAATGTTCATAAGTTCTGACAGGGAAGAAGATACAAGCATTACAAATGGATGTCCAACGAATTTAACCAATTCCCTCCTTCATCTGTAGCCTCATTTATTTCTTGTAGCGTCCCACTGAACCTTCCTATTGGTCATTCCATGGCAATGTGAGAAACCGTCTGTGGCACTTCACTGCAATCGCAGGCTGGGCTGTCGATCATCTTCCACTTATGCCTCCAATACTGGCATGTACCATGTCGGGTTCTTAGTCGACTTAGTGTCGTCCAAGTTTTTCGGGATAAGTTGCAACCAGAATTAGATGATATTTGTCTGGATTCGAGGAAACCCAATGTTGCGCCATTGTTGTGAATTGTGCTTTGTACGAGATGAATAAGGTTCTTTGTGGCGTGGAGCATAGGTTGGAGAATGTAATTATGTTCTTGCTCCAAAGGAAATATATTTTGCAGTGGTACAAAATGTTTAGGGGGCTCGTACACGGTGAGTAGGAGTTTTTGCACACAGTTAACCCGGGAGAGGTGGCGCTTACTTGGGCAACGTTAGAGGTGACGCGGGGTCATTTTGACCCCTGCAAATTATTTCTCAGTAATGACGACAATTATTTCGTTTATGCTACTGATATGGAATGAAAACATTCACTGAACTAATGAGCAAGTAGGTTATATTTGTCTACAATGAAAGTCATGCACATATTATAAACGGGTATTTATACTATAATAGAAATGGTGCGGATCTGAAATTTTATGATATATCCGATAATTGTTACTTCGGTTGGTTGGTTGGTTGGTTGGTTCTTAAGTTTAGGGGCTGCGACAACGCGGTCATGTAGCCCCGTGTACTTTGGGTGTGTGTAGAATCTGTCGGATAACCGGTGTTAATTGTGATGACTGTATTAGTGTGTGTTATCTGTTGTTTTAATTTAAGTACTGCAACTTAGAATTTTTCAAATAGTTCCTACTTTTGCCGCCAAGCGCCACCGTCAACGACTACTAGGCCAAGTTCAGAACATAGCTGCTAGACGCCACCGCAGTTGGCTCTTGGCAACGATCGTAGAAACCAAAGAGCCTTGTTTACATTCTTAACCTATCCAATTTAGCTTCACACAGGTGCAATTAGTGGATGGTTCTTTAACATGCCATAAATCTATTACATGGGACCGCCGGATTTACTTCCCCTCCGAAGGAAGGCATACTGAGGGATTTTAACGCTCTTAAAAAAGCCGACGGCTTCGGCCGGGTTTGAACCCGCTATCTTGGGCATAGAAGTTCAGCATGCTACCGACTACGCCACCGAAACCACCATTCATACTTCAGTTTGCCCATTAACGATATCGAAATCAATGATTAGACAAGTTTTAGATAATGTAGGATTCTAGTTATTAACCAATGATACCTTTTAGAGAAGTCCCTTGTTGTATTTTATTGTGGTTGTATTGTGCTCCATTTTGTAACTGCCTTTGCCAGTAAGAGTACACATCCGCTGAGAAAGGGACTATCATCGCCACTTTCTTCATTTTCTTCTTCATCTGCACTCTGCTCAGTATCACTTCAAGATTCTGCTATTTCTACTTCATCTTCACTATCACTGTTTTCACCTCCTAATAGGCTATGTCTTCCTCTTCGACATCTTGCAGAAGAGATAACACCATGGATTCTTGCTCTTCGTAGCTCAGACGGTTCATAATATTTTAATTTTACACTTAACTACAATCAATTCTATTTCACGATCAGACAGCTACATTCTCATGGAGAACACGTAAGACTGGAACAGCTGTTCACAATACCAGCGAGGGGTCTTTCAGAACACATTGCAACATGGGTCTATTTGTCTCGGCCCTCATCCCTTCCACTAGTAGGTTACTGCCCTCAGACAATAGATAAGACATGTGGGGAAAGGTATGTGGCAGGTTTGGTCTGTGTGTAGTAAAATGTAGAAACCCCAGCTTAACGAAACTGTGTGGGGTCACAAAGACCCCCGCGGCACCTCTCCCGGGTTAACAATTTATTCATAGCTTCACTAATATGTAACATAGAGTTATGAGAGATTACTAAGTTATAGTTAATACATAGTGCTTTTATTTAATATATGAAAGCGAACAGTAACTTATATAAAGTATTGCGTGATTTAGTCTATTGATAGGGCAATATTTGCGATTTTTTAAACGTCATGAATCACAAAAAAACACGATTTAACAAGAAATACCAGTCTTAATGGAATGATTTTTCTTTCATGTAAATAAAACATATGAATACCGAGGATGAACCACCATTAATGTTACAGTATATTGTCAATAGTATGTTTATTATAAACTATTATTTGTCTTTCGAAAATAGTTTTTTGTTCAATTTTCCAAGCAGCCTATATCTTAATTATGTTTTAATATAATGTCATGAATGAGGTTCATCCTCCGTATGCCTATTCATGCATGTTATTTACAGGAATAAATATCATTCCATTCAGACTGGTATTTCTTGTTAAATCGTGTTTTTGTGATACATGACGTTTAAATAATCACAAATATTTTCCTATCAATAAATCACGCAATACTTGATATACTGGTTGGTTGGTGGTTGGTTCCTCAGTTTAGGGGCTGCGACAACGCGGTCATGTAGCCCCGTGTACTTTAGGTGTGTGTAGAATCTGTCTGATAACCGGTGTTAATTGTGATGACAGTATTAGTGTGTGTATCTGTTTTAATTCAAGTAAGGACTGCAGACGATCAATTTTCAAGTAGTTCCTACATTTGCCGCCAAACGCCACCGTCAACGACCAACTAATTCAGAAATTAGTTACCAGATGCCAGCCGCAGTCGGCTCTTGACGACGAACGTAGGAACTTAAGATCGTTAGTCAAATGTTTAACCTATATTAATTTAGCTTCACACAGGTGTAATTAGTGGAAGGTTCTCTAACATGCCATAAATCTATGACATGGGACCGCCGGCTTTACTTCCCCTCGGAAGGAAGACATACTGAGGGATTTTTAACGTTCTTAAAAATCGGACGTCTTCGGCCGGGTTTGAACCCGCGATCTTGGACTTTGTTCGCCTATATATATGAAATAAAAACCCTATGTATTGACCATAACTTTTTAAGTTTTCATAATTCTATGTTGCATATTAGTGAAGCATTGATCTCATTGTTAACTACGTGCGAAAACTCTTACTCCCGGTGGGGTCCTTGAAAATAAGAACTGTTGTGTCGTGATCTATGATAGTCTTCATATCTAAAATACTGTATATTGAAGTCAAATTTTGTCATTTTTCCAGTAAATCTACTGACACGACTCCCTCACATTTAAGAACCCTGACTGCGCCGGAATTCAATCCCACAACCTTGGGCACACCAGGGGAATGTTAACGGTGCGTCATGGAGCCTACTGTCCGTGGAGAAGTGATACTCAGAGTGACCAACAACACCAACATGAATCAAACCTTCAAACGCTGGACCCCCAGCTTAGCTTTCAGCAATGTCATAGTGAGCACTAGGCTGCTGGTTCCTGGGACACGGAGAGGAACACTAGGACTGGTAGCAAAACAATTTCAGTTATTAGTTCACGTGTCGAGATTTTGAAACACTGTCCCTTCCTCGCCAAATAGGTCACCATGTGTGATGACATAGACCTTAATAAGTTTTTGGCACGAGCAATGAAGTCCAGGTGCAATCCTTGTCAGACCTCAAATACTGTCAACAGACCGTGTAAAACATCATGATTCATCTGTCAGGTTATCCTGGTTCACTAGCTTCTTTCTGCTCAGCGTTCCACAGATATAGAGCTGGTAATAAACTGATGATGATGATGATAATTGTTGTTATAAGGGGCCTAACATCTAGGTTATCGGCCCCTAATGGCCTGGATGATAGCGAAAATGACAATGAAATGGAAACCAGAACAAAAATTAAGTGGGACTGAAAATACTTACAAAATGTAAATCAGATTGAAACGAGTCACAAAATGAAGAGTGGTAATTGTTAAAAGTGTTTTTGTAACTAAACAATTTGTTGACTCACGTAGTACTAGCACTATAAAAAGCCTAGCACGATGTCCGTGAGGGAGCACAGTGTGTGTAAATGTGTTGGGTGTACTGTAGAATAAACCAGTATAAACAGTGATGTATTGTGTTATACTTTCTCGTATATGCACTAAATAACAAAAGGTTATGAGCCCAAGAACGCTGAGAAGAGAGAAAAGTGAAAAAGTTTGAGCAGTGTTAAATTTTGAGAAGTGAAAAAAAAAAGTGTTGTCGAGTTGTGAGCAGTTGATTCAAAATGTCGGAAGAAAACAAGGAACGAATGGACAAACTTTGTTTTTCGAACTATTATTCTTGGTCTAAAGTTGCCAAAGCAGAACTTATCGACAAAAACTGTTGGAACGCAATTGATCCTGGATTTAAAGAAGAGGAAATCAACTATTTGAATGTTGATCAAGCGCGAATTAACCGCATGGCTCTCGCTTTCCTACTAAAAAAATGTGTCGAGAGAGTATGTAGAGGACATTGGAGAATGCGTGTTCGCGAAGGACGCTTGGACGACCTTGGAGGAAATTGACAGTAATACCCTACTTACAAAAGGGAATTTAGAGGGAAAATACTCACTAAAGGAATAGATTGATAAATACGCACAAAATGTAGTTTACGTTCAAAATACGTACAAATTGTAATGTAGAGTCGAAATACTTACAAAATGCAAATGAGGATCAAAATACTTGCAAAATGCAATTGAAATTGAAAACACACAATGCAATTTAGAATGAAAAACACCCATTTCAGATCCAAAATATTCACAAAGTGCAATATTGAAATTCAAAATGCTTACAAAATGTATGGTAGTTTCAAACTACTCATTTGGATGGACAATACTTACAAAATGCAATTTAGATTGAAAATACTTACAAAATGTATTGTAGATTCAAAATACCCACAAAATGCAATTGAGAATCAAAATACTTACAAAAAGCCCACCATACAAAATGCAATTTATAATGTAAATACTTGCAAAAAGCGGTGTAGGTTGAAAATACTTACAAAATGCAATTGAAATTCAAAATACTCACATAAGTCCCAGCTCATATATTGACTTACTAAAAAGCAATTTAGAATGACAATCCTTACAAAATGGAATTGAGGTTAAAATACTCGCAAAATGCAATTTAGATCTAAAAGACTTACAAAATACAACGTGGATTGAAAATACCTACAAAATAGAGTGTAGATTCAATGCATTTGCTAAAGGGAATTTAGATACACGCGGAGCCAATTAACAAAAACCGTGCGGGAAGCTTAAAGAGAAAAGGAAGTATAATGAAAAGAAAACAAAAGGTATCACCCCTCGAAAAGGAGAGATCAGGGAAGATGAGACAAGGGTCAATAAAGGCAGGAAATTGAAAGACTCCCTAGGCCTCGGATATCCTAATACCGTCGGGGTCGGAAAAGAACAAGAGTTGACCAAGGGAGGTTCACAGGATAGAAGACGGTGAGGAGTCGGGCACAAGTAAGTGGAAGCAATGCCAGACTAAGCTGGGATCCCGTGGTCGCCAACCCACGTCCCACTAGATGTGAGCCCATGAGGTAGTAATAAGCGATGCACGGTTAATCGATTATCAATTTGAAATGAATCGAAAACCATTAATCGACTCACTGTTCAATCGATTAATCTAATAACTGAATAATAGATTAAACCGCTAACCGAAGAATCGATTAATTCATGAGTGGACACGAGATAAGAAAATAAGTTTAAATGAGAGGTCATCGTTTAAGTTTAGTAACGCTTATTTTCGGAATGATGTACAGTGGAACTTGGCTAATTCGAACTTTTATAATTCAAAATCGTCATTAATTCGAATTTTTCTCTTCGTCCCTAGCATTTTATATACAATCAAAGCTAAAAAATCGTGGTTATTTCGATTTTTTTTAAGGATAATTCGAAGTTTTTACGTGTAAAAAGCCCATCGGAAGCCAAACAGTTGAGTCCGAAAACCAAGATGGTGACGACGCATCTGGCGATGAACTCGTGGAAAAAACTGTTCCGAGTGCAGCCCAAGCAAAAAAAAAACAGATTAGGAAACTTTTTTTTTTTTGAAAGTCGAAATGATGTAAGTGAAGCCCCCGTGGCTTAGGCGGCAGCACGCCAGCCTCTCACCGCTGGGTCCGTGGTTCAAATGCCGGTCACTCCATGTGAGATCTGTGCTGGACAAAACGGAGGCAGACAGGTTTTTCTCCGGGTACACCGGTTTTCCCTGTCAATATTTCATTCCAGCAACACTCTCCACTATCATTTCATTTCATCTGTCATTCATTTAATCATTGCCCCAGAGGAGTGCGTCAGGCCTCGGCAGCCGGCACAGTTCATATCCTCGCCGCTAGATGGGGGCTTCATTCATTCCATTCCTGACCCGGTCGGGGACTGGAAGCAGGCTGTGGATTTTCATTTCAAATGATGTAAGTGATTTTTGTTTTCCGTTCCTTAAATTTGTTACATTCTTTTTGATGGCCGAGAGACTTGATTGTAGGAAACAGGTAAAAATCTCAAACTTCTTTGAATAACAGTAGATTTCTCTATGACTTAACTAGATTGCTGGATTACTACTGTCGTTAAATAGGTGAATAGTACATTTTGGTTTTATTTTATCATTTGAAACTTTTGATGTTATTCACGTTACAGTTATTATACAGCTTAATTAAGGTTCTTGGATGAAAACTTACAAGTTTGAATATTTTCTTTACCCTTTTCAAAAGACCTTTCTTAATTCGAATTTTTGGATAATTCGATTTTTTTACTGGTCCCTTGAGGTTCAAATTATCCATGTTCCACTGTATAATAAATTTTGCACAGATAAGTGGCGAGGCTACAAGGAGATGACCAGGAGGGGAGGGGTTTACATGGACTGTCATCTGAAAAATCGACAGGTAATTAAATTTTTCAAAGATTACCAGACCTCTCTGGAGATTACAAGGAGGTTACAAAGTTTGTAACCTGAAACATTTGACATGTAAGTAATTTTGCACAGATTACAATAGACGAAAAATTTTAACTTTTTGTATTTTACAAAAGCCAAAATCGGTGACTTATGTATTTGAGTGTGCTGGAGTTGGAAATGACAGTTAAAGATCTAGTTTAGCTCAGGTTTGGAAGTTAATTAAATGTTTATGCCCTTGACATACTATAATGGGCCAAAAAATTTTGGGGTTATTAGCACATCTGTGGGGCATTATAACAGCAGTTTTGATTCCACACAGTAACTTAAAAAAATCTCGTAAAAGTCACTATACACAGTGGATCACTACGGAAGACCAGCAATCTCAGACTGTGTTAGCTAGAAACAAAACACTGCATTCATTGGCATTCCTGAAATAAATAAAATAAAACACGAGAGCTAAAACAGAAATAACGACGTAACTAACGGGTGCTAAAAACGAACATTATTGTAAGTTTGGAATTCAGTGTAGACTACCAAGATTTACAAAGATTGGGTATTTAGTTCTCGCAGTAAAGGTGCGCTTCATAAAAAGGGAGGTAGCGCGCAGTTCGCTACTCTTGTGGGTGTCCGGACGGGGACACCAAGAGCCCGCTGATGAGCCAGCTTGGTGTCCTAGGCGAAACCCCACACAAGGCACGGCACAAACCTAGAAAAATTGCTGAGTTTTAATCCACTGGACGTGATAGCCAATATACCATCCTTTTGGAAGCCTTCATGGGGAGGGTATGGCTGCTTGAGCTTTTAGTTCTCGCAGTAAGGAGGTGCCGGTGTGCTTCATAAAAAGGGAGGTAGCGCGCAGTTCGCTACTCCTGTGGGGGTCCGGACGGGGACACCAAGAGCCCGCTGATGAGCCAGCTTGGTGTCCTAGGCGAAACCCCACACAGGACACGGCTCAAACATAGAAAAAATCTGAGTTTTAATTCACTGGCAGTGAAAGCAAATATTCCATCTTATTGGGTATTTTTCTTTATATAAAAATTTAATTGTTGAACAGTGTTACTAGTGAATTTGAAAGAAGATTGCAAGGAGGTTCCTAGGATTGTAACCATTGTAATCTGTAAACGTAACGGTTAATACCATGCAGAATTTTTCAGGTTGTATCTCATATTTCCTACCTAGTATCACTGGGCATAAATTCCTGTTGGGCGACTGAATGTTATCTATCAGTTGAGATGAGCCATTCAAAGACCATTCTTCGACGCACACCAAACACTTGCATTCTTAAAAATGACTGAAATGAAGACTTCGTCAGTAACCTTGCACTTAGATGAAAGAATAACCGAAATGACCTTGATTTGTAAAGTAATACACGATGATGACCATCCTTTCCAAGAAGACCATTGCTGGCCTCATTCATGCACTGCGGTCTGAAGCACTGACCGCCAGGTAGAGTTCGTGGAACCAAGACCACTTGATCGACCTGTGGCCCTATTCTGTGTGGTCCACAAACCACCCTTGCCTAAGTCTCTCTTTATTAAGACTTCGATAGATTTCGTAGAAATAATCGGCAATTTGATGATGATAAAGTGCCGTGAATTTGTGGTGAACGTCTGTTGTTCGCTGCTGACAATAAGGAGCAGAATGGGGAAGAACCCACTTTACTTTTCGCTGTCGTAATTGAAGACAAATTCATCTGTTGATGACTTGTGTGGAAACATGGCTTCTACCCACTCCTCAAGTTCTTAAAGCAGGAAAAAGGTTGATAGAAAATGAATGTCGGTGTGTATGGTCCAGGGCGGTCATCAATTCCACTCGGTCGAACATCAATTCCCCTCGATTTTCCTTAATTCCACTCTAAATTTAATTTTATAATGTCTGACTAGGTTCAAAAACATACAAAAATTTAATTATGCACCTGTTAAAAACAATGCATAAAATTTGTAGGAAAAAAATTGACTTCAGAGCGTTTGACCGATGGCGTGGTGGTGTTCGCAAGACATTGTTGTGCCATTGGTCAACCGCTCTGATGTCAAGTCCGCTCATTCGTTAAATCAGGTATAAAGTGTTTGGCACATTATAACTTATATGGCATAAAATACAAGTGATTTAAAATGAATCATGTCATTCTTTTAAATAAGTGCGCCAAGTTATCTTTTTTTCTAAAAATTTTATGCATTGTTTTTAAAATGTGCATAATTAAATGTTTGTATGTTTTTAGCCTACTTTCGATTTTTGCAAAAAATGAAAGTAGACTTATGAGATCAACACAGGGCGAAAAAAGTGTGTCTGTGTGTGTGTATGTGTGTGTGTGAGTCTGTGTGTGTGTGTGTCTGTGTGTGTGTGTGTGTGTGTGTGTGAGTGTGTGTACTCTGAATGTCTGTCCCCCCCTATCAATTCGAACACGGTGAATGCGAATTGAACGAAATTTGGTACAAAGGTAGCACTAGCAAAGGACACCTCAGTGTCATGTTTTATATCGCCGCCATTTTGACGGAAACGTAATGGCGGCCACACAAATGTTCAAAGCTTAAATCAAATTACGACTAACCTAATCATCCGATCTCTACCAAATTTTGCAACAACATACCTTTATGGGGGGAGCATCCTTTGACCAAACTAATAAGTCATCAGCGTAATAGTTTGCGGATGGCGGCCATCTTTGTGTGAAAATCGATTCCCCCTATTAATTCGAACACGGTGCAACCGAATGGAACGAAATTTGGTACAGAGGTAGCACTAGCAAAGGGCATCTCAGTGTCATGTCTTATATCGCCGCCATATTGACAGAAACGTAATGGTGGCCACACAAATGTTCAAAGCTTAAGTTAAATTACGACTAACATAACCATCCGATCTCTACCAAACTTTGCAATAACATACCTTTATGGAAGGAGCATCCTTTGACCAATCTAATAGGTTATTAGCCTAATAGTTTGCGGATGGCGGCCATCTTTATGTCAAAATTGATTCCCCCTATTAATTCGAACACGGTGGAACCGAATGGAACGAAATTTGGTACAGAGGTAGCACTAGCAAAGGGTACCTCAGTGTCATGTTTTATATCGCCGCCATCTTGACTGAAACGTAATGGCGGCCACACGAATGTTCAAAGCTTAAATCAAATTACGATTAACCTAATCATCCGATCTCTACCAAATTTTGCAACTACATACCTTTATGGAGGGAGCATCCTTTGACCAATCTAATAGGTTATTAGCCTAATAGTTTGCGGATGGCGGCCATCTTTATGTCAAAATTGATTCCCCCTATTAATTCGAACACGGTGGAACCGAATGGAACGAAATTTGGTACAGAGGTAGCACTAGCAAAGGGCACCTTAGTGTCATGTTTTATATCGCCACCATCTTGACTGAAACGTAATGGCGGCCACACGAATGTTCAAAGCTTAAATCAAATTACGATTAACCTAATCATCCGATCTCTACCAAATTTTGCAACTACATACCTTTATGGAGGGAGCATCCTTTGACCAATCTAATAGGTCATTCGCCTAATAGTTTGCGGATGGCGGCCATCTTTGTGTCAAAATCGATTCTCCCTATTAATTCAAACACGGTGAAACCGAATGGAACGAAATTTGGTACAGAGATAGCACTAGCAAACGGCATCTCAGTGTCATGATTTATATCGCCGCCATATTGACAGAAACGTAATGGCGGCCACACAAATGTTCAAAGCTTAAATCAAATTACGATTAGCCTAATCATCCGATCTCTAGCAAATTTAGCAACAACATACCTTTATGGAGGGAGCATCCTTTGACCAAACTAATAGGTCATCAGCCTAATATTTTGCGGATGGCGGCCATCTTTGTGTGAAAATCGATTCCCCTTATCAATTCGAACACGGTGAAACCGAATGGAACGAAATTTGGTACAGAGGTAGCACTAGCAAAGGGCACCTCAGTGTCATGTTTTATATCACCACTATCTTGACGGAAACGTAATCGCGGCCACCCAAATGTTAAAAGCTAAAATGTAATTACGACCAACCTAATAATCTAGTCCCTACCAAATTTTGCAACACCATATCTTTATGTGGGAAACATATTCAGACCAAACTGCAAGAACATCAGCCCAATAGTTTGCAGATGGTGGCCAAGTATGAGTGCAAATCGATTCCCCCTATCAATTCAAACACGGTGAAACCGAATTGAACGAAATTTGGTACAGAGGTAGCACTAGCAAAGGGCACCTCATATTCATGTTTAATATCCCTATAGCACGTTGTATTTCAACAAGCTACTACAACCAACATTCAATCATACTCCTTGAAAAGGACAAAGAGTTATAACAATACCCATGCATTTAGGAGAAAGTAGGCTATATGTTCTATACTGAACATCTTGTTTAACCTAGTCACACATTGTAAAATTAAATTTGGATAATAATAGGTGTATAATTTGTACCAAAAAATACTTTCGATATCAGCTGCGGATGGTGAAAATACTGTTTTCCAGCCTAGAACGGAAAAATCAGCTGCATTCAAGAATTCGCTCATGCGCTGCTGAAGGTGTTTGACCCGGCCCTTGGTATGCGAGCAGGAGGGTTATGACATTTGTTTACGTCATTGCGGATTACCCCTTTGCCGACCCCTTGCCAAAGCCTAAGCGGAGTTGAGGAACACATTTTTGAGTCTCTTGGAGGACCGAGTGTAATTAAAGAGAATCGAGGGGATTCGATGTTCGGGTCGAATCAGGAAAATTTGCTGGTAATTCCCTAGATGGAATTCTGGTCCCTCCAGGATCGAGTTGAAGATAGGCTATGGCTTTCAAATAAACCCATATGTGAGGATAGGTCGAACGTGAGACCTTTAGTACTGAATACGGCTAGCTAAACCCAAGAACGTGACCGTAGTCTATTCTAGTGACCAAATTAGCCTTTGAGAAAGGGCGTGAAAAAATATAACACGAGAACTGGCGCCTGGCAATTTACCCATAGTGTGTCACTCCCTATTTGCCGTAGTCGTACCTCCGTAGCGTAGCAGTGAGCATGGTTAGCTGCCACTCTGGAGGACCTGGGTTCGATTCCCGGCTCTGCCACGAAATTTGAAAAGTGGTATTAGGACTGGAACGGGGTCTACTCAGCCTCGGGTGGTCCAAATGAGGAGAGGGTTAGATTCCCACCTCAGCCATCCTCGAAGTGATTTTCCGTGTTTTCCCACTTCCTCTTCGGGCAAATGCCGGGATGGTACTTCTTGTAAGGCCAGGGCCGTCTCCTTCCCTCTTCCTTGCCTATCCATCCCCACCCTCCCCTCTCTTCCCTCATGAGGCCCCTGTTCGCTTTGCAGGTGAGGCCGCCTGGGAGCGGTACTGATCGAGAGGCGATAGTGGTGAGTTTCCTCGCTGAGTCAGTGGGAAACACCAACCTGGAAGGTAAAATTGAAGAAAGAAAAAAAAACACCTGGTTTCTTCCTATGAACTATTGCCAATAGAAAATGAGGTTCATTTTTATTTTTCAAATTTAACATGCAGAAAAATGATAATAATTTTCGCAACAGTATAATATTGTCCTTGTTAGTGGCGTCAAATAAGTCATCTTAATTCTCTTTAACAAAGGAACTGATGACCAAGGTGTCCCTAGACCGTTAACATAGATAAACAAGAACGTGAGCTATGTGATTGTGCTGCACTGAAATTATTATTATTATTATTATTTATTTACCATAAATCGTACACGAAGTATGGAAGGCCTAGTGAAAAAGGGCAAGCCCCACATACATATTTCATGCTTCACAGGCACAGCTTACATCTACATTTGTTTTAACAATATTTACAAGTTTTACAAAGATATTTGCAGTATTTACATATTTAGAATATTGACATAGTACATTTTCCTGTTCACTCACTCTCTCACGCACGCACTTTCATAACCTCGATCACGCGATACATACATTCATTCCATTCAGATACTCATTCATTCAGCGAGACAATCAATCACTCATACATACGTTTATTTATACCGTACAATGTACTTTTTTACGTACGGCTTGAATTTCCTAAGAGGCAAGATCTTGGCATCCCCTGGCAGCGCGTTCCATAACCGCGCTGAGCGGCCGTAGAAACCTGTCAGGTAAGCATTGCTACGTGCGAAGGGCGGAACGAGGGTTACACCTCGTCCTCTCCGAACTGAGCGATATGCCAATGACAGTCGGCAAAAAGGGTCAATATTAATGGAACCTGTAAGGGATTTTTTAAGAAAAATTAGGTCAATTTGTTTGGCTGTTGCCTCTATAGATGGAAATTTTGACAAAGGGGAAGGGGAATAACGAGCTATTAGCCTTTCTGCGCGGCGCTGTACACGCTGGAGCTTGTTCATGTTTTCCGCTGTAGTGGGATGCCAAGCAGGTAAGCCGTACGTTAATATCGGACGGACCATGCATGTGTAAGCCATCCTGAAGGCTCTAGGTTTACAACCTCTCATGTTTCTGTACAAGAAACCCAGAACTTTGGTGGCCTTACATCTTGCCTCTTCACTTTGCATGTTCCAATTCAGGGTGTCGGAGATTGTTACCCCTAATAGCTTTAAGTTTGTGCACTGTGGGATGACACTGTTCATAATTTTGTATTCATTCTCAATGGGTTTTTGTGACCTGGTTATTCTTATGTATTTACATTTTTGTACATTTATATTTAAATTATTCACAGAACACCACAGCGATAAGTTGTCCAGATCTGATTTAAGACAGAGGGAATCTTCTTCACATTTAATGCCCCTGTATAGCACGGTGTCATCTGCATATAGTGACATTGATGAGGTGACACAGCCAGGAAGATCGAGCACATATATAGTGAAGAGAAGAGGTCCGATCACAGAGCCCTGAATCACTCCAGAAGTAACTTGAGCAGCCTGCGATCGAGCTCCTCCGTACACCACACACTGTGTTCGACCCTCTAGGAATGACCTCACCCATGCAAGTAAGCTACCCCGTATGTTAAGCTGCTGTAGCTTTAACAAAAGTCTTTCATGAGACACTTGATCGAAGACCTTAGCCCAATCCAGTGCAATACAGTCCACTTGTTTCACTTCTGGCTGATTCAAGTAGAACTGAAACTCATCAATGCCTTTTGTCAATAGAGTAGTGCAAGAACGACCCGGAAGAAAACCGTGCTGATTTGGGTCGAGCAGATTGTTCTCCCGTAGGAATTCCAGCACACTGTTTGCTACTAGCCGCTCCATACATTTACAAATTATAGATGTTAGACACACCGGTCTGTAATTTGCAACATCTTCTCTGTCACCTTGCTTATAGATTGGCACCACGTTAGCACATTTCCACCCACACGGCACAGAACCTTGGTTGATAGACAGGTTGAATAACGCACTCAGAGAGGGCGCTAATGCTTCCGCACACTGCAGCAGGATCCGTCCGGATAGGTGGATTTCCCCCTTATTTTTTAGCCCATTTTCAATTTTGAAAAAAATAGGCTTATGAGATCACCTTTTGTCCGTGTGTGTGTGCGTGTGTGTGTGAGGTGTGTGTGTGTGTCCCCCTAATAAATTCTAAACGGCTGGAGCGATTTCAATGAAACTCTGTAAGTTCATAGTACTATTCCGGGCGACCTCGACCGTGCCCTTCAAATTTGGTTATATCTCACCAATCCAACATGGAGGCTGTGCGAAATATGTCACCAGCATTCAATATCTCCCAAACTTCTACCGATATCACCCTGGAATTTATTACAGTGATAAAGGAAACTACTAGAAGTTCACCTATGTGACATTTGAAAAACTGGTAACTACAAAACAAACATGGCGGCCACGCGAATTTGCGACTTTTAAATAGACGTTTCTCGCGATTTAACCAACCAAACGCAATAAAACTTGGTACAGTATATGTTTATACATATTGTAATGCACCGACATCTAACTTGGTTCAATTGTTTATATAACCACAAGATGGCGGGTGAGCGAAATATTCACCCGGCATTCTATATCTCTGAAACTATTAGCTGTATCACCCTGAAATTTTATACGGAGATAAAGGGCACTACTGGAAGTTCACCTACAAGACTTTCAAAAAGTGGTTAACTACAAAATGAACATGGCGGCCAAGCGGATTTGAAAATTTTAATTAGACCTTTCTCGCGATTTAATATTTCAAACGCAATGGAATCTGGTACAAGAAATATTTATACACATTGTAATGCACTGGTATCTAATTTAGTTCAATTGTTTACATAACCTCAAGATGGCGGCTGTTCTAATTTTAAAATTAAGTTTTTATTTTTTGTCATAATCAAGCGATCGAAGTGAAAGTTTGATTAATGAACCTACGCAATAATTTTCCTTCAATGGTACATGACTCTACGGCCTATACATTTAACAATCCAACATGGTGACCATCCGAAATATTCTGACGACTCTGAATATCTACGAATCTATTATAGCAATCAAACTGATTTTTTAATGTTCATAGGGGCTATGAACGTAAGTTCTCCTATAGGACATTAAATAACCTGGTGGCCACAAATCCAACATGGCGGCGACCCGAAGTATAAATATTCACATGGACGTTTCTCGCAATTTAACCATGCGAGTGCAGTGAAACTTGGTACAGTAAATCCTTTTACGAATGTTAATCCACTGGCATCTAATTTATTTCAATTGTTTCCATAACCACAAGATGGCAGCTGTGCGAAATTTTAAAATCTCCTTATTAGCCTACTTCTTGTGTCCTAATCATGCGACTGAAGTTTGAATGCTACACGTACACAATAATCTTCATGTAACAGTACATAACTCTAGGACCTACATATATAAAATCCAACATGGCGACCATCCGAAATATTTAGTCGGTACTCAATATCTACGAATCTATTACAGCAATCAAACTGAAATTTTGTATGTTGTTAGTGGCAGTTAATATAAGTAGGATATATGAAAATAGGCTGTATAGTTCTTCACGGAACTACTTGTTACAGATTGTCCCGACTAACGTAAACCAAATATTGTCAGGCGAGGACTGACGCCATGGGTAAATCTGACCCGACCGTAAATATATGACTTGAGTGCTCCAAAAGCTATGGACATGTTTTTTTCTTCAGGGTGAAGTCAAAGGCTAGGAAGGAAGGTACAGTAAGTGACAGGAAATTAGGGCTCACTAAAACGAAAATATAGAGCATTATTTAATCTCGGGTCAAAAATGCCCACGCGCCAGTCCTCGTGGGTTAAGAGCGTTAAATAATTTTGCTAACCATACGGTTTCTGGCAGGGTTAGGTATTTGATATTGCAACCTTTCAGTCGGTCTTCACAATATAATTCCAATTTGGCTGAGAAATGCGAAAAATAACCTGAAAACATTGCATGTAATTAATGAGGGGCGATCTGAAACTAAGGTTACAAGGTCGATATTCCTGGAGTTTGATCCGTGACCAGGAGTTCTCACTGAGGGCGTCATCTTCCATCATGACAACGCGCGACCTCATACAGCCCAGAAGACCCTCCTCACGCTGTTGTAGCGGTTTCGCTAGGACATCATTGAACACCCTCCCTAGAGTCTGGACCTCGCTCCAAGCGACCTTCACCGGTTTCCTCACTTGAAGGAGCACCTAAGAAGTCGACGATTCGCTTCAGACGAGGAGGTGATACACTTCGCGACAACTTGGCTGAACACGCAAGGACAGGATTTGTACCATGAGTGAATATTCAAACTCACCCCACGAAGCAACAAGTGCCTAATCCGATATGGAGACTATGTCTTAAAATAACTTAATGTATGTAATATCAGTTGGCTGTATTGGTTTTATGAAATAAAATGTACATGTTTCACTGCCGGCTTTATAAAACCTTAGTTTATGATCACTCCTTGTATATAGGCCGTAGAGACAACAAAACAACCATATCATGAAAATGACTCTTATTGACAAAGTTTCAGAGAAATTCCTTAAAGAATGGTGCCAACCGTATCAAAATCCATCCCGTCATCTTCAGTCAATAAATATTAATATTATTTATTATTATTATTATTATTGTTATTATTATTATTATTATTATTATTATTATTGCTCTAAATAACCGGTTTCGATCACTTCAGTAATAATAGCTTGCCACGGTGGGTGAGTGGTCAACGTGTCGGTCTACCAACCCCAAGCTTGCAGGTTCGCTCCTGGCCATGGTAGGGGCATTTCAAAGGCGGCAAAAATCACGATACCATGTCATACGATGTTGGCATGTCAAATAACCCATTTGAATTCAGTAGGCCGTGTTCATAATGGCAAAATTAATCACGAGAGTTTTCGCCAACACAAAGTTCCTCATTTCTCTACTAGAAAGTGCTATAGTGTTAAAGGAGCTTGGATATCTAACCTGCTTGACTTTCATTGTGCTTCAAGGAATAGCGAAATTCGACATGTGAGCTACCCTTTGGGTGTCAAATAACAACGCTTGCACCCGGCACACGAGGCCATACCATATTATTATTATTATTATTATTATCAGTAATATTAATAATAATAATAAAACATGTATGAAGTAGCAATACAAATGAAAAATTACCTAATTAAATTCGCTTAGTTGGCTCCAGTAACATAGTCGGTAGCATGCTGAACTGCTGTTCCCATGATAGCGGGTTTAAACCCGGCCGAAGTCGTCGGATTTTTTAAGAGCGTTAAAAATACTTCAGTATGCCTTCCTTCGGATGGGAAGTAAAGCCGGCGGTCCCATGTCATAGATGTATGGCATGTAAAAAATCCTTTCACAGACTAAACTTGTGTAAAGCAAAAATTGTTGGGTTAGATTTCGTCAGAACGCTCTATCAAAGTTCCAACGTTCACCACTAGGTATCATTGATATCTGGTGGCGAAAGTTGCAACTATTTGAAATTGA
The DNA here is from genome assembly GCA_946902985.2 of Meconema thalassinum. Lineage (NCBI taxonomy): Eukaryota > Metazoa > Arthropoda > Insecta > Orthoptera > Tettigoniidae > Meconema > Meconema thalassinum. Next base: position 210,415,309 of record OX336396.1, on the reverse strand, counting down.
ACGGAACTTGTAGCTGACCCTTTAGGGTGTCCGCTGGAAGCAGCTACAGACTCTGGCGAGCCGAACATGTCCTCGGACACTCCCGGCACCAAAAGCCATACGATAAGTAAATAAATAAATAAATAAATAAATAAATAAATAAATAAATAAATAAATAAATAAATAGTTGGCCATGATAGGACCTACAGTAGTTTTCCAACATTTACATTCGACGTTTTGTGACTTAATACAGTAGCCTACAGTGGAAGTGTTTAATCAGTAGTCTTAATAACATTATTTTTTTAAGAATCTGATGGTAAAGTATTTCTTTAGAGTTTCCACCAAAAGAGAAACTGTATTAATGCAGAATGCCACACGTTTTGATTTGATTAGGCTACTTTAGACTAATCTAATTTTCGAGCGATTTAGACCAAAGAGACTGGAAGTATTTCATTACCGTTTGTCCACTCTAGAACTATTCAAAGATTCAAGATCAATGGATTCAAATCACGTAATTTAGAGGCTACATTCCAAATTAAATGAAAAGGGGTAAAACGGACCGAGCTCAGGTGTCCCTCAGAATCTCCATTTGAATCGGTCATTGTTAGAAGGCAATTTTTGTCAGAATTGAGATAATTGACAAAAACCGTTTCTCTCACTTAATTGTAAAGCATAGTTGCTGTCACGTGTAAGTATCGTTGCCCGTAATAGGCTAATACTGTTCTAGAGAGATCTATTTGAATGGATTTATCCTTTTAAAAAGGGAGAAAATAGAAAAATAAATGTATGACTTAGTTCCCTTTAACAATGAATCAGATCTTTAAAAAGTAGTTAGTTCATTTTTATGATAAATGTACAGATTTATAGACCGCAGTATAGCATATTACTATATTTTCAATGTTAGCCATGCAGTAGTGGGGAAATAGAAGATACAAAGTCTGGAACCAAGTCAATGACTTAGTTCTCTTTAACGCTGAACGTTAAATTCAGCTAGTAGTGATACAGCATACTTAGGCTTGCCATACGTCCCGGTTTGACCGGGACAGTCCCGGTATTTTGCTCTTGTCCCGGTGTCCCGCCCGGTTTTATCTATGTCCCGGAAAACGGCTGTAAGATGCAAAATATAAGAAATTTATGTGTTTTAGAATCTTTTATGAATTGGTTACTTTTCAACAATCAAAATCGTTGACTATCGCGCACAGCGTCAAAGAGGTCAGAAGTATTCAAACGAATGACACAAAACAATAGCCCAAACTGCTAATTCAGCGCGTTGCGAGGGTAGTGTAGTCTCTACAGTCAAGTCACAAATATAAGTGGTTTGAAGGCAAATATTAACATTGTTAACACATTAATTAATTGTTTTTTTTAGTTTGACAAAAAATGTTTTCTTTGTAATTGTTTTTGTTGTTATACAAAAAGTTGTAGTTTTTCAAAAAAAAATAAGACAGTAATTGTTCAATTAAACAATTTTATGAAGTATTTTGAATTGTATTTTATTAACAATTCATTCTAGATGGTAGACCAGAAAAAATTATCATTAAAAAGGAAAAATTATATATTTTTATGTAGCAAAAATTTCTTTTTAATTTTTAAAAGGTGTGTTGAACTAACAATTTATGGTGCCAGATTCCCCCCTCCCGTCACTTGCGAGGCTTAAAACTTATCATTTTTCTTCAAAATTTAAATAATTTCCATACCCCCCTCCCCAGACCCCCCGGTAAGGCCATCCCATATTAATGTGTCCCGGTTTCACTCACCAAAAATATGGCAAGCCTAAGCATACTGAACGTCCTTTTAACATAGCTAGATGCGTCGTCATTCCTACTATTATGTATCCATGGAAATCCTAATTTCGACAAAAATTGACTTAGTGCCCTCTAACAATGACCGATTCAATTTCAAAAATTTCCAGATGCAATTCCTTATGGGGAAAAGTTGTAAGCCCACAGGGGAGAAAACATTACTAAGTAGGGAATACTCAAAATGTGATTTGAATTCCTTATTTGAGTCTAATAATTTGCACACATCAGTATTTGCTTTTTGATGGTGTTTTATGCTTTTTTTTTATGGATCATCGCGTGATTTCAAGGATTATTAATGGTTTTTTTTTTTTTTTTTTTTTTTTTTTTTTTTTTTTTTTTTCAGTGTCAGTGCATATTGTCTCCCGGATTGGAGCTTTCTTATAGGAAAGCTTAAAAGGCACACGGCACACTGAAACCGTTACTGCTTGGCTTCCTTTGGTCCTAAATAGATGTTTTTCAACAGAAACATTCCTCGAGAAATTCTTTAAAGAATGGTGCAAACCGCATCAAATCCATCAGTGATTCTCGAGATTACCCGATACATCCAAGATTCGGGGACTTTGTTTTATACTACAAATTTCAGTATTGACCGGGCGGATTACTAATATAAATATGTATTTAATTCCTTACCAAACTACATTGCTTAATCTCCGTTTTGGTATTCTTTGACTTATACTCTTTTGCCATAATAAGAGTGAATTAATATTTCATTCCCGCCGAAGAAAGGGAGGGGGTTACCAACAATGAGTAAGTCGGCCATTTTGTGTTCTCATTACGCAAGATAATATGCATTGTCCCCGCCCCTCTGCACTACAACGTGGGGTGCTTATTGGCTACTTCCCTAGCGACGGGTAAAACCCAATTGGTCCGCTCGCAACCTTTTTGCTCGTTTACTGATGCAAATTCACTTCTCGCTGTGATGCAAGCCGCTAGCTAACCACAGGTTGGCGAGACTCTCAGCTCATTTGCGGCAGGAAGTTTATAGAGTCTGTCTCATTATAAGAAAAGGCTTGCGACACCCCTCGAGAGACTATCATTGACAAACTCTCACATGATATACCTGTACATTTCACATTGGACGCTTGCCACGAATTCATCACCAGATGGCTTTACGTTTATAATAGCGGAAGTACAGGTGGTCATGTCATTCAACTGGACAGCGTTGCCAAATAGTACTATACGCTAATTTTGTACCAACATTTTAACTAATAAGCACACCTCTACTCAGACCGACAGAATGCCTCGAAAATAGCTCACGACTACCACCATCCCACTATAAACAATAGTCTAAAGAGTAAATCACTGGTAACATGAATTTTCGATTGCCTTTTCAATTCTTCTAAATTGGCAATTGTGCATTGGCAAAAATAAGCCTAGGTCAAAATTCAAGGTTGTCATACAGAGACAAAGCATAGCTCATTTTACGCCTCTCAATGCGTTAAATAATGCTCAGTTGGTTCCTAATGGATACCTAAAACCACATTTTAATGTCCAAAAGCCATCAGTTTCTGATATAACTTATTCCCAGATATTTGCTCCGATATTAATCTGATGAAGGAATGGCAGGCCCATAACCATGGCAACAGTAGCTCAAGAGGTGACATCCAACTTTCCATCTATGGTCTTGGTCTCACACTTAAATTCTTTCGCTCTTCCCAAGGAGGTAATTTGTAAGAATACTACTGGTCACTTAAGCTTTAAAATAAATACCGTACTCAAACACAGTAGCCTACGTCCAGGGTCCGAGGCTAGGAACGGGGCACACTCAGCTTCGTAAGATAAAGCTGAGAAGAGATGGGTCCGATTTCCACCCCAAATCTCCTAGAAGTGGTTTTTCGTGGTTCCCACTTTTATTCCAGTAAAATGCTAGGTTGGTACCTAACATAAGGCCACGGCCACTTCGTTCCAAATCCTAGCCTTAATTACAAATAGTCTACACACACTACCACAACCATCACAATTACACAGTTTATCAGATAGATTCCACACACAGCCAAAAGATCATGATGTCTGAAACATCTTTGACTTACAGTGTGCTAAGTTTGAAGTGAATTCCCAACACATATTTCGAGACTTGAAATTATAAAACCACAGTCGGTAGCCCTGCTGAATCTTACAATAAACACAGTTATGTGCCCTAAATCATACATTGTATGCACACAATTTGGATGAAATCAATTCCTTAGTATGCCTATGGAAGTTTCGTGCAGTTGAACATTGAATCGATCAGCACACATAGAATAGTATCATGCTGGCAACACTGCCATATATGGGTTACTCAAAATTATTCTGAAATATTATGGTCTTTAAGTTTGCAAAAGTTAGGTCTTTTGGCCTATGATTCAAAATTTTAGAGGGTATTTATAATCAGTTGGCAGCCCTGGTGATTCTGAATATAATCTTAGTTCCATTTCTTGAGGTACACTATGCACATACAAAATTTTGATGAAGTTCAATGGATAGTATGGACGTTACATGCAGTTAAACATTGAACATATCAGTAGAATCATGTTGGCAGCACTGCCAGAAATCAGTTACTTAAAATGAATTTGCATTTCCATTTCCGAACGTGTTGATAGATTAGAACTTTTGGCCTACATACTTTCTGATATATCGAGACTAGGAAAGCTGCAGCCATTTAAGAGTTAATTGGAGGAGGGGGAGAGACACAGAGACTGACGGACAGACAGAGTGACAGACATATATTATTTAACAACAGTTAGCTGCCCTGGTGTCACTTAAGAATAGTCATAGCCATATCTGCTACAGCACACAAAGCACATACGAAATTTGGTTGAAATCTAATGGATAGTATGAAGTTACAAGCAATTACAGATTGGATCTATCAACACGTGCAATAGCATGATGGCAACAATGTCATATATTGGCAGCTGAAAATTAATCTGAAATATTAATATCTATGTGTGCCAATTTTGGAACAGTTCGCAAGCATAGACCTACCTTCTGAGATATCAAACATAGAGCTCAAATTCCAATTGTGATTTTTCAGCAGTTGTTAGCACTGACGTCATTTTCAAATATGGTCATAAGACGTTCTGATAAGTAGGCTATCTTTTCTTATACAAAATTTGGTTCCGATAGCTGTGCAGCCATTTAGGAGTAGATAGGGAGGTGGGGACACACACAGGAAGATAAAAGGATAGGCAAGAGGACATACAGACGGAAGGATAGACACACACATTTTCCCGGAATAATCCCATAAGTCTACTTTTTCATCATATAGCAATATATGAAAAGTAGTCTGGATTCCAGCAAACGAGAGTGAGACCTTAGCAATAGACACTAGATGCACGACACTGGAAAGGGTCTACCACTCCTGTAAGAGCATCTACACATCCAAGTGCCTCTCAAAGAACCTTAAACTTCTACATTACAACTCAGTAGTAAGACCTTCAGTTCTATATGCCTCTGAGTGTCTCCTGATGAACCGGAAAGGCCCACTGAGGAAAATACAGTTCAAGGAACGGAAAATACTTAGAAGGAATTTATGACCAATAATAGAAGAGGGTGGTACTTACAGGATCAGGTAAAACAATGAGCTCTATGATCATCAAGAAGATATCGTCACATCCATGAGGAAGAGACGATTAGATTTCTACGGACATCTGACACGCATGGGTCCAGATAGACTTACCAGCCAGACCTTCACCACGACAGGAAGAGGGAAAGCATTCAAAAACAAATGGATCACCACAGTGAAGTCAGACCTAGAGCGACTTGGAATTTCATCAAAAAAACATACAGGATCGATCACAATTCCGACAGATGATTCAACATGGTGTCTTTCCAGTGTCTCTCACCAGCAAGTATACAGGGACTACCAGACCGAAGTGGACACACGAAAGAAAGCAGACACACAGCCAGAAGGTGAAATCTGCCTGGGCTAAGAAGAAACATAAATTCTCTACAAGAAGTCAAAACGAGCCCCGAGGTCCTAAGGAGGCCCAAACGAAAAGAAGAAGAAGAATAGTAGGCTAAAATTTGTGCAATAACTACTGTAGACTAATAAAAAGTGAAAGTCTCCTTGGTCTATTTCATGCATATTTGGTTTTTAGTGACTGCCCGTGTGCCTATGCCTATTTAAAACCGTGTACCTTACAAATAACTTAGTCTATTGCACAATGCCAAATCAGGAAAATTGTAAGATCTATGGATACGTCAATATCGTTCGCTACAATATAATTAAAGCATTGTTTTGGGATTCAAATTACAATTCATTATTAGTCTATTGGCTAAATAATTATATTAGCATGTTTTTAAAATGGTTGGTTTTAATTTCAGAACTGGTTAATTGAAGATTTTGTGTGTGTTAATACACAAATTTTAACGAATCCAAGGTGTAAATAAAAGCCAAATAATGCTACAAATTTAATAGTGAATATGGGCAGTGTTCATTTCAAAATAAATACACTGTTTACTTTTATAATATGAAAATGTAAATAATTATCATTGTTGTCAGACTTCTTAGTAACATCCAGAATACATTGTCATACAACTTCCACTAAACCGACTTTCGGTGTAATATAATTTACATGTATTGAAACACCTGCTAGTGGGATACAACTGGGGAGGTGAGACGAGCACCTCGCCCAGGCGGCCTCACTTGCAAAGCGAGCAGGGGCCTTATGAGGGATGGGAAGGGAGGGGAAGATTGGGAGGAATAGGCAAGGAGGACGGAAGGAGGCGGCCGTGGCCTTACGGTTGGTATCATCCCGGCATTTGCCCGGAGACAAAGTGGGAAACCACGGTAAATGTGGGAATCGAACTCCCTCTACTCATTTTGACCACCCGAGGTTGAGTAGACCCCGTTCCAAACCTCATGCCACTTTTCCAATTTCGTGGCAGAGCCGGGAATCAAACCTCGGACCTCTGGGGTGGCAGCTAACCATGCTGTCCACTACACCGATTATTAATAACAATAAAGGTAATGGTTTTACGTCCCTTTTAACTACTCTGGCTCTTAGAGACGCCGGGGTGCCGGAATGTTGCCCCGAAGGGGATCTTTGACGTGCCACTAAATGTACTGACACGGCTCCCTCACATTTGCGCACCCTCAATTGCCAGCTGACTGCGCCAGGATACGAGCCTGCAACCTTGGACCCAGCAAGCGAGAACGTTACCGCTAGGCCACGTAGCCAGCCGCAGTGATTATTATCATACGGGATATAAGCAGAGAAATATCGATCTTCCTGACAAAACGCGTTAGTTGGGTTGCATTAAACAATATTATTAGGGGCAGCTGATTCACCTGGTGTAGACGAACCACGATATCTCGAATCGTAAAGGGATGTAAAAATAAATTCGACGTATCGAAAATTCCAGTTATTAGCTATTTCGGTATCTAAGCAATAACCACTGTCTGCGGGTATAGTGCAAGTTGTTCGAGGCGGCTTCGGTGGCGTAGTTGGTAGCATGTTGAGCTTCTATGCCCAAGATCGCGGGTTCAAACCCAGCCGAAGTCGTCGGATTTTTTAAAAGCGTTAAAAAATCCCTCATTAGGCCTATGCCTTCCGTCGGAGGGGAAGTAAAGCCGGCGGTCCCATGTCATAGATATATGGCAAGAACCTTCCACTAATTACACCTGTGTGAAGCTAAATTAGGTTTAAAATGTAAACAACGCTCAGGTTCCTACGTTCGTCGCCAGGAGCCGAGTGGCGTCTAGTAGCCAAGTTCTGAACTAGTTTTTTGTTGACGGTGGCGTTTGGCGGCAAAAGTAGGAACTACTTGAAACATTCAAAGTATGCAGTCCTTGCTTGAATTAAGAAACAGAAACTCACACTAATACAATCATCACAATTAACACCGATTATCAGACAGATTCTACACACCGACAGCAGTGGCTACGCTGGCTAAAGCTCAGCATTAGGTCATGGGGCCAAGCTCTCTGCTGACTCGGTAGACGCGTGGGTTCGAGCCCCACCGTCGGCCGTCCTTGAAATGGTTTTCCGTGGTTTCCCCATTTTCAACACCAGGCAAATGCTGGGACGGTACCTTCTGACAGGCCACGGCCGCTTCCTTCCACATCCTTGCCCAGTTTCATTCACCATCATTCATTTCATCTCTCATTAACTCCTCTCATGAGGTTGGCGTCAGGAAGGGCGTCCGGCCGTAAAAACCATCGCCACAAAGACTTCCATCGCATCTCATCCCCGACCCCGTTGGAAAAACGGGAATAATAAGGGGTAGACATACATACATCAGACAGATTCTACACACATCCAAAGTACACGGGGCTACATGACCGCGTTGTCGCGGACCCTAAACTGAGGAACCAACCAACCAACCAACCAAGTTGTTCGCATATTACGCAAATATTGTAGTCGACAACGTGAGGCGAGTGCATTTTTCCTCCTGACAAAGTTCTTCCTTGCGTTCATTTAATGTAGCCTATATTAAGTTGGTTTCAAACGCTCAAATCAGCCGCTTTTAATACAGAATATGTCTTAACCGTTAATGTAGTAGAGGGTAAGTTTATTTTTTACCATGTTAGTCTTGAGGTACAACAACAGGAGGTTGCGGCGTGGCGTCTCTACCTGACATTTGAGAGAATTGCCACACAGCAATATTTTAAAAGCGATCTGGAAACATTTAAACTATTCAGAGGGTACCGGTATTCTATTCGAGTATTTAATTATCTTATGATTCTTAAAATACCTAATTTATTCATTGGCTTCATTGCTAACATCATTGTTACTACCTGTATAGGCTATATTATTTTCAGTATAAAAGTAACAGTCAAAAGAGCTCAGTGGGAAAGGAAAATTTAAGAGAAATTGTAAAAAGGCTTAAAACAAAGGAAATACTATTCAGGAAGGCAAAATGGTGCAATGGAATTCAGAAACTAACATTAAAACGCGAAGAATGGATTCCGGAAATCTGGATAAGGCACAATGTGTCCAATGCGTTTGTTCATTGAGGCCTGTATAAACACATCCTGTATAACATTTATAATATGCATTAAAATAAAACGTAGTTTGTATTGACGAGGTGGAATAATTTCAAAATATAAATTCTATTTTTCAAAACATAATTGTACTGTAGTATATTCTAATACTCAATTGCATTAGAGTTAAAGAAATTAACATAAATTTAATTTTGTTAATAACTATTCTACTTGCGACATCTCTAACGAGCGAAGTCGGCATCTATACCGGGTCCCAGTGAGAGACGCCGCTGATGCTACATTTTTTTTGTTTCTTTTGTTACCGATATTATTTTCAATCACTAATGCTTTACTAAAGCCCCCGTGGCTTAGGCGGCAGCACACCGGCCTCTTACCGCTGGGTCCGTGGTTCAAATCCCGGTCACTCCATGTGAGATATGTGCTGGAAAAAAACGGAGGCAGACGGGTTTTCCTCCGGGTACTCCGGTTTTCCCTGTCAAAATGTCATTCCAGCAACACTCTCCACTATCATTACATTTCATATGTCATTCATTTAATCATTGCCCCAGAGGAGTGCGTCAGGCCTCGGTAGCCGGCACACTTCATATCCTCGCCGCTAGATGGGGGCTTCATTCATTCCATTCCTGACCCGGTCGGAGACTGAAAGCAGGCTGTGGATTTTCATTTTCAATGATTTACTCACATTGTGATCTATTGCAAAAGTTTTCGAATTAGACTATGCTTTATAAACTTGTAACAATTTTTAAATTAATTCTACTAAGATATTGCACAAGTTATAAAAAGTGCGGTAACACTCCGGGATTCACTTTTATGTAGGAAAAATTTGTGATATAGTAGCTGCAAAACACAATGTGCTGTCTGTAACTAAGCTGATGCGACGGTTAAAAGCGATATTGTGCTGTCTGTACCTAAACTGATACGACGTTTAAAGGCGACAATTTGCTGTCAGTAACTAAACTGACAATACGTTTAAACGCGGCAATGTGCTGTCTGTAACGAACTGACGTGACGTTTAAGCACAACATTGTGCTGTCTGTAACTAGTCTGACGCGACGTTTAAACGCGGCTATGTAGGCTACTGTCTGTAATCCCTCCCTATATTATTCTGCTAAGATCCCATTCCAGTTTTGTACCGAAAATAAGGTCCCATTAACACCAACCTACACATATGGGGTACCTACAGGTTCAGAATAACCCAATGCACAAGCGAAACGCACTTACTTACTTACTTACTTACTCTTTAAATGCCTCACAATTAAATAAATACCTTAAAACATGTATATTTACAATGAAATAATGAAAGAATGCAACACGATAACCATGGTAACAGAATCTCACAGGTCGATCTATTTCTGTAAAACGCAATGCAAATCCAATTATTACATTATTGTGAAAGTTTCCAGACGGTTATAAGGTCATCACTGAACACAATTAAGCTATAAAATTCATCAATACATACAGTATAATGCGCTTAAGGGGGTCAAGGGCCACTCTAGAATTTTTTCACGGAATTTTCACGTGTGAATGTGGTACGAAAGGTCTTTTTCGCCTGACTATAAAGGGTCTCCGAAAACCACATTTAAAGGCCCTTAAATTAACAGTGTCTGTCATATTCCCAGAAAACTAACTTCACTCTGATATACCTATGAAGGAATGACAAATGAGTGTGGCACGAAAGGTCTTTTTCACCCGACTATAAAGGGTCTCCGAAAAGCACTTTTAAAGGCCCTTAAATTAACAGTGTCTGTAATATTCCCAGAAAACGAACTTCGCTCTGATATACCTAAGAAGGAATGACAAACTCCTAACTACAGCACCAGTAGCTGAATTGATAAAGTCTGATTATTCATACCAAGGATAAATTAGTCATAGGGAGACGTTGCTAAATGTACTCTTAACAACTAGAATATTCGCGGGCGAAGGCGCGATGGGTAATGCTAGTCTGTAACTAAACTGACACGACGATTAACTGCGACTATTATACTGTCTGTAACTAAACTGGCGTATAAATGCGTCTTTGTACTGCCTGTAACTAAACTGAGCCGACGTATAACGTGACTATGTAGCCTACTGTCTGACGGGAGGTATAAATGCGGCCATGTACTCTGTGTAACTAAACTGACGCGTCGTTTAAACGCGACAATGCGCTATGTATTGAAACTAGCGGTTAGAGCAGAATGCGGCAACAATTGCAATAACGTGTTGTGAACCATAGGCCTATGCAACTTCCCGTTTTGAAGAGATGTCAATCCTGTATCTGCTAAAAATGGTGGATGCTCCGCGCTGAACAGAGGGGAACATAAACTATATTTCTATTATGAAAGAAATAAAAGGGGAACTACAGTAGGCCTACATAAAAATAGTGATAAAAGAAACTAAATTATCTAAAAAAGGGGCTATAAAATTGACTTACAGTAAGTTACTTACGAATAGGCTACCGGTGGCCTAAGATTAGCGTGGAGACTATCAGCTCTTCCAGTGGATTGGGCCGAAATGAGGTTCTATCGATATGATAGCCCAGTAATAATAAGAATATCATATGGCCTCGGCTGCCGGGTGCAAGCTTTGTTAATTGACGCCCAGAGGGCAACTTGCATGTCGAATTTTAACGCTCCTTGAAGCGCTATGAATGTCAAGGATGTTAGATATATTAGCTCGTTGACACTATAGCGCTTTCTAGCATAGAAATGAGAAACATTGTGTTGACGGAAATTCCCGAGAATAATTTTGCCATTATGAACATGGCCTACTGAATTCAAATGGGTTCTTCAACATGCCAACATCGTATGACATGCGTATCGTGATTTTTGTCGCCTTTCAAAAATCACTTATCACGGCAAAGAGTGAACCTGCAAGCTTGGGGTTGGTAGTCCGACACGATAACCACTCACTCACCGTGGCAAGCATAGTCCAGTATAAGTTGCATACGGTTGATTCAACTCCAATATCGAACTTTCTGATAACAACGCTAGTTGGGCTGCATAAATCAACACTATTAGGGGCAGCTGATTCACATGGTATACTGCCGAAATTAAGTTTTATACGGGAACAAGTTTCTTATAATACCTGTAAATTATACTACACCGAAAGTCGGTTTAGTGGAGGTTGTATGACAATGTATTCTAAAAGTTACTATAGTGCGGGACAAACCATTGGAAGCCTGAAGGTCACGCGCAGTCGGTGCCGTGTTGTCATGTACGTTCTCGCATCCAGCACTCGACTGAAGGTACCGTGCAAAAGCATGGCAACACCACCAGGCGCGGGGAGGAGAGCGGAGCGGAGGGTCCCTTGACCTTCAGGCTTCCAATGGTTTGTCGCGCACTATAGGAGGTCTGATAACAATGATAATTATTTACATTTTCATATTATAAATATAAACATTGTATTTATTTTGAAATGAACACTGCCCATATTCACTATTACACTTGTAGCATTATTTGGCTTTTACTTATACCTTGGATTCGTTACAATTTGTGCATTAAGACACACAAAATCTTCAATTAACCAATTCCTAAATTGAACCCAACCATTTTAATATAGTAGCCTACATTATGCAAGGAGCCTATAATGGCTATAATTAAGACACGAGTATCTTTATAAAACGAGCGTATGCGAGTTTTATAATTTCCATACGAGTGTCTTAATTACCATTATAGGCGAGTTGCATACGACTGTTTATGTTCGACGATAATTGTAACTTTATTATATGTTTTAACATAAATATTCCTAAATATCTGTGGGATTCAGTTAATTCCGTTATTAGTGAACAAGGCGTGCTGGCTTTGATGACTGAACAGAGCGCATGCGTGGTCAAGGCACTCCGGAAGCAGAGACCATTCACTTTGAATGACAACACAGAAATATGTTGGATTTTGAGCGCATGCGCGAAGGTATCCTTATCTAATTGGCCACACAACTGTTTCTTGAGTTCTGATTGGTGGGAGAAACTGTTTCATAATGAAAATAGTGTTATAATGAGCCTCGTTATGATACAGTTTTCCGACACATAATGTTTACATTTCGACATCGCCGAACATAAACATGCTAATATAACTATTTAGCCAATAATGTATTTTATCAGTGGAAAATTCGAATTCGAACTTTCGAATGAGACAAGTTGCTCTGAAAAAAATGCGTAAATGTTCGAGATAAAGATTTAGTAGGGCCTTTAAGTGCCAGGGATACAATTTAAGATTCGCATTATCGAAAAATTCGAGTTATAGAAATTCCACTTAAGGAGAAAAATATACAAGTAAGTCACAGGAAGTTAGTTCGGGAAATGACTACGAGTTATCGAGAATTCGAGTTACAAGAGTTCGACTAAGTAAGTAGCTACCCGCTGTTGCACCCACCGTTACTCAGAGGGACAAAACTCCGTCAACATTGTCTTGCGATTCACACACAGCCTAGGGGAACGAATTCTCCTCAATGTCTAAAGGTGTTGCTTTAATACTTAATGCTTTATCAAATAAAATATTTTATTGTAATGTCAGTGGATTCGGATAATAAACAAGAAGTTCCGTGACGAACTAAAGAGCCTACTTTTCTTAAAATTTAAGATTCATGCCAATGATTAATGACGAAATTAAGTTGGTAATATCGAAATTTCTAATTAGTTTGAAATACTGTATACCTGGCATAATGTAGCCTAATAAAGCACTACAGTTGGCAGCCCTGGTGACTGAATATATTCTTAGATCCATTTCATAGGGTACAGAATACAAAATTTTGGTTGAAGTCCAATGGATAGCATGGACGTTACATGCAGTTAAACATTGGAACTAACAGCGTGCGCAAAATCATGTTGGCAACAATGCCATGCATGTATTGGTCAGAAATAATCTGAAATAATAAGATCTATTGTTGTGCCAATTTTGAATGAAATCCATTAGTTAGTATTGAAGTTACTTGAATTTAAAGTTGGACGTCTCAGCAGGCTTAGAATCATGTTGGTAGCACTGACGTATATAAGTTACTCCAAAAATATAGAATGTCAGGTACTAAACGTGTGCATAGTTTAAAACTGTCGGCTTGCATACTTTCTGATATATGGGTATTTGGATTAAAACAAATTGAGAGCATTTATTAACAGTTGGCAGCCCTGGTGGCTCTTAAGAATATGCTCAGTCATATCTGTTTATGTATCCATAGCACACACGAAATTTGGTTGAAATCCTATTGATAGTGTAGAAGATATATGCATTTAAAATTTGGACGAATCAGCTGTCTTATAATCATTTTGGCAACACTGCCATGTATGGCCTCCTGGAAATTAAACTGCAATATTATTATCTATACGTGAGCCAATTTTGAAATAGCTCCGATTCATACCTTACAAGATATCCAACATGTAGCTCAAATTTCAAATGCAATTTTTCAGCAGTTGGTAGCACTGACATCATTTACAAATATTGCCGTGAGATATTCAGGTATAGGTCTTTATTCCTACCAAATTTTGTTTCGTTTGCTGCAGCCGTTTAGGAGTTGATAAGGGGAGGGGGGAACACACACACAGCCAGACAGACAGACAGACAGACAGACAGAAGGACAGACAGACAGACACACATTTGCCCGATCTCATAAATCTACTTTTTCCTCATTTTTGCAAAATGTGAAAAGTAGGCTAATCATGCTTCAATCGTGAATATACGATAGGATTTATTGTATAGCTTGGCAAGTTCAAGTGAAGCCCTGAGTGAGGGCGCTGTCGGTGCGAGTGAGCGATGGAGCGTAGGAGGGAGGGCACGTGGTGGGCGGGGGAGAGAGTGACACCATTGGTAAATCATCCTCACGTGCACGCTACCCAGTGCCAGTTGGTTTCTGTGCCAGTCACACCTTTCCGCGATTGCAAATAGCAGTAGATCCAGCAACCTGATGGCTAAACGGGTAAGGGGAAGCCTAGTAGTTTGTATATTTTCCGGGGCTTTCGTTGAACTTGTCGTGCTGTACATGCTGAGGAATTCTATATGAAATGCATTGTAACCTACTTCACTATTTTTCATTATGAAACAGTTTCTCCCACCAATCAGAGCTGAAGAAACAGTTGTGTGACCAATTAGGTAAGGATAACTGACTTCCACGGCCTCCTATTTTTAATTTCACTGCGTGGCTAGTGTCATATTGGGGTATTTGAGGAGGCCATGGTCAAATACAAGGTATTCTCTGCGTCCCATTCGCTCTGTTCAGTACATAAAACTGGCAACATCTCCACAGATATTTATGAATATTTATGTTAACATAAAATAGTTATAATTATCGTCGAAAATAAACAGTCCTATCCAACTCGCCTATAATGGTAATTAAGACACTCTTATGGAAATTATAAAACTCGCTACTCGAGTCTTAATTATTGCCATTAGTCTATAGGCTCGTTGCTTATGTACTAATTTTAATCCACACACAGTTAATTGTAAAAGTGCAGAAAATGTATTTAATAGTAGGCTAATTACTTGAAAATTATTTAGTTTTAAAATTCTTTGAATTTATTCTTAGATATCTCTTGGTTTTTAGAAAGTCCAGAATAAATGTGCCTGTGATTTTTAAGACTAAACAATGTTTTCTCTAACATTTCCAGTGCGTTGAATATTTTTATCAATGAAACATGTTAGTTCTCTCACACAACCGTTTCTACAGTATAAGATGACCATTAGATACACACGTTTTAGCTGAATTTTGATAGCACGCTTCCTACGAGTGAATAGCTACGGTATCCTTGTGTTGAGAAAATGTTGAACGAATTGTGAGCAATCCTAATTGGGATATTGTCGTGGTGAAGGGTAATTTAGGTTATATACCATTGGGATCATATGCTCTAAATTAGGCAATTAATTTAAAGAATCAAAGTATTTTAACAATTCTTTAAGTCAGAAATACCTTTGAAAGAGGGTCTCTCTACTATTGTTGAAATTTCCATTTTTGCAGAGCAAGAGTGAACAAACTGAACGTACTTTTTGATGTACCATTTTAATGGCATAAGGAAAGAAATATTATGTCCTTCTAATCACCTGTTTAAGTGCTGTTAAACATTATTTAATTCCAAACGCAAAATTAAGTTATTTTTAAAACTATAGTCTAGTTATTCCATTATGTTGTTTCAAAGTGATTTATTTAACTGATAGTTTGTATTTGTTTATATATAAGGTGCGTTCAAAAAGTAACGAGCCGGAGGCTGTAATGCGCAAACCGGTGACGACATCGAATGAGCGGACTTGACATCAGAGCGGTTGACCAATGGCACAACTATGTCTTGCGAACACCACGCCTAGTAGTCAGACATTATAAAATTAAATTTAGATAATGATAGGTGTATAATTTGAACCTAAAAAAATACTTTCGATATTAGCTGCGGATGCTGAAAATACTGTTTTCCAGCCTAGAACGGAAAAATCAGCTGCATTCAAGAATTCGCTCATGCGCTGCAGAAGGTGTTTGACCCGACCGGCCCTTGGTATGCGAGCAGGAGGGTAATGACATTTTGTTTACGTCATTGGGGATAACCCCTTTGCCGACCCCTTCCCAAAGTCTGAGCGGAATTGAGAACTAATTTTCGGGTCCCTTGGAGGACCGATTGGAATTAAGGAAAATCGAGGGGTATTGATGTCCGACCCTTGCCAAAGCCAGAGCGGAGTTGAGAAACTCATTTTTGGGTCCCTTGGAGGACCAATTGGAATTAAGGAAAATCGAGGGGAATTGATGTCCGACCCTTGCCAAAGCCAGAGCGGAGTTGAGAAACTCATTTTTGGGTCCCTTGGAGGACCGAGTGGAATTAAGGAAAATCGAGGGGAATTGATGTCTGACCCTTGCCAAAGCCAGAGCGGAGTTGAGAAACTCATTTTTGGGTCCCTTGGAGGACCGAGTGGAATTAAGGAAAATCGAGGGGAATTGATGTCCGACCTTCACTTCCATAGAGCGCCACGCTCCGTACAATGGTTCACAAAAATGACTTTCTACCTGTAATACCTAAATCTATATTTTGATATCAACAGATTTTATATCTCTAGAAATACTTTCCTTGCCTTAGTCAACCTACTTTTTATATCGTATTGTTCTGCCCTTTTCGTGGACTTCGTGCATCACTGGTTATTTTGCTTCCTAAACAGCAGAAGTCTCGTATTTCCTTTAGCTTTTCACCTGCTTTATTGATTTAATTATTTGTTGAAACTTAACAAACCTCCTTATGGTCTTCAGTCAACTAAACAATCCTCAATAAGGTGGGCCGTGATTGGGGACAAAACGCCTGTTAATTTATGGCATGTAAAAGAACCTACCACTAGATGATGATGATGATGATGATGATTGTTGTTTTAAGGGGACTAACATCAAGGTTATCGGCCCCTAATGGTTTGGGTGATCGTGAAGATGATTACGAAATGTGAACTATAACTAAAACTAACTACTAACTTACAAACTAGAAGAAGAAATGGGAAACAAAAGGAGAATAAGGCAAATAAAGGACAGAACGAAAATAAATGCCCTCAACCCTCGAAGAATGCGGATTGAGGGACTTGGAAGGGAGGAGAGCCATAAAAGGCAGATAGGAAAATGAAAGAGGAGAGGGTCCGTCCCAGAGGCAATGGATAAAAGGGGGAAAACCATACCCAGCTCAGGTATCCCTCGGGGTCGCCAACTCCCGAACTCACCTGCCGTGAGCCCCTGAGGGTGTAGCAATATCCAGGGTGCACCAGAAATGGTGGGGCTACATACACCCTGCCTCCTTAAGGGCCTAGAGCACAAGGCAGGAGGTAAAAGGAAGAGAAAAAGAAGGCTGACCCCTCGAAGAAGGAGGCTATCAGGGAAGATGAGACAAGGGCCAATTAAGGCGGGAAAGGAAGAGACTCCCTAGGCCTCGGATACCCTAATACCGTCGGGGTCGGAAGAGAACAAGAGTTGACCAAGTGAGGTCGACAGGAAAGAAGACGGAGAGGAGCCCGGCAGAAGTAAGCGGAAGCAATGCCAGACGCAGCTGGGGCCCCGTGGTCGCCAACCCACGTCCCACTAGATGTGAGCCCCTGAGGGACCTACCACTAGAATTGGTAGTGTGTAGCTAAATTTGTAGGTTGGTTGGTTGGTTCCTCAGTTTAGGGGCTGCGGCAACGCAGCCTTGTAGCCCCGTGTACTTTGTGGGTGTGTAGAATCTGTCTGATAAATAGGGACCGGATGTTTTAAAAATGCATGCGCATATGTAAATTTTGAGGGATTATTGTTCTTTTTTTTTTTGCATATTCTGAGCATAACAGCATATTTTAGCATATGCAGTTGAAATTGAGTATAAAACATCTTGAAGAAAATAGGCTTCGCCTGCGTGTTGGACATCCCTTGTACTGTAAGCAACTTTCTGAGCAACAGATTAATAACTTAGGGCCCGGATATTGATGACATGTCATCTATTTACTGAGCCGTCTAAAACAATGCTGAATACATAGAAACTCCGGACGGGCCACCCCGTCTTCAAATATGTCATTTTTAATTTGCAACTTTTTGCATTTTTTTTTTTACTATTTTTCCATTTTAAGAGCATTTTTTTTAAGTTTGGTACATTTTTTGGGTCTTATTTTAGATAAATCGGCCTTTTGAGGTCATTTTTTTCCCAATTTAGTCATGTCACAGCTTTATATGAGGGAGTTACGTGTGTTTCCGAGTTAAGAAGAAGTTAGTAGCTGATACAAGATAATTTAAAATATTGAAATATTGATTCCATTTCCTTAATCAACCGGGTGGAAATTAGTCTTAGCAACAATCGTGGCGAAATTTCTGCGGGTACTGCATCAAAACTGAAAAGGGAGCTGGACTAAAACACCGGGTATAAAACATAATGCAAAATCTCAGACGTTCTTTCTGGTGAAAACTACTGCATGGATGCGATTGAGGAGGATTTAGCAGCAAACGACCTTCCTCACTTTAAGTACTCTCCGATCACATCAGATGATGTTGATCGCAGCTTTTCGAGATATAAAAACTTGTTGGCTGATAACCGCAGATCATTTACATTTGACAACATCAGAATGACATTCGTAGTGCAGTGCAACTTAGACTAAAGTGAACATAAACCTTTTGTTAAGTGCTAGATATCTATTTTCATTGACTTTTCAGTTTGAGCTTAGGATTTCATTTTTGAAATATTGGCGAGTTTATTATTATAAGATCATTTTCTTCATTTTATAGTGCATTTTTCGAATTTATGAAATATTGGTGAGTTTATAATTATACGATCATTTTCTCCATTTTATAGTACTTTTTTTTCGAATTTTTAGGTCATTATTACAGTTATTTTTGAAAGTTTTAAGTAAATTTTTTAAACTTTTTTACGGCATCAACATCTGGGCCCTATAAATAAAATAACTAATATTTTACGCAAGCATGCTGCCTAGTTATCTGAAGAAGGGAAAGGAGTGGGGCATTTCTTTCACCATCTGGGCAGTACCCCTTGTAAGCAACTTTCTGAGAAACAGATAACAAGATGACAGTGCTCGTACTCTATGCAATGCTGCCTGGTTATTTCAAGAAGGAAATGGAGTGGCACATTCCTTTCACCATCTGGGCAGTACCCCTTGTAAGCAACTTTCTGAGAAACAGATAACAAGATAACAGTGCTCGTACTCTATGCAATGCTGCCTGGTTATTTCAAGGAGGAAATGGGGTGGCACATTCCTTTCACCATCTGGGCAGTACCCCTTGTAAGCAACTTTCTGAGAAACAGACAACAAGATGACAGTGCTCGTACTCTATGCAATGCTGCCTGGTTATTTCAAGAAGGAAATGGGGTGGGACATTCCTTTCACCATCTGGGCAGTACCCCTTGTAAGCAACTTTCTGAGAAACAGATAACAAGATGACAGTGCTCGTACTCTATGCAATGCTGCCTGGTTATTTCAAGAAGGAAATGGGGTGGGACATTCCTTTCACCATCTGGGCAGTACCCCTTGTAAGCAACTTTCAGAGAAACAGATAACAAGATGACAGTGCTCGTACTCTATGCAATGCTGCCTGGTTATTTCAAGAAGGAAATGGGGTGGGACATTCCTTTCACCATCTGGGCAGTACCCCTTGTAAGCAACTTTCTGAGAAACAGATAACAAGATGACAGTGCTCGTACTCTATGCAATGCTGCCTGGTTATTTCAAGAAGGAAATGGCGTGGGACATTCCTTTCACCATCTGGGCAGTACCCCTTGTAAGCAACTTTCTGAGAAACAGATAACAAGATGACAGTGCTCGTACTCTATGCAATGCTGCCTGGTTATTTCAAGAAGGAAATGGGGTGGGACATTCCTTTCACCATCTGGGCAGTACCCCTAGTAAGCAACTTTCAGAGAAACAGATAACAAGATGACAGTGCTCGTACTCTATGCAATGCTGCCTGGTTATTTCAAGAAGGAAATGGGGTGGGACATTCCTTTCACCATCTGGGCAGTACCCCTTGTAAGCAACTTTCTGAGAAACAGATAACAAGATGACAGTGCTCGTACTCTATGCAATGCTGCCTGGTTATTTCAAGAAGGAAATGGGGTGGGACATTCCTTTCACCATCTGGGCAGTACCCCTAGTAAGCAACTTTCAGAGAAACAGATAACAAGATGACAGTGCTCGTACTCTATGCTATGCTGCCTGGTTATTTCAAGAAGGAAATGGGGTGGGACATTCCTTTCACCATCTGGGCAGTACCCCTTGTAAGCAACTTTCAGAGAAACAGATAACAAGATGACAGTGCTCGTACTCTATGCAATGCTGCCTGGTTATTTCAAGGAGGAAATGGGGTGGCACAGTCCTTTCACCATCTGGGCAGTACCCCTTGTAAGCAACTTTCTGAGAAACAGATTACAAGATGACAGTGCTCGTACTCTATGCAATGCTGCCTGGTTATTTCAAGGAGGAAATGGGGTGGCACATTCCTTTCACCATCTGGGCAGTACCCCTTGTAAGCAACTTTCAGAGAAACATATAACGAGATGAGTCAGATGACAGTACTCGTACTTATCGCAATGATGCCTGGCTAATTGAAGAAGGGAATGAAATGGGACATTCCTAACACCATCTCGACAGCCAGTAGCCCGGGGTTAGTTTTGTGAGGAGTTTCTTCAGTTAATGTGTTACTTTATTCTTAGTAGCTTGCCACGGTGGGTGAGTGGTTAACGTGTCGGATTACCAATCCCAAGCGTGCAGGTTCGCTCCTGGCCTTGGTAAGTGATTTTTTTGAAAGGCAACAAAAATCACGACATGCATGTTATACGTTGTTGGCATGTTAAAGAACCCATTTGAATTCAGTAGGCCGTGTTCATAATGACAAAATTAATCTCTGGATTTTCCGCCAACAAAAAGTTCCTCCATTTTCTACTAGAAAGCGTTATAGTGTCAATGAGCTTCGATATCCAACCTTCTTGACTTTCATAGCGTTCCAAGGGACGACGAAATTCGAAATGCAAGCTGCCCTCTGGGCGCAAATAACAAAGCTTGCACCGGGCACCCAAGGCCATACGATATTAGACTATTATTATATATCGCGACTTGTGTACATTAAGTCTGTTTGATAGCCTATTCATCATCAACATATTCTATAGGCTAATGCCTTGTCGATGCAACCACACTCTTCCGTCGTTGGAGGTTTGTTTCAGTTCCGTATAATTGTCACATCACATTCTATTCTTGATGTCTTCCAAATTCTTCGTCCTACTTCCTTTCTATCCCAGCATTTTCCCTTGAAGAATGTTAACGATAAATGTGTTGTGACTGATGACATGTCCAATAAATTTAATTTTTCTCTTTCCCATTTCCTTCATTAATCTTCTCTCTTCTTTGACTTCCCTTAAGACTTCAAGGTTGGTTTTTCTTTCCATCCTGCTCGTTCTTGTCATTTTCCGCCATATCCACATTTCAGCGGCTTCAAGTCGATTCTTTTCCAATCTACCCAGAGTCCAACATTCCTTCCTTAAAGCATGGTACTCCCATACAAATAATTTTGCAAAGGATTTTCTTACATCTAGTGTATATCATATGTTTGCAAAATAAAATATTTTTCTTAGTCTTCTGTGGTATTATTATTATTATTATTATTTATTCGTCACGGCCAACTATGGGCCACGTTTTGACAGCTTTTACATTATTTGTTGTCTTCACTCTCTGCCAATATCTCTTCATCCTCTCTCCCAGTTCCTTCCTCTGTTCCTCCATGTAAGATCTCCCTTTCCTCACTGACAACTCCCCTGTCTCCTGGAATCCTGCAAACTTCTTAACCAGTCGTCTAAATCACTCTCTGTCCAATATGTCTTCTTCATTCACCCCCACCCGATCCAAGTCCAATCTCACTTCCCGAAACCACTTCGGCTCCGTCTTCCTCTTCCTGAAGAATTCAAAAATCCTCTTCGTCATTGTTCATCCTCACCAAGTGTCCATAAAACTGCATTCTCCTTTTTCTCATTTGGACTGCGACTCCTTCTGTCTTCAGGTATAGTTCTTTGTTCGGTTTGAGTCTCCTCTCTCCATCTTTGATATTTGGGCCTAGGATTTTTCGGAGCATTTTCCTTTCCCTCTTTCGGATGTATTCGAGGCCACCCTTCCCAATCATATCTAGTGTTTCTGCTGCATACAGATATTCAGGTTTGACAACAGTATTGTTGGTAATTTTCTGTAATTGTACAATTTGCCACTGGAGAATTACCCCCATTTTCAAATAAGATAAACGAATGAATGAATGCCACTACATGAATGTCGCATGTATTAACGGGGAGTTGCCTATTTGGCATTCCTATGTGATATTAATTATTATGGAAATGCCTTGTCATGTAACCCCATGGCTCTTATGGGAAGTAGGAAAGAATGGCCTCATGTGTAACGCTAGTCGGCTCTGAGGAAGGCGGCCATGCTTGGTGAGAGTTACGAGGGACGCCATTGGTCGGCAGGTAAGTGCTCTGTTTTGCATGAGCTAATGATATCATTACAGATAAATGAGTATGTTCGTGAGTGGGACAACTTCCTCCAATTACCACAAACCACAGCGACATACCGCCTTACAATTTACAGTCTCACCGTCCTCTCCCTGTCACGTCATTTCCGGGGAAAAGTGTGTGATGGGGAAACCTTATATTTATTGATTTATTTATTTGTTAAAACTTAACGAAGCTTTTTGTGGTCTACGGTCAACTAAACATTTCTCAATAAGACAGGCAGTGATTGGGGACAAAACGCCTGTTAATTGAACCGTATGTTCCTTACAAGCCAGATGTTTCACTCAACTCCATTGCAACAATCAGGTGAAAACAGATCTTTTTACCACCAATAATTATAGCAATTAGGAAAATTGATTTAAAATTTACGTAATTTGCCTTTTTTTAAGTCCCTGTACAGAATATGACGCAGATTCTAGATCTTTTCTGGTGAACGGGCGTCATTGCATTATTTAGAAGCTGTCCCAATGTTTTAGTTCTGAGTAGTCTACAATGCCAATGATTTGATACCAAGAAGTTTCTACTTTCAAATCTTTGAGGCATCCTTAAGGTGGGAGATAGAGCATTAGGTTACACAACTGAAATTTTGAGGAATATTTTAATTTTAAAAATCCATTTTTTGGGGGGCGGGGTAAGTGAATAAGTTGGAAGGGCAAAGTGAGAAATGAGGAAGTAGGCTATTAAAGAAAGTAGGAGAAGAAAGAATGATGCTAAAGAAGCTAAGGAAAAGAAAAATGAATTGGATTGGACACTGCATAAGAGGAGTTGGTTTAGTGAAAAATGCATTAGAAGGGACAGTCCAAGGGAAAATCCGAAGAGGAAGAAGAAGGTTTCAGATGCTGGATTCCATCAAGATTGATAAATCGTATGAGCTGATGAAACGTGCTGCTGAAGACCGGATAAGGTGGAGAGCCGACCATGAGGAAACCTGCCATCAGGCTGATAAACTGATGATGATGATGATGATGATTATGAAAGAAAAATAAGTTTTTGCGCCATATCAATTTTAATGAGTTTTTAAATTATATGGATTCTGTCTTCAGGAAAGAATTCATGATGAAAATTAATAAAATGTAAAACCAACATTTTGGAATGCAGTCGAAAGAAATCAGAAATCCCTATTGACGTCGAATTGGCAGGTGAAAAGCTAAAAGAAGTACGAGTCTTCTATTTAGGAAGCAAAATAACCAGTGATGGACGAAGCAAAGAGGATATTAAAATTATTGGGAGTGTGCAACTACTGTACGACGCGCGACGATATTTGAGAGTGACAATGTATTCGTGGACTGATTTATTTAAACTGTCGCTCTTGCGAAATTTCAGCTTCGTAAATTAATTAATTATGTATTTAGCGGAACGGAATGTTCACAGGCGAAATTAAGAAAAGCCGAGTTGCACTTCCAGGGAAACTCCAATGCACTCCAAACACAACCACTCTTCTCTGAAGTTTTAACTCAACTCGACTCGACAGTTTGCTTCTGGCAGTATCTGGGGTAGGCCTAACATATTCGCCCGCTAGCTAGGCTGCAACTGGGGTGATAGACTCACCCTTAGCCAGCTCGTAAACTGTCGCCTCAGTATTTGAATGGTGATTGTTGGAAGAAATGAAAACGTAAAAAAACTTATAGTGGGCGATGTATTGAAGATAGAGATATGCTCTCGCGGACTTTTTTGTAGAACTTTTCATGCTGAACAATTCTTACACACATAGTATATAGATATTTTTAACGGTTTCCCCAGCATAAGCTTATAATGCGCACGGACGCCATGAGTTTCATTCGACTTTTTCACTGAAATTGTTACTGCTCGGCTTCCTTTGATTATAAATAAATTATTTTCTACACAAATCTTCCTCGAGATATTCTTTACAAATGTCGAAAACTGCATCAAAATCCATCC
Source organism: Meconema thalassinum (assembly GCA_946902985.2). Taxonomy (NCBI): domain Eukaryota; kingdom Metazoa; phylum Arthropoda; class Insecta; order Orthoptera; family Tettigoniidae; genus Meconema; species Meconema thalassinum. The sequence continues at coordinate 210,390,768 of OX336396.1, read as the reverse complement.
AGAGGTTCACCCGCGACATCCAAAATTAACAGTAGCGACACTCGAGCGCAGCAACAGAAGACAGAGAGAGAGCGCGTTGCAGCACAAGAGAGATAAAACGATATCATCACCTTTCACTGTAACACCTTTTCACGAATGTCACAGTATTTCAACAAATTATTTGACGTCGTCACGTCAAAAAGTAGGTTAGCTCAGGCAAGGAGAGCATTCTACAGAAAAGGAATCTGTTGACACCAAATAGGCTATAGATTTAGGTATTTGGAAGTCATTTTTGAAAGCCTTTGTCCGGAGCGTGGCGCTCTATGGAAGTGAAACTTGGACAGTTGGATCAGCAGAAAAGAGGAGAATCGAAGCGTTTAAAATGTTGTGTTACAGGAGAATGATGAGGATCGGATGGGTAGAGAGGGTTAAAGTGAAGAGGTATTAAGACAGCTGGGAGAGGAGAGATGTTTGCGGCGACTGTTAATAATAATAATAATAATATCGTATGGCCTCGGATGCCGGGTGCAAGCTTTGTTATTTGACACCCAAAGGATAGCTTGCATGTCGAATTTCGTTGTTCCTTGAGAATGAATGTCAAGGATGTTAGATATTATATATCTAAGCTCCTTGAACACTATAGCGCTTTCTAGTAGAGAAATGAGGAACTTTGTGTTGGCGGAAACTCCCCAGATTAATTTAGCCATTATGAACTCGGCCTACTGAATTCAAATGGGTTCTTTGACATGCCAACATCGTATGACATGCGTGTCCTATTTTTGCCGCCTTTCAAAAATCACTTACCACGGCCAGGAGCGAACCGGCAATCTTGGGGTTAGTAGACCGACACGCTACCCACTCAGCCACCGTGGCAAGCGTGACTGCTAACGAAGAGAAGAGATAGGCTGCTAGGAGAGATACTAACTTACAGTAAGACACCCAGAAATGGCAAGCTTAGTTATGTTAAAAAGGGTCAAGGACAACAACTGTAGGGGTAGATCAAGGTTTGAATATGTTAAATAGATTGTCTCGGATGTAGGGTGTGGTAGCTATGTAATAATAATAATAATAACATCGTATGGCCTCGTGTGCCAGGTGCAAGCTTTGTAATTTGACACGCAGAGGGTAGCTTGCATGTCGAATTTCGTTGTTCCTTGAATCACTATGAAATTCAAGGAGGTTAGATATCTAAGCTCCTTGAACACTATAGCGCTTTCTAGTAGAGAAATGAGGAACTTCGTGTTGGCGGAAACTCCCGAGACTAATTTTTCCATTATGAACACGGCCTACTGAATTCAAATGGGTTCTTTGACATGCCAACATCGTATGACATGCATGTCATATTTTTGCCGCCTTTCAAAAAAAATCACTTACCACGGCCAGGAGCTAAACTGCAATCTTGGGGTTAGTAGACCGACACGCTATGTAGAGATGAAACGGTTAACTCAGGAGAGGGAAGCATGGAGAGCTGCATCAAACCAGTCAAAAGACTGAAGACTCAAAGTACAACATCAATCTACTAACTTACGGTACACATAATTTTTCATTATCTGAGACTTCTTCCTTACACTTTCCCACAATCGTGTGTCCTATTTATAAACAAACCAAAGTTTAATTTTAGTAAACGATACATACAAAAATAAAAGAAGATATAAGTTGCGTGTTAAGAGCACGGGCAATGAGAAATGAAACAACAGCAAAATGAAAGAATTGCTATTCAGTGTAAGTTAGGTTTAGTTCAGGCTTTTAGACATTAGTTAGGACATCTAGCACAATACTTTAGAAGTGTATGAGAAATGTATTTAAACCTTATGTTTTAAGGACATGAAAATGGTATTACGGCTCATTGTACGCCTTCTGGTAGTATAAATTAGGCAGGTAGCCTAATAGTAAAATTAGCTATTGAGATGGGGGTAGGCAAGTGTCCAAGTAGGAAGGTACCTAGAGGCCCGCCACTTTAATTGAAATATATCGTACATTTGGACCCCAGTTATTATAAAGGTTGTGCACAGTGCTCTAATGCAACAAATGATACACGGGGGAGGTTTTCATAAAAGGTTAAGAAAAATCTAGTACCAGGTACGTCCTGAAAGTTATAGCCTAGTAATAACTAAGGTTCGGACGTTTAGGACCCAAGAAATGAGAAATATGCCGCCATATATGCCCTAAAATACTGAAATATGATACAAAAGAGGTACAATATGACCTAATGTATTTATATGTTTTCTAAAAACAAGTGTTAATAATTTAGGGAAATGTTATTTTTATTATTTATTGTACATTCAAACCTAACATTGTTAAAGTTTACGCTGGTTTCATGAATAAGCCTGCGATAAGAAAGCTTTTCCTCAAAATTTTCTCTTAGAAATGTTTCAAGGGACTCGCCGTAAAGCAGTATATTCTTCGCTTTTCTTCGCATTAAAAACTACGACACATAGGCCTATCACATTTCCTGTAAAAGAGAAAGAAAAATGCCCTATGTTAAAACTACTACAGTAGAACTCCAATTATTCGAATCAATTGGGACCAGACTCCATTCGGATAATCAAAAATTCGGATAGTTGGATTTACATACAGTAAACTCTCGATTATCCGCGGGCGGTTTATCCGCTTTGCGGATTATCCGCGGTGCCTGTAGGAGAACATTTTTTATAAAAAAAAGAAGGTTTTGAAACCGAAAATTATTTCTCAAAAATTGAAATAATGTTACTAAATACTTAAACGTAATAAAAATCGTAAATCGCAAATACAGTACAGTACACTTAATAATGTACAGTACAAAACATGTACAAATGAAAACATCTTAAATCAAGTACTAGAGATTGAATCGGTTGAATCGGAAGACAATGAGGAAACGCAGATGCAGAGGACCGTTACTCATGATGCAGCATTAGGACACATTGACATGATTCTTCAATACCTTGAAGAGCAAAACGACGCACCACTTTGTGACAAGATGGTGTTGAGAAAACTCAAATCACAAATAAAGAAAAAGTGTTTCACTACGAAAAAGCAAAAGCAAATGACCGATTTTCTTGTTAAACAGTAAACAAGACTTTTTAATAACACACATAACATCGACTGAGTTTTGTTAGCATTTACGTCCTTTTATGGTATAATAAACTCACATATGTATGTTAAAGGAAAATATCTTATTTTCGGCCTACTGTATGCATTTTTACTATGTAGGCCTAATTAAATAAAATGCCAACACTTTTACACATTATAAAACGTACGTATTTACAAGTGCTGTACAATAGTAGTAAATGAAAGTCATGGTTAGCAGAACATCTCGGTCAAAGTAAGCTCATCATCCCAATAATGTTCGCGCTGCGCCTACACGAGCTTCGTGGAGGGAAGCGCGCATAGGCAGAATCATTTGCCTTATTTTGCGAATCGCAGTACGCTTCAGTCTTAATTTTCATTTCTGAAAGCGATTCGGATAGTCGGAGTTCGGATAATTGGAGTTCTACTTACCAAGTGTAGTTACAGCCTATATATTTTCTGATAATCTGCAACAACTGGCAAGTTTTTTAATTTCTAGCGCCGCTAATGCACAGAAACCTTGCAGCGGCCAGTGGATACCATATTTTATGTCCCCGATCTACCACTAAAATATTACCAAAATATGAACTTAAAACATTAATATTGATGGCATATGACAATAATTGTCAATATGACCCAAAAATACATTTATATCTTATATATAAAAGTGAAAGTCTGTATGTGGGTATGTATGTATGTGGGTCTGTTCCGTATACAAATCTACACCGTACCACCAATCTCAACCAAATTTTGCATACATATAGTTTAGGATCCAGAAGGAACCGCTGGCTACATGAATTTTCGATAGTCTTTCTCATTCTTCTGATTTCGGCCCTTTTGCACTCAAGCACAGGCTAATCAAATCATAAAATATACTCATGAAGGAATGGCAAGCCAGATAGTTTCCATGGCAACATATCTCAAGTCGAGACACGGCCGACTGGATGCCAGTTCTGCTCTGCACTACCGGTATAGAAAAAGAGGATCTTTACTTGAAATCCCGTTAGTTACTCACCTACTCACACAGCACTGTCAACCGAGTTTAGCATAACAAAGACTTGACACTATCATCTACTATATATATTTGTGAAATACCACTCACTCATTCATTCATCACGAAATCTCAGAAACCACCGACGGATTGGAATGAAATTTGGTATGCAGCTTCCCAAAGGGCCGCAAATGCCCCCTAAGGTAGGATTTTTGGATATTCAGGTTCTAAAGGGGTGTTAAGGGGGTTGACCTGCATTTCATTGAATTTCAATATCTCCCGATTGGTTTCATTGGGGGATGTGATACTCGGCACGTAAACTCATCATTAAAAATAAGAAGACACGAGTCTGAGGGTTTTTCGATGTGGTGTATATTATGAGGTGAAAGGGGTGAAAAGTGGGGATGGAAAGATTCCTAACGGAGCGTGTATCTCTTAAACGACATAGGTGAGGAGTTTGAAACTCAGCGGAAAACAATCAGCATACACAATACGTAAATATGTGTTTGACCGTTTATTCATAAATCCAATTTAAGGGGCCCATGGGGAGGGGTGAAATTCTGGGGGGGGGGGACAGGAAGAAAGTGTCCTAACTGATTGACTGACTCACTCACTCATCAAACTCAGGGGGGAAAAACTGCTTTAAAGTAAGTAAATAGCTGTTCGACAGTTTTTTTTATTAAATCAAATTTAAGGGGTTCATGGGGAGGGGTGAAATTCTGAAAAAAGAAAATTGAAAGATAATGTCCTGCCTGACTCACTCACTCACTCACTCACCCACACACTCATCATCGCCCAGCCAAAATTATTGAAGTTAGAAACATGACAGTTTGGGGATATGTTCATTGTATGTCAAAACCGTCTACTAAGGGAGGATTTTCGGATATTCAGGTTCTGAAGGGGTCTTAAGGGGGTTAAACCTGCATTCCATTGAATAACAATATCTCCCGATTGGTTTCATTGGGGGATATGATACACGACATATAAACTCATCATTAAAAAGGAAGAAGACACGTCTCTGAGGGGTTTTCGATGTGGTGTATATTATAAGGTGAAAGGGGTGAAAAGTAAGAATTGAAAGATTCCTAACGGAGCGTGTATCTCTTAAACGACATAGGCGAGGAGTTTGAAACTCAGCGGAAAAAATCAGCAAAAAAAAAAAAAAAGTAAATATGTGTTTGACCGTTTTTTCATAAATCCAATTTAATGGGCCCATGGGGAGGGGTGAAATTCTGGGGGGAGGGGGGGGAAACAGGAAATAAAGTGTCCTAACTGATTGACTGTCTGACTCACTCATCAAACTCAGGGGGGAGGGGGAACTGCTTTAAAGTAAGTTAATAGCTGTTCGACAGTTTTTTGATCAATCATATTGAAGGGGTTCATCGGGAGGGATGAAATTCTGAAGGAAAAAATGAAAGAAAATGTCCTGACTCATTCACTCATGATCGCCCAGTCAAAAATATTGAAGTTGGAACCATGGCATTCTGGGGATATGTTCGTTGTATCTCAAAACCGTACACTAAGGGAGGATTTTTGGATATTCAGGCTCTAAAGGGGTCTTAAGGGGGTTAAACCTGCATTTCATTGAATAACAATATCTCACGAGTGGTTTCATCTGTGGATGTGATACTCGGCATATAAACTAATCATTAAAAATAAGCAGACATGTGTCTAAGGGTTTTTCGATGTGGTGTATTATTATGAGGTGAAAGGGGTGAAAATTGGGGGTTGAAGGATTCCTAACGGAGCGTGTAGGCCTATCTCTTAAACGACATAGGCGAGAAATTTGAAACTCAGCGAAAAAAAATCAGCTAAAAAATTAAGTAAATCGGTGTTGCACCGTTTTTTCATAAATTAATTTAAAGGTCCAATGGGGTGGGGTGAAATTCTGGGGGGGGAAAGGAGAGAAAGTGTCCTGACTGACTGACTAACTCACTCATCAAACTCAGGGGAAACAGACAGCTAAAAAAATAACTTAATAGGTGTTCAAGCGTTTTTTCATCAATCCAATTTAAGGGGCCCATGGGGAGGGGTGTAATTCTGGTAAAAATAATTGAAAGAAAATGTCCTGTCTGACTCACTCACTCATCGCGCCCAGCGAAAACTATTAATGTTGGAAAAATGAAATTTTGGGAATATGTTCGCTGTATGTCAAAACGTCAACTAAAGAATGATTTTTATTTATTCGGGTTTTAAAGAGATGATAAGGGGGTAAACGTGCATTTCATTGAATAACGATATCTCATGAGTTGTTTCTTTGGGGATGTGATATTCGGTATATAAACTAATCATTAAAAATAATCAGACATATATCTAAAGGTTTATCGATGTCGTGTATATTATGAGGTGAAAGGGGTGAAAATTGGGGATTGAGGGATTCTTAACGGAGCGTGTATCTCTTAAACGACATAGGCGAGAAGTTTGAAATTCGGCGGGATAAAACAGCTTAAAATACAAGTAAATATGTGTTCGACCGTTTTTTCATAAATCCAATTTAAGGGGCCCTTGGAGAGGGGTGAAATTCTGGGGTGATAAAACAGGAAAGAAAGTGTCCTAACTGATTGACTCACTTACTCACTCATCAAACTCAGGGGGAAATCAGCTTTAAATAAGTAAATAGGTGTTCGACCATTTGTTTCATAAATCCAATTTAAGGGGTTCATGTGGAGGGGTGAAATTATCATATATAAATGAAATAAAATGTCCTGACTGACTCACTCACTCATCATCGCCCAGCTAAAATTATTGAAGTTGGAAACATGAAATTTTGGGGATATGTTCGTTTTATGTCGAAAACATCCACTAAGGTAAGAGTTTTGAATATTCAGGTTCTAAATAGGTGTTAAGGGGGTAAACGTGCATTTCATTGAATAACAATATCTCACGAGTGGTTTCATTTGGGGATTGATACTTGGCATATATACTAATCGTTAAAAATAAGCTGACACATGTCTAATGGTTTTTCGATATAGTGTATATTATGAGGTGAAAGGGATGAAAAGTGGGGGTTGAAAGATTCTTAATGGAGCGTGTATCTCTTAAACGACATAGGCGAGGAGTTTGAAACTCGGAGGAAATCAATCAGCTTAAAAATAAATAAATAAATAAATAAATAAATAAATAAATAAATAAATAAATAAATAAATAAATAAATAAATAAATAAATAAATAAATAAATAAATAAATAAATAAATAAATAAATAAATAAAATAAATAGGTGTTCGACCGTCTTTTCAAAAATCCAATTTAAGGGGCCTATGGGGAGGAGTGAAATTCTGGAAGAAAAACGTCCACTAAGGAAGGATTTTTGGATGTTCGCTCTCATCGACCAACCAAAACTATTAATGATAGAAGAGTGATATTTTGAGGATATGTTTGTCGTGTGTCGAAAAGATCTACTAAGGAGGGATTTTTGGATATTCAGGTTCTAAAGGGGTGTTAATGGGGTTAAACCTGCATTTCATTGAATAACAATATGACACGACTATGACGCGAGCGAAGCGAGACTAAAAATGAGATGGTGTGTGTGTGTCTGTGTATTACTCAATCACGCAAGTACCACTGGTCCGATTTACATGAATTTTACATGGAAGTAGCAGATTTACCTGGTTAACATACAGGTTACTTTTGATTTCAATACTTTGCACTTTTAAAGATGGCGACCATTTTAGTGACGTCACTCTACCCTTTGGTTTTAAACTTTCATATTTCCATTTCAAATAAAAAGAGAACGCTAAGAAATAGCAAACTTTTGATGGCATGTACGAGGTTAAAAATTGCATTTTCATTCCGAAATGTATCTCCAACCGTTAGCGAGTAAAACCTAAATGTGTGCTATAAAACACGGTCAAGGCAGAGCGGTGTAGTTGGACAAAATGTTCCATCCTTAATCTCCCTCTGCGCAGCACCTCGCCTATCCCCTGTTTTAACTGTCACCTTCACATTTTGATTTATTTACGACCCGTAGCGAAGCACGGGTACTTCAGCTAGTGCTCTATAAAGTCCACCTAAAAAATCAGGAACATTGAACTCAATGAAAATGTAGTCAAGTAAAAAATATGACATGGCCTTAACATCCGAACCTTAGTGATAACAATGCTGTGTGGTTTCCGAAGAGCTTTGGTGCAAGCCGTTCAAATTGACGTATAACGGTGACCGATCTCCACTTCTCAGTTTCCCTCACGACGCTAATATACCCCGTTCCAGCCCTCAGACCAAAATTAAATTCCTTGGCAGAGCCGAGAATCGAACCCGGGCGAAATGAATGATGAAGACGTTATAGGCTAAACATACAGGGAAATTTACCACGAGTCATTAGGCTAAAATCCCTACGGCCTGATCTGTCATCAAACTGGAGACCTACTGGCTAATGTCTAGCGTGCTAACTACAGTACTTATCTACGGGATCGGACAGTGGCAGTTGTATCAGATATATTTCCAAAACCCAACTACCTGCTGGCGGGGAGATGTCAACCCGCGTACCTCCAGTAGATGAGTCACGCATGCTTCAGCCATTTCTATTACTGTACGCATGCCAATACGGCGGAAGAAACTCGAGAGTTCATTCAAATAAATAATAAACGTTATTTAAGATGATGATGATGATGATAATTGTTGTTTTAAGGGGCCTAACATCTAGGTTATCGGCCCCTAATAGTGTGGGTGATCGTGAAGAAGATAATGAAATATAAACTATAACTAAAACTAACTACTAACTTATATACTAGAAGAAGAAATGGAAAACAAAAGGAGAATAAGGCAAATAAAGGACAGGAGGAAAAGAAATGCCCTCAACCCTCGAAGAGTGCGGATTGAGGGACTTCGAAGGGAGGAGAGCCATGAAATGCAGATAGGAAAGTGAAAGAGGAGAGGGTCCGCCCCACAGGTAATGGACAAAAGGGGGAAACCGGACCCAGCTCAGGAATCCCTCGGTGTCGCCAACTCCCGAACTCACCAGCCGTGAGCCCCTGAGGGTGTACCAATATCTAGGGTGCACCAGGAGTGGTGGGGCTACATAAACCCTGCATCCTTGAGGGGCTTGAGCAGAAAGCAGGAGATAACAGGAAAAGAAAAAGAAGGCTGACCCCTCGAAGAAGGAGGGTATCAGAAAAGATGAGCCAAGGGCCAATTAAGGCGGGGAAGGAAGAGGCTCCCTAGGTCTCGGATACCCTAATACCGTCGGGGTCGGAAGAGAACAAGAGTTGACCAAGTGAGATCGACAGGAAAGAAGACGGAGAGGAGCCCGGTACAAGTAAGTGGAAACTATGCCGGACTCAGCTGGGGCCCCGTGGTCGCCAACCCACGTCCCACTAGATGTGAGCCCCAAGGGGGTGTTATTTAAGACATGAGTATCAATGCCAGGTCACTTAGTCAGTGGCGTAAGCAGGAATTATTTCTGGGGGGGGGGGGGTAGGGTTATTCATACAGTACGGTAGTTCGATTACTATTCATAAAAAATATAATTAAATCAATGTTGTCTTGTATGAAAACTATTTATTTTCCAGCTCGAAAATTAGAAAATATTCAAATATGGAAAACAGTAACTCACTATTTAGACTGACATGATGCTGTGGTTCATGGGCGTGACTACCGGGTAAGTTAGCCGTGGTCGTTACGGCGTGGCTGTAGGCAGCCGCTCACATCCAGGAGGCGAGGAGTTTCGAATCCCCCCGCCGGCAACCTTGAAGATGGTCTTCTGTGGTTTCCCATCTTCCTTCCAGGCAAATCCGGGGTTGGTCCCTAACTATAGGCCACAGCCACTACCTTCCAATTCCTCGACCTTACAATCACACTTTCCTCCACAGACAACACTCCACACGCGACTTGCAGCTCACCTCATGGGTGTCCGCATAGAAGAAGCTACAGCCTCTGGCTAGCCGAACATGTCCTCGGACCGTCCCGGTACTAAAAGCCATAGCCTACGCTAAAAAAAAAAAAATGTACGTGACTGCTTATATTATTGGTATGCGAGAGAAAAATGCATTGCTCTCCATGTTGTCGATGTTAAGCTACTATTGACTCTTAAAATATGTTTATCTCTTGGCTTTTTCTCCATACGAGATAGAAATAAATTGCGGAAACTTTTCATGTACCGAATTAGACTGCATTTAACGAATCGGACACATAGTGACACAGATATGCACATTTAAATAAGCCGAAGCGTCGTGAAGAAAATTGCTGATCGCACATTTTCACAGTAAAACTGATCCATGACTAGCTCCAGCGCTGAATGATGAGTCTTGCTGAGTAGAGGGTATAGTGTATTTACCAAGTGAAGAACGTGATCACATTTAAAATACATACAGGATTAAAGAAGCCTCACTATTGGTAGTGTAAAACAGCTGATACTGTAGATGGGACGGTATAAGGATCCAAGTAAACAAATCTCTCTGGGGGAGGGTAGTTTAATCCCTGACCCCCACCCCCCTTCGGTACGCCACTGCACTTATGGAAAGCGAGAAGCATAACAGGTTTGAATTATGCCAGTTTCTTCTATAATTCTGCGTTAAGATGTGTTAAATGTTTATAAAATGATTCACAACACTGAATAATCTGGTATGATCATTTAAATATCACCACTGTTAGTTTAAATAATAATAATAATAGTAATAATAATAATAATAACATTATTGTATAATACGCTAGGGTGTCTGTTTTACAAAAATCAAGCTCCTAAACCAGAGGGAGTTCGAAGGTGTGGTTTGTACCAAAATCTTACAAATCGTCCCAATTGTACAGGAAAAGTCTTGCATTTCTTGAAACGTCAACGGAAATATATTTATTTGTTTATAAAGTGCTTTTAAACAAATAAACAAGACGATAGCCCCTGGCAGAACTGTGTCGCGTACAACTCGCATAGAAATAGTAAAGGGCGGGTAGTCTATACACATGGAGAGCGAGAGATCTCGCACGGGTCCGTTAGTAATAATAATAACGTTATTGGTTTTACGTTCCTTTTATCAACTGCGGCTTTTAGAGACGCCGGGGTGCCGGAATTTTGCCCTCGAAGGAGATCTTTAACGTGCCAGTAAAACTACCGATACAGCTTTCTCGCATTTGTGCATCCTCAAATGCCAACTGACTGCGCCAGGATTCAATCCAGCAACCATGAGCACAGCAGGCGAGAACGTTACCGCTGAGCCACGCAGCTATTTCCCATGTTATTTTGATCACTGCCGTAGTTAACCCTTTATAGGGCAGACTATTTTTTCTTCTAATTTTTACTTAATTTTTTAAATTTAAATTTTCATTTCAGCTCCAATTTTTATTTTTAATATTCAATATTATTTTTAAATACATTTTAAAAATTATCTATTTAATTATTATTTTTTAATTTTATAATTTTTACTTTTAAATTGTATCATCTTTATTTTAAATTTTAGTGTCCTTTATGTTTTAATTTAATTTTAGTGCGTTTTATTTTAATATTAATGTCCTTTATGTTTCATTTTAATTTTTAGTGTGTTTTATTTTATTTTTTATTGGACCTAATCTTTGTTTTATTTTAATTTGTATACTGTATTTATGTTTTATTTTATTGTCTAATTTTAATATTTTTGATTTTATTTACTAGTTGAAATTTTATCCAGCACCGTGAAACTAGACAGATATAGGCTAATATTTGCTTATCAGAAATATTACATCTACAAGAAATTTTGTTGTAATCAGGCTGTATGTTTCAACTATTAGCACCTTTGATAAAAGCCTACAATAGTACATTATGCTACGAGCCTATAATGGCAATAATTAAGACATAAGTATGTTTATAAAACGAGCGTATGCGAGTTTTATAATTTCCATACGAGTGTCTTAACTACCATTATAGGCGAGTAGCATACGACTGTTTATGTTCGACGATCATTATTATAACTATTTTATGTTCGAACATAAATATTCATAAATATCCGTCGAGATTTCGCCAGTTTTATGTACTGAACAGAGCGCATGAGACGCAGAGATTGCCTTGTATTCGACCATGGCCTCCTCGATTAACCTACTATGACACTAGGCCAGGCAGTGAAATTTAAATTAGAAGGCCGTGGAACTAAGCGCATTTAATAACCTAATTGGTCAAACAACTGTTTCTTGATCGCTGATTGGTGGGAGAAACTGTTTCGTAATGAAAAATAGTGTTATAATGAGCTTCATTATAGTACAGTTTTCTGACATATAATAGTCAGGGTCGAACATAAACTCTTTTATACTGTAGTAGGTGGTTAATATATAGACCAATATCCTATACAGAGATAAATTATTGAATTTGAGGAATTAAATGCACTTTGTAATTTATGTTGTTCACTTGACAGAGAATGTTTCCGAATACTGATGGATATTCACTTCACTTATTTCACATATTCCTCGGTCAACTGTGACGCAAAGAATAATCGCTAAACAGTACACGTATTCCATAAAACACTATCTAATATAACTATGAGCACAATATGATAACTTCCGTACACACACAAGAGGATGGATACCATAGGAATGAACTGTCATCTACCGCCGAATGTCCCTTTTATATCGCATGTTATCTTGGGGGGGAAGGGGACCGCAATAAAAGATCCTAGTTCCAAAAAATCATTTGGAAATTCCCCAGCAGGGTTCTTGAAGAGAATGAGCGATCCCTTTCGCAGCACAGAATCGTTCGTTTGTTCCTTCATAATAATTCTTCTTGTAACCTAACCTTTTCTAGAATTGTACCCGAGCTAACGAGAAAGAGACAGCGTTCGGCGACACCTCAGAGAACGTGATAATGAGATAGCGTCATAAAAAACAGCTGACATCTGCCGGACTTCCTGTCCTCCGCGTGACATCTTTGCCTTGGTGATAAATCTCACTTTTAAACCTATCATAACAGTAAAATAATATTAAAGCGCTCTTGTGAAAAGAACCGTCCATAAAATTAAAGGAAGACTTCTTTTCCAATGGTCATTAATGTCAATGGTTTACTATCTCTCGTTCAGTTCTTGGAAATAGAAATCTTTAGTTCGGTAAATGTAGCCTGTCACTGGTTTATTATTTGAAGCGTTAGGAACAAAAGAGAGAAGGGGAGGAGTGAGGGCGACCTCACAGCAAGCGAGGCCTTCTTGAACTCTTCCTGTATTGCTTAAACTAACAATGGCAAGTCAAAGATCTCATATTAGTAAAGATGTTAACATTTTTGCAATAGCACAAGAAGTTCATTCTTGCGGTAAACTGAAGGTCATTTGTACGATTGCCGTACGCCTCGTTGCGTAGTGGCTAGCATTCTTGGTTGTCACCGCCGAGGCCTGGGTTCGATTCCCGGCTCTGCCAAGAAATTCAATAATTATGATATAACAGCTAAGGCTTTCACGGCCCACAAGCCCGAAAAACTTGTACTTAATCAATACTTATGGTCTGAGAGCTGGAATGGGGTCCACTCAGCCTCGTGAGGCAGAACTGAGAAGAGGTAGGTTCGATTCCCACCTCAGCCATCCTGGACGTAGTCCCACTTCTAGTCCAGGCAAATGCCGAGATGGTTCCTAACATGAGGCGATGGCCGCCTCCATGCCAATTCTCAACCACTACTACAAACACCACTCTAACCCAGGTTATAAGACAAATTCTTCACACACCTAAGTACACGGGGTTAAATGACCACGATGTCGCGAAGTCCCGAAATGAATTAACAACAATATACGACTGCATCTGTGCTATAATTAAGGTATAGGCTACTTTGACTGACTGCGTGGCTCAGTGGTAACGTTTTTGCCTGCTGTGTCCAGAGTTGCAGGATCGAATCCTGGCGCAGTCAGTTGACATTTGGGGCTGCACAAATGCGAGGAAGCCGTGCCAGTACATTTACTGGCACGTTAAAGATCCGCTTAGAGGTCAACACCCCGGCGTCACTAAAAGTTTTTCCGAATTTTTTTTGATATTATAATTAATTTATTAGTGTTATTTAATTTCTTGTTTCATTAATTTTCGATCTTTTCAAATGTAGGTGTCCACATCTTTTTTTTTTTTTTTTTAGTCGTTTACCCTCCAGGTTGGTGGAACCCACGGACTCAGCGAGGGAACTCACCACTACCGCCTCTACTGGCAGTGTCCTAGAGCTGGGAACATCGAATCGGAAGGGATACAACTGGTGATGTGGGATTGGCACGTCGCCCAGGCGGCCTCACCTGTAAAGCGAACAGGGGCCTCATGAGGGAAGGTAAGAGATGGTTAGGATGGATAGGCAAGGAAGAGGGAAGGAGGCGGCCGTGCCCTTGAAGAAGGTACCATCCCGGCATTTGCCTGAAGACGAAGTGGGAAACCACGGAAAATCACTTCGAGGATGGCTGAGGTGGGAATCGAACCCCCTCTACTCATTTGGGCCACCCGAGGCTGAGTAGACCCCGTTCCAGTCCTCGTACCACTTTTCAAATTTCGTGGCAGGGCCGGGAATCGAACCCAGGACCTCCGGGGTGGCAGCTAACCATGCTGACCGCTACGTTACGGAGGGGTGTCCACATCTAAATTTTAAATTCCATTCCAAATTTTGTATACTTCAATCTGTGTTAAGAGGGGCAGAGGATGTCGTTGTTCCGCCCCTTAAAACAACAACAACAGCAACAATGTCTCTAAAATATGCAGTAGTTAAAAGGGACGTAATACCAAATTATTATTATTATTATTATTAATATTATTATTACTTTTATTTTTATTTTTTTTCGTTTCGGCCAACTAGGGACCACGACAGTTCAACTGTCTCTTCTTCCGAGCTCTAACTACCGCCGAGTGATCCCGTATTCGTCTCCGGTGTTGTTCTTTTCTCTCTTAGGACCACGTCTTCCCTGTCTTCAGCTTCAGCTTTTCCTGGAAACCTTTGTGCGTACATAGTTTTTCCTGAAGTGGAACACGCTCCTATATATCTTTAGGGGAAATTTCCATTTCACGTAGATCTTACTCAATTTCCGTGAACCATGCCCCTTTGGTTTTCGTATCTTGAAAGTACGTCAATATCCGTTTTGATATCCTGCCTGGGCTCATTCGTATCACGTGGCTATAAAAGCCAATCCTTCTTTTTCGAATCGTGTCACTGATGTTCTCCACGTGCTTGTATAATTCGTGGTTGTGACGCCTTCTGTACTCGCTGTTTTCTTTGATGGGACCCAGGATTTTCCTCAAAATCTTCCATTCTTTCGCCTCTAGTTTTTCCATTATTATTATTATTATTATTATTATTATTATTTAGGTATACTTTTGCGTTCGATGGATAGCAGAAAGACAACCTGAAACAGACGTTGGTTCAATAACTCTTGACAATTATGCTAAGGAACCAGTAGAACTGGGACAAAGTCGCTTTCTTTGTCGAAACGGTTCTCCGTCATATGAAGAAAGGGGCAGACTTACCTGATTTATGGGAGTAAGCCTGAGATATATGAATTGCGTATGAATTGAGAAGTTAGGAGGTGTTCGAGCAGCATAGAAAACGATACCATCCTGAAGTAATACGTAAGTGATCACGTGATGGATTTTATTAAGAGGATAGGGTGTGGATTTAAGTGGGTAAGAATCGCACACGCTTGAGGAGTGCGAACCCTTCCCAATTGTCTTATGAAAGATTTTCCACTTAACTCGTAGAATAAAGAAAAAGGTATTCTTTGGTTTCTATAAACGTTTTAATTCTGCTGATTATTAAGCTTATTTAGTTGATTTTTCGTTCTGCCCTAAATACTAATTTCATAATTCAACATACTTGTATTCTTTGATTCTTTGTGGCAATAATTATCCGTCTCCTGTATAACATAATTCCACTTCTACTCCAGGCAAATACTGGAATGGTTCCTAACTTTAGGCAACGGCCCCTTCCTTCCAATCCTATCCCCAATTTATAAATAACCACATTACTGTCGACCAAAATATTATGTGCACTCGAGTTTGAAGGTTGTTTGTGACGAAACCAATAGACCTACATAATATACAATCACATCATCATTTTCGTCGTTCTATTTTATGTTAGTTCAAGTAGGTTTGGAATTTCTAATTTATATTTTAATATTTTTTATCGCAGTTGGAACACAAAAAGTGCCCGTTTTTAAGCGTGTTTCAACCATGTGTCACATTTAAGATTTATTATCTCACAAACCCGTCTTCAGATCGAATCCAAATTTAAACACAGTATACATTGGAATGTTGTATAACTGGTTTATTAATTTCAACATTTTGTGTGTCCAAGAAACAAAGTTGTTATCATTTTTGAAAGGTAACTTTTTCTCGGAAAATGTAGTTCTTGGTCGCGTTGTAATCCTTATACTGTATGACTGCGAAATACGTAAATTAATTCAATTATTATATATCGGTTTGTATTTCTACGGGGAAATACGACATGGTTCACCAGCTAGCCACTCCGGGGAAAGCTGTACAGCGTTGCCAAGATGGAGCCCATCACGCTTCATGGCCCGCCTCGCTCGGAAGTGATGGACTCCTTCTCAGCAACGCTGTACAGCATTCCCCGGAGCGGCTAGCTGATGAATTATGTCTTATATTTAACATATTTAATATTACCGACTTTTCAAACGATAATAAATCGTGCCATTCAATAATTTTCCTTGAAAAACATTTCATCTCACTCATCGCCCTCATATTACCAAGTTATAGGAAATCAATTGACACTAATATATGTAATTGTAGTGTTGTCTGTCTTTGTATATGGACCACCTCATGTTGTAGCGGTAAGCATGCTTATCTACCACGGAGGTATGGATTCGATCCCTGGCTCTACCAGGAAATTTAACTCTGGACTGAGGGCTGGAACAGGGTACACTCAGCTTTGTGAAGCAAAACTGGGAAGAGTAGGGTTCGATCACTATCTCAGCCATCTTGGAAGTGGTTTTCCGTTGTTTCCAACTTCACCTCCAGGAAAAAAAAATCCGGGATGGTTACTAACCTAAGGCCACAGCTGCTCCATCCCATTCCTCATCTGGATAACAAATACCTACACTATTACAGGTTAGCCTATTTGATATATCCAAAACACATACGGGTCAAGTAGTCTACACGGGACTAGATGACCACTCAGTCACAATCTTGAATATATGGCGAGGCTCGAGATTCTCCTTGGGCTTTTATAGCCCATATGCAGTCCTGTCTTAATACTATTTTTAACCTATTTTCATGTATGAGAAAAAATAGGCATATGACAACACATTTTGTCCGTGTGTGTTTATACATTTGTGTGTGTCCCCCTGTAATAAAATCTAAACGGCCGAAGCGATTTCAATGGAACTCGGTAAGTCCATACTACTACCTAGTCCGACCTCGATCGTGCCTTTCAAAGTTTAACACAATTCGCCAATCAAACATGGCGGCTGCGCGAATTATTTCACTGGCATTCTATACCTCCGCAACAGTAACAGATATCACCCTGAAATTTTGCACGGTAATAAAGGTTACTACTAGAAGTAGATCTGTGTGATTTTTAGTCTATTTTCAATTTTGAAAAAATAGGCTTATGAGATCACCTTTTGTCCGTGTGTGTGTGCGTGTCCGTGTGCGCGTGTGTGTGTGAGGTGTGTGTGTGTGTGTGTCCCTAATAAATTCAAAACGGCTGGAGCGATTTCAATGAAACTCGGTAAGTTCATAGCACTATTCCGGCCGACCACGATCGTGCCCATCAAATTTTGTTACGTCTCACCAATCCAACATGGCGGCTGTGCGAAATATTACACCAGCATTCAATATCTCCGAAACTATTACCGATATCACCCTGGAATTTTTTACGGTGATAAAGGGAACTACTAGAAGTTCACCTATGTGACTCTTGAAAAACTGGTAACTACAAATCCAACATGGCGGCCAAGCGAAGTTGCGACGTTTAAATAGACGTTTATAGCGATTTAACCAACCAAACGCAATAAAACTTGGTACAGTATATGTCTATACACATTTTAATGCATCGACCTCTAACTTCCTTCAATTGTTTACATAACCACAAAATGTCGGCTGTGCGAAATATTTCACCGGCAATCTATATCTCTGAAACTATTAGCGGTATCACCCTGAAATTTCGTACGGAGATAAAGGGCACTACTGGACGTTCATCTATAATATTTTTTAAAACCGGTTAACTACAAAACGAACATGGTGGCCAAGCGAATTTGAAAATTTAAATTGACCTTTCTCGCGAATTAATGTTCCAAACGCAATGCAACTTGGTACAGGAAATGTTTATACGCATTGTAATGCACTGGTATCTACTTTATTTCAATTGTTTACATAACCTCAAGATGGCGGCTGTGCGAATTTTAAAATTTAAGTTTTTATTTCTTCTGTCGTAATCATGCGATCGAAGTGAAAGTTTGAATAATGAACCTACGCAATAATTTTCCTTTAATGGTACATGACTCTATGACCTATACATTTAACAATCCAACATGGCGACCATCCGAAATATTTAGACGGCTCTGAATATCTACGAATATATTATAGCAATCAAACTGAATATTTTTACGTTCATAGGAGCTATGAACATAAGTTCACCTATAGGACTTTCAATAACCTCGTGATCACAAATCCAACATGGCGGCGACGCGAAGTATAAATATTCACATGGACGTTTCTCGCAATTTAACCATCCGAGTGTAGTGAAACTTGGTACAGTAAATCCTTATACGAATATTAATCCACTGGCAACTAATTTTTTTCAATTGTTTCCATTACCAAAAGATGGCAGCTGTGCGAAATTTTAAAATCTCCTTGTTACTTCTCGTGTCCTAATCATGCGATTGAAGTTTGAATGCTACACGTACACAATAATCTTCATGTAACAGTACACAACTCTAGGACCTACATATATAAAGTCCAACATGGCGACCATGTTTAGTCGTTTCTCAATATGTACGAATCTATTACAGCAATCAAACTGAAATGTTGTATGCTGATAGTGGCAATTACCATAAGTAGGATATATGAATATAGGCTCTATAGTTCTTCACGGAACTACTTGTAATAAACCTGTTAAGTACAAAACGAACATGGCGGCCATGTGAATTTCAAACATTTAAATAGACTTTTCTCGCGATTTAACCAGTGAAAGTTGGTACAGCAAATATTTATACAAATTGTAACGCATTGGCATCTAATTTAGTTCAATTGCTAATATAACCTCAAGATGGCGGCTGGGCAAAATTTGAATATTACGCTTTTATTGTTTGAGTCCTAACCAAGCGATCGAAGTGAACGTTTGAATAATGGACCTACGCAATAATCTTCATCTAATGGTACATGACTCTATGACCAACATATATAACAATCCAACAAGGCGACCATCCGAAATATTTAGACGGCTCTCAATATCTACGAATCTATTCTTCTTCTTCTTCTTTTTCTTTCGCGTTTGTCCCACCTTGTGGCAGGGTCCGCTAAGTGGGATCGTAGTCTCCATTTCCCTCGGTCATGGGCCATGTCTGGATGAAGATTGACAGCCTTTAGATCATTGTGCAGTGTATCGGCCCATCGTTGTCTTGGTCGCCCTCTGGGCCTCTTTCCAGGCACATCCAGTGTGTAAGCTGCTTTTGTCATTGTGTCATCCTCTGCACCCAGGACATGTCCAAACCATCTCAGACGATTTTCCTGCATTTTTTCCCGATTGGAGCAACACCAAACCGATTTCTGATGGCATCATTTGAAATATGATCCAGCCTAGTGAAACCTGCTGACCATCTGAGCATCTTCGTCTCCATGACACATAGGCGACGTTCTGCTTCCTTAGTAGATGGCCAGCACTCCGTGCCGTAGAGAGCGACAGGACGAATGACAGTCCGGTAGATCTTAGATTTCAGATGGTCATTCATCCAACGGTCACAGGTGACGCCAGTTGTCATTCGCCACTTCGTCCAGGCTGCGTGTATCCTTGTGTTGACCTCGTCATTAAGTCACCCATCATCAGAGATAATGGAACCAAGATACTTAAATTTCGCTACACGTGGTAAATCTTCTCCGTCAACAGTAATGGTGCCCACTTCTTGTGTATCGGATGTCATGTATTCTGTCTTCTTCTTGTTGAGGCGCAGACCATATTACGCAAGTCGATTGTACCACTCTTGTGTTTGACGTTGGAGATCAAGCTTCGTATCAGCAGCCAACATGACGTCATCTGCATAGAGAAGTGTCCATGGTAGCGGCTGGTGCAGGTCTGACGTTACAGTGTCCATCACAAGAATGAACAGCAGTGGTGATAAGGCGGAGCCCTGGTGGACACCTACGGTGATGCGGAAGTCATTAGACGCTCCCGCGGCAGCTAGAACATAGCTCCTTGGTTCTGCGTAAAGCAGCTGCACCAATTTAAGGTGTTCTGGGATGCTGTGTTGACGGAGCGCTAACCAGATCAGGTCATGTGGCACCCGATCAAAAGCCTTCTCAAGGTCGAGGAAAGCAAGATGCAAAGGTTTATTTCTTTCGGAGTATTTCTCAACCAGTTGCCGTACAGCGAAGATTGCATCTGTTGTGCCGCAGTTTTTCACAAAGCCTGCTTGGTTCCTTGTGATTTTGGCAATCGCACGAATTCTTTTGTCAAGGATACGCTCGAAAACTTTCATTGCGTGACACAGAAGTCTGATCGGGCGGTAATTTGAACATTCGGCAGGGCTTCCCTTCTCTTTGAAGATTGGTACTGTGATACTCCATTGCCAATCTGTTGGTATTCGACCTTCTTTGGTAATCCGATTGAAGAATTGTGCTAACCATCCTGCAGCATCCTACTCCTTAGAGCACCATAACTCTGCTGGAAGATCATCGGGGCCGGTGGCTTTCCCTGGCTTCATCTCATTCAGAGCAGCCTCAACTTCGGCAATGTCGATCTCCTTAATTGGACCTTCAACAGCACAGGTGGTTGGGATTGGTGGATGGGGAAATTCTTCAGTCGAAATGTTCTCGAAGTAGCTTCGCCAGCGTTCCCTTGCTTTCTCCCAGTCTACTAGCAGCTCACCCACTTCATTGTTGATGCCATAGAAATGTTGGACATCTTCCGTTTTTCGATGCCTCGATTTGATTATCCGATAAATGTCACGCTCGCCCTCATGCGTATCAAGTTTCTTGTAGAGGTCTGCATATCGCTCTGCTTTTGTTGAGGCAACAACTTTCTTGGCCTCACTACGGGCTACTTTATAGGCATTCCAGCGAGATGGATTTTTATCTGCAAGAAACTCATGGTACAACTGCTTCTTCATATGTACCGCTTCCTTGACAGTGTCGTTCCAGAGCCACGTATCTTTCTCAATCCGCCGTCGCCCTGGTTTTGTTGTTCCGAGAATGGCATGTGCAGCTGCATGAGACGAGTCTTTTAGTTTTGTCCAGCTCTCTTCAACTGTCGTAATGGGTGGTACAGTGATTTTTGCAATGACATTGGACTCTATTTCCTTAAAGCGCCACCATTTGATTCTTGAAGAACCCGTTCTGGCCGTGCATACAGCTCTTGGTGGCGTTATACGCAGCTTACAGATGACAGGTCGATGCTGCATCGCAACTGTTTCGTATGGAACAACTTTCGTGTCTAAAACGTCTGTAAGGTTACGACGCCTCACAAGGACATAGTCAATCTGAGTAGCATTTGGACCACTGTAGTACGTGATTAGATGGGTATCGCGCTTTTTAAACCAGGTGTTTGTGATGACCATGCCATGAGTTTCTGCGTAATCAAGGATTCGTTGTCCGTCATCATTCTTCAGTCCGTAGCCGTGTCCACCATGGACAGCATGATCTTCGTTCTGCTGGCCGACATGTCCATTTAGATCGCCAGCAACAATGAGGTAATCTTCAGATGGCACTTCCGCAGTCTTCTCATCAAGCAGCGTCCAGAAAGCATCTTTAGTTTCTATGTTTAGGCCTGTTTGTGGGGCATAAGCGATGAAGGAATGAATTTTTCTCCTGTCTGCTACGTAAACAATTTTCATAAGGCGGTCATCATGCCTTTGCACTTCACATACAGAGCCATCAAACTTTGATGATATGACAATGCCGACACCATTAGTTGTTCCGCGGGTTCCATTGTATATGAGTTTGTATCCACACCCATTTCCAATTTTCTCCGCTCCACCTCATTTCCTGCACTGCACAGATATCGATGCGCCTCTTTTCGAGTGCTTTAGCTAATTCGCTACTTCTTCCAGTCATAGTCCCGACGTTCAATGATGGGAGACAGAAAATGGGGGCTCGCTTGTTTAGCCGTCGCCGCCCTTGCGACGGTAACCCTTGCATACTTTTCACGCTGACTGGGCGTGCGCGTCGCTTACGGGGGACGCCCTAGCCTTGGTTCCGAAATCTTGAGACGACATTCCCATAAAGATGTGACATTGTGCTTTTACGGCTGGCTTGTCACAAAGCCTATCGCCAAGCATTTTTGCGCTACTGCCAGCGTATAATTCGGCCGCCCCTAACATGGGGTACAGACGCCGTTTGTAGCCGCCCGATCCGGGTCAGACCCCGAAAATGAGGATGATATCTTTTACTCAATTAATCCCGAGCACTGGGCTGCCCCGTCCGCCATCTACACTGTACCGAGGATTAACCTCTCCACTGCAACTGCCGTTGAGGTCTTCGCCGTAACCCTGGCAAGGGACCCTTACATGGGACTACCAGCCGGGTCAGCTGGACCAAGGTTTTTTTGAGAGGTGTTACTCCTCCATCACTCGCGATTTGTCCTGACTTGTGACAGGCAGAGCCTGGCTTCCCAAACATTGGGTCCAGGTTGGTGGGGTTAATATCTACGAATCTATTACAGCTATCAAACCGAAATTTTGTATGATGATATAATAATAATAATAATAATAATAATAATATCGTATAGCCTCGGGTGCCGGGTGCAAACTTTGTTATTTGGCAACCAGAGGGTAGCTTGCATGTCAAATTTCGTTGTTACTTGAAGCACTATGAAAGTCAAGGAGGTTAGATATCTAAGCTCCTTGAACACTATAGCGCTTTCTAGTAGAGAAATGAGGAACTTTGTGTTGGCGGAAACTCCCGAGATTAATTTTGCCATTATGAACACGGCCTACTGAATTCAAATGTGTTCTTTGACATGGCAACATCGTTTGACATGCGTGTCGTATTTTTTGCAGCCTTTCGAAAATCACTTACCACTGCCAGTAGTGAACCTGCAAGCTTGGGGTTAGTAGACCGACACGTTAACCACTCACCCAACGTGGCAAGCTTGTATGTTGATAGAAGCTATTAACAGAAGTTCAACTATGGTTCATTCAGTAACCTGGTGAGCACAAAACCAACATGGCGGTGATGCGAAATTTTAATATTTAAATGGATTTTTCTCGCCACTTTCCATCCGAGCGCTGTGAAACTTGGCACGGAATATCTTCATACAAGCCTTAATAAACTGACGTCTAATTTAATTGAATTTTATGAGAACTAAAAATGGCGGCGGTGCAATGTTTTAAAATCTCGTTTTGATTTCTCGTGCCCTAAGTAGGACCAGTAAGATACATGAAAACAGGCTATTTAGTTCTTCGCAGAACTACTTGTTAGATATTGTACCTCTAAAATATTAAGAGTTATTTATTTTTAATTTCCAAAATAACAATATGGCCGCTGCGCGCTTTATTCAGTGTGAGTAATGCTAGTGACGTCTCTTATATGGTAGACTACACGTCTCTCAACAAATTTCCCGCTAGTTGTGCTATTATATCGTGAGTTAATGACATTAAAGTTTTAAAAATAGGCGACACCCAGTCACCATCGTGAATGAATGGAGTCGCTCTTCTTTTAACTTGGTCATAAGAAACCACCTACAAGGATGTACATTGCAACTGGCATAATACTTTGAGCAATTTATTATGATGTTCAATATTTTTAAGATGGCTGCCAACCGTTATATTCAGTGTGTTATTTTTATGATCTACTAGCAGAAGTACCCGTTCTGGGAACGGTGTTATATATTAACACCAGACATTATCAATTACTGTTGCAATGGTTAGCGGTTTGTCATTCCTTCATAAGTTTATCAGAACGAAGTTAGTTTTCTGGGAATATCACACACACTGTTAATTTAAGGGCCTTAAAATGTGGTTTTCGGAGACCCTTTATAGACTCGCGAATTTTGTGTCTCACAATGAGAAGCAACATTAGCTTTGATCGTCCTTCTAGGATAATTTTTATATTTCGCCTATTTTAGCATGTATTTTGAGAAGTTTCTTCCTATATCCACCTTTCTACTGTATGAAAAGTACGGTGAGGAGTTTTATAAATGATTGGTGTATTGACTTATGTTTACCATACCTAATTTTACGATGCACCAAGCATCCGAAGACGATTTATAGGCGTACATAAAGATACACAGAAAGACAGGCAGACAATTCTATTGTCTACAACATATCACCCAGAATGCAAACACATTTGCCATTGAAAAAACAAATGTTTTTAAATATCCGTATTGATGTTAGAATTAAACGTTTAAATTATACGCCAAATCAATACATAAACAAATACACACATCAAAAAAAGTTTTGCATCACCTCGGTTCCCAGATCTCCGGCATATAGACGTTGACTGTGTATATTGTATCCAAGATACAGTCCCTTTGACTGTTCATAGATGTCACTAAAACTGCTCAAAGATGTAAACAACCATGCATGAGCAGGGCCTATTAGACGGAGGGGGTACGACAGCCGATCAGTTCCAGTCATTCCACCAGGACGAAGGTACGCTGCTCATGTTGTCTGTAGTTCTACCATGCCTAGAAGGTCAATACCGCAGTTCGATCGCGTCCGCATTGTTACTTTGTGTCAAGAAGGGCTCTCAACAAGGGAAGTTTCCAGGCGTCTCAGAGTGAACCAAAGCGATGTTGTTCGGACATGGAGGAGGTACAGAGATACAGGAACTGTCGATGACAGGCCTCGCTCAGGCCGCCCAAGGGCTACTACTGTAGTGGATGACCGCTACTTACGGATTGCCGCTCGGAGGAACCCTGACAGCAATGCCACCATGTTGAATAATGCGTTTCGTTCAGCCACAGGACGTCGTGTTTCAACTCAAACTGTGCGCAATAGGCTGCACGATGCGCAACTTCACTCCCGACGTCCATGGCGAGGTCCAGCTTTGCAACCCCGACACCATGCAGCGCGGTACAGATGGGCCCAACAACATGCTGAATGGACCCCACGGAATTGGCATCACGTTCTCTTCACCGATGAGTGTCGCATATGCCTTCAACCAGACAATCGTCGGAGACGTGTTTGGAGGCACCCTGGTCAGACTGAACGTCTTAGACACACTGTCCAGCGAGTGCAGCAAGGTGGTGGTTCCCTGATGTTTTGGGGTGGCATTATGTGGGGCCGACGTACGCCACTGGTGGTCATGGAAGGCTCCGAAACGGCTTTACGATACCTGAATGACATCCTCCGACCCATAGTGCAACCATATCGGCAGAATATTGGAGAGGCATTTGTCTTCATGGACGACAATTCTCGACCTCATCGTGCACATCTTGTGAATGCGTTCCTTCAAGATAACGACATCGCTCGACTACAGTGGCCAGCATGTTCGCCAGACATGAACCCTATCGAACATGCCTGGGATATGTTGAAAAGGGCTGTTTATGGACGTCTTGACCCACCAACCACTCTGAGAGATTTACGCCGAATTGTCGTTGAGGAGTGGGACAATTTGGACCAACAGTGTCTTGATGAACTTGTGGATAGTATGCCACGGCGAATACAGGCATGCATCAATGCAAGAGGACGTGCTACTGGGTATTAGAGGTAGTGGTGTGTACTGCAATCTGGACCACAAATGCTGAAAGTCTAGCTGTATGATGGTACAACATGCAATGTGTGGGTCTCATGAGCAATAAAACGAGCTGAAATGTTGTTTGTGTTGATCTCTATTCCCTTTGTATTTAACGGTTCCGGAACTCTTGGAACCGAGGTGATGCAAAACTTTTTTTGATGTGTGTATATATTTTATATATTAGTACATGTTTCGATCCACAGTGGGGTCATCCTCAGCGTAAAAAGAAAACCAATTAAGAATTGAAAAACTAAAATGGCATATTTGCCTTAAATCTAAATTAAAATGAAAAATTAATGATAATAATTGTAATAAATAAAATATAGTAATAAAAATGGATATCATTACAAAGTAGTATTAATTAAATAAATATAAGATTGGTCTTTTAACAATAATTTAAAAAAAAGTAGTTAGAAATAAGAACTAATAACGGTGAGTGTAAAAATGTTAAGCTTTAAATTTTTTTATCAAAATATAGGCTACACAAAATAATTTAGAAAATCAATAAATTAATTCAGCTCGGCGCTTGAGTTAAATACGTTGAATGGAGTCGCTCTTCTTTTAACTTGGTCATAAGAAACCACCTACAAGGATGTACATTGCAACTGACATAATACTTTGAGCAATTCATTATGATGTTCAATATTTTTAAGATGGCTGCCAACCGTTATATTCAGTGTGTTATTTTTATGATCTACTGATTTTCTAAATTATTTTTAGTATATTTTTTAAATTATTGTTAAAAGACCAATCTTATATTTATTTAATTAATACTACATCCATTTTTATTACTATATTTTATTTATTACAATTATTATCATTAATTTTTCATTTTAATTTAGATTTAAGGCACATATGCCATTTTAGTTTTTCAATTCTTAATTGATTTTCTTTTTACGCTGAGGATGACCCCACTGTGGGTCGAAACATGTACTAATATATAAAATATATATTTGTTTATGTATTGATTTGGCGTATAATTTAAACGTTTAATACATATCACCCAGATATCCAAATAAGGGTATATCTACCATACGTATCAAACAAAATAATCCTTACGATGAACCCGTACGTCGACAAAAAAAAAGTAAAAATGTGCTCTCAAAGTAAATTCACCTAACGTGTACTTCCTGACGTGAAATAGATTTGAAAGCCTTGTAGACGAAACGCAATACACCTCACATAAAAAATGACCCTCTACGTTGTGTTAGGTCCTCATACACAGGAAGACCTCTTTCATAAATTATAAAGGCTTGTGGTGCATGAAAATTCAGGTTCTTTAACCTCAAATGGCCCAAATTCCTAAAAGCCGCAAAAAATGATGATTCAGTTCAGGAATTTTTGAAAATAATGTTTCTGTTTGTAGATATAATAGACTTTCTGTACTATATGTCGCACGTGAAATTGCATGAAAAAATTCTAGGTTACTCCTTGACCACCTTAATTGCATTAACGAATTATACAGTCTACATAGGTTCCGTGATAACCTTATAGCCATTTGCAAACTTTCACAGAAATGTAATAAATGGAGTAGCCTAGTAATAATATCGTATGGCCTCGGTGGCCGGGTGCAAGCTTCGTAATTTGACACCCAGAGGGTAGCTTGCATGTCGATATTTCGTTGTTTCTTGAATCACTATGAAAGTCAAGGGGGGTAGATATCTAAGCTCCTTGAACACTATAGCGTTTCCCAGTAGAGAAATGAGGAACTTTGTGTTGGCGGAAACTCCTGAGGTTAATTTTGCCATTATGAACACGGCCTACTGAATTCAAATGGGTTCTTTGACATGCCAACATCGTATGACATGCGAGTCGTATTTGTGCCGCCTTTCAAAAATCACGTACAGGCCGGACGATTGTTTTAGACGATTGCCCTTGACCTTGAAGCCTGTGGGTGAGCCTGTACACAGTCACTCTCTCACCCTATCACTTCACATTTGTCACCACCGATCTGATGTAATGGAATTCCAGACTTGAGCAGACAGTACAGTCCACGTCGAAGTATTGTGTGACACGGAAGTATACTTTACATAGTTACGAACAG
The DNA here is from genome assembly GCA_946902985.2 of Meconema thalassinum. Lineage (NCBI taxonomy): Eukaryota > Metazoa > Arthropoda > Insecta > Orthoptera > Tettigoniidae > Meconema > Meconema thalassinum. Next base: position 210,362,968 of record OX336396.1, on the reverse strand, counting down.
AACGTCATTATATTTGCCAGTGACTATACTTCTGCAATAGTGTGAAACAGCTTTATCAATCATCGGAGCGCTTGGGGCAGCTGATAACAACACAGGTACTGTAGTAACTCGCCTCCAGGCTTCCATTAAGATTTTTCACTCGTCTAAAACGAACGTCTGGCCTGTACCACGGCCAGGAGTGAACCTGCAATCATTGGGTTAGTAGACCGACACGCTATCCACTCACCCACCGTGGCAAGGTAGAAATGGAGTGATATTGCTTCTTAAAGAAATAGATGGAAAGTTGGATGCCACCCCTTGAGATAATGTTGTCATGGTTACCAATTTCCATTTCTTCATTAGTTTGTTAAATTAAATTAAATTAGTTTTCTGGGAATATTTCAGATATCCTACTGTTGGTTTTAGAGCCTTATAATGTAGTTTTCGGGGCCCCCAAGTTTTTTTTCTGGCACCGAGGGGCTTTGTCTCCTCCTTGTACGCCATAATATAATACTAATAATAATAATATAATATAGGGATAGGAATATAATAGACCTGCCGTACTGTGCCCAACTCTAGGAATGGGTATTCCAAGTTTCAGACACCTAGATATCAAGGGAAAGGCTGTAGCCGCTTTTGAAAGTTCAGATATTTGAATATCGCGCTACATTGCTTCGAGAAGCATTTCGAAGGATTTTACCGATAGTTGGATGTCAAGTGACGTAGCGAATAACAGCAGAGGTCGAGGCTATTTATTGATTAAATAGTTAACTACGGAGTAGAGACTTGAGACTGCGATCAGATTACTGGCACGGCCAAATGAAAGAGAATGCAATTAGTATCAAGTAAATCGGACCAGGGATTCAAGAGATATGAGGATTTCCAGATATCAGGCGATGACGCGTGACCCTGAGCGTTTTGAATAAAAGCCAGCTGGAGCAGGCATGGTCAGCTCACTTCAACACAAGCACTTGGCAAGCAAGTTGCGTCTACGCTGAGCCAAGGCACATGGTTGCCGTATCTACGCAGAAGTTCTTTTCAAATCGTGATAGTCACGAGAAGTGCTGCGCAAACGAGTTGGAACTTAGTAAGTTTCTGGTGAGGAGAATCACTGAGGTGATTGATTTCTACAGACATTGGTGGAAATATTTATATTTCCAAAAGGACATATGCTAGACTTTGTCTAGGAAATAGTATTTTGTCACAGTCCAATAGTAACTTAATACTTGGATGTTTAAATCCATTTCAAGTCAGTTTTCATTTTTGTAACTAGTTAACCACTTCGATCTGTCAGTACATTGAAGACTAGTCTATAACGGTGGCGTTCATTAGTCTACGCAAGGGAAACTGCAAGTTGTCTAGCGCATGGCAGATGGTGATATTAATAAACCATGCCCAGGGAACGATCTTCAGAACAGCCGTTAATTGCTTAGACTGTCAATGTTTTTCTTGTACTGATGAGATTACAGTGAGTTATGTTACAACTGACATATCTAAGAAGAGATCACTTAGATCTGACCCTATTTCAACAAACTGTTATGGCTTTGATAGAAGCTCATATTAAAATGGAACCACAGTTTATTCAAACGTCGAAAGATACTACCACTATGTCTGACTAGAAGATTTGTGGGTCTACAATGGCGGCCGATACAAGGATTATACGTGCTTGTCCGATAGGGCATGTCTATGGATAAATCTGGTACAGACCAGGTTTACTACACTTCAAGACCATCAAGAAATGTAAGCCACATTTGAATTATATTATGCCTAGCTAATTGGAACAAACTATTTTTCTGCAGATGACCAACACATTTTTTTCGTCGTATTTAAAGCTTGTAATGATTTACGCAAGACTTGTTAGAGTTATTCTGAGCATTTTCAACACTCAGAACAGTTTAGGATCGATGACCGAGCATTTCGAGCATTTATTTGAATTTTTCATATTTTAAGGAAATCACGGTAATCAGCCGATGTAACTGTAAAAGTTAAATTTATTTTTGTTGAGGAATGGATATTTTTTCCATATTCGAAGGTTCGAACATGTGGATTCTCACATAATGAGATGATAATTAAATAATAGAACGAATAATAATAATAATAATCCACTAATAATAATAATAATAATTTTTATAATTTTTCTAAATAATTCTTGGATATTATATTTTCTAATAATCATATGTATTGAGAAAGAGCCTATGAAGTAGTTTAAACATTTCTAGTTTGGAACAGGAGATTTTCCGAAGGAGAGTGGTTAGCGCAAGCCCGCATTCAACCAACATTTCAGTTCTGGTTGAACAGTTGATATTTGCAATGAGCAAAGTATATGTTTCAGATAACACGGAGAGGCATGAAACGGGTAGCAATTGATATTTGTATCAAATAGGATATTTTTGTATTTATATAAAATCATGACGTAAATACACTCGAAAGTGAAATGAAGCTTTTCATATGTATGGTAAATTCACGGGTTAAACTGAATGGTAAAATAAAATAAACTTGTCAGTTTATTAATCTTCCAGTGTTGATAACAAGCAGAGGCTTGATTTATTGTATACATTTTGGGAAGATAATTTATGTGTGTGGAGTAGTTGAATGCCATTCCCAGGTGCGCATGTTAAGTCGCAGGAATGAAGGTTTTTTCGAGCATCAATCAAATAGCAGGTTCGATGGCTCAGGTTGATAGTAGGAGTATTGGAGCCACACATTTCGTCGTATGAATAACCCGAAGGTTATTTCTTTGAAACCATCAGTTCTTGTTTCAACCTTGTTTTCGAATTCCATTTAGACTTTGATTTTGCTAGAACCCGGATTTGTCATGATAGTAGTTTATTCTTCTTCAGAGGAAGACCTTTGCCGTTGTTGTTGTTATAATATTGTGTTCTTACACAAATAATAGAATGGGCCACTGCCAATTAAAAGTGATTCTTTAACCACGAATAATTTGAAGGATATTTTCAATCCTAGTGCCATGAACTAAATGAATTCATAATAAAACTACAATTCTAATTTCCGCATTCTGTCGAAGAATTGCAAGTTGTAAAAATTGCTAAGAATGGCCATGAATATAAATATTTTCATATTGTTTCCAAGTGGAAAATCTAATAGTTGAATGGTTCAACCATTTATTGATCAAGTTGATGATTCAGAAATCATATATTTTGTTTGGAACTTAAAGTTCATAATCGAGTCACTTCTCGAATGTTTAATGTCAGAAGAACAATTAATTGTTGTTGTGCTTCGCACAGTTCTTCGATGCTATGCTCAAGGTCAAATACTTTTCAGATGTTATTAATATGTATAAATAATTTGTGTTGCTTCTATGATGATAATATTTTCGACGATTATATTTTTGAAACTGGAAAAACAAGTGAAAGTTTAAGAATTCTATAAACATTTATTCTACGAGTGTTAATATCATGTAAATAGTCAAACAGTGATCTACGTTATTTCCAGTATAGACAATTAATTTTGAACTGGAATTAAATATTAATAACTTTGGAACACAGTCCACAGGACTATTAATCGGACTTGTGTTTCCAGAAAGATTGTCAAATGTGTTTGGAAAATTTCTGTATATTGTGTGTAAATAAGGGTGTGGATCGCCACACGTGGAGTGATGCTGCTTTGAGCATCTTTGCAGTCAGATTTTAACTTTAAAATAAACTGAGATAATTTTACCAGATGTGTTACTCCCTATTAAATCTCCTTCTATCCTTATTGTTGCATTGAGCCAAAAATCAGCAAAGCATTTTATAAATTTGATGTCGTTTATGCGATTTGCTTTAACCCATCTGGCGCTCCGGGATATTTTGACTCTCGTGCTGACTGATTATTGGTAAAATGCATATGTGGTCGTGCGGACTCCGGTCTAAACGGGCACAGTACCACACCTAGAGGTGTAAATCGCGTGAAAAAATTCTAGTGTACCCCTTGTCCCCCTTAAGCGCATTATACGTATTGATGAATTTTACAGCTTAATTTGGTTCCGTGATAATCTTCTAGCCGTTTGCAAACTTTCGCACCAATGTAATTAATGGAATTGCATTGCATCTTACAGCAATAGATGGACCTCTGAGAATCTGTTGCCATGGTTACCGGCTTGTATTCGTTCATTAGTTTATTAAATGAAATTAGTTTTCTGGGAATATCTCAAAAATGGTTGGTTTTAGGGCCTTAAAATGTGGATTTCGGGGACCCCTTAGGGCCCCCGAGTTTTGTCTCTCACATTGAGGGGCTGAAAATGAGCTTTGTCTCGTCCTTCTACTCCTATTTCAGCATGTATTTTAAGGGGGTAGGCCCTTTTTTATGAGAGGTACGGAGAAGGGTTACATCAATGATTAGTGTCGTGCCTCTGATGGATATCTGTACCAAATTTTACGTTGATACACGCAGCCGTTCTCGAGTTATAAGGGAACAAATTTGTCCACAGACAAACAAACAAACAAACAAACAGACAGACCAAAAAATTATTTTCGCGCGCATCCATAATAAAACATTCTGAAACGCGTAAATAACTCAAATTTCCGTATAAATTGCGGAAAAAAAACATACAAACTTTAATTTTTATTTACGTAGAGATATACTGCACCGCTCGGTGTTGACCGTGTTTTATTGCACAAATTTAGGTTTTACTCGCTAACCGTTGGAGATACACGAAAAGTGATACGGACCTTTCGGATAGAAAATTAAATTTTAAATCTCGTATATGCATCAAAAGTTTGCTATTTCTTAGCGTTCTCTTTTTATTTGATATGGAAATATGAAATTTTGAAACCAAAGGGTGTAGTGACGTCACTTAAATGGTCGCCATTTTGTAATAGTGCAAAATATAGAAATTAAAAATATTCTATATGTAAACATGGTTAATCAGCTACATCCATGCAAAATTTCATTTAAATCTGACCAGTGGTTCTTGCGTTATTGAGTAACACACAGACAGACAGACAGACAGACATACAGACAGAAAGACATACACACACCATCTCATTTTTTAGCCTACTTTCGATTTTTGCAAAAAATGAAAGTAGACTTATGAGATCAACACAGGGCGAAAAAAGTGTGTCTGTCTGTGTGTGTGTATGTGTGTGTGTGAGTCTGTGTGTGTGTGTGTGTGTGTGTGTATGTGTGTGTGTGTGAGTCTGTGTCTGTGTGTGAGTGTGTGTACTCTGAATGTCTGTCCCCCCCCCCCTATCAATTCGAACACGGTGAATGCGAATTGAACGAAATTTGGTACAAAGGTAGCACTAGCAAAGGACACCTCAGTGTCATGTTTTATATCGCCGCCATCTTGACGGAAACGTAATGGCGGCCACACAAATATTCAAAGCTTAAACCAAATTACCACTAACCTAATCATCCGATCTCTACCAAATTTTGAAACAACATACCTTTATGGGGGGAGCATCCTTTGACAAAACCAATAGGTCATCAGCGTGATAGTTTGCGGATGGCGGCCATCTTTGTGTGAAAATCGATTCCCCCTATTCATTCGAACACGGTGCAACCGAATGGAACAAAATTTGGTACAGAGGTAGTACTAACAAAAGGCACCTCAGTGTCTGTTTTATATCGCCGCCATCTTGACGGAAACGTAATGGCGGCCACACAATTGTTCAAAGCTTAAATCAAATTACGACTAACCTAATCATCCGATCTCTACCAAATTTTGCAAAAACATACCTTTATGGAAGGAGCATCCTTTGACCAAACTAATAGGTCATCAGCATAATATTTTGCGGATGGCGGCCATCTTTGTGTGAAAATCGATTCCCCCTATTCATTCGAACACGGTGCAACCGAATGGAACGAAATTAGGTACAGAGGTAGTACTAACAAAAGGAACCTCAGTGTCATGTTTTATATCGCCGCCATCTTGACGGAAAAGTAATGGCGGCCACACAAATGTCCAAAGCTTAAATCAAATTACGATTAACCTAATCATCCGATCTCTACCTAATTTTGCAACAACATACCCTTATAGAGGAAGCATCCTTTGACCAAATGAATAGGTCATTAGCCTAATAGTTAGCGGATGGCGGCCATCTTTGGTGAAAATCAATTCCCCCTATTAATTCAAACACGGTGAAACCGAATGGAACGAAATTTGGTACAGAGGTAGCACTAGCATAGGGCATCTCAGTGTCATGTTTTATATTGCCGCCATATTGACAGAAACGTAATGGCGGCCACACAAATGTTCAAAGCTTAAGTTAAATTACGACTTACATAACCATCCGATCTCTACCCAACATTGCAACAACACCTACCTTTATGGAGGGAGCATCCTTTGACCAATCTAATAGGTTATTATTAGCCTAATAGTTTGCGGATGGCCGCCATCTTTATGTCAAAATTGATTCCCCCTATTAATTCAAACACGGTGGAACCGAATGGAACGAAATTTGGTACAGAGGTAGCACTAGCAATGGACACCTCAGTAACATGTTTTATATCGCCGCCATCTTGACTGAAACGTAATGGCGGCCACACGAATGTTCAAAGCTTAAATCAAATTACGACTAACCTAATCAACCGATCTCTACCAAATTTTGCAACTACATACCTTAATGGAGGGAGCATCCTTTGACCAATCTAATAGATCATCAGCGTAATAGTTCGCGGATGGCGGCCATCTTTGTGTGAAAATCAATTCCCCCTATTAATTCGAACACGGTACAACCGAATGGAACGAAATTTGGTACAGAGGTAGTACTAACAAAAGGCACCTCAGTGTCATGTTTTATATCACGGCCATCTTGTCGGAAACGTAATGGCGGCCACACAAATGTTCAAAGCTTAAATCAAATTACGACTAACCTAATCATCCGATCTCTACCAAATTTTGCAACAACATACCTTTATGGAGGGAGCATCCTTTGACCAATCTAATAGGTTATTAGCCTAATAGTTTGCGGATGGCGGCCATCTTTATGTCAAAATTGAATCCCCCTATTAAATCGAACACTGTGGAACCGAATGAACGAAATTTGGTACAGAGGTAGCACTATCAAAGGGCACCTCAGTGTCATGTTTTATATCACCACTATCTTGACGGAAACGTAATCGCGGCCACCCAAATGTTAAAAGCTAAAATGTAATTACGACCAACCTAATAATCTAGTGTCTACCAAATTTTGCAACACCATATCTTTATGTGGGAAACATATTCTGACCAAACTGCAAGAACATCAGCCCAATAGTTTGCAGATGGTGGCCAAGTATGTGTGCAAATCGATTCCCCCTATCAATTGAAACACGGTGAAACCAAATTGAACGAAATTTGGTACAGAGGTAGCACTAGCAAAGGGCACCTCATATTCAAGTTTAATATCCCTATAGCACGTTGTATTTCAACAAGCTACTACAACCAACATTCAATCATACCCCTTGAAAAGGACAAAGAGTTATAACAATACCCATGCATTTAGGAGAAAGTAGGCTATATGTTCTTTACTGAACATCTTGTTGAATCTACTTGTGCACTACCTATTATAAAATGGAGTTACTAAGCCTGTAACTTTTCATGGAGTGTACACAACAACTCACCCAAGTTTAGTCGCTATCGGACGAATGGTATATGAGCGCATACGGGACTATGTTGAAACACTTCACTCGTCGTCGCTCATTTGTTTAATCTACTTGTGCGATACCTATTGTAAAGTGGATTTACTAAGCCAGAAACCTTCCCTGAAGTGTACACAACATCTGACCCAAGTTTCATCGCTATCAGACGAATAGTATATGGACGCATACGGGACTTTGTTGAAACGCTTCGCCCGTCGTCGCTCATTTGTTGAATATACTCATGCGTTACCTATTATAACATGGATTTACTAAGCCAGAAACCTTGCATGTAGTGTACACAACCTCTCACCCAAGTTTCATCGCTATCGGACGAATTGTATGTGAACGCATACAGGACTTTGTTAAAATGCTTCGCCCGTCGTTGCTCATTTGTTGAATCTATTCGTGCGCTACCTATTGTTAAATGGATTTCCTAAGCCAGAAACCTTCCCTGAAGTGTACACTACATCTCACCCAGGTTTCATCGCTATCAGACGAATAGTATGTGAACGCATACAGGACTTTGATGAAAAGCTTCGCCCGTCGTCGAATCTACTCGTGAGCCACCTATTGTTAAGTGGATTTACTAAACCAGATACCTTACCTGAAGTGTACAGAACATCTCACCTAAGTTTCATCGCAATGGGATGAATGGTATATGAACGCATGTGGGACTTTCTTGAAACAAATGCTCGCCATTTTGCTGAAGCTACTCGCGCGCCATCTATTGTAAATGGATTTACTACGCCTATAAATTTTCCGGGACTGTGCACAACAACTCACCAAAATTTGATCGCAATCGGATGAATTGTATATGAATGCATCGCCATTAGGCATTTGTTTAAACTACTCGCGCGCTATATATTGTGAAATGGATTAACTATGCCTATGAACATCGCGAAATTGTCTACAACAACTCACCAAAATTTGATCCCAATCGGATGAATGGTTTATGAACGCATAAAAGACGAACAGACAGACATTCCTTTTTTATATATATATAAGATAAGATAAGATTATGTTTGTTTCATAATGAAATTTCAGGATGGTCGTTGCGCGCTACATTCAGTGTGATAAATGTACCACTAACGCTACTGATTCCTCTTATATATTACTTCTCCCCTGCTAAGTAATCGCTTTAATTGTTCAATTAATTCCAGAGTTACTAATTTTCATATTTTAATGATACGCCTAGCTATGATTATGAACGTATGGTATCACTGTTCTCTTCCTTTGGTTATGTGAAGTGACTTAATTATTATTTTAATTATATCTCAAGATATACAATATAGGCCCTAATAATGGTTTAACATCACACTAAGACAACACTGTAGATTTATAGTACTTGCAATTTAAGAATATTTTTGAATATAATACTACTTAATTACGCTGAAGAAGGGCTTGAAACTAGAACGTAAATAATACGTGTAGCCTATTTAATAATAGACTTACTGTGCACGATGCGCATAATATGCAACATTTATCTCGGTATATAAGTGTTAATTTTTGTTAGTACCCGTACCCATAAAACAAAATCCCCGATTCCTGCATGTTCCAGGTAATCTCGAGAAACACTGGATGGACTTTGATGCGGTTTTCACCATTCTGTAAAGGATTTCTCGAGGAAGGTTTCTGTAGAAAATAATTTATTTGTGATCAAAAGAAACCGAGCAGTAACGATTTCAGTGAATCGAGTTGTAATGAAACCTACCGTCCGTGTGCCTTTTATGCTTACACTGGGGAAACCGTTAAAAATATCTATACTATGAGTGTACGAATTGTTCAGCATGAAAAGTTATACAAAAACGTCCCAGACAGCATAAATCTGTCTTCAATACATCGCCCACTATAAGTGTTTCTAAGTTTATTTTCTTCCAACAATCTCCATTCAATTACTTGCTTCGGAAACAGTTTACGAGCTAGCTAGCGAGCGAGCCTATCACCCCAGTTTCAGCCTTCGTTCCGCAGAATACACAGTCAAGTTTAGATTGGATGAAAGGTGGATTTGTGTTTCATGCACCTCGCCATTCGTAAATTACGTCTGCCCGTAAACTCGCTCCAAAGCTAGTAATTTAAATTTCCACTGAATGGAGACGTTCGGAAGAAATCAACATCCAACCAGTGGTTTTCGAGATTACCCGAAACATCCAAGAATTGGAGATTTTGTTTTATACTATGTAGAGATTAAACTAAGAGCTTCAATATAATCTAAACATTAACAATCGATAAATAAAATTAAGCGCTAAAATAAAAATATTCACTATAAAAATGTAATTAGGCCTATCCGTTGAATAACCTTCCAAATATTAACTAAAATCTGCTTAAAATAATGTTAGATCAGAAACAAAGAATACTGTCAAGATAGACACGACATTATTTGAAGAATGGTTGTAATCCTGGTAACAATAGCCTATATGGTAAATTTGTTTGAAAATCATATTAGTTACATTGGAATATTTAATGAAAATTAAAAAACATTATAAAAATATTGCTAATAAAAACATGTAGTTCAAAACTATTTAAATAAATCTGCTTTTGTAAAAGGTTCTTTAATGTATTGTTATCGGTAAATTAAATTGTAAATGACTTACTCGAATATAATGCAAATAAAGCAAGTAGTTCCGTCACTAAGAAAAGAGCCTACTTTTCTCAAAATTTAAGATTCATGTCAATGATTTCGTCTAGAATAATGACGAAATTAACTTGGTAATAATGACATTTCTGATTAGTTCGAAGAATACTTGAAATAGTGTAGGCTAATAGAGTGCTAGAGTTGTCAGTCCTTGTGACTGAATATATTCTTAGATCCGTCTCTTAAGGTAGAGAATGAACATACAAAATGTCGTTGAAGGTCAATGGATAATATGGACGTTATATGCAGATAGACATTGGATCTATCAGCGTGCGTAAAATCATGTTAGCAACACTGTGATGTATGGCCTCCTGGAAATTGAACTGAATTATTACTATCTATATGTGTGCCAATTTTAGAATAGCACCAATGCATACCTTCCGAGATATCCAATATAGGCTCAAATTTCACTTGCGATTTTTCAGCAGTTGGTAGCAGTGACGTCATTTTCAAATATGGCCTTGAGATATTCAAGTATAGATCTTTACTCGTACCAAATTTAGTCACGATAGCTGCTGCCGTTTAGGAGTTGATAGAGGGGAACACACACACAGACAGATAGGACAGACAGACAGAAGGACAGACAGACACACATTTGCCCGGATCGATCTCATAAGCGTACTTTTCCCTCATATTTACAAAAATCTCAAAAGTAGGCTAGAAAAATTCACTATTGAATGTTGTTGTGTAATGATCTTGATACCTTAAATCATTCTGCACCAAATCGTAATGGAGAGTGGTTTCTCATTTGGAAACATTCGTTTGTCTCTAATAACGATTGTTGTTGGTTGATGTTCAACAATGGTCTTAATTCTCTGACCGTTACTGAATGTAACGGAACCGAAATTTAAGTGTGTAATGATGGGCATAATTGTTATTCGTATATTTACACTATGATACGCTTCAGTTATTTATTCTCAAATCACTGGCTTCTCAAGAAATTGTCTCCTAGTTGGATTAGTAGACGCTCATATACTTTTGATTCAGCCTGTACTTATGACCTAACAGTTATGTGGTGTGGAAAACCTGTCATAGTTGTCTGCACATTGTCATCATTGTAAGGGTCAAAAGAAGACCAGGAACTGAGGCAGGCCTTATAAGGTGACTATAACCTAGCTAGCGGTAGTCGGATAGGTCAGAGGAACTGTCACCAGCCAATTAGAAACGGCCATAATTATATCCTAGATCGGGCGCCCAATTGTGGTTTCCGTCGGGACGCCCTTCTGCGAATCAGCCGACAATATGGCGTCAAGAAGCGGGAAGTCATTTACACGCAGAGAGAGTTAGGGAAAAACCAAAATCTCTCCTCACAGTTTAAGACATGCCAACTTCCTTGTGCCACTTTTGAAGAGAATAATCTTCCACTTGCAACTAAAAACATGAGTTCTTGAGAGGCTTTGTGACATTGTGGTCATATAGCCCCGTATACTTGGGTGTGTGTTTGTAATAGAGCTAGGATTTTGGTAATATTTTGGCGGCTTCGGTGGCGTAGTTGGTAGCATGCTGAGCTTCTATGCCCAAGGGACAGATGACCTCGTAGTTTCGCCCCTTGAAACCTCAATAACTAACGTCTATGCCCAAGGTTGCGGGTTCAAACCCGGCCGAAGTCGTTGGATTTTTTAAGAGCGTTGAAAATCCCTCAGTAGGCCTTCATTCGGAGGGGAAGTATAGCCAGCGGTCCCATGTCATAGATTTATGGCATGTAAACGAACCTTCCACTAATTACACTTGTGTGCAGCTAAATTATAGGTTAGATTTTACTAACGCCCTTAAGTCCCAACGTTCTTTGCCAGGAGCCGACTGCGGTGGCATCTAGTAACCAAGTTCAGAACTAGTTGTCATTGACGGTGATGTACGGTAGCAAAAGTAGAGACTACTTGAAAATTGAATGTCTGCAGTCCTTACTTGAATTTAAAACACACACACACTAATACAGCCATCACTATTAACACCGGTTATCAGACAGAATCTACACACACCCAAAGTACTGTACATGGGGCTACATGGCCGCGTTGTCGCAGCCCCTAAACTGAGGAACCAACCAAACAGCATTTCGGTAATTTAGATACTATTCTGGTATTTGCCTGGATTAGAACTGAGAAATTTAACCCTGTAGTCCGAGTTTGAATCCCGGGTTTACTAACAATTGTATTCTGGTCTGAGACCTGGAATGGGGTACACTCAGCTTCTTGAGGCTGAACTTCTCAACCATCTTAGAATTGGTTTTCCCTGGTTTCCCACTTCTGCTCCAGGCAAATATCAAGATACTTCTTAAATTAAGACCACGATGGTCTCCTTCCTAATCGTAGTCGTAATTAATTAATGCACACACACTATTACAGAAGTCACAACAACACAGCAAATCCTGCATACACAAACATACACTCAAGTACACGGGGATGAATGGTCAAAATGGTGCAAGCCTTTAAATACAGTTTTCTGCGTGGCTCAGCTGTAACGTTTTCGCCTGCTGTTCCCAATGTTGCAGGGTTGAATCCTGATGCAGTCAGTTGGCATTTGAGGGTGCGTAAATGCGAGGAAGCCATGCCTGTAGATTTACTGGCACGTTAAAGATCCTGTTAAGTTCTCCCACCCCGGCGTATCTAAAAGCCGCTGTAGTTAAGAGGGACGTAAAACCAACAACATTATCGGTACATTACACTGTAACTGAACATTACATTAACTTAAAATTCAAAAGCAACAACAACAAAAGTTTGAAACCACTTAAGGACACCTTGTAGAGTTGAGGGATGCCAATGTTTTCCTATTTAAGAAATGTGTGAGGGAAGGACTATTCTATAAGCTGGCATTATGATTTTTGCACCTTCCAGGCCCCTAAATGCCTCTATCTAGGCATTTAATTATGGAGCTCAAATGACAGGCTTTTTGTCATTCAGCGTAACTTAAGTTCTTTTAACCTTTAGGTACACTTTTCTCAAAAACTACTGACCTTATCGTCATGAATTTTTTATGGGCCATTATAAAGACAATAAATGAAATATAACTGGATATAAACTGATATCTAGACCTACAACATATTAAATATTACAATAAAAAATACCAAAATTTGGTACATCAAATATAGTTCTTTTTAAATTGGCCAATTAATATATTTCTTCTAATATGTAAATCTAAGCCCATACAAAATTATGTGGGCAGTTTATTTGCTCTCTGTCTGCTAATTTATGTGAAAAGTGTCCGGAAATGGACACCAAGAGCCTGCTGATGAGCCAGCTTTGTGTTCCTAGGCAAAACCCCAAACAAGATACGGCACAAACCTAGAAAAATTGCTGAGTTTAAAATCACTCGCCAATATACCATCTTTTTTTTTGTACCTAAAGAGATTAAAGCATTCTCAAAAATTATTTTACAGGTTAAATATAAAATTCATTTATATAAACTGGGCATTTGAATAATAACCCCTGGCACTACAGCCCATGAAGGGCCTACCAAGCGACCGCTGCCCAGCCATTTGGCCTGCAGATATTGGAGTGACGCGTGATCAGCGCATCGGGTCCCCTCAGCCGTTAATCTTGGTTTTCGTGATCGGGGCGCTGCCTCACTGTCAGACAACTACTCAATTGTCTTCATGAGGCTGAGTACACATCGTTCCAGCCCTCACGTCAGTTTCTAAACTAGCTGACGGAGCCTGGTATCGAACCCGGGGCCTCCGGGTGAGAGGCAATCGCACTATCCCAACACCATGGGGCCAGCTAACTGGGCATTTGAATCACACCGATGTTCTTTCCCTGGATTGAGAAGATATCAATGCTTTGTAATTAATGGTATAGGGGAAAGATGGCCTCAATACTATTGTGCTCAGTTCCAACGTGAATTATACGAAGTATCCTTAAAACTGTTTCTAGAATGACCGAGGTGGAAATTGATCCCTGCTTCAGTGTGTCCATGTTCCAGACTTCAAACCAGTAATAATAATTTTGACAGAGCTAGGAATCGAACCCGGACTTCCTCAGTGATAGCTTAGAATGCTAGTCGATAACGAAATAATGTTGACTGAAAACAGGAGTTGTCGAATGAATAACGTAGGATAGATTAAATAAAGAGGCAAAATTATTGTACTTTTCATAATAATGGTTACAAGGACGTATTACGTAAATATTGTAACTACGTAACTTACCGACAAACATCCAATTATTTTTTGTTTCTTTTGGATTTTAACCTCGATACTTGACTAGTTGGATATACTGAAATTAACTTCTGATTATGGAAAGCTTTACAGTCAATCAAAACAAATTGTGTGCCCAATTACATTAGGCGGGAAAACAAGTAGCGGACGCCTTTCAAAAATTGCAGACATTGGAAAGCAAGAGCGCAAAATTCTTAGAAAAACAAGATGCTCAGTAAAGAACATATAGCCTACTTTCTCCTAAATGCATGGATATTGTTATAACACTTTGCCCTTTCCAAGGAGTATGATTGAATGTTGGTTGTAGTAGCTTGTTGAAATACGTGTTATACGGATGTTAAACATGAATATGAGGTGTCCTTTGCTAGTGCTACCTCTGTACAAAATTTCATTCAATTCGGTTTCGCCGGGTTTAAATTGATATGGTGAATCGATTTGTACACATACATGGCCGCTATATGCAAACTATTGGGCTGATGACCTTGTAGTTCAGTCAAAAGATGCTTCCCACAAAAAGGTATGTTGTTGCAAAATTTGGTAGAGATCAATGATTAGGTTGGTCGTAATTTGATTTAAGAATTTAACATTTGGGTGGCCGCCATTCCGTTTCAGTCAAGATGGCGGTGATATAAAACATAACAAACAGGTGCCCTTTGCTAGTGTTACCTCTGTACTGAATTTAGTTCAATTCGGTTTTACCGTGTTTGAATTGATAGGGGGTATCGATTTGCACACATACATGGCTGCCATATGCAAACTATTGGACTGACGACCTGGTAGCCTGGTCAAAAAACGCTTCTTACATAAAGGTATGTTGTTACAAAATTTGGTAGAGATCAGATGATTAGGTTGGTCGTAGTTTGATTTAAACATTTAACAATTGGGTGGCCGCCATTACGTTTTCGTCAAGATGGCGGCGATATAAAACATGTGCCCTTTGCTAGTGCTACCTCTGTACCAAATTGCGTTCAATTCGGTTTCACTGTGTACGAATTGATAGGGGGGGACAGACATTCCGAGTACAAACACACACATTTTTGGCCCTGTGTTTAACTCATAAGTCTACTTTCATTTTTTGCAAAAATCGAAAATGGAATTTGGATCTAGAGACGAACTGCAGACCTCCATAGTTTCACAGACAGTTTCACTTGGGTATCTTGAGTATCTATGTACTAGTCTGTGTATTTGAAATTAGGGTAGGGGCCAATCACGGAAGTTGTTTTACGAGGGCGGATCAGAAACTAAGGTTACATGGCCGATATTCCTGGAGTTTTATTTTTGTTGTTGCCTCTGCCAAGAATTTTCAATTTTGGTGTGAGGGCTGGAACGGGGTACACTCAGCCCCGTGAGGCAAAAATGAGAAGAGGAGGGTTTGATTTTCACCTCATCCAGTGGTTTTCTGTGGTGTCCGCACTTCTACTCCAGGCAAATGCTGGGAGGGTTCCTAACTTAAAGTCATGGTCGCCTGCTTCCCATTTCTATCGCCAATTTACAAATACACATACACTAGTACAGCTATCACAATAGCACAGGTTATCACACAAATTCCACACATACACAAATCCACGGAGCTATATGACTGCGATGTTGTAGATCCTAAAATAAGCAACAATAACAACAAAAATATCCCCTGGATTTACTCTGCCGCGTCTTCAAGAGACTCGTCTTAATAGGGTATTATTTATTTATTTATAATGGGCAAAGTGTCATTGACCTTATGTTCACAAATTACAAGGATATAAAAGTATCAAAACATCTAGTAAAGAAAAATATACCCCTAAGGAAACATCTTCCAGTAGAAACAACCTTTGTCGTGGAAAACAGACCACGCAGACTCATCAAAGAGCCAAATAAACTATCCAGGAAACTAAATAGAGAGGATATACGGAGTAAAGGCCAAGAAATTCAAATGATCATACAACAAACAAGCTGCAATCTGGATGAAACACTACAACATCTGGAGGACATCTTAGTATCTGCAATAGAACCGGTAAATCAGACAAAGAGGAGATCCAAGCCGTGGTTCAATGCAATATGTTATGAAGCACGAAGATCAACATTGTACGCCTTACACGAATGCCTGAGAACAAACACAGAAGAATCAAGACACGACTACGCACATAAACGGAGAATATACAAGAATCTTATTCGGGACACAAGAGATAAATATCAGAAGGTGCAAGAGGCAGCATTAATAGAACAAGCAAAAGAAAAACCATACAGCGTCCTTCAAGAAAGGAAACCAAAATTCTCCAGAGAAATACCCATGGAAAGATGGACAACACACTTTAAAGCTGTACTACAGAAACCGGACACATCTCCAATCGCTACTCCAATGGTAGACTACTCAGCAGTAATGAAACCTATTACCAGTGAGGAAGTCAAGGATGTAATTCAACAAACAAAAAATGGAAAAGCCTGTGGGCCGGACGGGATCTGTAATGAACATCTCAAAGAAAGTAGCCCTATGTTGGTAGAGGCTTGGACAGTACTACTCAATCAATGTCTTGCGCAGGCCTCAATACCAGAGAAATGGAGATACTCCATAATGAAAATGCTATATAAAGGCAAGGGTCAAATGGATGATCCCAATTCATATCGTGGTATAGCGTTGGAAAATACAGGTCTTAAGCTATTGTCAAAGATACTGACAGAAAGATTAAGAGAATTAATAGACAGCGAACTGCCTGAAGAACAGTTCGGTTTCTGGAAAGGCCGGTCAACGATACATGCTATTCAGTGCCTATTAGATAATATTGGCGATGCGCTAAGATTTTCTAGAGGTAAACTTCATGTGATATATATAGACTACGCTAAGGCGTTTGATTCAGTTGACAGGGAAAAAACAATAGGCAAGTTGGAATCGATCATAGGAAGAGACCATTATCTGAGTAGGATAATAACGACAATACTCATGAAAAATTACGTAATCATTGATAACAATCTTACAAGATCGGAGCCTATCCTTCAGACAACAGGAGTCCTTCAGGGCGATCCATTAAGTCCGTTGCTGTTCAATATCGCAGTTCGAGATGTTGTCGATGCCATAGAAACACCAGGAGTAAACATTTATATGTACGCAGATGATATGGCAATAACGTCGATCTCGCAGCAAATGTTACAAGAGGCGTTCGATAAACTTGTAAGATGGGCAGACAGTAATGACCTCAAGCTTAATCCACATAAGACAGTACACATGACGTTCAGGAATGGAGGTAGGTTACCAGCATCAGTGAAAATCATGTATGGCAATGTGGAGCTAACAAGGGTAAACTCCTACAAGTATCTTGGCCTGATACTCCAAACGACTGGACGGAATTTCTCCAAACATGTAAAAGATAGAGCTGCTACCGCGGTTATAGCCATGAATGAGATAAAACTAATAAGACAACTCTCCATACAGACTGCATTAGAACTCTTTCACATAAAAATTTCTCCAATTATGACATATGCAATAGGATTAATATGGGAGCATCTCTCGAAAAACGATCTTGCTCAGATAGAAAGGGTAAAGGCCATATACATGAAAAAGATTCTGTGTCTAGGACAAAATGCACCGTCAAGGACGACCTATGAACTAACGAGACAACCATTTTACATAGAAGAGTTACATATAAGAATGTTACTGCCTTCTACAAAGCAATATCAGTTAATACTGCAAGAACTTCAAGAGAAGAAAGCCAACATCTGGATGGATTTCTACCAAACAGATGCCATGCTGACCTCAGAGTGGAAGAATTCTATGTATGAACTTCGCCATTTCATGACACGTTTCGCTGTTCATGGTTTTCATTTCAAGCTGTGCTGCAAGAAGGTATACCACAACCCAGACGAGAACTGTAGGTGTGAGTTGTGTGGAAAGTCGTGTGAAAGATATCACGCAAAAGTTTGTAGCAAGAGAACAGTGACATTAACAGAATTCTGTACATGACTTCATTGTGTGCAATTTTAATTATTATTGTATTTGACCATTGGTTGCAATAAATGTCATTATTATTTATTTATTTATTTATTTATTTATTTATTTATTCTATGGCATGCCGGGACAGTCCGAGGACATGTTCTGCTCGCCAGAGGCTCTAGCTACTTCAACCGGGCACACCTAGGGTGAGCTACAAGTTCCGTTCAATTTCATGTAATTCCAACATTCGGTACCAGATGTCAATGATACCTAGTGGTGAACGTTGGAACTTTGATAGAGCGTTCCAACGAAAATCTAACCTAGAAATTTAGCTTCACACAAGTTTAGTCTGTCGAAGGATCTTTTACATGCCATAAATCAATGACAATGGACCGCCGGCTTTACTTCCCCTCCGAAGGAAGGAATACTGAAGGATTTTAACGCTTTTAAAAAATCTGACGACTTTCGCACAGCAGTTCAGCATGCTACCAACTACACCACCGAATCCGCTCTTAATAGGGTAGGGGCCAATCATGGACGCTGTTTTACGAGGGCGGATCAGAAACTAAGGTTACATGGCCGATATTCCTGGAGTTTTGTCTGTTATAGAGAAATGAGTAGTGTGGGGAAATTTGAATACATACGGTTGGTAACTGTGGAGAGTTTCAGCCACCTGCCTCCTACACCGCTAGTTGTTGGTGAACAACTAATGACGACTCGTTTGGAAAACTGGACCCGCGAAGAGATCCGCTCAGCTATTCGATTTCTGTGGGTGTAGCACGTAACCGTGCCTGGACTCTTCACCGAGGGCGTCATCTTACTTCATGATAACGCACGACCTCATACTCCCCAGGAGACCACCACGCTGTTGAAGCGATTTCACTGGATCATCATTGACGAACCTTCCTACAGCCCAGACCTCGCTTCAAGTGACTTTCACCTGTTTCCTCAGGAGATCGACGAATTGTTTCAGACGAAGAGGTTAAGCACTTCGTGACAACGGTTGGTTGGTTCCTCAGTTAAGGGGCTGCGACAACGCAGTCATGCAGCCCCGTGTACTTTGGGTGTGTGTAGAATTTGTCTTATAACCGGTGTTAAGTGTAATGGTTGTATTAGTGTGTGGTATCTGTTTTTAATTCAAGTAGGCCTAAGGACTGCAGACATTCGATTTCAAGTAGTTCCAATTTTTGCTACCAAACGTCATCGTCAACGACCAACTAGTTCTGAACTTTGTTACTAGATGCCCCCTCAGTCAGTTCCTGGCGACGAACGTTGGAACCTAAGAGAGTTAGTCAAATATAACCTACAATTTAGCTTCACACAAGTGTAATTAGTGGAAGGTTCTTTATCATGCCATAAATCTATGACATGGGACCGCTGACTTTACTTTCCCTCCGAAGGAAGGCATAATGAGGGATTTTAACGCTCTTAAAATCCTACGACTTTAGCCAGGTTTGGACCCGCGACAACGTGACTGAACAAGCAAGGATAAGATATTTAAAAAGTAAGCTTGAAGTTTAATTTGACCATTAATCTCGCGTTTATGATCCACGGGACCTCCTTTTTACGTGGAATCCGAACCACAAGACCTGGCATTTCACTTCGAAAATCTCACATTCATTGACCAGGAATCGAACTTGGTCCACCTTGGTGAGAGGCTGATAGCTTGACCACTGCGCCACCACGCCCCGACAATATATTTACCATGAGGGAAATTTCCAACTCATCTCACGAAGCGACATCTGTCTAAACCGATATGGAGACTATGCCGAAAAATAACCTAATGTATGTATTATCTATCAGTTGGCTGTATTGGTTGTATGGAATACAAGTTGTTCCGCGAAGAACTAAATAGCCTATTTTCACATATCCTACTTATGTTAATTGCCTCTATCAACTTAAAAAAATTCAGTTGATTGCTGTCATAGATTAGTAGATATTGAGAACCGTTAAAATATTTCCGATTGTAGCCATGTTGGATTTACATATAGTCTATGTAGGCCATAGAGTTATGTACTGTTAGATGACGGTAACTGCTTAGGTTCATTATTCACGCGGTAACTTCGATCGCATGATTAGGACACAAGAAATAATACCTTAAATTTAAAATTTTGCACAGCCGCTATCTTGACTCTATGTAAACAATTGAACTAAATTAGATGTCAGTGCATTACAATGTGTATATACATTTGCTGTAACATGTTTCAGTGCGCTCGGATGGTAAAATCATGAGAAAAGTCTATTTAAATGCTCCAAATTCGCTTGGCTGCCATGTTCGTTTTGTACTCAACAGGTTTTTGAAACTCACATAGATACAATTCTAGTAGTGCCCTTTATCACGCTACAAAATTTCAGGGTGATATCGGTACTCGTTTCGGAGATATAGAGTGCCGGTGAAATATTTCGAATAGCCGCCATGGTGGATTGGTGAGAAGAAATACAATTTGAAGGCCACGGTCGAGGTCGGACAATATACTGTTACGGCTGTGAGTTTGTTTCATAGCTCGCCGCATGAGTCACAACTGGCCCCGGGCTGGGCTGTGCTCTGCCTCAGTGTATTGCGTGCGCCTTATGCAACAGGACTACTAGGACAAAGGGATGGTCCAGAATATTCGTGACTCAGCCAGTGAAGGAAACCTCGAGAAGCCGTGAACCCTGGATGGGTCTAGAAGCATTTATTGAGTAACCGGCATGCTATATAAGAGCGACCTGTCAAGCAGTGGGGGTGTTTTTTTCGAGCTAGTGCGAGCGTTTATCCTGAGCGACAGAAGTGTGGTGACTTGCGAAACTCCTAGTGAAGCCGATTCTCTTGACAGCGAGGGAGTGAGAAGCATACAGGGGACTGCCTGTGTTTTGAGCGAGTGTGATTTCACTGAGCGACAGAGGTATTGTGGCGAAGTGCCGTGCGAGTTACGAAATCCATCGACATTGTTTCCCAGCTTGTGGACGGCGAAGCAGCGTGTAGCAGGTTATCGTAAGTAACTGTAGTTTGTGTGCATAAGGAAGAGGTGCAGGTAGTTTTTGTCAAGGCCACCGGACTCATTACGACGGATTAACTTCTGTGGTTTGTTGACAAGTTAAAGGGGCTAGAGCGCTCCATAAGGAAGAGGCTTGAGGAAACTGGAGTAAGGTTCTAATTGCTTGTACTTGCTGTTGAGTGGTGTATCTTTCTGGCCGCAATGAAGTTAATTATTTCTTTAAAGGAACAATCTGTGTTGTGCTTTCTACCCACCGTAATCCAGTTAACAAAAGTGTCACTAGGGCGGTGGCACGTAACAACTGGTGTCAGAAGCCGGATTACGAACTCAAGCACAAGCACAACACCTGACGGTCCTGGTTTCAAACCCCGAGCAGGTCATTTCTCTCTAATTTTCATGTGAGTGCATGCCCACTACAAGACAAACAACCAAAACGGAAGCGCAATTTGCAGCATTGCTAGAAAAGTTAAGTGGCATGGAAGCCAAAATGGAAGACGGCCAGAAGAAGATGGAGGACGGCCAGAAGATGGAGGACGGCCAGAAGAAGATGGAGGACGGCCAGAAGAAGTTAGCAGAAGACCTGAAGGACGGCCAGAATAAGTTAGCAGAGGACCTAACCGCCAAATTTCTGGATGGCCAGAAAAATCTGGAAGAGTGTGTGCTGACGAAATTAGAGGAGAGCCAAAGGAAATTAGAACAGGGCCTAGGTGAGGAAGTCGCAGCAGTGGAAAAGAAGTTCGACGCCTTACAAGTGGAAATTGCCGAGCTGCGCCAACGCCCGCTGATGGGGGTGGTGGAGAAATTCAACGCCTTACAAAAGGAAGTTGCCGAGCAGCGCCAACGCCCACTGACGGGGGTGGAAGAGAAATTCAACGCTCTACAAGAGGAAGTTGCCGAGATGCGCCAACGCCCGCCCACCGTTACACCGGGAATATCAGGAACGGGACATAGCAGAGTGACGCCCCCAACCTTCGACGGAAAGGTCCCGTGGAGCAACTACTTACATCAGTTCGAGGCGATCTGTTCCATAAATAACTGGAACAACACAGAAAAGGCTACAGCTCTCATTGTAGCGCTGAGAGGTGACGCCCTTAACGTCCTTCAGGTCATCCCGACTGGATCCCAGGACTACGCTTCACTGATCGCTCATATGGAGTCCCGATATGGAGATAGCCATCTTCAGCAGGGCTATCAGATGCAGCTCCGGACCCGGGTACAGAAGAACGCGGAAACCCTGCAGGAGTTCGAGATGGACATCGCACGCCTCGTAAGGCTCAACTATCATACAGCGCCGGCCGACTTTCTGGAACAGATTGCGACGCAGACCTTCACCGACGGGCTACGGGACATGGACACTCAACAGGCGCTGCGACTCGCGCGCAATAAGACCCTGGCAGATGCGCTGAGCCACGCACTTGAATTCGAGACGGCAAAACAGGCATCTAGAATGCACGCGCGAGTGCGTCAAGTGGACGCCTACGAACCAGCAAAAACCAACGAGACCAAGCCCCTGGCCGACGAATTGATAGAGGCGCTGGCCGTTTCTTCGATAGTCGCGGCACTACCAGCAACGACACAGCCGGAAGACAACCGGAGAGGCGGCCCGGAAGAGGACTACCGACCTGCTGGGCCTGCGGTAAGAAAGGCCACCTGAGCAAGGACTGCGGTGATCGCCGCCGCCGAGGGTATCCGACGGGAAATCAGTCGTCTGAAAACCGCGCGGCCCAGTGAAACGAGTATTAGCCTGCCTTGGGGGGCAAAGGTTGGCTTCTGACAGTCGTCAAGCCCCGGCAGTCCAACTGCGTGTGGCGAAGTTACGGAGGGACAATAGCAGCCTGATGGTCGACGGAGTCGTCAACGGAGTGAGCTGGCCCATGCTGATCGACACGGGAGCGTCGAGGACCATCGTCAATCCCACCGTGATCCCGAAATGGAGAGTGCAACCCACACAAAAGAACCTCCAGCTAATAACCGCGACCGGAGAGACCGCACCGGTACATGGCGAAGCATCACTGGAGCTCGTCATTGGTCGACGGGCGGTGAAGCATCCAGTACTTGTGACTGACGTATCAAACGAAGTGATCATCGGACTGGACTTCCTGGACCAGAACAACATCATCTTGGATCTGAGTACCAACACTCTGCACTTCGGAGGTGAGGAACTTGCTTTGCAACCAGCACACGAGGCAGTCACCGCACGACGAGTAAGGCTGAGAGAGGTCGTCATCGTTCCCGCCAGGACAGAGGTCAGTGCTGCCGTAATTGTCGACGGAACTGCTGAGGGAGTGGCGGCTGTATCGAGCCAAAATATGAGGACATCCAGACAAAAGGATTGCTAGTTGCCAAGACCCTCATCAACACGACGTCTCGGCCGTACGTCCGCCTGTCCAAACTGAACGACTACGACATTTCGGTTCACCGGGACACCAACCTAGGAGTCTGCGAGCCCGTTACCTGGATTGCCCGCATCACAGGTACGACGGACGGACACCTGCAGACGGTCAACCAAAGAAGACGCGCACTGCCAGAAGAACTACAGAAGCTGTACCAAGGATCCCAGGACCATTTAGACGGGGAAGAATCACGCCAACTTCAGGACCTGCTACGCGAATTTCAGGACGTCTTCTCCGTGGGGAGCAAAGACTTCGGCAGGACAAGCTTGGTCCAGCACAGAATCGACGTTGGGGACAGCGCACCGATTAGGGCCCCATTCCGACGTGTCCCGCTCGCCAAGCAAGCCGAAGTCGACCGGATGGTAGAAGAGATGAAGGAGCAAGGGGTGATCGAGCCATCACATAGTCCTTGGAGTTCTCCGGTCGTGCTTTTGAAGAAGAAGGACGGTTCCACCAGGTTCTGCGTGGACTACAGGCGGGTGAACGACGTCACGAAGAAGGACAGCTACCCTCTACCCCGGATCGACGACACCCTGGACACCATATCAGGGTCGAGATGGTTCTCCACCTTGGATTTGAAGAGTGGCTACTGGCAGGTGGAGGTCCACCCTAAGGATCGCGAGAAAACTGCGTTCTCTGTGGGCAGCGGGCTCTGGCAGTTAACCGTCATGCCATTCGGTCTGTGCAACGCCCCTGCGACCTTCGAAAGGCTAATGGAGTCATTCTGAGGGGACTACACTGGAAGACCTGCCTGGTCTACCTAGACGACGTCATCGTTCTGGGGAGAAGCTTCGAGGAGCACTACAGCAACCTGAAGGAAATCTTGATGACGCTACGGGCTGCCCAGCTGAAGTTGAGCCCCAAGAAGTGTCAGCTCTTCCAGAAGCAGGTCCAGTACCTTGGGCATATCGTCTCCGAGGAGGGGGTGCGCACCGACCCAGAGAAGACCGCAGCAGTGAGGGAGTGGCCAGTTCCGAAGGACAAATCCCAACTACGAAGCTTCCTGGGACTCTGCACCTATTACCGTCGCTTCGTGAGAGGATTTGCCGACATCGCCAAACCATTGCATCGACTGACTGAGAAGGACCAACTCTTCACGTGGACAGCAGAATGCCACAGTACCTTCGAAGAACTCAAGCAGGCTCTGTGCACCTATTCTGGCCTACCCCAGACCTGGAACAAGGTTCATCGTCGATACCGATGCCAGCTACTTTGGTATAGGGGGAATCCTGTCGCAAGTAGTGGACGGCGAGGAGAGAGTAGAGGCCTACTTCAGCAAAGCCTTGTCAAAGCCCGAAAGGAACTACTGCGTCGCCAGGAAGGAGCTGCTCGCCATCGTGAAGACCATTGAACACTTCCACAAGTACCTGTACGGGCAGGAATTTCTCATTAGGACCGACCATGCATCCCTGCGGTGACTCCTGAACTTCAAGCAACCCAAGGGTCAACTCGCGTGGTGGTTAGAGAGGCTTCAACAGTACAACTTTGAGATCCAGCCCAGGAAAGGCCAACTGCACTCTAACGCCGACGCCCTGTCACGAAGAACGTGCCCCGAAGACTGCACCTTCTGTACCAGAAGAGAGGAGAACACCGGGATACTTTGCCGAAGGACTACCGTGGAACTTCAGGGGAGCTGGAGCCGCTAATCTTTCACGCGGGCACAAGCAGAAGATGATGACCTGTGGCTGATAGCCGAAAGGAAGAGGGCCTGTGTCCCCAGACCCGGGTGGAACATTGTGAGTGACTGCAGCCCAAAGTTAAGTCCTACTGGGCGCAGTGGGACTCGCTGATTGTAAGGGATGGCCTCATCTGCCGTACCTGGGACAGGACCGACGGGAAGACATCTCGGCAACAAGTCGTCGTTCCAATGGCTATGACAGAGGAAGTCCTGAAGGAAGTTCATGGAGGATCATCTGGTGGACACCTAGGGATAAAGAAGAACCTGGAGAACCTGAGAGAGCGGTTCTACTGGATCAGATGCCGAACAGACGTGGAGAACCACTGTGCGAGGTGCCACGATTGCGCAGCGAGCAAGGGCCCAGGACGAAGACGACGGGGTCCACCGAAGACCTACAACGTGGGCGGCCCCATGGAGAGAGTGGCCATCGATGTTGCTGGGCCATTCCCGTTAAGCGAGGCAGGGAACCGCTACATATTGGTCGTTAGCGACTACTTCACCAAATGGTCGGAGGCGTATGCGCTCCCTAACCAAGAAGCCGCGACGATCGCAGTGACCGTGGTGAAGGAATTCGTCAGCCGGTACGGAGTACCCCTGGAGCTGCACTCCGACCAAGGGAGGAACTTCGAGTCGCAGGTGTTCCAGAACCTATGCCAGCTGCTGGGAATCCGGAAGACAAGGACAAAACGCTTCACCCTCAGTCCGACGGGATGGTAGAGCGATTCAATCGCACCATCGAGAACCATCTCCGAATAGTCGTCAGCGAGCACCAGAGGGATTGGGACAAACGTCTTCCACTATTTCTCCTGGCCTACCGCGCGGCCGTGCATAAAGCCACCGGGTGCACACCAGCCCGGGCCATGTTTGGGAGGGAGCTCCGTCTACCTGTCGATCTTGCCTTTGGCCGACCTGGGAATGATCCGGTCCCGGTAAGCCAGTATTCTCAAGAACTGGTTGACCAACTGGAGGACGTGCACGCGTTCGCGAGGAGGAAACTGCGGATCGAGACCGACCGAATGAAGACCCGATACGACCAACAGACGGATGCCGGCGGATTCCACGAGGACGACCTGGTCTGGCTCTTCAACCCATTACGGAAGAAAGGCCTGTCACCCAAACTGCAGAAGTCCTGGGAGGGCCCGTACCGAGTCGTGAAACGGATCAACGATGCCGTCTACAGGATCCAGAGGAGCCCGAGGGCGAAGATGAAGATCGTGCATCGAGATCGCCTGGCAGCCTACGGAGGGACACAGACGGACCAATGATTGATCGGGACGATCAGCCTTTTAGGAAGGGGGTGGTGTTACGGCTGTGAGTTTGTTTCATCGCTCGCCGCATGAGTCACTACTGCCCCCGGGCTGGGCTGTGCTCTGCCTCAGTGTATTGCGTGCGCCTTATGCAACAGGACTACTAGGACAAAGGGATGGTCCAGAATATTCGTGACTCAGCCATTGAAGGAAACCTCGAGAAGCCGTGAACCCTGGATGGGTGTAGAAGCATTTATTGAGTCACCGGCCTGCTATATAAGAGCGACCTGTCAAGCAGTGGGGGTGTTTCTTTCGAGCTAGTGCGAGCGTTTATCCTGAGCCACAGAAGTGTGGTGACTTGCGAAACCCCTAGTGAAGCCGATTCTCTTGACAGCGAGGGAGTGAGAAGCATACAGGGGACTGCCTGTGTTTTGACCGAGTGTGATTTCACTGAGCGACAGAGGTATTGTGGCGAACTGCCGTGCGAGTTACGAAATCCATCGACATTGTTTCCCAGCTTATGGACGGCGAAGCAGCGTGTAGCAGGTTATCGTAAGTAACTGTAGTTGTGTGCATAAGGAAGAGGTGCAGGTAGTTTTTGTCAAGGCCACCGGACTCATTACGACGGATTAACTTCTGTGGTTTGTTGACAAGTGAAAGGGGCTAGAGCGCTCCATAAGGAAGAGGCTTGAAGAAACTGGAGTAAGGTTCTAATTGCTTGTACTTGCTGTTGAGTGGTGTATCTTTCTGGCCGCAATAAAGTTAATTATTTCTTTAAAGGAACAATCTGTGTTGTGCGTTCTACCCACCATAATCCAGTTAACAAAAGTGCCACTAGGGGGGTGGCACGTAACAATACAGTACAGCCGCCGATTGTCCGGCTCTGACATTTCTCATGAGGGAGGGAGACAACGTTGCCGGCTCTCTACCGTGAAACATAAAACAACGTGGACTACATAAACTATTTGACATGTTTTTAAATGAATTCTGAATATGCTTACACAGAGTTAACCGTTAAGTGTGCACACACAAGACAATAAAACAATAAACCTGTACTAACACACAGAGCAATTGGGCTACAGAAGAGTGCCTTGGCAACATCCAGGTAAATTTAAAGACCGGCTAACCGGGAAACCCGCTGATTGGTACAGGTGACAACATTCTTCAGGGCAGTAAGCGACTTTGCCAACATAGGCAGAATGCCACTGCGATCGTAGAATTTAGGTTTTGTAACCGCAAAATGTCGGAATAACGTTACATAGTGAAGACGCTAGAGAAGAATTACAATGATGGCAAGTTTCAAAGTTCTATTAACAGCTTCTCGCTGCCGTAAGTTGGCTATATTGTTCTCTTTACCCCTCTTCTCCCACCAGCGCCAAACGTCAGAGCCGGACAGTCAGCGGCTGGACTGTAGTTCTATGAACTTACCGAGTTTCATTGAAAATGCTCCAGCCGTTTAGATTTTCTAAGGGCGGGAGGCGGTGGGGTGGGGGGTGGGGGTACACATGCAAAGACACACACATGGATAAAAGGTGATTTGCCTCTATTTTCATGTCCGATTGGTTTCTGATGCAAATCAAGTGATTATCGTCACAATAGAGTGGTTTATATTTGTCATAAAAATGCATATTTTTAACATCTTTTACCATTAGATCATATTTTGAGCCTTTCTTTGGTAAGAACGTCATATTTCGGTAGTTTGACGGCAGCTATAGGTGTGCAGTCATCCTCAACTTACCGACCGGGAACTGGTGTTTACAGAAATAGACTGTAAATAACCACTTAAATATGCATATTAAGAAAATTATGGTGAAAATAGAAATAAAGAATTTAGTTAACAAATTATCTCAAAGGGATTTATAATTTAAACTAGCAGAAGTACCCATTCTTCGAACGGTCTTCGGTATTAATAACCAGATGTTATCAATTGAGCTACTGTTGCAATGTTTAGGGGCTTGGAACCTGTTTGTTGGCAAAGAAAAATTATTAGTTAAAATATGCTCTCAAACTAAATTTACCTAATGTGTTCTTCCTGGCGTGAAAAAAAATTGAAAACTTCGTAGAAGAATCGCAATACACGTCACATACGAACTGACCCTAACCGTTGTGTCAAGTGCCCAACTACAGGAAGACCCCTTTTATAAATTATAAAGGCTTGTGGTGCATGAAAATTCAGTGTTTTTAGCCTCCAATGACCCAAATTCCTAAAATCAGCAAAAAACAGTCTACTATTTCTATTCAGGAATTTTTGAAAATAATGATGATGTTTGGAGATATAATAGACCTTCTGTACGACATATCGCACGTGTAAGTCGTGTGAAAAAAATCTAGGGTACTCCATTTGCAACCTTTCACAGAAATGTAATAAATGGACTGTCATTACTTATTCCAGAAATAGATGGAAAGTTGGATGCCACCTCTTGAGGTACTGTTGTCATGGTTAGTGGCTTGCATTCCTTCTTTAGTTTATTGAATGAAATTAGTTTTCTGGGAATATCTAAGAAACTGTTGGGTTTAGAGCCTTAAAATATAGTTTTCGGGGACCCTTTACGGCTCTTGAGGGGCCCCGAGTTTTGTTTCTGACCCCAAGGGTTTGAAAATGAGCTTTGTCTCTTCGTTGTACGCCTTAATAATGATAATAATTAAAAGAATAATACTAATAATAATAATAATAATAATATAACAAAATAGGGATAGAGATATAATAGACCTTCCGGACCATACCCGCACGTGTAAATCGCGTTAAAAAATTCTAGATTACCCCTTGACCCCTTAAGCGCATTATATGTATTGATAAATATTTCAGCTTAATTTGGATCCGTTATAACCTTATTGCCGTTTGCAAACCTTCACAGTAATGTAATAAATGGAATTGTATTGCGTCATACAGAAATAGATGGACCACTGAGATTCTGTTGCCATGGTTACCGGCATGCATCTATATATTTAAAACACTAAGCTGTTTTTTGTACACACGAGATTGTGAAAACGACTTAACCGATTGGCTTCGTAAATCATTCTAACGAAAGCTCTTGGCATGCAGATTTGCAGGGTGTCTTTCAAATAAACAAATATGTTATCATATATTTTTAAATTTATAAACAAAACTGCAAAATTATTGGCTCAAGCGCATGCGCAGAATCACCTTGGTTAATGACAGACATGGCGGATGTCCACCGCGTTTTAATGTAATAGTTATTTATAAGAATTATAATAAAGGAAGGGAATATCGAATATGAAGTTTCCACGATATAAACAGGAATAGAATATTATAAAGGACGGGAAATGTAGAAGAACTTATACTGACTGTTGAGTGTGAATGTTGCTTAAGTACCTTAATATTGCGCTACAACTGCAGTGATTCGCTAGCTCAGATGGCAGCGCTGAAGTCTTAGTTTGTGCATCGCCCAATGAGAGCAGTTCGAATCCCACCTCCGCCACATATTTTTATTTCCCAATTATTCTTTCTGGCTATTGGTAATACATTGTCTTAACATATTTTACTTTTATTATTCCCGTAAAGTAAGGAATTCGCCACGATTTACGTTCCCATACACTTTTAAATGATTAAATAAAATATGGCCATAATCGCTTTCGCCATGAGAGACAATTGACGAACATAATTCATTTGATGGACTCAGACATCGTGGTCACTCATCCCCGTCTACTTTAGTGTGTGTGTGTGTGTGTGTGTCAAATTTTCTCTGATAACCTGTGTTATTGTGATGGCTGTACTGATGTGTGCATTTGTAATTAAAGTGGGGAATGGGAAATTGACGACCGAGGCTTTAAGTTAGGAACTATCCCGGTATTTACCTGCAGTGGAAGTGGCAAACCACGGAAAAGCACATCCTAGATTGTTGAGATGGGAATCGAACCTTGCCCTTCTTAGTTTTGCCTCAAGAGTGCGCCCCGTTCCAGCCCTCAGACCAGAATTACATTTCTAGAGAAATGGCGGATAAAGGATCCTCCGTATCGTAGTGTGATCTTTGTTTTTTAGAATTAAAAAGAGGGGATTGAAGAACTTCAACAGGCGTTTGAGTTCGTTTGTTGTTTAAGTAACTTAATATTGCTTTCGAAGTCTGTTTGTCTGGGTGGCTCAGGGGTAACATTGCGGACCCAGGAATGAATTTAGCATAGTCGAAGGAGTTCACATCTCACCTCAGACATGTATTTCTATTTCCTAATTATTCTTTCTGGCTATTGGTAATTCATTGTCTTAACATATTTTACTTTTATTATTCCCGTACAGTAAGGAATTATCCTCGATTTGCATTGCCATATACTTTTAAATTATTAAATAAAAGATGGCCACAATCGCTTTCGCCATGAGACACAATTGACGAATATAATTCATTTGATGGACTCAGACATCGTGGTCACTCAGGCCCGTCTACTTTGGTGTGTGTGTAAATTTTTCTATGATAACCTGTGTTATTGTGATGCCTTTACTGATGTGTGCATTTGTAATTCATGTGGGGAATGGAGAATTGACGACCGAGGCTTTAAGTTAGGAACTATCCCGGTATTTACCTTCAGTGGACGTGGCAAACCACGGAAAACCACATGCCAGATTGTTGAAATAGGAATCTAACCTTGCTCTCCTTAGTTTTGCCTCAAGAGTGCACCCCGTACCAGTCCTCAGACCAGAATTAAATTTCTTGGCAAACCAGGGTTCGAACCCGGAATCCGGGGCGATAGCTCAGAATTTAGCCTTAAGATTTGGCTTCCCTGTGTTTATACGATTTTTGACAAGCACTGAACATATAGTCTAACCCTTAAACTCTCCATTACGGTGGCTGTCGAAGTGAGTCTATGCTCATTCCAGTAGTTGGCGAAGTATGCTCCCTTGCTTAATTTACTGTCATGGAAATGCAAAGGATTGTACCTACAACAGGTGATGGAAATTGCTTATTTAAAGCAGTTTCGTACTGTTTATTCCAAAATGCAGAACGTCATCCTGAGCTGCTTCTGCAAGCAAATTGCAAAAATTGGTGTTGGCATGAATAATTATAAGGATTTTATTATTGGCGATCAGTATCATCGCATTCTCATCAGCAACAAACTTGAGAATGAAAGTATCTGAACTTCACTGTATAAATGAATATTATTGTTTAATGATTATTTGTTTAGAGTACATAACAATGACTCTAACCACGCTGTTGATTTTGGCAATGGAAGTATTATGTGCCATTTAATATTTGGCGGCTGCGTTGATGCAGGCCACTATAGTGTTATTGAATATGACGCTAATTGGGAGAAAAATGCTACAATAAATATATCCATTTGACGAAAAAGAACATTAGCCACAAAAAAGTGGGAAATCGAAGAAAAATACGAAGCCACTTTTAAAATCTAATATAAATATGCCATTTCAGAAACAATTCCAGATATTATGCCGTACAGTGTAGGATCCTTGACGAACAAATGTAAACATTGTTCTGCACTGTATTTCTGTAGCGAGAAATCTACGCTTGGTTACTTTGACCTTTGGTGTTGTAATGGCAAAATTGATCTTACTAAATATAAAATATTTGACAGACTGCAACAATTTTTCACTGGAAATGATACCTCAAGGAATTTAGGAGAGAATAATCGGCAGTACAACAAATGCTATGTCCTTGGTTTCATTTGGTGCCAATGTCACTGTGCCACATGCATACGGTCCATATTGTTTTAAAATGTATGGAATTGCACATCATCGCATTTCTTCGTTAATGTATATTCCAAAATTATAAGCGACGGTTCTTGCGGCCAGTTGTATATATTAGACTCCTCAGAATTCTTGAATTCCTTGGAATTAAGTGATTTGCTTCCACATACTCCAAACGATTGACCCATAGTTATGCTCCTTAGAAAACTGAAGTTTCCTAAGGGCTCATAAATACTACCATATTAATTATAAGAAATGTGTACGAAAATTGCTTGAATTTGGAAATAATAAGTGCAGTTAAAATCAGGCGGATGATCTAACCCTTCGATTTGATTCCATATTAATTATAAGAAATATGCATGAAAATGCTTGGATTTGGAAATAAGTGCAGTTAAAATTAGGCAGAGAGGTCTAATCCTTCGACTTGATTTAACACCATAGGATAAACCAATCAATTTCTTTTAAGAGGCAACATTTTCCGATTCGCTTGGCATACTTTATCACAATCAATAAAGCTCAATGGGGAACTCTGGAATCTTTTGACGCTCTTAAAGTATCAATAGCGCCAAAAAATAATTGTACAAAGAACGTACAATGAAGAAAATGGAAATTGCAACATCCAGAAGGAGTGGTGCTACATTGCTGCAATTGAACATACAGGACGAGTGTTCGGTTGTGATTCCATGATTACACTTTCAGGGCAATCTGACCGCAAGTTTAGACAACAATCAATACTGAATGTGCCCACCACGAGCTGCAATACATTGATGAATTCGGCGAGGCATGGAGTCAATAAGGCCCTGGATCGCTTCCTGAGGAATTGTGGCCCATGCTTGCTGCACTGCACGGGTCAGTTATTCCAGAGTTATGGGTGGCTGAGGACGGTTGGCCAGTTGTCGACCCATCATGTCCCACACATGCTCAATAGGGCTGAGGTCCGGGGATCTGGAGGGCCATTCTAAGGTTGTGATGTCTGGAGATGCGTGCAGTGTGAACCCGGGCATTGTCCTGCTGAAACATCCCATTACCAATGTTCGCCATCATAGGGACAACCACTGGATTGAGTACCCTATCAACATACTGTCGAGCAGTCATAGTGCCCTCAACAGGCACTAATTGTGATTTCACATTAACGCCAAGAGCTCCCCAGACCATAATGCTTGGTGTTGGCCCCGTGTGCCTCTCGACAATAAGGTCTGGGCGGCTCCTCTTCCCGGTATGTCGGTGCACACGATTCTGGCGATCACTGCGGGCAAGACAGAAGCGCGATTCATCACTAAAGACGACCCTATGCCATTCGTCGACCCACGTCGATCGTTCTCGACACCAGGCCAGCCTTACACGTCGTTGTTGTGGGGTCAATGGAACACCTTCTGCAGGGACACGGGATCGTAAGCCAGCTGCACGCAGGCGATTACCAACTGTTAGTTGTGTAACGTGGGGTGCCACAGCTGCTCGAATTTGCGCTGTTGTTGCATGGGGTTCCATCCGGGCCATCCGAATGATGCGGCGATCCTCTCTCACAGTTGTCTGTCGCTGTGGGCCTGTGCCAGGTCTACGAGTGTGGGTACCTTTATTTGACCACTGCTGCCATACACGTTGTACCGTAGATGCCTGTCGGCCAACACGTGCAGCGCCAGTGCTTAGCGATAATCCAGCCTCACACAGCCCAATTATCCGACCCTTCTCAAACGGCGACAGTTGTTGATAGCGTGCTCTTCTCTGTCGTCGAGGCATGTTTGACGGGGAACACTTCACTGCACAGACTGCAAGTCAACTACGCTACACCGGTGTCCGTATACTGGAGTTGAATCCTCCGCGACCAATCACGTGGGGAGACCTGTAGCAACAATCCAATGGGTCTGAAACTTTGATCGTTTACATACCTACAAGGCATCGTTCCATATCTTGAAAATCAACACAAACGACCAATGCCTTCATGGTGTTGCAATTTCCATTTTCTTCAGTGTATATAAGAAAATTCTTCAGTAAATATTTTCTTATTGACCGTCATGTATTGACGGGTTTCAACTAGTTCCTTCATTAATTTATTAAGTGAAATTAGTTTTTTGGGAATATCTCAAAAACTGTTGGTTTTAGGG
Source organism: Meconema thalassinum (assembly GCA_946902985.2). Taxonomy (NCBI): domain Eukaryota; kingdom Metazoa; phylum Arthropoda; class Insecta; order Orthoptera; family Tettigoniidae; genus Meconema; species Meconema thalassinum. The sequence goes on along the minus strand of OX336396.1, from coordinate 210,328,695 downwards.
CCTTAAAATGTGGTTTTCGGGGTCCTTGTAGGGCCCCCGAGTTTCGTTTCTCACATTGAGGGGCTGAAAATGAGCTTTGTCTCACGCTTATTTCAGCATGTATTTTAAGGGGGTAGACCCTCTGTTATGAGAGGTACGGAGAAGAGTTACATCAATGATTAGTGTCGTGCCTCTGATGGATATCTGTATCAAATTTTACGTTAATCCACCCAGCCGTTCTCGAGTTATAAGGACACGAAAAATTGTCCACAGACAGACAAACAGACAAAAATATATTTTTGCGTGCATCCGTCAAAAAACAGTCTGAAACGGGCAAATATGTCAAATTTTCGTAGAAAAGCCGAAAAATCAGACAAACATTCATTTTTATATAATAGAGAAGGGATATAATAGACCTTCCGTACCATACCCGCACGTGTAAATTGCGTAAAAAAATTCTAGAGTACCCCTTGGCCCCTTAGGGCATTGTATGTATTAATGAATATTTCAGCTTAATTTGGATCCATTATAACCTTATAGCCGTTTGCAAACCTTCACAGTAATGTAATAAATGGAATTGCATTGCGTCTTACAGAAATAGATGGACCTCTGAGATTCAGTTGCCATGGTTACCGCCATGCATTCTTCCATTAATTTATTAAGTGAAATTAGTTTTCTGGGAATATCTCAAAAACTGTTGGTTTTAGGGCCCTAAAGGGCCCCCGAGTTTCGTTTCTCACATTGAGGGGCTGAAAATGAGCTTTGTTTCACCCTTCTACGCCTATTTCAGCATGTATTTTAAGGGGGTAGGGCCCCTTTTATGAGAGGTACGGAGAAGAGTTACATCAATGATTAGTGTGGTGCCTCTGATGGATATCTGTATCAAATTTTACGTTGATCCACCCAGCCGTTCTCAAGTTATAAGGACTCGTAGAAGTTGTCCACAGACACACAGACAGACAGACAGACAGGCAAAAATTTTATTTTTGCGCGCATCCGTCATAAAACAGCCTGAAACGCGCAAGTATCGCAAATTTCCGTGGAAATTCAGAAAAAACAGACAAACTTTCATTTTTATATATAGAGAGAAGATAGAGAAGACGGCCATATTTAAATCAGTCATTTTCAGGTCATATTTCGTATTTTTAAGGTCATATTTGCTTGCATATTTGGGCTATTTTTAGGTCTTACACATCCGGACAAAAGGTGATTTCATAAAAGAAAATAGGCTAAAATGCAGGCATTCTGATCACCCCTCGTAGCCTACATCAGTACAGCATCAGCTGCCTGTAACTGTGGATGTAATAACCATATCGTATTTGTTCCGTTGTTAACTGATGATCTTCTCCCATGGAATCGTTGATAACATTGTTAACGTGTCGGTCTACTAACCACAAGATTGAAGGTTCGACGTGGTCAGTGATTTTTGAAAGGCTGCAAAAATTACGACACGCATGTCATACGATGTTGGCATGTCAAAGAACCCATTTGAATTCAGTAGGCCGTGTTCATAAAGGCAAAATTAATCTCGGGAGTTTCCGCCAACAAAAAGTTCATATCTCAACTAGAAAGCGCTATAGTGTTCAAGGAGCTTAGATATCTAATCTCCTTGACTTTCATAGTGCTTCAAGGAACAAGGAAATTCGACACGCAAGCTACCCTCTGGGTGTCAAATAACGAAGCTTGCACCTGGCACCCGAGGCCATGTGTGTTTCAGTCTTCAGTCTTTTGACTGGTTTGATGCAGCTCTCCACGCTTCCCTGTCCTGATCTAATAGTTTCATCTCTACATAGCTACCACACCCTACATCCGAGGCAAGCTGTTAAACATATTCTAACCTTGGTCTACCCCTACAGTTCTTGTCCTCGACCCTTCCTTCCGTAACTAAGCTTGCTATTCCTGGGTGTCTTAATAAGTGTCCTAGCAACCTATCTTTTCTCTTCCTTAGCAGTCGCCAGAAACATCTCTCCTCTCCCACTACTCTTAATACCTCTGGGTTTGTAACCCTACCTACCCATCTGATCTTCATCATTATCCTGTAACACCACATTTCAAACGCTTCAATTCTCCTCTTTTCTGCTGCACCAATAGTCCAAGTTTCACTTCCATAGAGCGCCACGCTCCAGACAAAGGCTTTCAAAAATGACTTCCTAATACCTAAATCTATATTCGATGTCAACAGATTCCTTTTCTGTAGAAATGCTTTCCTTGCCTGAGCTTTTTATATCATCTTTCCTTCGTCCATCACTGGTTATTTTGCTTCCTAAGTAACAGAAGTCTCCTACTTCCTTTAGTTTTTCCCCTGCCAATTTGATGTTCATAGAGGTGTCTGATTTATTTCGGCTGCATTCCAAAATTTTTGTTTTACATACGATAATATTATTATTATATCTCAATTTTGTAGGATGTGGCAGAATGTTCCGTCGCATGGTTTTAGAGTGAAGCCAAGCTAGTTGCTAAAAGATCCAGAAAATAAGGATATATCACTCACAAAAAGATGTGGTAAAAATATTTCTAAGGAAGGTAGCTTTCAATGGTGGACGATGTTGCTCCACTTCCATTTGAAACAAAGGCTGAGAGAGTGAGGGGAAGCCCAGTTCACACTTTCTCATCCCATGCTTCCGCTCACTTCATCTGAATTTCTGGTGGCCATTCTAATCTCGTAACCAATAAACGATTCGTGGAGATTGAAAGTTTTAAAATATCCACGGCCTCAAGGTGGGCTAAAACCACAAACAAGTGTGTCCCTTACTGGGAAGTAACAGTTGTGTACACACTCAGACTTCTTGTTAAGCTGCGCGGCTTAGATGAAACAGACTCCAATTACCTGGTCGATGTGATGTGGTGTAGCAATTATGTTATCATGTCAAGTGTCTGTCTATACCTGCTTACAGAGCACTGTTGGTTATTAGTTGGTTATTGTTTCTTTAAGCGGCGGAACAGCGAGGTCATCCGCCCCACAGAGCACTGGCACAAGACACTTCTTTTGAAAATTTATTGATATGTAACATCTTTCCGCTCGGTCGCTGGATAGTTTTGTGGGAGTGATTTTGAAAATTGGGGACGGAAGTGGATCGGAACGATCGAGCAGGCAGTGGTGGATCGAACTGAAGTATGCACTGCCCGCTCGATCGATCGAATGGAAGTGTACTAGCTGGCAGTGGTGGAAAACGGAAGTATGCACTGCCCGCTCAATCAATCGAACGGAAGTGTACTAGCAGGCAGTGGTGGAAACGGAAGTATGCACTGCCTGCTCGATAGATCGAACGGAAGTGTTCTAGCTGGCAGTGGTGGAACGAACGGAAGTATAAGATGCACTGCCAACTCGATCGATCGAGCCAGCGGGCAGTGGTAAGACCCAGCTGGCAGTGGTACGAGAAACAATGAGCGCGCGGTGTCGGAAATTGATACCATGACGTCCTCTCGGCCATGTGAATGTATATGACATACTGAACGGAAAACGCTCAGGCGAACTCTGGTGTCAAGTGATTGAAACAAATGACATGGTACATGTTCGAAATCTTCGTATCAGTATTTAAATGGTAAAATGCCTTAATATCAAACATTGTAAGTAGTCGGCATTGCCGGTATTATGTTTCTGCACAATGGCTGTTCAAATATTAACACATGTAATGCAGTAGCCTCCGTGGCTTAGGCGGCAGCACGCCAGCCTCTCACCGCTGGGTCCGTGGTTCAAATCCCGGTCACTCCATGTGAGATCTGTGCTGGACAAAACGGAGGCAGACAGGTTTTTCTCCGGGTACTCCGGTTTTCCCTGTCAAAATTTCATTCCAGCAACACTCTCCACTATCATTTCATTTCATCTGTCATTCATTTAATCATTGCCCCAGAGGAGTGCGTCAGGCCTCGGCAGCCGGCACAGTTCACATCCTCGCCGCTAGATGGGGGCTTCATTCATTCCATTCCTGACCCGGTCGGAGACTGGAAGCAGGCTGTGGATTTTCATTTTCATAACGGCAATGCAGTCATCAATAGAATAGAATCGTTGTGGTTATACGAGAATTGAGCAAGCCTTCATGAACTATTACTGAATACATTCTCTTTACTCACAAGAGGGCCTATTCATAAGGCAATTTAAACTCAATTTCTCGCAGGAACATTATCGAAACAAGCAAAATATAAATGAAACTTCATTCCGTAATGCAGTATTATTGGAACGTGGAAAAAAGTCACCATCTTGTGCACAAAATTTGCGTAGTCGAAATAGCCGTGGTTTGACTGTGAATCTAGAGATCTTGGGTTCGAATCCCGGACGGGGTAGATATTTCTGATACCAGATTATCATTTTAAACGATATTTTTCATATCAATATGACTCATTTTAACAGAATCCATATGAAATTACGTGTTGGTCTGTGAATCAAGAGGTCCTGTTTATAAGGATTTAAGGTTATGAGCGGTGTTGCGTCTATTAATCTAGTTGATCCATATCGTATTCTTTATTTAGGCTAGTGCTGGTGGAAGCTACAAATCATCTAATAAAATGAGTTCTGTATTATAAACTACAATATCTGTAAAACACTCCCTTTTACAACAGATTAATATTTGTGCCAATAATAGTATGAAATACCGGTGTATCAACAATTTCACGTGAGGTTTCTTCTATGTCAGATGTTACACATCATATGCGACTAGTGTAAGGCTCGTAATTTATTTATTTATTTATTATTCGCGTTGGGTCAAAATTCCGACACTTAGATACTGTTGTCAAACCTGAATATCTGTATGCAGCAGAAACACTAGATATGATTGGGAAGGGTGGCCTCGAAGACATCCGAAAGAGGGAACGTGAAATGCTCCGAAAAATCCTAGGGCCAAATATCAAGGATGGAGAGAGGAGATTCAAAACTCAAAAAGAACTATACCTGAAGACAGAAGGAGTCGTAGCCCTAATGAGAAAAAGTAGAATCCAGTTTTATGGACACTTAGTGAGGATGAACCATGCCAGATTGACGAAGAGGATTTTTGAATTCTTCAGGAAGAGGAAGACGGAGCTGAAATGGTTTCGGGATGTGAGATTGGATTTGGTTCGGATGGGGGTGAAAGAAGAAGACATAATGGACAGAGAGCGATTTAGACGGCTGGTTAAGGAGTTTGCAGGTTTCCAGGAGATAGGGGAGTTGTCAGTGAGGAAAGGACGATCTTGCACGGAGGAACAAAAGAAGGAACTGGGAGAGAGGATGAAGAGACATTGGCAGAGAGTGAAGACAACAAATAATGTAAAAGCTGTCAAACGTGGTCCATAGTTGGCCGTAACGAATAAATAAATAAATAATTAAATAAATAAATAAATATATATATACAGGATCATCGAAAAATAATGCCAACATTTCAAATATTATAGCACCGAAACCCTTTATGTTAAACGTGTAATTCTTTCACTGAACGCTAGCTGGTTAAAGTAAGTTTTGTTTTGGTGGGGACGTGACCTTGATATGCGCACACTAGATGCGCAGTAGCCAAGGTCGGCCAGGGGCGAGCGCGCCAATGAAGTCCTGACCTAACCCCTTTGGATTTTTTTTCTGGGGGTACATTAAAACATTGTGTATGAAGACAAAATTCGGGATTTTGAGCATCTGAGGGAGCGAATTTCTGCCGCCATCTTGACAGTTACTTCTGAAATGATTGCACGTACCAATCCAGCCATTAGGAAAGCGTGCGTTCAATGCTGATATTGGTGGTCGGCCTGGCCTAAATTCTTTCTCTACAGTCCCTGTTTCCTTAAACTGATTAAACCATCGAATGACAGCTTTGTAATCAGGTGCAGTTTGACGGGCGGTGCAGTCATTGGCGCACGCGCCCCCGGCCGACCTTGGCTACTGCGCATCTAGTGTGCGCATATCAAGGTCACGTCCCATCCAAAATAAAACTTACTTTAACCAGCTAGCGTTCAGTGAAAGAATTACACGTTTAACATAAAGGGTTTCGGTGCTATAATCTTTTGAAGTGTTAGCATTATTTTTCGGTGATCCTGTATATATATAGCCTATATTCGCTAATTGGCCAACTAGGGACGACGATAAGTTCCACTATGGGTACATTCTGGCGTTCATTCAATTTACGATTGAAGTTCCACTATACATTCTGGCGTTTATTCAATTTACGATTGGTCCATTAGGTTTTCATTAGCTTGCACCGGTTGTTCATATCTCATCTCTGAAAGTCATGATGCTTTTTCGGAAAAGGTCTCGTTTGTGAGCGTCGCCAGGGAACTGTTGTTTTTGGTTTTGAGTCGGAATTGTTAAATATACGTTTTGTTCATCTAGAGTCGTCTGGAGGAAGACAACTTTTTTTTTTCCCGACCACTGACACTCGCTGTGTGGCCCGTTGACGATAAGAGGACGCGAACCCACGGCTGGCGCGCTTGAAGGCCGCGACGGGCACTGCACGCGATGCTTGCGGTCTGCTGTACACACACAATTATCCTCACGAAATAGCGTGAATCATGCACAGCCTCAGGCAACAGGTGTGCACAGCTCCATCGCACTTGTCACTCCAATATGCAAACAAGGTTTCACGGCGGTGTGCACTGTTTCATATACACACACATCAAAAAAGGTTCTGCATACAGGGTGTTTTCAAAAAAGTGTCCGATATTGCAACAGAAGTTGGGATAGGTCAAAACGAGATGAAATGTTCCTATAAACATATGTCCGGAAACAAATACAGTAAACTCTCGATTATCCGCGGTCGGTTTATCCGCTTTGCGGATTATCCGCGGTGCCTGTAGGAGAACATCTTTATAAAAATGGAAGGTTTTGAAACCTAAAATTATTTCTCAAAAATTGAAATAAAGTTACTAAATACTTAAACGTAATAAAAATCGTAAATCGCAAATACAGTACAGTACACTTAATAATGTACAGTACAAAACGTGTACAGTAGTTCAGTATTACTGTACAGTACTGTACTGTACATTGGTATACACACTGTACGTCGTGTGCACGCAGATGCAGAGGACCGTTACTCATGATGCAGCATTAGGACACATTGAGAGGGTTCTTCAATACCTTGAAGAGCAAGACGACGCATCACTTTGTGACAAGATGGTGTTGAGGAAACTCAAATCACAAATAAAGAAAAAGTATTTCACTATGAAATAGCAAAAGCAAATGACCGATTTTTTTGTTAAACAGTAAACAAGACTTTTTAGTAACACACATAACATCGACTGAGTTTTGTTATCATGTATGTCCTTGTATTGTATAATAAACTTATTTAAAAGCACTTGTGTGTTGTTTTTTAGTGCCTTCGACGATTGTTTAGCCATTACCAGCAATTTTGTGGCTTATCCGCAAAATTCGATTATCCGCGGTATCCGCGCCAGTCAATTCCGCGGATAATCGGGACTTTACTGCGAAGGGCCTAGGCCTAGGCCTCCCAAGCGACCACTGCCCAGCCAATTGGCCAGCAGATATTGGGGTGACGCGTGATCAGCGCATCGGGTCCCCTCGGCCGTTGATCTTGGTTTTCGTGGGGGCGCTGCCTCACCGTCAGAAAGCTACTCAATTGTCCTAACGAGGCTGAGTGCACCCAGTTCCAGCCCTCACTTCAGTTTCCAAAATCTCTGACGGAGCCAGGAATCGAACCCGGGGCCTCTGGGTGAGAGGCAGGCACGCTACCCCAACACCAGGGGGCTGGCCCGGAAACAAATAGGCCTACCTGTTGAGATATGAGTCATTTTTACTTGTGCTGTGTATTTACACTTCAGCCAATGGATGTATATCCTACCAGCTACTTCTAATGAACACTTGACTGTCACACACGTTGGGCAAACATCCATCAACACCACCAACCAGGAGCTGTGATGATTTCAGCTGGTCTGTACGCGGTTACCATCTGCACGTTACAAGAGATGCTCCACATGGTTACCAGATGCTTCGGCTCTTCTTCCCAAGGAATCCCCAACTCGTCCAATCAGGTCTGGCTGCTGGCGGATGTGAGCAATCTCATTGGTCACTCGCTCTTGTAACATCTGCATATTGTCGATGGATGTGGCATACACCAATGTCTTTAAATATCCCCATAGCCAGAAATCCAATGGATTAAGGTCCGGCGAACCGCACAGCCGCATACTATGACTGAACATCCAACTCATGCAAAGACCTTCAACGGAAAGATGCCTGCACCACCGCCGAACACAACGTCTTCTCCACGCGGGTAAAATGGTGCGTATCTCAACACGAATTTTGTTTCCGGACATATGTTTATAGGAACATTTCTTCTCGTTTTGACCAATCTCAACCCCTGTTACAATATCGGACACTTTTTTTCTAAACACCCTGTATTGGCATCTAGCACAGAGAGGATGAAAGTGAAGACGGATTTATTTATTAGGCTATATGTATGTACGTATTCTTTGTTGTCAGACAGATAGACTACACTGGTGACAAAATAATAATCATACTAATATATAATAAAAAGTTCCGTGACGAACTACTTTTCTTAAAATAAAGTTTCATACCAATGATTAATCTACAGTATATGAACCTATCTAGAATAATAACGAAATTAAGTTGGTAATTTCGAAATGTCTAATTAGTTTGAAACATACCTGGTATAATGAAGCCTAGTAGAGCATTACAGTTGGTAGCCCTGGTGACTGAATATATTCTTAGTTCAATCTCTTAAGATACAGATTACAAAAATTGGTTGAAGTCCAATGGACGTTACATGCAGTTAGATATTGGATCTATCAGCACGCGTAAAAGCATGTTGGCAACAATGTCATGTGTGTGCTGGTCAGAAATAGACGAATCTGAAATATTATGATATCTTGTTGTGCCAATTTTGGACGAAATCCATATTTTAGTATAGAAGTTACATGTATTTAAAAATTGGCCCTATCAGCAGGCTTAGAATCATGTAGGTAGAACTGAAGTATATAAGTTACTCCAAAATTAATCTAAAATGTCAGGTACTATACGTGTGCATAGTTTAAAGCTGTCGGCTTGCATACTTTCTGATATATTGGTATTTGGATAAAAGAATAGAGAGAGCAATTATCAACAGTTGGCAGCCCTGGTGGCTCTTAAGAATACGCTCAGTCATATCTGTTTATGTATGCATATTACATACAAAATTTGGTTGAAATCCAATTGATAGAGTAGAAGTTATATGCATTTAAAAATTGGACCTATCAGAAGGCTTAAAATAATTTTGGCAACACTGTCATGTATGGCCTCCTGGAAATTAAACTGAAATAGTGTTATCTACTGTACATGTGTGCCAATTTTGGAATAGCTCCCATGTATACTTTCCATGATATCCAACATGGAGCTCAAATTTCCAGTGCGTTTTTTCAGCAGTTGGTAGCACTGACATCATTTTCAAATATGAATGCGAGATATTCCGGTATACATCTTTTCTCATACGGCTGCCGTTTAGGAGTTGATAGGGGGGGGGACACACAGCCAGACAGACAGAATGACAGATAGACAGACACACATTTTCCCGGATCGATCTCATAAGTCTACTTTTTCCTCATTTTTGCAAAATGTGAAAAGTAGGCTAAAAATGAGATGGTGTGTGTCTGTCTGTTTGTCTGTCTGTCTGTCTGTGTTTACTCAATAACGCAAGAACCACTGGTCCGATTTAAATGAAATTTTACATGGATGTAGCTGACTTACCAGGTTTACATATAGGATACTTTTGATTTCGATATTTTGGAATATTAAAAAATGGCGACCACTTTAGCGACGTAACTACACCCTTTGGTTTCAAAATTTCATATTTCCATTTCAAATAAAAAGAGAACGCTAAGATATAGCAAACTTTTGATGGCACATGCGAGCTTTAAACTTTAATTTCATATCCGAATGGTCCTTATTAATTTTTGTGTATCTCCGCCGAAGCCGTCGGATTTTTTAAGAGCGTTAAAAATCCCTCAATATGCCTACCTTCGGAGGGGAAGTAAAGCCGGCGGTCCCATGTCATAGATTTATGGCATGTTAAAGAACCTTCCACTAATTGCACCTGTGTGAAGCTAAATTGGATAGGTTAAGAATGTAAACAACGCTCTTAGGTGCTACGTTCTTTGCCAAGAGCCGACTGTGGTGGCGTCTAGTAGCTAAGTTCTGTACTTGGCCTAGTAGTCGTTGACGGTGGCGCTTGGCGGCAAAAGTAGGAACTATTTGAAAAATTCTAAGTTGCAGTACTTAAATTAAAAAAAACAGATAACACACACTAATACAGTCATCACAAATAACACCGGTCATCAGACAGATTCTACACACACCCAAAGTACACGGGGCTACATGACCGCGTTGTCGCAGCCCCTAAACTTAAGAACCAACCAACCATCCAACGGTTAGCGAGTAAAACCTAAATTTGTGCAATAAAACACGGTCAACACCGAGCGGTCTACATAAAAATTATAGTTTGTCTGTTTTTTTCTGAATTTCTACGGAAATTTGAGTTATTTACGCGTTTAAGACTGTTTTATGATGGATGCGCACGAAAATAACTTTTTTGTCTGTCTGTCTGTCTTTCTGTCTGTGGACAATTTTGTTCCCTTATAACTTGAGAACGGCTGGGGGAATCAAGGTAAGACTTGGTACAGATATCCATCAAGGGCACGACACTAGTCATTGATGTAACTCTTCACTGTACCTCCCATAAAAGGGGGTCCACCCCCTTAAAATACATGCTGAAATAGGCGTAGCAGGACGAGACAAAGATCATTTTCATCCCCTCAATGTGAGAGACAAAACCTTATTTTTAGGCCCTAAAACCAACCGTTTTTGAGATATTCCCAGAAAACTAATTTCACTTAATAAGCTAATGAACGAATGCTAGCCGGTAACCATGGCAACAGATTCTCAGAGGTCCATCTATTGCTGTAAGACGCAATGCAATTCCATTAATTACATTAGTGTAAAAGTTTGCAAACGGCTAGAAGGTTATCACGGAACAAAATTAAGCTGTAAAATTCATCAATACGTATAATGCGCTTAAGGGGGTCAAGGGGTATTCTAAGATTTATTTCACGCGATTTACACCTGTGGGTGTGGTACGGCAGGTCTATTTTATACCTATCCCTATATTATATTATTATTACTATTATTAATAGCCTATTATATTATGGCGTACAACGCCGAGACAAAGCCCCTCGGTACCAGAAACAAAACTCGGGGACCTTAAAGGGTCCTCGAAAACTACATTATAAGGCTCTAAATCCAACAGTTTCTTAAATATTCCCAGAAAAATAATTTAATTTAATTTAACAAACTAATGAAGGAATGCAAATCGGTAAACATGACAACATTATCTCAAGGGGTTGTAATAGTTATAGGGTCTTGAGTTACCATGAAGTATTTATCTATGGATTGTTATGTGTTCTTTGGTGGTGATGGAGCGCTAGAGTGGTGAGAACATGAACTTTTATATGAAGTGACAACTCTAGGAATAGCAAAGAGGAGATAGACAAGAATGACAACAGAGAGTAAAAAAGTGGGACATTGGGTTCTTAGAGGTTATAGATGATATGAAGTATCGAAACAAATTTAATGAACACATATGATATACTGTATGTATAAGATTTGTAAAAGAAAGTAACAGTAAATTTATTCTATATTCTTCGCAGTATATGGCAGATATTTCAAATAAAGCTCTTCCGATTCTTTTAACGAATAATGGTGAATGGTGCTACGTGATGGAAGTTATATTTTATGGTGACTGGATTAATGTCACAATCTTTATACATTCCCTATTCATCATAAAAGTAAGTAGCAACCGTATGAAATATATGTATGTTACGGTAAAACATTATTGCCCTTATATACTGAAGTGTCTTGGTTGGTGTCGGAGACATACCACACCTTGAGATGAATGATGATGATGATGATGATGATAATTGTTGTTTTAAGGGGCCTAACATCTAGGTTATCGGCCCCTGAGATGAATGAGTTCTTGTGTCTGTATTAAGATTGTATTCATTCATAGTATTCTATCTATGAATTGGCGCCCTCCCGGAAACGTATATCACATTAAAGAAACAATTACAAATGGCGCCCAACGTGGGGAACGAGAACCAGGACACATCAGTGTAGGGGTACGAATGCATATATATTGTGTGAGTGATTTTGGGGCATGTGTTTAGAGGTGTAATTCAGTATGTCAGAGAAAGATATGAAGCTAAGAAGTGGTCTTGATAGTGAAGAGAGCGTAGATGATAATACTATGATGTCAGAGAGAAACTCGAATACTAGTAAAGAGAAGGGAATTTCGGAAGATTCATTAGCTGCGATCATGAGAATGCTGATTGAAAGATTTGATGAAAGTAAGAAAGATAATCAGGAGATGCGAGAGGAAATAAGTAGGCGAAATCAGGAGATGCGAGAGGAAATAAGTAGGCAAAGTAAGAAAGCTAAACAGGAGATGCGAGAGGAAATAAGTAGGCAAAGTCAGGTGATGCGAGAGGAAATAAGTAGGCAAAGTCAGGAGATGCGAGAGGAAATAAGTAGGCAAAGTAAGAAAGATAGTCAGGAGATGCGAGAGGAAATAAGTAGGCAAAGTCAGGAGATGCGAGAGGAAATAAGTAGGCAAAGTCTGGAGATGCGAGAGGAAATAAGTAGGCAAAATCAGGAGATGAGAGAGGAAATAAGTAGGCAAAATCAGGAGATGAGTGAGGAAATAAGTAGGCAAAATCAGAAGATGAGAGAGACGATAGATAAAAATAATAAGGAAATTCATCAAAGGTTAGACAATGTGGTCAAGGAAAATGAGGAATTAAATAGGAAGTATGGTACTCTGCAGGAGAGTATTCAGGGGGTAAATCAGGAGATCAGATGTGAAATTAAGAATATGTTAGAAGAAGAGGCTAAAAGTATCATAAAGGAAGAAAAGGCTGTAGGTGAAAGTAGTTTGGAGTTAAAGGAGATGGTAGATGAAAGTAGCATAGAGTTAGAGGCAATTGTGAGTGAGAATAGAGTAGATGAGAGGAAGAATTTGTTAGAGGAGACGTTACGCGAAAGTAGCATACAGTTAGAGGAAATTGTAAGTGAGAATAGAGTAGATGAGAGGAAGAATTTGTTAGAGGAGACGTTACGCGAAAGTAGCATAGAGTTAGAGGAAATTGTAGAGGAGAATAGAGTAGATGAGAGGAAGATAGTTGAGCTTGAAGTAAAGTTACGATATAAGATAAGGAGATGTTGTAAAGGCATATATTGGAGAGGACGTAGTAGGCGTCAAAGAGGAATCAGATTTGGAGGTAGACGCCGCGGTTGTATAGGTCGAAATCTCTCAGGTTATAGAGGTAGACGTGGGATAGGCCATAATAGGCAAAGAAGAAAGAAAGGTTGTGGAGGTAGACGTAGAGGTCGCCACCGACACAGCAGAGGAGGACGTTTTAATAGAAATAGAAATAGAGGGGATGGATATTGTAGGCGTGATAATGATGAAAATGGTACTGGGGATACGTCTCATTTTAGAATAAATGATACAGATAGGTCTAGAAGAGCAGTAGGAGTTCGCTATATTAGAGCATGGACAAGACAAACAGCCCAATGCTATAATGAATCTAATGACGATGATGATGATGATGATGATGATAATGAGCCTAAATGTATTGACAATTTTGATAAAGTTGATATCAAGAAAAGAGTTAAGTTGGAAGTTAAAGCTGAGAAGAAAATCCACAGAGACACTGAATTGAGAGAACAAGAAGAAATGGAAGAATATTACTTAGATTTGGTTATAGGAAGTTGTCAAGATCATTTTTTATCTGGACGTAAAATTAATGTGTTGGGGGCGTGTGCCGCTATTTGTTGTTCTAGTTATGAATTCAGTATTGGAGGCATATACAGTATATGTCTATTTTCTTAATTTTTGATACAGTTGCACAATGTATATGTATTCGTTTGTATGCTGTAATGTATATGTTTTTCATTGTGTGTGTTACCTAGTATCTTTCTTAATTTTGAGTTATGCTGTGGATATTTTTCGTTATCTTCTATTTAACCTTTTGTCCATTCATATTATAGCAGCCTTTTTTTTACTTGATTTTGTGTAGTAATTCTGAACAATTAAAATATAATTTCCAAGTTTTCTAAGTCATCGAGTTAAAGTTGGAACATTATACAGAATACTTCAAGGAATGCACTACATTGCATTCTAATGTGGTGAGCTTTGTCAAGTTTATGATGGAGGAGCAATATTTAATTCAGCTGATTGTCATTGGGAATTTGAAGTGAGCTATCTGAGGTTTCTGCTAAAAGATTATGTCTGCTTGGAAGAGAAGAGGTCTTGGATCTATGGGAAGTCATTAGATATTGGAGGAATGCATTCTGAATGTTCGATCTTCAAGTCATAGGTTCCTTAAATACCTTTAATTTGTACGATGTCTTGAGATCTGTACTTGTCCGAACATGATGGAAGAAGGTATCGAAAGTGTTAAAAAAAATGTTTAAAGAAGAGTGAGTTATGAGATCGTCTGCAGATGGTGGTAGGAATTATTTGTGTACATGAGTGAAAGTCGTCGTATCGCAACAGCTTGAATGAGCCTGCCATACAAGGTGATGTGTGCATAAAAATGTGTGGACAGATTCTACATTTCCATGGAACGTACTGTATAGTTGTTTTTACATTTGAGCCAAATCTAGAGGGTAAATTTATTCTCTGTGTATTCATGGAGACGACAAAGAATACCCTGGAATAACGTGATGATGAGGAGGCCTTGGTACCTGTGGACTTTATGACTCCAGAAAAAGTTGCAAATTTATGCAACCCATGGTGGATTAGAATACATTAGGAAAGCTTGGATGAGAGACCAGGTCCCAATGGAACAAGATTAAATATGTTTTGTGTTGAATGTGTTTCATAAATCCCTCTAATGTAATACTATTATCAGGATTTCTGGGGGCGATGTAATAGTTATAGGGTCTTGAGTTACCATGAAGTATTTATCTATGGATTGTTTTGTGTTCTTTGGTGGTGATGGAGCGCTAGAGTGGTGAGAACATGAACTTTTATATGAAGTGACAACTCTAGGAATAGCAAAGAGGAGATAGACAAGAATGACAACAGAGAGTAAAAAAGTGGGACATTGGATTCTTAGAGGTTATAGATGATACATGAAGTATCGAAACAAATTTAATGAACACACATGATATACTGTATGTATAAGATTTGTTAAAGAAAGTAACAGTAAATTTATTCTATATTCTTCGCAGCATCTTTATGGTTATATGGCAGATATTTCAAATAAAGCTCTTCCGATTCTTTTAACGAATAATGGTGAATGGTGCTACGTGATTTGGAAGTTATATTTTATGGTGACTGGATTAATGTCACAATCTTTATACATTCCCAATTCATCATAAAAGTAAGTAGCAACCGTATGAAATATATGTGTGTTACGGTAAAACATTATTGCCCTTATATACTGAAGTGTCTTGGTTGGTGTCGGAGACATACCACACTTTGAGATGAATGAGTTCTTGTGTCTGTATTAAGATTATATTTATTCATAGTATTCTATCTATGAATTGGCGCCCTCCCGGAAACGTATATCACATAAAAGAAACAATTACAGGGTGGCATCCAACATTCCATCTATTTCTGTAAGAAGCAATGTCATTCCATTTATTACATTTCTGTGAAAGTTTGCAAATGGCTATAAGGTTATCACGGAACCAACGTAGTCTGTATAATTCATCAAAGCAATTAAGGGGGTCAAGG
Organism: Meconema thalassinum; assembly: GCA_946902985.2. Lineage (NCBI taxonomy): Eukaryota > Metazoa > Arthropoda > Insecta > Orthoptera > Tettigoniidae > Meconema > Meconema thalassinum. Next base: position 210,313,018 of record OX336396.1, on the reverse strand, counting down.
CGTAACCCAGAATGTTTTCATGCAATTTTCACGTGCGACATATAGTACAGAAGGTCTATTATATCTCCAAATAGCAACATTATTTTCAAAAATTCCTGAATTAAATCAACTTTTTTTGCGGCTTTTAGGAATTTGGGCTATTTGAGGCTAATTAACCTGAACTTTCATGCACCACAAGCCTTTTTAATTTATGAAAGGGGTCTTCCTGTGTATGGGGACCTAGCACAACGTAGAGGGTCAGTTTTTATGTGACGTGTATTGCGTTTCGTCTACAAGTCTTTCAATTCTATTTCACGTCAGGAAGTAGGCCTACACGTTAGGTGCATTTAGTTTGAGAGAACATTTTAACTAATCTTTTTTTCTCCTTTTTTATGTCGACATACGGGTTCATCGCAAGGATGATTTTGTTTGATACTGTGTGGTAGATATACCCATATTTGGATATCTGTGTGATATGTTGTAGACAATAGAATTGTCTGTCTGTCTTTCTGTGTATCTTTATGTAAGCCTATAATTCGTGTTCGGATGCTTGGTGCATCGTAAATTAGGTGAGGTAACCATGAGAGTCAATACACCAATCATTTATAAAACTCTTCACCGTACTTTTCATACAGTAGAAGGGTTGATATAGGGAAAAACTTCTCAAAATACATGCTAAAATAGGCGAAATATAAATATTATCCTAGAAGTACGTCCACCGGTGTTCTTTGTGATAAGAAGATGCCTATCCGCCTAAAATCAAAGATATACCGTACAATGGTGAGAGCAGTTGCATTATATGGTACCGAGTGATGGCCAGCACCTAGAAGTGCTGAGCACTCACTTCATGTCATGGAAATGTGGATGCTGCGAAGATCGTTAGACATTTCTCTGCTCGACCATATCCCCAACACAAACATTCGACATATAGCTGGCGTGGCTCCAATCAATGAGGAAATGCAGGAATGGAGGCTCCGTTGGTATGGACACATTGTCCGTGCACCACAAAGTTCAGTCATCGGCTCGGCCTACCATCTAACGGTCGACGGCCAGAGACAGCGTGGGAGACCAAAATTGCTGTGGCTAGACATTATTAACGCAGATTTACGATCAAAAAACTTGAAATCGCGGGAAGCACTTGATCGCAAGAAATGGCGTGCATTGATCCAAAAAGCGGACCCCGTTCCTACGGGATGACGCGAAGAAGGAGGAGGAGAAGACGAAGAAGAAGAAGAACAAGAAGAAGAAGAAGAAGGGTGACCAAAGCATATGTTGCGCTTCTCAATTTGTGACACAAAATTCGGGAGTCTATAAAGGGTCTCTGAGACCCACATTTTAAGGCTTTTAAATTAACAGTGTGTGTGATATTCCCAGAAAACTAACTTCGTTCTGTTAAACTTATGAAGGAATGACAAACCGCTAACCATTGCAACAGTAGCTCAATTGATAATGTCTGGTGTTAACACCGAACACCATTCGAAGAACGGGTACTTCTGCTACTTAAGAATAAAATTTACAAGTATAAACAAAACAAAAAGAACACGAACAAAAAATAGATATACACTATTATATTATAACAATCACAACCATGGGGGCTTCATTCATTCCATTCCTGACCCGGTCGGAGACAGGAAGCAGGCTGTGGATTTTCATTTTTCATTTTCACAACCATAGAGACGCGCACTCAAACATCCTATCTCTAGCATTCATTCATACAATCCCTTTGTACAGAAACATTAAAATAATTATTACAGATAATTGAAGAATATCTACAGCAAACAGAAAGAGGCAAAAACATAAATGAAAAGATAAGAAGAAAAGGTTCAGGAACAGAAAATAAATAAATAAATAAATAAATAAATAAAATAATTTAAAAAAAACAATACAAGAGTGACATACGAGGATCTAGAAAACAGCAAACAAGAAAATACATCACCAGTCGCTCGTACATTCAATCAAAAAATCAATCAACCATTCATTCAACTACATATTCAATCAATCTATCAATCAAACACAAATAGAAATGAGCACATGTCCTCGTATGCTCTACACAATTGAGATCGGGAACATAGGGTTCATTCATTCCATTCCATTCCACTCCATTCCATTCCATTCCATTCCATTCCACCCGGTCGGAGACTGGAAGCAGGCTGTGAATTTTCATTTTTCAACATAGGCGACCATTCCATTCTGTGAATATCAATCTCCTGAAGAAAGGCATTGACAATGCCAGCTCTGTGCGGGCGAGTGTTATCGTCAACGGAAGTGAAATTTGGGCCAAAATTGTCAACATAGCCTTTCACTACAAGTGCCAGGAGGCCCTGGGATATACACTAGAGGGGTTCGGCGACCATACAAGATGCCACCCCAATATATTGCACCACCTCCTCCCTGTTGGTACCGGTCTCTCATGTATTGGTCGCGCATACTTGGGGAATCTTGGTCATCAGCTACAAGACTTACAGTTGGAGGGTCGTGATCGCTTCGGAAAAATATGCAAATATCCGAACTACTTATAAAAATATTGAAAATACTTATAACAAGTAGTTCCGTGAAGAATTATCCTGCTTTCATATATCATACTTATGTTCATTGCCTCTATCAATATACAAAATATTTCAGTTTGATTGCTGTCAACGATTAGTAGATATTGAGAACCGTCTAAATATTTCGGATGGTCGCCATGTTGAATTTTTATATATGTGGGCCATAGAGTTATGTACTATTAGATGGCGATTATTGCATAGGGTCATTATTTAAACGTTGACTTCGATCGTATGATTGGGACACAAGACATAAAAAAAAAACGCACAGCAGCCATCTTGAGGTTATGTAAACAATAGAACTAAATTAGATGTTAGTGCTTTACGATGGGTATAAACATTTGCTGTACCATGTTTCACTGCACTTGGATGGTAAAATCACAAGAAAAGTATATTTGAATGTTTTAAATTAGCTTGGCCGCCATGTTCGTTTTGTAGTTAACAGGTGTTTGAAATTTACATAGATGAACGTCTAGTAGTGCCCTTGATCACCATACGAAATTTTAGGGTGATATCGGTAAGAGTTTGGGTGATATAGAATGCCGGTGAAATATTTCGCACAGCCGCCATGTTGGATTGGTGAGACGTAATAACAATTGAAGTGCACGGTTGGGGTCTGAAGAAATAGTACTATTACGTTACCGAGTTTCATTGAAATCGCTCCATCCGCTTAGATTTTATTAGGGGACACACACACACATACGCACACACGAACAAAAGGTGATCTTATAAGCCTATTTTTTTTTCATAAATGAAAATAGGCTAAAAATATTGAAAATACTTATAAAAATATTTAAAATAATTTTAAAAGAATATAAGTCAACGATGTTGATGAAAGTTCAACAAGTATCAATGGGAGGGAAACGGCCTTTTCATCATTATTATTTCGTATGGTACAAATGATCTACATATATATATATATATATACATATGTAAATGACAATCAAAAATGAACATCAAGGCTCTTCAACCAAGAAAGCGCTGGAGCTGATGCTTTCATGAAATCTTCCCATCCGCCTGCAAAGCTACGCTGTGGGCACTCCCGATTGATGAGGTTCATCGTCTGTTCTTGAGCTCCGCAGTCACAAGCTGGTGATTCCAGTCAACCCCATTTGTGTAACATTGCTCCTTCCATGATGTTGTTAGGAGGCCGTGGTTAGTTATCAAGCCTAGATGATCGCTGCGTAAAAAATATTCAATATATGTGTTTTATCGCAAATACTTTAAGAATATTTAAGTGACATAAGTTGAAATTGATAGTGCTGCATCGCCATCCGTGAAGGCAAGTACTGGATCGTATTTAATTTCACATTTATATAACTAATAGTTTTGGTTGGACATCATAACCTATCTGCCATTACAATTTTGCATAGATATTCATCACTCAATTAAAATCAGTGAAGTCTTAAAAGAGTAGTTGGAGAAAGTCTCTCTAGGTGGACTGTAAATTGCAAAGAATATATAGTGTTGTTTCGAATAGGAGAGTTGCTCGTCAGCATTGGTAGAGTGCGGTCGCGTCTGACTCACGTGAGGTATCGGCACCGCGCTTGTTTATTCTGTGCGTATATCTGCTCTCGAACCACTGAATACAGTGTTACCGTGTTTTGTGCGCGGTTAATTTTCGCATAAATCTCTTCTTGTACTAGCAAAGAAAACGCCATGGTTACTAAATTTGTACGCAAGCTCACATTAAAATGTGTCTTTGAACGCGAAAACAGGCCTAGCGCATGGGAAGTGCATAATTGGATCTCCACTTGTTTGAAGGTCACTGCTGACCAGATAGAGATGATACAATTAGACAATTTGGACAACGCCGTATACAGGGTGCTTCAAAAAAAATGTATACACACTTTAAACTATCGTAGTTTTCCCGCTCTACAAGGCTAATGTTATATTTCTTCGCCAGGTGGCAGCATAATCGTCCCTCTATGTTATATTGTCAGTTGGAATTTGTAATATCAACATGGCGGACGTACGTTTGAGTTTTGAAGAACGTAAGCAGGTTATTAAGTGGTACTGGAAGTTTGAGAATGTAAATGAAGTTCAAAGACAGTGGAAAAGGGAGTATGATACAGAACCACCTTCAAGATTAACAATTACACGCAAACGAGACAAATTCGAAGTTCATGGAACAGTGTGTGATGCGCATAAAGGTCATTCAGGTCGACCTCGAACAGCTACAAGTGATGAGTCATCAACGGCAGTCTTGGAACTGTTTCAACGCTCTCCTAACAAATCTTCAAGGCAAGGGGCACGTGAAAGTGATGTAAGTGCTAGCAGCGTGCTACGCATTCTGAAGAGAGGCAAGTATCGTGTTTACATTCCAAGGCTGGTGCAACAGCTAAGTGACGACGATCCAGATCGAAGGTTGCAATTTTGTGAATGGGTTCCGGAGATGGTGATACGTGAACCGGGATTTATGGGTTGCATCATTTGGTCGGATGAAGCCCAATTCAAACTTAATGGAACTGTCAATAGGCACAATTGTGTTTACTGGGGTGAAGAAAATCCTCACATTACAATTGAAAAAGCTGTAAATTTGCCTGGTGTAAATGTGTGGTGCGGTTTGTCTTCAAGGGGACTCATTGGACCTTTTCGATTTGAAGGCACTGTAACTGGTATAACTTACCTTAACAATGCTTGCTGATTCCATATTTCCTGCAATTCGTGCATTATACGGTAATGATAATTTTTATTTTCAACAAGATGGTGCCCCGCCGCACTATCACAGGGACGCACGAGCTTACCTGGATCAAAATTTGCCGGGCCAGTGGATAGGACGCAGGGGGCCAATCGAATTTCCAGCACGCTCTCCAGACCTTACACCACTGGATTTCTTCTTATGGGGCACAGTAAAAGATGAGGTGTACAAACGTAAACCACGTAACCTAGACATTCTTTGGAATGAGATTCAAGCCGTGTGTAGAGAAATCTCATTGGACGTTTTGATACGATGTACAGAATCAGTGGTGACTCGTACTCAGAATTGTATTGATGCTGCAGGTCGCCAATTTGAACAGTATTAACATTTGTTATTTATGTTTCATTTACATTGGACTTTCAGCTTTCTAATTTCCTGAAATTTAACTTTGTAGAACGGTAAATACATTTTCTATGGAAGTTCAAAGTGTGTATACATTTTTTTGAAGCACCCTGTATTTAAAGGTAATTTCCCAAGTACTGTTTGAGAGGTTGTTAAGTATACATGCGGGCCAACACAAAATTACTTTGACAGATGGTCGAATAGGGACTGTGCAAATTACTGCTGCTGACAGTGTAATCAAAACAGTCCGTATTCTAAATGTTCCCCCGGAAGTCCCCATCACTTCCATAATAAGTATCCTTAGCAAATATGGCAAAGTCACTGAGCATATAAATGAAGAATGGTCCGAGCAATTCCCATTTCGGGTGCAGAATGGCATACGTGCAGTGCGCATGGACTTGAAGGAAGCCGTCCCCTCGTTCATTTCCATTGAAGGCTATCGTGCACAGATTGTTTACGATGGTCAACTGCGAACTTGTCTTGCATGTAATTCAACGAACCATTTACGACCTCAGTGTCCCCTGCGACGAGCACGCGCCTTCGTCCAGCGTACGGTAGGACCTGATACTATTGAACCAGTAAATATCACCCTGCCGGTTATTGTGGACCCTTTAACCGTGAGTCACCCAACCCAAGCACGGGACCCGGAACTCGTACCTCCATCATCTCCAGGACCTAAGCACTCTGTTGATCACTCGGACTTCCCAACACTTGATGAAAGCACATACAAACGTCGAAAACCGGCCAGTAAGGTTACCGATTTAACAGTCCCATCACCAGCAGGAAATACTGACGGGATTACAAGTATGGTCACAACAGCTGACGTAATTGCGCCTGCGAGTCCTGAACTTCTGCAGGATAACCCCACACCGCATGTTCGGGATCAGCCCCCGACGGACACACTGACTAATCTTACTCTGCAAACATCCTTGCCACAGATGACGATATGGAGATTGAGATTGCTGGGAGTGGAACAGCTCGTACTGCTCACCGCCACGCGAAGGCGCCGGACATTGGGAAGGCTACGCACCTACCCGCATCAGTTGCTACATCGAACAAGGAAGTCACTCATGTGAAACCCGCCACGCTTAGTCAAAGAGACCCACGTTTACCTACAAGACTGAGAAGTACTGAGAAATCCCTGGGTACTTCTAGACGCTGAACTACAATATTCGCTGCTGTTACTTCGTTTGTACTACATGACGTCAGTATTACGGGCCTATATCACATGTATTCCTCTCCTTTGTTTGTACATTTCGTTCTCATTTTTCATAGCATGACCAGTATTCTCACGACGTATGCTACTCTCAATGTCAATGGAGTGAAGAATGCCACCACACCGGCCCTGCTGTGTAGGTTCTTAAAAGAGTATGATATTGATATATTGTTTCTTCAGGAGGTCAATGAAAATAATTTTGCCTGCTTGTACAATTATGACCATGTTGTGAATGTGGGGGACAACGCCCGAGGCACCGCAATCGTATATAGAAAAGGGTTCAAAATTACCGATGTCATCATGGACCCATCGGGTAGAATTTTATCAGCTTCCTATAATAACACCAGACTGATCAATGTATATGGCCAGTCCGGGACGAACTACAAGCATGACAGGAACGCACTGTTCAGTCATGACATCTTGACACATGTTGCGACGTCAGGTCCGGTGATTTTAGCCGGGGATTTCAATTGTACACTGCATCCTCGTGACCAAACAGGCGCATTCAACTTCTGTCCAGGGCTGCAGACAGTTACCCATAGCATGCAGCTGGTGGATGCCTGGCAACGCTTGCATGGTTCGTGCGTGGAATTTACATTCTGTCGTGGGGATTCCAGATCTAGAATAGATCGAGCGTATATCTCCCAGCCTCATGCACAGCTTCTTGGTAGCTGTAAAGTAGTTCCTGTAGCCTTCAGTGACCATCACAGCGTTATTTTTACTCTTAAAGCGCAACGTGGAGACAGATGCTTCATTGGTCGGGGTTCATGGAAAATGAACAAGAATGCTTTTCAATCCCACGACAATGACTATCGCTTTATCGCAGTTTACCAGCAATGTACTACGACAAAAGATCGATACAATAATATTCTGGTGTGGTGGATTGAGAAGTTAAAGCCTACCATTCGATCTACAGCCAAAACTATCACCTATGAACGGTACCATGACTTAAACAGGAAACTTGACTTTTATACCACAGTCATGTATGAACTGCATCGGAAGGAACGGCTAGGAGAAAATGTTTCAACACCCCTAAATTCAGTCAAGAAGATTATTTTGGGGATTAAGCAGCAGAGTCTCCAGGACATGCTCCCTTACGTTAAAGGAACCTCCATCTTAGCAGATGAACGAATGTCGCTGTTTCATTTAGCAAAAGTTCGAAGATCAGCTAACCGACAATTTGTACATGAATGGATTAATGAACAAGGTATGGTCATCAGAACTCACGAACACCAACTCGCCGAAAGTGAGAGATACTTTCGTGACATGCTTGGAGAAGAGAGCGTTTGTGATTTGGAAGTAAATAACATCTTGCGATCTGTCGAAAAACATCTCGAGGATGACGACATCAGTTTTCTTGAGACTTCTATCACCAAGGATGAGGTGAAACATGCTCTAGACCAGACAGCATCCAATAAGACACCCGACGTTGATGGACTCCCGTACGAATGGTACCGACACTTTTGGACCACTGTCGGAGATGATCTTACCAGTGTGCTTAATCAAGCATTGACTGGCGACATTCCGAGTACATTCACAGAAGGGGTTATTCTGCTGATTCCGAAACAATCGAAATGTGTCTATATCACTGAATACAGACCCATTACTATCTTAAATACAGATTATATACTTCTGGCCAAGGTGTTAGCAAACATAATCAGACGCATTCTTCCTTCTTTAATAGGCACGGGGCAAACTTGTGCTATTCCGGGAAGAAATATTGTACAGGCCCGGGGGGCTGTACCCCCTGAAAGCCACCCCCCATCTTTTACTAAAACCACCCCAACTGGCAACATCATAAGACCAGAACATTATCTTTACACAGCAAGAGGCAGCCACCCAGCTTGGGAGGTTAGCCAACTACTTGCGACACATACATAAACATCTACACAACAACTAACTGGGGCAGCTACGTCGGCGGAATGCTGACCATGCAACGCCGAGAACTATAACAATGGAGTCCTTTTTGGAGCCATTATCTGTTATACAGTGTGCGTCGCCGAAGGCCCTAGCCTAATCAAGCATTGACTGGCGACATTCCGAGTACATTCACAGAAGGGGTTATTCTGCTGATTCCGAAACAATCGAAATGTGTCTATATCACTGAATACAGACACATTACTATCTTAAATACAGATTATAAACTTCTGGCCAAGGTGTTAGCAAACATAATCAGACGCATTCTTCCTTCTTTAATAGGCACGGGGCAAACTTGTGCTATTCCGGGAAGAAATATAATGCACAACCTTCAGGCCATTCGTGATATTATCATACATTACTCTGTAGCTGATAACCCAGCAGCTGCAATTGCAAGCATTGACCTTAACAAGGCCTTTGACAGAATAGCCCACAAGTATTTATGGAAGGTATTAGAACGCTTTCATTTTCCCAACACAATCATAGCAACTTTCCAACGACTTTACCAAAAGGCGTCTTCTCGTGTAATGGTAAACGGATATCTGTCATCAAAAATTCCAGTCAAGAAGTCAGTCAGACAAGGATGCCCCCTATCAATGGCTCTATTCGTCTTGGCGCTGGAACCCATGGTCAGGATGATGAACAACGTACTCACTGACCTCACGATCAACGGAGAGCGTTTCACACTGCGAGCCTATGCTGATGACGTAACGATACTACTCACAAATGAAGGTGACGCGATTCTCGCCCAACAGACCCTTGAGTCATTTTGTCGGGCCAGTGGAGCACAAGTAAATTATAGAAAGTCATCCTTATTGTTCTTAGGCCCAGGTGAAAATAGGCACTACTCCAATACTACCAGTATTCCTATAGTCACTGCATGCAAAATATAGGGTATAACTTTCAGTCGAGATATTGCAGAGACCATCCAGACCAACTGGACTACTCGATTAAATGTTCTGCGTTTCCAACTGAAAGAGGAACTTTCATGACGGCTCAATATTTTGCAGAAGGTCTGGCACATTAATACGTTTGCTCTGTCGAAACTGTGGTATGAGGCGCAAGTCCTTCCACCTCCACATAAAATCAGCCAGCGCATTGAAATGGCGATTGGATTCTATCTTTGGAAAGGATATCGATATAGAATTCGGAGGGAACAACTGCAGTTACCTGAGCAGTGTGGTGGGCTGAAACTTTTTGCAGTTGAACTGAAATGCTCTGCACTCTTCTTGAAACATATTATCAAAGCGAGACAGTTTAAAGGTGACCCGTTCGTTAGTGCTGTTCTGAAAGTAATTGAAACTACTCATTTACGACAGCCCCATCCGTTCCAAACTTTGTTCAAGAAAGACATGGCTCTCTTGCTAAAACTTCCCACTACCCAAATCTCCGATGGTACCTTTAATGAAGCTAAATACATTTATGTTTTTTTATTACAACTTCGCAATTTCACACCCCTGGTGCAATTAAAATACCCCCGACAAGTCCTGGAAGCATATCTGGGGCAATGTGCGCAACAAATGGCTTCCCTTAGAATGGCGTCTGTCTGTATATGCCTGCATTACCGGTAATGAAATCATCCCCACTGGCGACAAAATGAAGCGGCACGAACAAGTGGCTGATGATGTCTGTCCTGTGTGCAACAGGATTGACACCCTCATCCACCGCATCACTACATGTGGGAATGCGAAAGGCGTGTGGCACTGGACGATGAATGCTATTCACAGCATACACGGGCTAACATGTACAAGCAATAAGGAGGAAGAGATATTGAACTTTGAAATACGGGATGTATTAGGTGAGCCGAAAAAACATGCCATCTTATGGCTAGCAGCTGGAGCAATCCACTACAACCTTACTGGTTACCGAAGACCCTTGGTGAATACCCTGCCTGGTTTTCTGGATCACCTCCGGAAAGAACGATGGAAACTAGTACAGCGGAAGTGTATCGACAGTGCTTGTGGCAACCTTTTATATAAATTCTAAAATTATGAGTGTTATTATGATTCTTGGTGTTTTGTTCTTGTGTTTTGTGATGTTGGTTTTTTTCCCTTGAGAAGAGAATTGTAGTCAGGAGGTCAATTATTAGTGTTTGTAGCTGTCTTTGTAAACAGATAAGCGAATAAAAAGAAGTAACTTTGAAAAAAAAATGACCAGTTCCAGCACGATTTAGTTGGCACCACGTAGCTCTTGATAGATCAATTCCTGGGATATGCTGGGAAGGATCATCTAAGTGGATTTGGTGAGGTGAAGAAAAATCTCTCCACCTTTCCTTCTAGATTTTTTGATGTTGTAAGGCCCTGGCTGCTTAATAATGTCATCACCCCAAATAGGATTCCTGGATTTCAGGCGCATGGGTGGAGGATTACTCAGTACTGAGTGAACCGGAATGTGCTTGAAGAGAGTACAGACGTAAGTTTTCTAAGCGTTTCATCATTCTTAAGGGGAGGAGGTATGACTGAATTTTTCGGATTTTGCAGCAGGAACTCGTCTTTTTGTTTTATTCATACAAAAATAGCCCAATTCTTCCTCTTTCAGAAAATTATTTTATTTTAGTCATTCCGGCTGTTGTTAAGCGTAGAGGCCATTTAATATGAGCCCGCACGACATTTAAACATTTGAGATACTTTGTAGTAATAATACAGAGGTGAAGCCGTGAGCAGGAGAAAATAACTAGGAGACATGTAAAATAGCAGAAAATATCGTTAATTGAGGAGTTTACCAGAACCGGAACCAAACCAGAACATGGTATTGAACATATATCATTCACATACCTTTCTGGGAGTCATTAGGAATTGAAAATACTGTCAAATATAACTGCTGCATATTGAAAATACTGTCAAATATCACTAAAATACTGGCAAATAATATTGCTTAAATTAAGGTTTCTATTTGCAACGTGTTCAACGACTGCAGATGTTTGTTGCCGACACATTGACGTCATATTGCGTTGCCAACATGTGCGATAAAAAATACACTACTGTACATGACACACGTAACTTTGTAATTATGCGAAAAAAGAAATAATTGGAAAAACCATTGGCCTGGATAAAGATTATTAATGCGTGACTCCACTGTGCGTGACAAAAACCAGGGGTGTTAATATTAGCTACGGTGGCATACAGGGCCACGTTACATAACAATATGGTCTAGGCGAAAACCATTGGTCTGTCGGATGCGATATAATACCGAATGCGTGGGGTTTGCAATACTCTACAGTGTACATGATGCTAAATATGGCGAAGACAGCTGGAATTTGATCTATACAGGGTGTATTTGATATGATGGAAGTCCTTTACACTGGTGATAGAAGATGGCATTCTAAGCAAATATCTTCATGAAATTCAGTCGGATCTTAATTAGTGTAGATGGAATTAAATCACAAAAATCGTCGGTCAATGTCTTGGAAACGGGCTTACACTTCGTTCCCCTCAGCAGTACAGCTAACTTCTCCCCGTCGCCCTCCCCTCCAACACTAAGGAATGTTGACAAGGGTCTGAAGTTGAGTGACCTCCTCGTCTTGTCTGCCAATGGCATTGAAATACACAAACCGAGCCTTTGAACAGCTGTTTCACACCTTCATGGGGAGTGGCTACATGACTAGTGATGGTGGATCTGTTTAGGATTTTGCCATCCTCATGGCCTATGCATAGAAAATGGAAATCCTAAAGATTTGGTAAATTAATTTAAGAAACTGTATCTTTGTGTGAAGACAGTGCAACAACCGTAACAAAAATATTAATAATACTATTATTATTATACCAGGCTACTACTGCTGTACTAATAATAGTAATAATAGAATTTTAGACACACTAACTTCTTCGGGGCTACCTGACCACGTTGTCGCAGTCCCTAAACTATGGAACCAACCTAAGTTCCTTTATGTTTCTTATTTGGTATGTCGAGTTGCCAGACTTTTATTTTTAGCAATCTAACACCAGAGCTACACATGATGACTCTTCTTCTTCTTATTATTATTAGACTATTATTATTATCATCATCATGTTCATGTGGTGCTAGTATTGAGGCAGCTTACCATCAACGGCCGATATGCAAGTCGGGGCGTGATGGTGCAGCGGTCCAGCTGTTGGCCTCTCACCACGGCGGACCGGGTTTGATTCCCGGTCAATGCATGTGAGATTTTCGAAGTGAAATGCCATGTCCTGTGGTTCGGATTCCACATAAAAAGGAGGTCCAGTAGCTCACGATCACGAAATTTACGGTCATGTAAAAACACAAGCTTCCTTACTTCCCACCATCTGCAGCCACATGATGATTTCCCGTGGCATCCCACGAGCCCGAAGTTGGAATGCCTACCCCCGCGGTGTAGGCATGCGCATTTGATCGTACACCACGATCGCAGCAAGTCCGGTAATTGAAGGTCCAAACTCAGCACCGACAGTGGCTATCCTGAGTTTGGATTTCCCTGGATTCTTCCACGTGCTTTCCTAGCACATGCCGGGATGGTATGGTACTTGGAGTCCCGGAGCACCAACCTCATTCACGACCCTAATAACTACAGCTACACATATTACTTCAGTCACCACAGAAACACAGTTTATCAGACAAATCCAACACTCACCCAACTACACGGTGCTGATAAACTAATGTCCCAAGCCCCTAAAATGAATTAACAACAACCATCACAACAAGCTTTCAAGTCTCTTCCATCATCATTGTTGACAAAAATATTTATTTACTGAACGTCCTAAACAATTGGAACCCTACTTAAAAATAAATAACATTCAGTAAAGATATAGTCTCTTATAAAGTGTATAATAATAATAATAATAATAGTATTTATTTATCGTATGGCTTTTAGCGCCGGGAGTGTCCGAGGACATTTTCGGCTCGCCTGAGTCTGTAGCTGCTTCCAGCGGACACCCTAAAGGGTGAGCTACAAGTTCCGTTCAATTTCAAGTAGTTCCAACTTTCGCCACCAGATATCAATGATACCTAGTGGCAAACGTTGGAACTTTGATAGAGCGTTCTGACGAAATTTAACCTAACAAATTTTGCTTTACACAAGTTTAGTCTGTGAAATGATCATTTACATGCCATAAATCTATGACATGGGACCGCCGGCTTTACTTCCCCTCCGAAGGAAAGCATACTGAAGGATTTTTAACGCTCTTAAAACTTCCGACGACTTCGGCCGGGTTTGAACCCGCTATCTTGGGGACAGCAGTTCAGCATGCTACCGACTACGCCACCGAAGCCGCTATAATATTAGTAATATGTTGTTGGACACACTACTTTTATTTTTGGCGGGGATGTTGTGTTCACAGAATTTCATGTACGTGCCATTACATCCATCGGCATGTCTGTCGTATTTCTTCACTTTCATGTATTACATGACTCAGACTAGATCGAACCCTCGAGAAGGATAGCACTCTAATACCTGAGCTCACAGCCTATCATTTAATTATTATTATTGTTTTATACAGTACATATAACACATTGCTGGTACATCACAACATAACTATACGGGCTTCAGGGAACCAAACTATTGCTACTGAAACAGCCACTTCTAAGCTGGAAAGTCGAAATCGCTACCCATGAATTTCCAGACGATTCGGGTTGTTGAGGAAACTACTGCCTTCTGCATTAGTTTGTCAATTTGAGTATCCAGAACCAGTTTTAAGGTCTTGGAACAAGGAATTTCGGATCAGGCCCGTATTTGAGACAATGATAGGTATGGTCTTTACCCGTTCTAAATGCCATTGCCTTTTGATAGGGCCAACCAACTCGCTATATTTGCTTTAATGTTATTATTATTATTATTATTAAACTTAATAAATAACCCCTGGCACTACAGCCCGTGAAGGGCCTAGGCCTACCAAGCGACCGCTACCCAGCCATTTGGCCTGCAGATATTGGGGTGACGCGTGATTAGCGCATCGGGTCCCTTCGGCCGTTAATCTTGGTTTTCGTGATCGGGGCGCTGCCTCACTTTCAGACAGCTACTCAATTGTCCTCACTAGGCTGAGTGCACCCCGTTCCAGCCCTCACGTCAGTTTCTAAAATCCCTGAGGGAGCCGGGAATCAAACCCGGGGCCTCCGGGTGAGAGGCAGGCGCGCTACCCCAACACCAGAAGGCTGGCTATTATTATTATTATTACTATGTACTTGTGGTACCATAGTAGTATTAAATCTTGAAAGTAGTTTTCCATGGTTTCCCACTTCTACCCCAGACAAATGCTGGGATGGTTCCTAACTTAAGTCCACGGCCGCCTCCTACCCAATACTCAGCTGAATTACAAACACCCACATAACTAAATAAACCACAAAAACACAGGTTATCAGACAAATTCTTCCCACACCCAACCACATGGGGCTAAATGACCAAAATCGTCAAGCCTCTGTGTATTCCTTTCGTCTTAAATGCTAGTTCTGAACAGAATACGGGATGTCGGAATTTTGTCACACCGTATTTCATTTAAGTGCCGGACGGCAATGATACTTACAAAGTAGGCTACACAATACTGCCGGTCATAACCAGACATTGCGTGCAATTTCAACAACAACAACAACAGCAACAACAACAACACAAATTTTCTTACGAGATGGGTATCGCTCGCTTTCCTCGTAACAGCTGACACCTCCCCTCAACTAGTGAGGTCAACGCTCCGATTACGTAACAACTTCTCCTCCGTGCATCGCCCCACCTCGCCCCGCCCCGTTTACCCCAGCCTGTTGCCTCACCTTCTGTTTGAAGAATTTCGGAAAAGCCTAAAAACATTGACTTTTTAATGATAAATTTTCAATTTAAAGATAGGTGACAAATTTTTTACCCAGGAAGCTTACAATAGTCTCTTCTATCACCAGTGTAACGGACTTCCATTATATCAATTACACCCTGTATAAGTCGTAATCCTGTTTGAGAAGCTTATTTTAAAAGGTACCAAATCCAAAAAATCGAAATTGAGATTATGATGGAAAACGTACGTTGGTAGGAAGCTCCATCGTATGAAAGAAAAAGAAATTGCCAAAACGTCCTAAATCCATATCAAACAGGGCAATGAAAATCTCGTTTGATGCCAATAAGTACCAAATCCTGGGGCCTGAATGTGCCACTTCTTACCGTATCCATGCAGCCAATGAGAGCCATTGCTATCAGTACTGGATAATATTTCCATTGTCCAGTTCACAAGTTATTTACCATATTCATGTTCTTTAGACACAAACTACAATCATAGTTCCATAAGCTCAGCACTGCTAAGTTACTTTGCATAATTTTCATTGTTTTGATCAATTTTATTTAATATTATTTAAATAATCTATGCCTTCACTGTAAATACCTTAAATCTAATTATTGCATAACTAAATACAATCAGTTTTCACGAAGATTCTGATGACTGCAGTGAAATTTATGTCGTTCCGTTGCAAGTATTTAGAGTTTCAGTGCCAAAAAGTACCAAATCCTCTCCTGTAAAATATTTATTTCTGGATTTGGTACCTTTTGGAAATAAGCTTTTCATTTGGGATGGCTGGGCGGGTTACAAACAGCGGAGGAGTAAACATCGATTACTATATCATCTCCAGATACCATTGCTACAGGTATTTTGGCTAATTTCAGTAGTTTAAGATTTTTTTTACTTCGGTTCAGGTAAACTCCACTGTTACCAAAATATCTAAGGAAGAAAAGACGAGGAGTTCTGAAGGGGAAACTTATGGAGGAGGGCAGTTCTGATTGAGTAAATATTATTAACTTGCCTCTTTCTCGCTTAGCTCTTTTTCAATGTTTTGCTGTGTACAAAATGCTCCTTGTGGTGCAATTTTATTCTTTTCAGATATTGTTGTAACTTGGTAGAATAGTTGCTAAAGGTACAGCAATGTAAATTTGCTGTGGCTATTGAACAGATTTGATATTTAATTTAAAAAGTCGATGGGTAGATTTAAATTAATAATGCTGAATTTTCAAAAATATTTTAAACTAGCAGTAGTGCCCGGCTTCGCCCGGTGGATTTATTTGTTTTATGGATGATAATAAATACTTTTACAGAACTGGCACATGATACTTAAACTAACAGATTTTTTTAATATAACTTTTGGTGGTGGTGGTACAGTGAGGGTGCTAAGCAGTACAGTATAATGGCCGTAACATTTAGATCATTTTCCCCTAATGATAATAATGATAATAATGAATAGGGAAACGGCTATTTACTAACTACAGCACTGACACATGTAATTTACAAACAAATTTCAAAAAATGATTAGAAAGAGGAGTAAGTGAAATAAAACACTGCCTAGGGCCTTATCTTATTGTCTGTTAGAAATGTAGAGACCAATAGTGTCGTCTTTTCTCGCATAGAACCGTAGGATAATAATCGGAACACTTTGGAAAGCTTCAGCTGTCCCGAGCTCCTGAGATAGCAATAGTATCATTTATGGTCACATAGCGCTCAACGATAAGTTTCGGAATAAATTAAGGTAAATTTGAAAGCACCAACGCTTATTGCAGCTGATAACCTCAGTATACTGCACCAACACCATTCCACTTATACAGATGCATAATATGTTCATGATTATAATTGTTTTTAGGGGCAAAAGAAATCTTTTTGCACTAATTACTTTCCGTGACTGCAATTTATAAGCAGCGCATAATTTAACTATTTTCGCAAATTCTGCACCAGAACACTGGTAGGGGTGACGTGATGCAGCACGAATTGCCTGTCAACAATAGACTTATTAAAATATTCTTACAGTTACACTACTACGGACATGAATTATTCTAGGGCCTTAATATATGGTTTTCAAGTTCAGTTTGTTTGTTATTCTAAATGTAGGGAATGGAGAGCGTTGTCCAAAATATCAAATGGACACAGTGTTACCAGCAGGGTTTCAAGGTGTATGTATAAATTGGTGCAATTAGGAGGAACGGTGTAGATTTGTGATAAAGGGCCTAAATGCAGGGAATAGAGTGGTCTGTCCGAAATTTCATGCAGTCTGTGTTACTCGTAGGGTTCCAAAGGGTAAGTACACACATTGTAGTTCAGATAGGTGAAACGGTGTAGATTTGTGACAAATGGCCTAAATGCAGGGAGTGGACTGGTCTGTCATAAATTTCATACAGACAGTGTTACTCGCTGGGTTCCAAAGGGTAAGTATACAAATTTTGGTTCAGATCGGTGAAACGGTGTAGATTTGTGCCAAAGGGCCTAAATGCAGGGAATGGAGTGGGCTGTCGGAATCTGGCTATCATAAATAAAGGATTTTTCGAATCCGACTGGTAGTTCCAGAGATTATCGCGTTTAAACACAAAAACACACAAACAAACACACAAACTCTTCAGCTTTATTAGACTATACTATTATAGATGAGAGTTTAAACATTCTTAGAAAGAACAGTATCGATCTACCACCAAACCCCAGAGCAATAATTATTGTTTCTATACATCTTAACTACATGTAGATAAATATCAGCTTGGTCAAACAAAATCTTTGATCTAAGGGGCTTTTTTATGGGACCATTTTGTTAATACAAATAACTCAAATACTAATGAAGTTACTTGATTATAAATTAGAACAAAGATGCCAGCAATTCACTATGTGAAATGAAAATCCACAGCCTGCATCCAGTCTCCGACCGGGTCAGGAATGGAATGAATGAACCCCCATCTAGCGGCGAGGGTATGAAGTGTGCCGGTTGCCAAAGCCCGTCACCCTCCTCTGGGGCAATGATTAAATGCATGACATATGAAATGAAATTATAGTGGAGAGTGTTGCTGGAATAAAATTGTGACAGGGAAAACCGGAGTACCCGGAGAAAAACCTGTCTGCCTCCGTTTTGTCCAGCACAGATCTCACATGGAGTGACCGGGATTTGAACCATGGACCCAGCGGTGAGAGGCCGGCGTGCTGCTGCCTAAACCAAAGAGGCTCTCAATTCTCTATGTAAGTGGTTAAAATATGGTAATGTTATGATGAAAACTATGAAAGTTGAAAAATTCTGTCATAGCGAATTCTTCTTCCAAGTTTTATGTTGCATAGCGTTGAGAATGCCTGTTCACACAAATAAGTAGTGAAAAAAGGCATAATATGTTTTAGTGTTTGTTAAATCGGCGTACTCGGTTTGTTAGTCATAGCAAAGTGTGTCTGTAATAATAATAATAATAATAATAATAATAATAATAAAACCAACTTAATTCAACAAAATATGGATTCAGTATCAAGAAGAACTCCAGGGAGCTTGCAAAGCTCAACCATCTCCTGTATATGGATGACCTAAAGCTATATGCTGCCACCAGAGCACAACTAGAGTTTCTGTTGAAGATAGTGGAAACCTTTTCACAGGATGTGAAAATGGAATTCGGGCTGGAGAAATGTAAGACGCTGAACATTATGAAAGGCAAGCTGCAGGAAGGTGTATATGAAACAGCTCAGGGCCATCAGATTGCAACAATGCTCACTAGCGAGACCTACAAGTATCTGGGAATGAAGCAAGCCAGACACATAGAACACTCAGTAGTGAAACAAGATCTGACGAAGGAATTTGTCAGAAGAATTAAGCTTGTTTCTAACACCAGCCTCAACAGTAAAAACTTGGTTAAGGCAATCAACGCTTATGCTGTCCCTATTCTTAGTTACTCGTTTGGGGTCATCAAGTGGAGTAAAACTGACATTGCAAGCTTAGAACAGAAAATTAGAACATCACTGACCAAGTCACGAAAACACCATCCCAGGGCATCTGTGGAACGAGTCATGTTACCGAGACATATGGGTGGGAGAGGAATTGTTGATATAAACAACCAAGTAGCTCGACAGATCTATGAGCTAAGAAAATACTTCTGTTCTGTATCGAACCATTCGATGCTGCACAGGGCTGTCACAGAAGCAGATGATTCAACTCCACTACTCTTAAGTCAGCAAGAGACTCAAATTCAGGTGCGCAGTGATTTGGATAGATTCAATGCCTGGTTGTCCAAGCCACTACACGGAAGACATCCCAATGAAGTCATCCAAACTCACGTCGACAAGCTAGCGTCGAACTTTTGGTTGATTTCTGGGCAGATGTTTCCTGAAACAGAAGGCTTTATGATGGCTATTCAGGACCAGGTTGTCCCCACGAGGAACTACCTAAAGTTCATAACCAAGGATGCATCTGTGCAAGATGACCATTGCAGATACGGTTGCCCAACATCTGAGACTGTTCAGCATATTATATCGGGTTGTCGCCATTTTGCAGGGACAGAATATAGGAAGAGACATGATTTTGTTGCCAAGATAGTCCATCAAGAATTGGCTATACAACTTCAACTGCTGAGCCAAGAGAAAGTGCCGTACTACAAATATGCTCCTGAAAGTGTACTGGAAAATGACAGCTTTACGTTGTACTGGGATCGTACTGTATTGACAGACCAATCAGCTGTGCACAACAGACCTGATTTAGTTCTTGTTGACAAATGCATGAAGCACACCACCTTCATAGATGTGGCGATCCCAAACAGTGGCAACATACTAACAAAGCATGTTGAAAAGCTGTCAAAATACACAGAGCTTTCAGAACTGATAAGGAAGCAATGGCACATGGCACAAGTCAGGACAGTTCCTATTATTATCTCCAGCACTGGCGTGATTCCCAACAACTTAAAGGAATCGCTCACGGCGTTGAAATTAGACCCAGGCCTTTTCAAACTGATGCAGAAAACAGTCATACTTTCTACGTGTCGGGTAGTAAGGCTGTTCTTGGGCAATCAGGCCTGAAGCAATGAGGGGAATATGAAGCTACTACTCAATGCAGTCACCAAGAATTTGCTCCTTGTGATATGTACGGTATCTGGGATTGTAAATGTTTTCTTTCCAGCAAATGCTGAGAATGTGTAAGCGCATGCGCAAAATAAATAATAATAATAATAATAATATCGTATGGCCTCGGGTGCCGGGTGGAAACTTTGTTACTTGACGCCCAAAGGGCAGCTTACATGTCAAATTTTGTCGTTCCTTGGAACGCTATGAAAGTCAAGGAGGTTAAATATCTAAGCTCCTTGACACTATAGCGCTTTCTAGTAGGGAATGGAGGAATTTTGTCTTGACGGAAAATCCCGAGATTAATTTTGTCATTTTGAACACGGCCTACTGAATTCAAATGTTTTTTTTAACATGCCAGCAATGTATGAAATTCTATCGTGATTTTTGTCGCCCTTCAAAAAAAAAAACCACACTTACCACGGCCAGGAGCGAACCTGCAAGCTTGGGGTTGATAGTCTGACGCGATAACCACTCACCTGCCATGGCCTGTTATTTATTGCCAATGTATTTTTTTATTTTTTTTATTTTATTTAGGCTAGTCACGGATCCCCTGGTCACTGGACCACACTTTGATAAACTCTTATCTACGGAACCTCCAAAACCACAAGAAAGAATAAATGAATTGTTTCTAGAACTCAATCAGAGGTAGCAGCACTATTTGTGCAGCTCTGCTATCAGCTTAAAGCCAGAGAATCCTGCATCACATTTCGTATTTATCATAAATGTAAATCAATACAAAAATAATTTTTCGTTCTTAGAAAGTTCTAGTAAATGTATTGAAAATTTTGCATTTTTTTTCTGTAATAATGTAAACATAAAACGTCTAAGTCCGCAAATATTGTGTGTTATTTTGTTTATATAATTCACGGATACGTTAAATAACCTAATCAATTACTATAATTACTCTTAACAGACGGGAGAAGGTTTATCAACGGTTGCGAACGTGTGAGTTCTTTGTCACCTGCTTGTAGAATGAACGATATTTCGCTTAACCAAAGGAAATGCTACATCCTGCAAGTGCATATTAGCCCAGGCATTTAAGTAAAAATATCGCCTTAACCTAAAAAAAAAAAAGTTTATAAAGCTAATTTTTTCAGAATCCATTAATTCGACCCTAGGGAACAACATATCAAAATACTCGGCCGTACATGTGCCGGCTTCCTTGATTTCCAGGCCTGGAAACCTGGAATTTCAGGATTTTTTTTTTATCGCTGTCCCGGAACGCCCGTAAAAACTGAACGACTCGGCCTAGAGAAAAGTATGCAGACCCCATATATAAGGCTTTAGGCAATGTTTTTCTCATTTCGGGGTAGATTGTAACCCTAAAACCACGCGAAATTCAAACTTTTTATAAGTTTGAATTCATTTGCACGTTTATTAGAGACTAAGACGGCAGCTCATGCAAAAAAAAATGCACCTGAAATAAGAAAGAGCATCGTTTAAGCTTTACAGAGGCGGTCTAATTTTTGTTTTGCGTCTAATAATTCAACAGTTACAGACGAAACAAATTTAACCCGAAGGTAAGTTGGTATTACCGGACGGGAGCAAACACCAAACAACTCGCCATAGGTAAACAAAAGTGGTATCAAATGAAAGATAAAAGCATGCAGATTCCAAAAATATTACGATAAGCAATGTTTTCTCTGCTTTCGGGATACATTGTAACAAAAACCTAGTCAGCTATTTATGAGAATAGTGTGTGTTTTAAAAAACGAGGGGCCGATAACCTATATGTTAGGCCCCTTAAAACAACAATTATCATCATCATCCTTTAAAAAACGAAACTGAAAAAGCGGAGTACTTTCATTATGAGCTGGCGCCAACTCCACCCTCTCTTTTTGACGGATGTTGAATGCGCAAAACAGACAAGTCAGCGTTCGCGTCTCTCAGAAATTGGCGATCAACTTTGTCCAGAGACCACGTGGGCTATGTCATTGATGGAGGCAATCTCATGTACGCTGTTAGTTGGTCTCGACTGGCAACATACGGAGAAATTTGCGACCTTTACGTCAGACACGTTATGACTCGATACCCATCTGCAGTTGTTGTTTTCGACGGATACAATGGCCAGCCAACTACGAAAGAAGCGGAGCAAAGGCGACGCACTGCAAGAAGGACCTGTTTTGATATCGACTTTACCGAACATTCGACATCGACAGTATCACAGGCGGACTTTCTGACGAAGAGGAGAAACAAATCTTGACTTATTGATGTAGGCCTACTTGTTTCAAGATTTGAAGCTGTAAAAGTTCGAGTATACCAGACAACTGGGGACGCCGATCCTCTCATCGTGCACATTGCTTTGGAGATAGAGAGATTGGGGAAGTCTGCAGTTGTAGTCAGCAACGATACCAATCTTCTGGAAATGCTGATTGCTAGGCGTCAGACGAGAGATGTCTTCATGCGGCCCCCAGGGACTTCCTAGTGCTCTGGAAAGCTGTACCATATTGGTGCTATTCAAGATAAAATAGGTGACATAAAGAACTGCGTGCTGTACTCCCATGCTGTCTCAGGTGGTGACGAAACATCTGCTATCTACGAGAAGGGGAAGAAGAAGGCTTACAAATTGCTTCAAAAAAGTGTGGATCTTCGGGAAGATTTTGTCAAAACATACACAAATCCATCTGCGAGTCGCGAAGAGGTTTGCACTGTTCATAAGGGCACTGTATCCTGGAGGAAATGAATTTGAGAATATCGATTATCTTCGATATCGTCTGTACTAGATGACCATTGCGCGCCAAGCTCTGACTTCTCAGTTTGAACTTGCGACTCTTCCTCAAACAAGGGAAGTTCTACGGCAGCACTCAATGCGGACTTACTTGCAGGTAACTTTCATTGTTTTCCTTTACACTACACGTAGTATTTCTCAGGAGAGTTGAATATGTTGAGTTTGATTTTAGGTTCAGGAATGGCTGGGAAGAAACCTCAATCCAACAGAGTGTGGCTCGCAAGCCATTGACAACTCTCTTTTTCCCGTTCCCACAACCCTGCTACCAGCTCCTGACTCTCTTATCCTCCTAATATTGCCTGCGATTGCAAGACGGACTGCGGAGTGCGTTGTGGATGTAGACGATCCGGCCAAGAGTGCTCAGAAATATGCTCTCAATGTCACGGACAAAATTATGATAACGCAGTACATCGTTATGAAATAGATCGGGATCTAGGTACACCCGATGTCACTTAAACTACCAGTTTCCTGTGTTACACCTTTACATCCAATGCCTTTTTCCTATGATTTCGAAGGCTAAGCTCATACTTAATTATTATGTGTGTAAATAAAAATTGCATCTTGTGTTGTTGCTTCCGTAGAAAAAAAATCGTTAGCTCAACCTTTACTTTCCAGGTGCTAACCGAATAGGCTAAACCCCCGACGACAAAAGCAATCCTGCACTGTCAACCGACAGCTACAATACACGTTTAATTTTCGCCATAACTTTAAAATAATAAACGTAAAGCAAACATGACAGATGGTCTGAAAAGCTAAAAATGTGGTCTTTGTTAGATCACGCATGACTTTTTACTATAGACTTCATTTTCAGTCGTTGCTGTACCTGCAGCGAAAATCAAACCTCAAACATTTTGAATTTCGCGCGTTTTTTTGTTACAATCTACCCCAAAAGGAGAACAAAATTGCCTAAAGTCTTATATATGGAATCTGCAAGAATTTTTCTTTCATTTGATACTACTTTTGTCTACCTAGGCCGAGTCGTTCGGTTTTTACGGGCGTTCAAGGACGGCGATGAAGAATTCCTGGAATCCCAGGTTTCCAGGCCTGGAAATCAAGGAAGCCGGCACATGTACGCCCGAGTATTTTGATATGTTGTTCCCTAGGGTCGAATTAATGGGTTCTGAAAAGATTAGCTTTATAACATTTTTTTTGACCTAAAAACCTTATTTTCCTTGGCTATATGAACAGGGAGGGGGTTCATCATGTCATAGGCTACATTCGCTAAACGAATATGATGGTAGGTTCGTAGATTTCTAGTGACGTGGTGGCGCAGCGTTCAAGCTGTTGACCTATCACCAAGGTAGACTGGGTTCGATTCCCGGTCAATGCATGTGCGATTTTCAAAGTGAATGCCATGTCCTGTGGTTCGGATTCCACGTAAAAAGTAGGTCCCGTGGCTCATGATCGCACGATTAACGGTCACGTAAAACTAAAAGCTTCCTTCCTTCCTTTGTAGATGTCTGTGAAGGTCAATCCTGGAATGAAGAATTCTACCACAGTAATGGCACAAACTGATGTTATCCGCCGATTGTTAGGAATTTATTCTTTTCGTTCCTTCTTGCATGTCACTTCTTTGATTCGACTCATCGTTCAAAGGTCTTCTGGCCATCGAAGGCAAGGTTACGGCATGCTGTGTGGTGATAGTCTCCCAGTTGTTAAGATTGATTTGGGATTTCTAGACTTCAGAGCATCTTTGAATAGTTTTTTGTTTCCCTCCTAGTTTTCGATTGCCATCCTTAAGATGGGAATATAGAAGGCGTTTTGGTAAACGGGTAGCCAATAGCTTTTAGTGGGTAGGAATCCCACACACTTGAGGAGTGCGGACCCTCCTCAAGGGTCTGATGTAAGATTTTCCACAATCTCTCGTGAAAGAATATATAGTCTATATATATATACTGTATATAATTCGTTCAGGCCATTTAGGACCACGTTAAGTCTTGTTAAACTGGGCAATTTGCTTCGCTTTCCTCTGAGCCCATAATTCCCTCATTCTCTGTGAGTGGGCCATCTTGCGCTCCGCTGTCTCGTCTTCTTTTCGGTTTTGTGTTAGCCCACTCGTCAGTATCTTTTTGTGTAAGAGGTCTCTATTGAAGCGTCGTCGGGTTTTAGATGCAGCAATTTTCAGTCGTCTCTGATATTCATAAACCAGGGCATAAATGAAAATGTGTTTTGTCAGCTTGTATCCGTCCATTTGTTTGAGATGACCTTTACCTTTCCAGCCTCTTACAGATCGTTTCTGTAACTTTCTCTATTTCACTGTAGACTTCTTTGTTGGATTATTTTAATAATGGATGCCATTCTTGTAATTTGATCCCATTGTACCTCTAACGATTTTGCTTTCTTTTTTCTCCAGTTCATCGAGGAGTGCTTTATTAGCATCTCTTCATCCTTTGACTGTGCACCTATTTCCGTTGTTCTGTCCATAATGTTCTTGTCTTCATCTTTTCATTTGTTTTAAATGTTGTATTCTTAGTCTTGTTTTTGAATTCTCCTCGGTCTCCAATCACTTGCCTGTCGATCCCCACCTGTCTTAAGTCTTCCTCTGTTTGATGATCCCAATTAGTTTTCCTGCTTGAGCTGTTTACTACAACAAATATCTTCTTTGTGAGTCTGTTGTTGTTCATTCTTTGCAAGTGCCCACAAAACGTTAGACTGCGTTTTCTGATCATATCGGTGAGTCTGTCTGGGTACTAGATATATGTACATATAATCATTGGTATACATCTTAAATTTTAAGAGAATAAGGCTCTTTCGTTCGTCACGGAACTACTTGTTCTCTGTTGTTTCCAATGTTTTTAATTATTATTGTTATTATTATTATTATTTAAATGATTCCACGAAAATGTCATGGCGAGGCGTAAAGTGCTAAATTATTTGTTTCTTTCACGAATTATGTTTGTACTGTATATAGTTTCAAATCTCTTATCACACAATGAAGCATCGGAAAAACCATTTTGCAGTAGCCCATATCGTACTTCAAATGTTGTGGTATTGAGTACACTGACATATACTCCAAATAATCATATTTACGTTAATATTATTTAAAGTGAGAAAACTGCATTTGTATAATTACAATGTTTACATCACGTTGTTTTTTTTTCATAAACCGACGCCTGTAAAATTCTATGGAAATTAGAATTTATTTATTTATTTATTTATTTATTTATTTATCGTATGGCTTTCAGTGCCGGGAGTGTCCGAGGACATGTTCGGCTCGCCTGAGTCTGTAGCTGCTTCCAGCGGACACCCTAAAGGGTGAGCTACAAGTTCCGTTCAATTTCAAGTAGTTCCAACTTTCGCCACCTGATATCAATGATACCTAGTGGTGAACGTTGGAACTTTTGATAGAGCGTTCTGACGAACTCTAACCTAACAAATATGCTTTACACAAGTTAAGTCTGTGAAAGGATCTTTTACATGCCATAAATCTATGACATGGGACCGCCGGCTTTACTTCCCCTCCGAAGGAAGGCATACTGAAGGATTTTTAACGCTCTTAAAAAATCCGACGACTTAGGCTGGGTGTGAACCCGCTATCTTGGGCACAGCAGTTCAGCATGCTACCGACTACGCCACCTGGACAAACGGAAAACAAAATTCGGAACGGAGGTATTTCCTATGTAAATTGACACTGTAAACCGGAAAACTGCCTAACGCGGAAACGGAAAGAAATTCCGGAACAGTAGGCGTAAATAACTTGACTAAGACGGAAATAAAATTGCGTGACTTCAGAATTGAATTGAGTAAACTAACTCAGTATGAAATGTATGATTTTCGACAGGTCAGTCAGTCACACACACCACATGTGTTACCTGTAACATCATAATAAATTGATAGCCAGATATGTTGTTTTTCGTGAAAGAGACCCTTCAACCTTCCTGTCCAAACATTAGAGTAAAACCTGCCCAAACCGATACCTCTATATACCGGAAACCTGGACAAACGGAAAACAAAATTCGGAACGGAGGTATTTCCTATGTAAAATGACACTGCAAACCGTAAAACTGCCTAACGCGGAATTGGGAAGAAATTCTGAAACTGTAGGCGTGAATAACCTGACTAAGACGGATTATATTATTCGCAACTGTACTTGCACCAAAGTCCTAGGATACATTAATTCTAATTTATCCTCAAGGATGCAGCAGGTATAATAGGCCTACATTTTACAACATCTGTACCATTACTTCCTCCAACCCTCTTGTAATACAGTAGAACCTCGGTAGTCCGAAGTAATTGGGACTAGGAGGAGCTCGAATTTGGGAAATTTCGGATCACACAAAGTTACGAAATTTTAAGGCCGTTAATTTAAAATTAGATGCACAAGAACCTTGCGTTTAAATATTCTTACAGTAAACGGCACTATTTCATCAGTTATCGTATAATGTGTTGCAATTAGGCTTTGTTTCAGAAATAAAAACAATATTCTACAAAAGAAATGCAAATGTGTACATATTTACTTTAAAGTAGGTACAGTCTGAGCAGACACTGTCTAGTTGGCGGAAGGACGATAGCGGGCAGAACTGTAAAACAAGATGTTCAGTAAAGAACATATAGCCTACTTTCTCCTAAATGCATGGGTATTGTTATAACTCTTTGTCCTTTTAAAGGAGTATAATTGAATGTTGGTTGTAGTAGCTTGTTGAAATACAACGTACTATAGGGATATTAAACATGAATATGAGGTGCCCTTTACTAGTGCTACCTCTGTAAAAAAAATCATTCAATTCGGTTTCACCGTGTTTGAATTGATCTGGGGAATTGATTTGCACACATACATGGTCGCTATTTGCAAACTATTGGGCTGATGACCTTGTAGTCAGTCATAAGATGCTTTCCACAAAAAGGCATGTTGTTGCAAAATCCGGTAGAGATCAAATTATTAGGATGGTCGAAATTTGATTTAAGCTTTTAACATTTGGGTGGCCGTCATTCCGTTTCCGTCAAGATGGCGGCGATATAAAACATGACACTGAGGTGCCTTTTGCTAGTGCTACCTCTGTACCAAATTTCGTTCAATTCGGTTTCACAGTGTTTGAATTGATAGGGGGAAATGATTTGCACACATACTTGGCCACCATCTGCAAACTAATGGGCTGATGATCTAGCAGTTTGGTCAGAATATGCTTCCCACAAAAGATTTGTTGTTGCAAAATTTGGTAGAGACTAGATTATTAGGTTGGTCGTAATTACATTTTAGCCTTTAACATTTGGGTGGCCGCGATTACGTTTCCGTCAAGATGGCGGTGATATAAAACATGACACTTAGGTGGCCTTTTCTAGTGCTAACTCTGCACCAAATTTCGTCCATTCGGTTTCACCGTTTTCGAATTAATAGGGGTAATCAATTTTGACACAAAGATGGCCGCCATCCGCAAACTATTAGGCTAATGACCTATTAGATTTGTCAAAGGATTCTCCCTTCATAAAGGTATGTTGTTGAAAAATTTGGTAGAGATCGGATGATTAGGTTAGTCGTAATTTGATTTAAGCTTTGAACATTTGGGTGGCCGCCATGACGTTTCCGTCAAGATGGCGGCGATATAAAACATGACACTGGGGTGCCCTTTGCTAGTGCTACCTCTGTACCAAATTTCATTCCATTCGGTTTCACCGTGTTCGAATCAATAGAGGTAATCGATTTTGACACAAAGATGGCCGCCATCCGCAAACTATTAGGCTAATGACCTATTAGATTTGTCAAAGGATGCTCCCTCCATAAAGGTATGTTGTTGCAAAATTTGGTAGAGATCGGATGATTAGGTTAGTCGTAATTTGATTTAAGCTTTGAACATTTGTGTGGCCGCCATTACGTTTCCGTCAAGATGGCGGCGATATAAAACATGACACTGGGGTGCCCTTTACTAGTACTACCTCTGTACCAAATTTCGTTCCATTCGGTTTCACCGTGTTCGAATTAATAGGGGCAATCGATTTTCACACAAAGATGGCCGCCATCCGCAAACTATTAATCTGATGACCTATTAGTTTGGTCAAAGGATGCTGCCCCCATAAAGGTATGTTGTTGCAAAATTTGGTAGAGATCGGATGATTAGGTTAGTCGTACTTTGATTTAAGCTTTGAACATTTGTGTGGCCGCCATTACGTTTCCGTCAAGATGGCGGCGATATAAAACATGACACTGAGGTGTCCTTTGATAGTGCTACCTCTGTACCAAACTTTGTTCAATTCGGTTTAACCGCGTTCGAATTAATAGGGGTAATCGATTTTGACACAAAGATGGCCGCTATCCGCAAACTATTAGGCTGATGACCTATTAGTTTGGTCAAAGGATGCTGCCCCCATAAAGGTATGCTGTTGCAAAATTTGGTAGAGATCGGATGATTAGGTTAGTCGTAATTTGATTTAAGCTTTTTTGCAAAAATCGAAAGTAGGCTAAAACGCATGCGCGCACCTCCACCAAAGATCTAAGGTAAGCTATGCGTCTCACTGCCATTCACCTCGAATTAAACGGAGGGTCGGACTGCCGGGACTCGGATTATCGGGGTTCTACTGTACACTCAGTTTCCTTCTGACGAATGAGAGTAGAAGTACGCGTAGAAGAAAACAATGAACTTGAGTGGTCTTTAAAGGTGTTCTTTTACTCTGTACTGCATTTCTTTACGTACTGTAATTCAGTGACAATTACTTCTTAATATAAAGCACACTAAAGGAAAAAAATTAAAGTTATTGAAGCACACGAAAAAAAAACCTCCGACTAGAGAATTAACTGTGTTGTTTAAAGTGGAAAAAAAACGAATTTTTTCATAGTATTGTCATTTAGACTTTCACGGCCCGTGTAACTATTCATAATGTTGAATTTTGGACTTATGCCGTGTTTATCATATTAAAACTCGACGCGTTTCGAAAGAAACCATGCCTTTCTTCGTCAGGAATAATCTGGAATACGACAATGATTGCTAAGAGAAAGCAACAAAGATCATATAGAAGGTGCCCAAAGATGGACGCCATTATAGCCCCATGTTAGGGACAACGGAAAGCAGCAGTGAATTACTTTCTCAGGGTTCTGATAATAGGTAGCCAGGATTCACTGAGATTGTAGCCGGTGTCGCGGTTGAAATTATCTGGGTGTTTACGTATTTAAACCGCCTCCCTGATGATTCTGGGACGATATTGCTTTATACGGGCAAGAACATCCACTCCTTGGAACATGACATCATGGCCAGGTGTTAATGCATGATCGGCAACAGCTGATTTATCAGGTTGAATGAGCCTGATACATCTATTATGTTCCTTAATGCGAGTGCATATTGTTCGCGAAGTCTGCCCGATGTAAACCTTGCCACAAGTACAGGGAACTCTGTAGATACCCGGTTGTTGCAATTTAGGCAAACTGTCCTTAGTTGGTCGCAGGAGTTGCCTAATCTTAACAGAAGTTCCAAATACAGTCCGTATGTTGTACCGACGTAGGATTTTAGCAATACGATCCGTCGTGTTATGTATGTAAGGTAGGTAAGCAGTCTTCTTACATCTCTTTCCTCAACTGACGTCCTATTATTATTTGTTGGTTTCAGAACCGTAGAGATCAAAGCCTTGCTATAACCGTTGCTCTCAAAGGTGGTTCGCAAGGTATTAATTTCTTCTTGTAAAGAAGACACTTCACAAATCCTCCTAGCCCGGGTAGTTAGAGTTGTAAGGATACCATGTTTCTGGGCAGGGTGATGGTGAGAACTTGCGTGGAGATTTCTATTGGTGTGTGTTGGCTTACGAAAAACGCTGTGTCCTAAAGATCCATCCTCTTTCTTGGTGACGAGAACATCTAAAAACGGTATTTTGCCGTCAGATTCCTTTTGTTAGATGTTAATCTACTCCTTTTAAGCATAGGAACGTCAGAGTGAATTGGGAGCTGTGGATTTTTAATCAATTTTTCATATTCCTTGAGAAGGGCATTTTGTCTTCGCAATAATACGATAATACTCTATTGTATGCAGTAGTGTATTTTGTCATATTAAGACTCACCCCTTTGTAAAACGGAAACCTGCGAAAACGGAAAAATTAATGCGGAGCTATTGCTTTTCGCTTTAGGCAGGATTTACTGCTTTGGAAAACAGTACTCTAAATATACAAGGAAACACGTTCACGCAAAAAGAGAGTAGACACGGAATCTTTGGAACCTCATGCTTGCAGTTTCGCTCCTGGCCGTTGTAAGTGTTTTTTTTTGAAAGGCGACACAAATTTTGACACGCATGTCATACGTTGTTGGCATGTTAAAGAACCCATTTGATTTCAGTAGGCCGTGTTCATAATGGTAAAATTAATCTCGGGATTTTTCGCGAACAAAGTTCCTCCTTTCTCTACTAGAAAGCGCTATAGTGTCAAAGAGCTTAGATATCTAACCTCCTTGACATTCATAGCGCTCCAAGGAACGAAAAAATTCGACATGCAAGCTGTCCTCTGGGTGTTAAATAACAAAGCTTGCACCCGGCATACGATATCATTATTATTATTATTATTATTATTATTATTATGAGAGTGTGTGCACCCGGCACCGGAGGCCATACGATATTATTATTATTATTATTATTATTATTATTATTATTATTCTGAGAGTGTGTGCACCTGGCACCGGAGACCATACGATATTATTATTATTATTATTATTATTATTATTATTATTATTCTGAGAGTGTGGCTGTAGAACTTCAATCTCCTTTTCCTGAAGGTGTTAGTGATCTTTTCAGCATAGTGATAAAGCTGCTGAGAATTCCATTTCATCCAGATTCCTTCTGATTAAACTGGACAAAGGATTTTCTTGTTTCTCTACGTCTTGAATAAGAGATCTGCCTCCTGTGAAGGACCAAGGGTAGCTGAATATGACATCTACCATCTGAACTTGTAACTGGCATGTGGAATGTGTCTGTAGATATGTTTTGTTCTCTTTGTTTAATAGTATGATTGAGTAAGATGACGTAGTTGTCTACAGGGTCTTTCATATAAAGTAAGAACGGGAAGCGGCAGTTTCGTTATCCGCTGTTGTGGTGGCCTTGGCCAAGCTTGTGGCGCGCCACGGCCCCCTGCTGTAGTTTTGAAAGCGCGCGCATAGTATAAATTTGACCTTGCAATAAGCATGCAGGTGTTCAGTCGCTAAAATGATGAGACAGTTATCATTGCAAGTTTTTTTAAAATTTAAAACGTGTTTTAACAAAACTCAGCAATTTTCTAGGTTTATGCCGTGTCTTGTGTGGGGTTTAGCGTAGGAACCCTAAGTTGGCTCATCAGCGGGCTCTTCGTGCTCCCGCCTAGAAAAATTGCTGAGCTTTAACTCACTGGCCATTAAAACCAATATACCATTCTTATTTTAACAAATTTTAACAAATCCTCACACATTGAAAGGAAACATTACGCATGCAATCAGAAACATTACAGTGGCAGAACTCACTCGCGTCAGCCAGAATGTGGTTACCAGTTTCAATGCCTGTATAACCCAGAAAGGACGACACTTACAGCATCATTTATGAGGTATATTTCATATATGATTGAACAAACGCTTAAAGCAGGGGGCTGTGGCACGCCACAAGCTCGGCCAAGGTCACCGCAGCATCGGATAACAATACTGCCGCTTGCCGTTCTTACTTTATATGAAAGACCCTGTATATGTAATTTAGGCCTATACCTCAACATATTGGTGCTGAAACCCGGGATCAACGTTTCCGAGGCTTATACTGTAGTGCTTCAGGTTTGTTTAATGTGGTGTAATGTCTTCATTTTGCTGCCGGCACCGTGGTGTTGGGGTAGCGCATCTGCCTCTCACCCAGAGGCCCCGGGTTTGATTCCCTGC
This sequence comes from Meconema thalassinum, assembly GCA_946902985.2. NCBI lineage: Eukaryota > Metazoa > Arthropoda > Insecta > Orthoptera > Tettigoniidae > Meconema > Meconema thalassinum. Next base: position 210,280,046 of record OX336396.1, on the reverse strand, counting down.
TCCGTCATTGATTTTAGAAACTGACGTGAGGGCTGCAACGGAGTGCACTCATTCGGGACAATTGAGTAGCTGTCTGACAGTGAGGCAGCGCCCCGGTCACGAAAACCAAGATTAACGGCCGACGGGACCTGACGCGCTCACCACACGTCACCCCAATATCTGCAGGCCAAATGGCTGGGCAGCGGTCGCTTGGTAGGCCTAGGCCTTCATGGGATATAGTGCAAGGGGTTTAATGTCTTAATTTTGCTTTTCTTCGACATTGATTTTTTGTTATAGCCTATCTGTTCAAAGTGATTCTATAGGCCTTAATTTCGAAATTCTCTCTTAGTTTGGCTCATGATTCATCCTGATGGCTGAATTACTTCTTCTAAGTCCTCCAGGGGCTCACGACTAGTGAGATGTGGGTTGGCGACCACAGGGCCACAGCTGAGTTGGGCATTACTTCCACTTACTTGTGCCGGGCTCCTCTCCGTCATCTTTCCCATCGATCTCCCTTGGTCAACTCTTGTTCTTTTCCGACCCCTACGGTATTAGGGTATCCGAGGCTTAGGGAATCTTTCACTTTCCCGCCTTAATTGGCCTTTTTCTCATCTTTTCTGATACCCTCATTCTTCGAAGGGTCAGCCTCCTAATCCTTTTCATGATATTTCCTGCCTTCTGCACAAGGCCCTCAAGGAGGCAGGGTGTATGTAGCCCCACCACTTCTGGTACACCCTGGATAGTGCTACACCCTCAAGGGCTCACGGCTGGTGAGTTCGGGATTTGGCGACCCTGAGGGATTCCTGAGCAGGGTCAAGTTACCCCTTCTTCCATTGCCTTGGGGCGGACCCTCTCCTCTTTCCCTTTCCTGTCTGCCTTTCATGGCTCTCCTACCTTCCCAGTCCCTCAATTCGAGGGTTGAGGGCATTTGCTCTTCTCCTTTTCGTTTCCCATTTTCTCTTCAAGTTTGTTAGATAGTAGTTTGTTTATGTTGTAAGTTTCATTTGATCATCTTTCATTTTCACCATCACCCAAAACTTTAGGGGCCGATAACCTAGACGTTAGCCCCTTTTAAACAACAATTATCATCATCCTTACTTCTTCTAAGTACTCGAATGTATTCACTTGATGAATTCCCATCAATTATTTTTGTTATTACTAGTGAAAGTTGGAAAGTGACGGCCGGGGATTAAGGACCGTAAAGAGAAAATATACCTACAATGAAGCAGTCACTCTGTCGCTTTGGGCTCGTATTTCCGCCACTGCAGCAGCCTCAAGTCATAGCGTACAGGAGTGATCTACTTCAAGGTAACTCCACTTCCAGCAGACCAATTACTGTTTCGGTTCGGTTTTCCCGATGATCCCACCACAGCACAGGCTGCCGACAAAGAATGAACCTCACTACTAACTAACGACCTTCAGATATAACACTGCACTCGTGAGAACTTTAACAAGACAATAGCGTGGAATATGGCGGCTGTGGATGTAAATACTATCTGGGGCTTTACGGCAAGTTTCACTGTTCACATATCTTTTCTTTATCTCACACGTTTCACGAAATAAACATTTTTATTAAACACTAAAAGTAAACCACAAGAAATTTGTTGTTGTTGCTTCATTTGTTGGGCTTGGGCACCACATAAAATTCAGATGAGGCAGCCGGAGCCTTCAGTTAGGAACCATCCTTTCTGGAGTAGAAGTGACAAAAAAAAAAAAAAAACTTCCAGGTTGCCTGAGGTTGGGATCGAACCTAACTATTATCAATTTTGCCTCACAAGGCTGAGTGTACCACATTCCAGCCCTTAGACCAGAATCAAATTCCTTGGCAGTGCTGAAAATCGAACCTAGGCCTCTACAGTGACGGCCAAGAATTATTGTATATGAAATGCAGCGAATGGACATAGCTGGGTATTTTTAATTGAACGCCCGAGGACTCCCAACAAATTCAATTTCAAGTAGTTCCAACTTCGGCGTCCAGCTGCTACTGTCACTAACACCTAGCGGTGAACGTTGGAACTTGATAGAGCGTTTCTAAATAGCCAAATATAACCTACTCACTTTGCTACACATTACCAATCGCAGTGGAGGTTCTTTTACGTGCAATAAATCTACGATATGGGCCCGCCGGCTTTACGTCCCCTCCGAAGAAAGGCATAGTGAAGGATTTTAACGCTCGTAAAAATCCGATGACTTCGGCTGGGTTTAAACCCGCGATCTTGGGCATCGCAGTTCAGCATGCTACCGACTACGCCACCGAAGCCAAGAATTCTAGCCACTATTAAAATGTATTACGACACCCGGAGACGCCAGAAGAAAGAGCGAAACATGGAACTACTTTTAGTAAGTTTAGGGACTTTTAGTCCAACACTACAAGTTCGTACAATATCGCAACAGATAGGCGAACTAGCATTCAATTTTTTTTTTATTTTTTTTTATTTTTTTTTTTAGGGGAAGAAAAGGCATTTACGCACAGAGTGTCGGGCTCCTGCTCCTGAGTAGCAGACTACCGACTAAAACTCCCCCGTTACTTCTGAACACTAGCCTGGAACCGTTTAGCACATTACTTCAGGCTAGAGTCATTTTATATTTGCCTGTAGGGCACTCTTCCGTAATGAATCATCTTCAATGGCGATCCAGATCCGTCTTCTTTGTTCGGAGGATATCTTCAACAAAGCTTGCTACCAGTTTCCAGTTTTCCTCATTTTGTAGCATCACTGCAACAATATTGTCCGGGGATATCTCTACATCAATGTGATCTTGAAGAGACTGCCTATTTTGGACCCACCGTCCACAAGAGAAGAAGGTGTGATTAGCATTATCTAATTCATTGATACAGTAGATGCAATCTGATGAATCCACCTTCCCCATCTTCTTAAGATAGGAACAGAAGTACCCATGGCCAGTCAAGAACTGAGTGAGATAGTAACCAACCTCACCATGTTTCCTCTCTGTCCAAACCTGCACCTGAGGGATCATTCTCTTAGTCCATTGGCTTTGATCTCCTTGCTCCCATTTGATCTGCCAATTTTGAAAGGTTTGTACTCTTGCCGATCGTCTTGCATTTTGTAAACCCATATCAGATTTCCTCAAGTAAATGTTCTTGCGTTCTTTCGCAAGAAAAAAAATCGGAATAATCCCGGCAATAACGAGAACTGCTTCCTCAGAGACCGTGCGATATGCAGATGCCACGCGCAAAGCACCCCGCCTCTGCACTTGCGCCAGTGGCTTCCTATAAATTTCCTTATCCAGGGCATCCGCCCATATTTCCGCTCCATACAGCAGAACTGAATGGATGGCAGTCATCAATAGTCTTCTCTTACTAGATTTTGGCCCACCAACATTGGCCATGAGCCGACTGAGGGACGTTACTCCTCTGGCTGCCTTATCTGCAGTCCGTCTAATCTGTTCTCCAAAATTCATTTTACTGTCGATCATGATGCCCAGGTATTTTGCTGCTGGCTGCGTCTCTACTTGAATTTGTCCTACCTGTATTGGAAGTATTGTCTGAATTCTCTTCTTTGTTAGGATGACAATTTCCGTCTTACTAAGTGCTAGAGACAGACCATGTTCCTCCATCCATCTATTGATTTTGCGCATTACCATATTGAGTCGCAACTGTGCCTGCTCGACACTTCTTCCTGCTACAAGAGCAGCAACATCATCTGCATATCCTACTAGAATAGTTTCTTCAGGCATTTCAAGCCTCAACAAGCTGTCGTATGTAACATTCCAGAGATCAGGTCCTAGAATCGAACCCTGGGCAGCCCCAGCCGTGACTTGTACTCTACGGATCCCTTCTGTAGTATCGTAGAGCAGAGCACGATCCTTCAAGTAAGAGTCTAAGATCCGAAGGAGATACCTTGGAACATGGAATGAAAATTCTAGAGCATCCATGATATCAGTCCATTTGACAGAGTTGAAAGCGTTTTTAACATCCAGTGTAACAAAAAGAATCACCCGGCGAGAGTAATGATTATAACTCTCCGCTCTTCGTACTTTATCGGCGACTTCTTGCACTGCATCCAGTGTCGACCGGCCTACCCTGAATCCAAATTGTCTTGGTGATAAATCGCCGGCTGCGATTATTGCTTCAAGCAATCTCCGTCTTATGAGTTTCTCAAATAGTTTGCCTGTTGTGTCAAGCATACAAAGTGGGCGGTACGATGATGGTAACTCAGGGTCACCCATGCCCTTACTAATGAGCACTAAGCGACAGATCTTCCAGCGAAAGCTAAAGATTCCTGCTTTCATGCACACATTGAACATTCTCAACAATAACAACAACATATCTTGATCAACTATTATTTTCAGAACCTCATTAGGAATCCCATCCGGCCCCGGAGCCTTGTTGTTCCGTAAAGAATGCGTTGCAACCCGAAGTTCATCTTCAGTAAACAGTGGGAAATCTAGATCACATTCAAAATTCCTCTCAGGTCTTGTGGGATGAGTTGGAAAAAGGGTTTGAACAATGGTGTTCATAATATCATCCTCCATGATGCACGATGTTCTGTGACTTCCAAGTTTCTGTGTTACAATTTTGTAACCCAAACCCCATGGATCAGTGTCAATATCTTCCTGAAGCTTTCTCCAACTCTGAACCTTGCTCGTAGTTATGGCTTTCCGAAGTAGCTTCTTTGCTGCTTTATGCTCCGCTGATTTTTCATTAGCTTCTTCCCGATTTCTTGATCTCTGGGCAAGACGGCGAAGCCTGAGGCAGTTCTTCCTTAATTCTGCTATCTCTCTGGTCCACCAGTATACAGGGCTCTTTCGGTGACGTGGTACTGAGGAGGGCATCGAAACATCACAAGCTGACGTAATAATTTTCATGGTTGCAGAAACCAGATCCTCAACCTCAAACTCTCTCCGTGCTTCAGCACTTCGAATCTGTTCTGCACCCTTCCCAATGATATCTTTGAACTTGTCCATGCTAATCCTATTTACATTCCACCGTTGACATTTCTGGGGAGGTACTTCCCGTCCCTGAACATTTGATTCAAAGTCAAAGGCGATGAATTGATGATCGCTAGCATAATAATCTTCCAACACTTTCCATCTCTTAATGAATGGCACAATTACTTCTGATGCCAGGGAGACATCCGGAATTGTTCCTTCTCATCCTGGACGTCGGAAAGTTGGAACTGTACCAATATTTAATATTAGAAGGCCTATCCTGGATGCCATCTCTAGAATGTACTTACCCCGGGAATCTGTACTTGGCATACCCCATTCCACTGCTTTGGCGTTAAAGTCTCCAGCCACTATGACACTATCTGTGGCGTTTAGAATTGCATCTTCCAAAGAATTTACTTTACGGCGGAAGTGCTCAATTGCCTCATTAGGAGTTAGGTAAACACTAAAATAGGTGACCCTTCTAGTCTTCACCCAAACATAACCATCAGAACTTCCATGATCCTTTATAATAACTTTTCTAGAATCCAACACCCAGATTGCAGAAGTGCCAAGTGTGTCACTGAACCAAAGAGATGACTCTTTATCTTTATACTGTTCGCTGATTAGCAAGAGATCGCTTTGCTTCTCTGTGACTAGCTGATATAGCAGATCATTGGCTGTCTTACTTCTATGTAGATTGGCTTGAAGTATACGAATCATTTGAACCTCAGTGCCTTTTCTTTGTCCAAAGCTTCTCTGAAGACCTTACACTGGCCAGATCCTTGCATTCAATAATAATAATAATAATAATAATAATAATAATAATAATAATACGCCTGTGAATGCCTTTCAAGGAGCTACAGGCTAGAGAGGTTGTAGGTCCTGGAAAGGAGAATCCTGCGGAAAATCATGGGCACAATCCAGACGGAAACTACATGGATAGGTAAGGGCCATTGCCGAAGTCTACCAGAATGTAAAATAATCTCTGCGACCATGAGGAAACGGAGGCCAATATTTCTTGGGTACATGTGCAGATTGGACAAATCCAGATTAACCAAGCAGTTATTTGACTACTTCTGGAACAAAAATACAACTACATTCTGGATTAAAGAAACTCGGAAAGACCTTGAAAGATCTAACATCCGAGACGCCCAAATGTTGGAAAGGGATACGTTTCGAAACAGTATACACAATTTGGAAGCGTTTCATGACGAGAGACGAGCTACAAAGACCGGAAGAGCTTGGACGGCCAAACAACGACAGCAGCACTGAAGGCAGAGGAAATTGCAACTGAAATAGTGAAATTGTAGCGTGATCCTAAGTGGTCAATTAGGAAGTAAAAAAATAACATTAATAATAATAATAATGTTATTGGTATAATGACCCTTTTTACTACTGTGGCTCTTAGAGACGCCGGGATACCGGAATTTTGCCCTGAAGGGGGTCTTTAACGTGTCAGTAAATCTGCTGACACAGCTCCCTCAAATGCCAACTGACTGCGCCAGGAATCGATCCTGCAACCTTGGTAACAGCAGGCGAGAACGTTACCGCTGAGTCACGAAGCCAGTCTCAATAATCGTAACTAAGTTCTTAGAGCAACATATAGGCTAGATATCTCTAATGAAATAGAATGCACAGGCCTAGAGGCAGACGACTCGATGTTCTGCCCTTTAGGCCTTGATATTTATTCCAACTATCACCTGATACATGTGATTATTACAATGTTTACATAAAATCTCTACTTAGGCCGGTATTACACTATCATAGAAATTTGTCAAAGATCTTTGATAAAAGATCTTTTATAAAAGATATGACAGTGTAATGGGGAAATCTTTTATAAAAGGTGGTTTTATAAAATTTCTTTTATAAAATGTATGAGCACCATGGTATCTTTGATAAAAGATTCAAACCAAAATGGCGGATCATAACAGCTGGAATATTATCACAGCAAATATGCTCATATCAGTGTGTGAAATGCATGAAATGTTACTTAATATGTTACATAATGAATGGTATACAACGTAGAAGTCGCCTCCGTAGCGTAGTGGTCAGCTTGGTTAGCTGCCGCCCCGGAGGTCCTGGGTTCGATTCCCGGCTCTGCCACGAAATTTGAAAAGTGGTATGAGGACTGGAACGGGGTCTACTCAGCCTCGGGTGTTCCAAATGAGTAGAGGGGGTTCGATTCCCACCTCAGCCATCCTCGAAGTGGTTTTCCGTGGTTTCCCACTTCGTCTTCAGGCAAATGCCGGGATGGTACTGTCCCCGTTTACCCGGATAGTAGGCTGTCAGATATCCGCCCCCTCAATCGGATTGCCAACAATCAATCGCACCAGCTCAGCTACATCAATGAAAATGGCACTGACAGATACTACCGAGGTTTGAACACAGAAGTTACCAAGAAAAATTATTGTGAAACACACCAAAATAGACGGGGTTACATACTTACTCTTACTTACCTCTTATAAATATCTCGGGGATTGGGTTGACAACAGGATCCTTAAAGTATGCTCTCACAATAACCTTCACCATGACATTTAAAAATGAAACAGACCGAAGACAAGAACTTTGAACTGTACAAGAGCTTTATTTTCAAATAAAGAGTATGATTTTCACAACTCAACAAAATAAACGTGGCTATCAGTAGCCTATGTCAATCTGACTACGTCCTCCTAAAGGACTTGCAAATTTATCAAACAATATGTTAGCTCCCATGAGCTCAAAATAACGTAACATTTTATAACACATTTGGATTGGATGAGGAAGTCAGGGTACGACATATATAGAGCATTTGGTTTCCTTTTAATAAACATAACACCTTTATTAATAGGCACAAGGCCGGAGTATCGACCTCACCCGCTTGTAACCAGATGTCGAGCCGGCTGGTCTACTCTTTAACCTGGCTCACACCTGTCAAATGGGGCGCACTCCTCTCCCCACACTTGCGTAAGAATTCAGCTCCTTTTAAAGCTTTAAATGTCTACAAGACAACTCATACATATTGACGCAAATCTTTCAAATGTTTAACTCACATCCCACTGGATTATTTTAACTATCCTTAAACTTGTTAAGTTATCATCCAAATGTTTAATCAGCATAGTTTAGAGTATAAAACACACTCTTAAATGTTTATAACAAAATCACATAAATTATTTATAACAATTAGAAATTGTTTATAATATTGTCGAAGATAATTACAAAATTTTTAAACACGCCTTTAACATTACTTTCGTTCCACATTATTGTCAAAGATATTTACATTTATTATTTACAATATCAACATTTAAATTATTTAAATTATTAATTTAAGAAATACATTGAACCACATGTTTTATCCGGTTGGTAAATTCATAATCGTGTTTAATATAATCGACCAATGAAGGTTAGTTATACATGTAAATGTCACAATCTGGTTTAATAAAGGTTGTAATAATTTTAATTATTTGTGACGGTAATCTTCATTCAAAATCTTATCTCAAATTCTTTCACAACTCTTGTCAATTATAACAGTAAATTCACTTGATTAATTTTCAACGAACTATGACAATACACTCTAGCGGAAAATACTTCGCTTACAAAATAATGCACAAACTGCATTCAAAATAGCCCAAAATTCATCATATATTAATCTATATGGCATTAAAACTTCCACCGAACTTACAAAACTTCCACAAATAATTCTTTATCATTATTAACTACTGTGGGAATCTCCTTCATTTATTTAAGGGCATTATACATCAGCGACTTTCAACATGTCCGCTGCACTATCGATTATACATTCATAGTTCCACTTAAAAATTCTTATATCAATAATTGTTTCAAAACTGTTGTCATTTAAACTTCGTGGATTTCATTCATGAATCGAAATGAAATAAAAATTTGCCAATCACAAACAAATTTAATAGTGAATACGCTTATATACGCCTGTCTGGTCTATCAAAATTTAAGATTAACATCTTCAAAGAATTGTAGTATAAAAATACTATCATCAAACAAAGTGCGACTAAGTGCAAAATAGTCGAATAGAATCCAATTAGACTGGGGAATGCAAACATCATTATATAAATCTCTATATGAGAAAAAAAACTAACACAAGTTTCACGAATTTAATGCATTCAATAATTCATAATTAATGTTCATCTTTCACAAAATTGCCTAAGATGCAATGGTCGTTCACGACTGACGATAAATGTCTGAGTTGCAATCAATTCAAATAACGACTAGTATTTCCAAGATCGTCGACAACGTACTGGATTTTAACGCTCTAAAATCATTTAAATGTTCTTCCTTCTTGATGATGACAGAAAATTGGTCAAAGTAATTGAACTGGGGTAGAATTACTTTAATAAAGTGACACGCTGTCTGAATTTAAATCTGCCATAAAAATCATTAACTTACAGTCAAATCGTGACTACAAAAATAAGCAAATTACTGAAAAATCTAAATATCAGTCTCAACTGATCCCAAAATCATTTAACTATGCCCATGACATAACAATGTCTTAATAAAACGTCGAAAAAGGCATAACTCATCAAGGTGTACTGAGAATAGGAATCTCAAACAAGAATATCGGGCAAAAATACATGAGGACAAAAATATGGGAAAAATGGTTGCTCAAACATTGCTAAGAAACTCAAATACAATAAACGTTCACGACTACCTTATCTGCCGATTGACGTTCCAGAGGAAAATTCCCCAAAGAAGACTGTTGATGGATCCATTTCACCAAGTTAAAGCTGAGCTCCATCCTCGAAACCAGAAACAGCACCATCGAAGAATCGAACTGCTTCACGAAGACGAACGACATCCTTCCGGCAATAATCTTCTTTGTGAGTCGGGACAACCCTGACCTCTCTTGAAAAATCCCTGAAGTTCCAGTTGAAAATCGCCATGAAGTTTTTGTATAAATTTCCGAAGAAATATTCATATTCAGAAAGTATGAAATCATTTCTATTGCTGTTTGATAGTATTCAGCCTTTACTCACGAAACATGGGTGTAGATGGTTATTTACCACATGTTCGCTTGTATGGAATAGCAATTAGCGAAGTTCCATGTCGCTATCTTACTCCGTTGAAATATGTCCCAATTGCATTAAGTCCTTTAGCCTTCCATTTTCTCCTCGGTAATAGTATTAGAAGAACAAACTGCCATATTAAATTGCTCCATTATATTGTAGCGTTGTGTCACAAAAGCAATCTGAAGTCTCCCTATTTCACTAGCCCTGTCAGCCGTAGCGTAGCGTCTGGCTATACAAAGTGTTTCTTCTGTGGCGAGAAAATCACTTTTGTCAGTCGTCTAATATTGTCAATAACTTCCAAAATACTTCCTCGAAATTGTTCAGCTTTTCTACAATCCTTACTGTAGCAATGCACAAGAGAATTAGCTTATAGGCGACCGCTAACTGTTCACAGCTAATCTTGTAGAAGCGTTATAAGTGTCGTTTCAACTTCACCTAGATTTACTTCACAGTAAACCTGCACTGCTTGTATGTTCGACTCTCGTTTCATGCAGTGGCTTCGCCACGCGTTACAAAGACGACTTTTTCACTACTAAGTTCACTCGACGTTTCACTGAAATGACTATTTGAAATCTGACGATTGATTTATAATCTGAGAATGAGGAATGAGCGAATGAGGCTCCTCTCTTCTGCGCAAGGCCTTTTATGAACTTCCTAAGGGGCGTATCTATCCCTTCCATCGCGTGTTACTGCGTCATCGCTAGAAGTTCCAACTTCGTCAATACATGACGGATTTTCATAATTCAAAAACTGAAAATAAATTTCACCAAAATTCCAGATCAATGCCTCTACTGCAAATGGATTTCCACAATTATGCATTCCAAAAAGTAATAAAAATACCATAGTTTCAGCAATCTCCGTCTTCCTTTAGACTATCGTTCATTGGTTTAAGTCTCCCCTCCAATAGCATAATTTCTTCCTCAGCAGAATTCCACGTTTCCTGCGACTGCGTCGTAGATCTCGGATCCTTCTCGAATAAATGCTGACGTCACTGAGAATCTCAGCTCAAGTAGCCTGCTGGCATCACGTCTGCGTCATCCGTGCTTACGTCATGACTACCCACGTCATAACTATGACAGCCATAACTTTCGCTATAATTTCCAAAATAGCCACCGTGGTCTCTATATAATTCAATTACGGGGGCATTCTCCTCTCACCACGTTTTAAAAACAGTTGCAAATTGTTTTTAAACTCAGTGTTACAAGTACCTCAACTCTCTTGAACACGAAATTGAATTATTACTGGTTTACTCTAGTCTGATATTTCCTCTATGTTCCTTAATCATAAATCTGGGTTGTGTGGTTAATGTATTCTCTCCTCTCTAATTTCTCTTCTGTCCAGTATTTCTATTTTCTAAGTTCTGCTGGCTCGTAGAAGGCCCAGGATCGATTACAACATCCTGCCTTTTCTTTTGGTTGTCTGCTTCTTTTTCCCGTAATTCTTTCAGGTATTGCTGGCTTTCCTTCTCTCTTTCCTGATACTGATCGGGTGTCATAACCTGACCTTGAGGATTCTGATTTCTGTTTTGGCTCTGGTTATTCCTGTTATAATTTCGGTTATAACCATTATTGTTATAATATCTGCCTCTTCCATTGTAATTTCCTCGGTTATAGTTCCAGCCTCTTCTCTGTTGATACGGTCGGTAACCTTGCGATCTGTTATTTCGAAACTGATTATTCCTGTGAGGACCTACATTGTCAGTTTTCTCCTCATCTGGCTTGTCAGTTTGTTGGACTTGGTCCATATATACAGTATTTATTTCTTTATACTCCTGCCTTTGACCTTTCTGTACCACGTTAGGCATTGGACTTGTGTAGTCTAACCTCCTCAGTAATTCATCCATGCTGGTTAAATCCCTGATGTTGGACGAAATTATTAGCCTTCTCACCTCAACTGGCAGCATACGAGAAATCGCATCAATAAGTTGCTCCGTGGACAATGGGGGTTGTAAGAATCTAAAGCGGGATAATTGACTCGTAAAGAAATCAGCGTACCGCGTTGGAAGAGTACCGGAGTATTTTCTTGAATACACCTCCGCTCTTAACGAATTCTGCGCTTCTATGGACCAAAATCGTTTGATTAATGCCTCTGCAAACTCGTCAAAGTTACTGAATGTGTATCTAAATGCGCAAACCATTCGAGGGGTCCTCCAATCAAATATCTCTCCACATCTTCATCTCTCTCTCTCTCTGGGAATGTGAGCTTCGATGAAATAATCTTTGAGGTTCCTTACATATTCGATAGGTGTCAAACTATCCGTGTTACTGAATTTTTGCGGTTTATCTTCAAAATTCCTGATGACCGTTACGTTCCTCGGATATGAATCCGGGTAGTTTTTCCCACTATCACGATAGTTCCACTCAGGTTCCATATTCCTCTCTTCATCTTCCTCCCTGAATCTGGATATACGTTCTTCAGGAGTCACGTCTCTCTCTTCTGGATCTAGGTTATATCTTCTGGTATAATTCCTACTAGTTTCGCAAGCCAAGCCTACTGTATCCTTGTCAGTGATTTCCGTTAAGACTTTCTTGATTAACTCTTCTTTGTAGGTCTCCATTAAATTAGCCTCTCCTAACTTCAAATTCTGTAGTTTACTCGTCGTTTCATTCACATCAGAGACAACTTTATGAATCTGTTCCTCTAATGCAGATTTTAATGTTTGCACATCCTGACTTAATTGTGTCCTATCTTCAACTTGTCTTTCGGATAGCGAATCCATCCTGACGCTTAAATCTTTCCTAATCTGTACTACTTCATTGTTAATATCAATTTGAGTACTGGCAAGTTTCCTTTCAATACGATCCTGAATTTGGGTTACATGTTCCCCACTTGACCTAATCCACTCGTCTTTCCATATTGCTACGTTTGCCGTTAACATTTCTGCTATGTCTAATTCAATATCCTCTTTCAATACTTTATTATGGTCTAATACTTGGGTTCTCATGACCTCTACATCAAACTTTAAACCTTCTAAAGACGCTGTCGTTCTAACTGACTCATCAACTAGCCTAGTCGTTAATGCACTTATATTACGTGTACAAAGAGTTTTCGAATTTTCTATCTCTTCCCTGACTTTATTTACATCAGTTTGGACTTTAGCAACATCTACGAAAACTGTGTTGACCTCTACTTGAATTTTATTTATGTCGCTTTGCATCTCGTTTACATCCGAATGAATGTTATTAATATCAACCTGAACATTGGACACATCAGTTCTAACATTTTGGATTCCTCTTTGGACTTCCTCAACCTTGTCTTGGACAGTCGCAACATCATTTTTGACAACAACTACCTCAGCCCTAGCACAAGAAATATCACTACGGACATTAGCAACATCTAAATTCAACATTGTAAGATCTTTATGCACATTAGCAACATCTATTTTAACATCAGCAATATTTTTATGCATATTAGACACATCTATTTTAACATTGGACATGTCTGAGCGCATGTCAGTTACAGTATTCTCAATTCCTTGGGTATTAATCTGTAAACGCGACATATTATCCTCTAAGTTAATAGAACTGGTCTGGAGAGCTTTCAAATTAGCAGACAAGTTACTAGCATTCTCCTCCATTCGACTAGTATTCCTAGCTTCCATCTCCTTCATACTCTCACTCATGCTTGCTTTCAAGTTAGCAGACAAATTACTAGCATTCTCCTCCATCATCTGTTTCATATTACTATTCATGTTAGCAGACATCTCCGCTAACATCATCTTCAAACTTTCATCTGCCATTACAATATTATTCAAAAATTAGACTGCTGTAGGGACATACATCAAAAGAGCAAAATAACAACATTTGAGCAACACTTTTCACCATATATAATTTTGATCAATTTTCTGTCTTAAATCTAACTTATAACTACCTTATAATTAACTTTCGAAGACACTTCATGTTGAAACAAACTCAAGCACATGTTCAAATTTCCCTGGCTCATTTTAAAATATCCTAACACAAATAATTTACATTTACAATCCAAATAATTTAATTTTATCTTTAATATGACTGAAATGTCATAAGCCGGTCAAATAAAATAAGATTCCAGATCATAGGCGATTTTCCTAAGTTTCCAGCCTATTTAACCTTTCTCAAGTCGTATAAGATCTGATCTTTACTGAGTGTAATTTTCCTACTACAATACAACATTTAATTCCTATATACTCACACTCTTACATTCTACAATTGGCCAAGACATCTAACAAAGAATCAACCTCTTTATTTGAGTCTAATCGAACCTCACGTTTTAGGTTTGCCAATCCTACTGGCGTTCAACCTGGTGATCCAGTTATGTTGATTCGAGCCCCGACGTTTTAGGTGCGCCAATCCTTCTATTGACTCAGCCCCACGCTCTTGGGTCGCCAATCCTTCTGTCCCCGTTTACCCGGATAGTAGGCTGTCAGATATCCGCCCCCTCAATCGGATTGCCAACAATCAATCGCACCAGCTCAGCTACATCAATGAAAATGGCACTGACAGATACTACCGAGGTTTGAACACAGAAGTTACCAAGAAAAATTATTGTGAAACACACCAAAATAGACGGGGTTACATACTTACTCTTACTTACCTCTTATAAATATCTCGGGGATTGGGTTGACAACAGGATCCTTAAAGTATGCTCTCACAATAACCTTCACCATGACATTTAAAAATGAACCAGACCGAAGACGAGAACTTTGAACTGTACAAGAGCTTTATTTTCAAATAAAGAGTATGATTTTCACAACTCAACAAAATAAACGTGGCTATCAGTAGCCTATGTCAATCTGACTACGTCCTCCTAAAGGACTTGCAAATTTATCAAACAATATGTTAGCTCCCATGAGCTCAAAATAACGTAACATTTTATAACACATTTGGATTGGATGAGGAAGTCAGGGTACGACATATATAGAGCATTTGGTTTCCTTTTAATAAACATAACACCTTTATTAATAGGCACAAGGCCGGAGTATCGACCTCACCCGCTTGTAACCAGATGTCGAGCCGGCTGGTCTACTCTTTAACCTGGCTCACACCTGTCAAATGGGGCGCACTCCTCTCCCCACACTTGCGTAAGAATTCAGCTCCTTTTAAAGCTTTAAATGTCTACAAGACAACTCATACATATTGACGCAAATCTTTCAAATGTTTAACTCACATCCCACTGGATTATTTTAACTATCCTTAAACTTGTTAAGTTATCATCCAAATGTTTAATCAGCATAGTTTAGAGTATAAAACACACTCTTAAATGTTTATAACAAAATCACATAAATTATTTATAACAATTAGAAATTGTTTATAATATTGTCGAAGATAATTACAAAATTTTTAAACACGCCTTTAACATTACTTTCGTTCCACATTATTGTCAAAGATATTTACATTTATTATTTACAATATCAACATTTAAATTATTTAAATTATTAATTTAAGAAATACATTGAACCACATGTTTTATCCGGTTGGTAAATTCATAATCGTGTTTAATATAATCGACCAATGAAGGTTAGTTATACATGTAAATGTCACAATCTGGTTTAATAAAGGTTGTAATAATTTTAATTATTTGTGACGGTAATCTTCATTCAAAATCTTATCTCAAATTCTTTCACAACTCTTGTCAATTATAACAGTAAATTCACTTGATTAATTTTCAACGAACTATGACAATACACTCTAGCGGAAAATACTTCGCTTACAAAATAATGCACAAACTGCATTCAAAATAGCCCAAAATTCATCATATATTAATCTATATGGCATTAAAACTTCCACCGAACTTACAAAACTTCCACAAATAATTCTTTATCATTATTAACTACTGTGGGAATCTCCTTCATTTATTTAAGGGCATTATACATCAGCGACTTTCAACATGTCCGCTGCACTATCGATTATACATTCATAGTTCCACTTAAAAATTCTTATATCAATAATTGTTTCAAAGCTGTTGTCATTTAAACTTCGTGGATTTCATTCATGAATCGAAATGAAATAAAAATTTGCCAATCACAAACAAATTTAATAGTGAATACGCTTATATACGCCTGTCTGGTCTATCAAAATTTAAGATTAACATCTTCAAAGAATTGTAGTATAAAAATACTATCATCAAACAAAGTGCGACTAAGTGCAAAATAGTCGAATAGAATCCAATTAGACTGGGGAATGCAAACATCATTATATAAATCTCTATATGAGAAAAAACCTAACACAAGTTTCACGAATTTAATGCATTCAATAATTCATAATTAATGTTCATCTTTCACAAAATTGCCTAAGATGCAATGGTCGTTCACGACTGACGATAAATGTCTGAGTTGCAATCAATTCAAATAACGACTAGTATTTCCGAGATCGTCGACAACGTACTGGATTTTAACGCTCTAAATCATTTAAATGTTCTTCCTTCTTGATGATGACAGAAAATTGGTCAAAGTAATTGAACTGGGGTAGAATTACTTTAATAAAGTGACACGCTGTCTGAATTTAAATCTGCCATAAAAATCATTAACTTACAGTCAAATCGTGACTACAAAAATAAGCAAATTACTGAAAAATCTAAATATCAGTCTCAACTGATCCCAAAATCATTTAACTATGCCCATGACATAACAATGTCTTAATAAAACGTCGAAAAAGGCATAACTCATCAAGGTGTACTGAGAATAGGAATCTCAAACAAGAATATCGGGCAAAAATACATGAGGACAAAAATATGGGAAAAATGGTTGCTCAAACATTGCTAAGAAACTCAAATACAATAAACGTTCACGACTACCTTATCTGCCGATTGACGTTCCAGAGGAAAATTCCCCAAAGAAGACTGTTGATGGATCCATTTCACCAAGTTAAAGCAGAGCTCCATCCTCGAAACCAGAAACAGCACCATCGAAGAATCGAACTGCTTCACGAAGACGAACGACATCCTTCCGGCAATAATCTTCTTTGTGAGTCGGGACAACCCTGACCTCTCTTGAAAAATCCCTGAAGTTCCAGTTGAAAATCGCCATGAAGTTTTTGTATAAATTTCCGAAGAAATATTCATATTCAGAAAGTATGAAATCATTTCTATTGCTGTTTGATAGTATTCAGCCTTTACTCACGAAACATGGGTGTAGATGGTTATTTACCACATGTTCGCTTGTATGGAATAGCAATTAGCGAAGTTCCATGTCGCTATCTTACTCCGTTGAAATATGTCCCAATTGCATTAAGTCCTTTAGCCTTCCATTTTCTCCTCGGTAATAGTATTAGAAGAACAAACTGCCATATTAAATTGCTCCATTATATTGTAGCGTTGTGTCACAAAAGCAATCTGAAGTCTCCCTATTTCACTAGCCCTGTCAGCCGTAGCGTAGCGTCTGGCTATACAAAGTGTTTCTTCTGTGGCGAGAAAATCACTTTTGTCAGTCGTCTAATATTGTCAATAACTTCCAAAATACTTCCTCGAAATTGTTCAGCTTTTCTACAATCCTTACTGTAGCAATGCACAAGAGAATTAGCTTATAGGCGACCGCTAACTGTTCACAGCTAATCTTGTAGAAGCGTTATAAGTGTCGTTTCAACTTCACCTAGATTTACTTCACAGTAAACCTGCACTGCTTGTATGTTCGACTCTCGTTTCATGCAGTGGCTTCGCCACGCGTTACAAAGACGACTTTTTCACTACTAAGTTCACTCGACGTTTCACTGAAATGACTATTTGAAATCTGACGATTGATTTATAATCTGAGAATGAGGAATGAGCGAATGAGGCTCCTCTCTTCTGCGCAAGGCCTTTTATGAACTTCCTAAGGGGCGTATCTATCCCTTCCATCGCGTGTTACTGCGTCATCGCTAGAAGTTCCAACTTCGTCAATACATGACGGATTTTCATAATTCAAAAACTGAAAATAAATTTCACCAAAATTCCAGATCAATGCCTCTACTGCAAATGGATTTCCACAATTATGCATTCCAAAAAGTAATAAAAATACCATAGTTTCAGCAATCTCCGTCTTCCTTTAGACTATCGTTCATTGGTTTAAGTCTCCCCTCCAATAGCATAATTTCTTCCTCAGCAGAATTCCACGTTTCCTGCGACTGCGTCGTAGATCTCGGATCCTTCTCGAATAAATGCTGACGTCACTGAGAATCTCAGCTCAAGTAGCCTGCTGGCATCACGTCTGCGTCATCCGTGCTTACGTCATGACTACCCACGTCATAACTATGACAGCCATAACTTTCGCTATAATTTCCAAAATAGCCACCGTGGTCTCTATACAATTCAATTACGGGGGCAGTACCTTCTTCAAGGCCACGGCCGCCTCCTTCCCTCTTCCTTGCCTATCCATCCTGACCATCCATTACCTTCCCTCATGAGGCCCCTGTTCGCTTTGCAGGTGAGGCCGCCTGGGCGAGGCGCCAATCACACCTCACCAGTTGTATCCACTCCGATTAGATGTTCCCAGCTCTAGGACACTGCCCGTAGAGGCGGTAGTGGTGAGTTCCCTCGCTGAGTCCGTGGGTTCCACCAACCTGGAGGGTAAACGACAAAGAAAAGGAGAAAAAGATACAACGTAAAACATAAATAACAGATAGAAACCGTAGGTAAAAATAGCCGAGGCTATATGCGCTGCACACAAAGGACGCGCGTTTCAGGATATAAAGAGGAATTAAAAGGTTTAATAGGCTGAAATAAGCCATGAATAGTGGTGCATTTTATGTTATAATATTTGTATTATCATTTTTCAATCACACTTATGGTATTACAAACGAGTGTAAATAAGCACTTTATCCTTACCGGTAGATGTAGCCTAATGCATCTAACCACCCATTACGCGCCATTGTCTAGTTAGCGGAATGATAAGAGCCCTCAACTCTGGTTCGAGGGGACCTGGGATCGAATCCTACTTAAGCCTGTTTTTTACTTCGTATGTTTCAATTTTATTTGCTCGGGCAGAGGTTTTTTCGAACGTTACGATCATTCATTTCATCATAATTCTTAATAAATAAATATTAATGTAATTTTTCAAGTCCTCGTACTACAGTACGTTCACCAAGATTTTACTCTTATAGGCCTGAATACCTTTCTTGTCACGCGGGCGAACTATGGTTTAACCCATAGACGTTTAGTTTATCTTTCCGTTTCTTTTACATATCGGTAGACTATTGCCATTACAGAATTTCAGCTACCGGTACCGTAATGTACAGTAAAGTGAACAAGGAACTTTCCTTCATTCATTTTGCTGAACTATTATAAAATATTTGATGTAGTGTAATGGTGTGATTATTTCTTGATATAAATTTTATAAAAGTTCACTTTTATAAAATACTAGCAGAAGTACCCATTCTTCGAACGGTCTTCGGTATTAATAACCAGACGTTATTAATTGAGCTACTGTTGCAATGGTTAGGGGCTTGGAACCTGTTTGTTGACGAAGAAAAATGATTAGTTAAAATGTGCTCTCAAACTAAATTTACCTAACGTGTTCTTCCTGACGTGAAAATAAAATTGAAAACCTCGTAGACGAATCGCAATACACGTCACATACAAACTGATCCTAACCGTTGTGGCAAGTGCCCAACAACAGGAAGACCCCTTTTAGGTAGATTTCATTAGAAAGCTAACTATTGCAATGGGTACCATGTTTCGACTTCCGGAAAATTTCGACATATCTTCACGTTTCACATCCCCTAGACCCCAAAACCACCGTCAGTTAAAAAGTTTATATATAATTTATGTATATATTGAACCCTTGCAAAGAAGCTTATGAGACTCTGTTTCGGGGGGTGTGACAGTCCATATCGTAAGTTGTTGTCAAAGCGCTTCATTAACATGCAGGGTAACATATAACAAAATAACATGCAGGAAAAAGTGAAGCCAGAGTTAAAACAAATGAATTCAATAACAAATCACCTAATTATACAAAGAATTAACAAAACAAACTCCCAAAAGACTCCCACTGAATAAATTAAAATATGCCAAAACTAGGCCAAATCTCTGGAGAGATTAATACACGGACAAAGTGTCCCTAAGAAAAATCAACAAAAGTGACAATGTATGCGCGTGTGCTGTTCTGCATGCTTCACGATGTGTACAATCGAATGCATGATTCGTCATCATCCAGAATAAACATTCAGACAACGAATCCACATTGCTTAGAGCTAGACAGACGCGGGGAACAACTATACAACACTTAAAACTAAACCGACACTTCCTATACTTAAAATATACAACACAATAATTTCCGTGTGAAATTGGAATCAAACTGCCGTAGCAAAAAAACATTACTGCCTAAAAACTTAGGACTTCTCACACAAATCAACACAAGTAAGTTAACACGTGACCAATAAAAAAATACACATATGACCGCCGTCAAATTTACAAGTACACTACCACTACACCACACGGGTGTGACATACTAAATTACATGAATTGAGTCATAAACAAGATCAATAGGCTCACAGCCAACATTTACATTATTAACACAAATAATCTATCCATACAACATGCAATAATCCGTCACACACATGGCGAACTCCCCAATTAATTATGGTTCCAAAATAACCATCACAATGAACAGGTTTGCTATTTGAAAGCTTAAAGGGGCCAGTCGGAACAACAAGACTGCCTATCAAAATAAGTCACCAGGCGAGACGGGCGATTTGTGAAAATCTGCATATCTGTCAACCCACGTGTCACAATAACCTCGACCTCCAAAGGACGGGATCGAATCTCGAAGAAGCGTGCCCCAAAGCACAATAATACGTGTGTGTGTGTCAGAACAAAATATCCCGGCATTTCCACTAGGAAATCCAAGAATCAGCATAATGGACAAGGAACAGCGGTCTCCCTAGAGCACCCTGCCTTTCCATCGAAATACAACAACAACACAATACGAGGGCGGTAGGACCTCTACCCCTCTTCACGTAGAATCAACACACACACCTGACACAATAACACACACAGAATCACACGTATGTGTTTGACAGACCCTGAAATAAAAAGACATAAATATTTTCCACTTGCAGGCGCCACCGTTCTACGCTGTGACTAATTAACCTGAAAAGGACTAAAAAAAATCTATCAAATTAGAACGAAGGTGTTCTACAATTACATCTTAAATCGTTGCACTTGGCAACCCTAATATGAATAATAACCTGTTCAGCAAACATCTTACAGTAATTACCTCCCTTTTCCTATCACACATATGAACTTTAATAAAGCACCACTTATCGAATGTAACGGGTTTCGCATTTGCATGGATAAACATCACGTACACGCGCCGTGCACATTAAATATGACTCCAAGAAAATATAATATACAACAAACACTTTGGCCACGCGCCAACGTACATTTAAAACATGTAGTGTCGGTACAAAGAAAACACTCATAAACAAGAAAAGACTAAAATTAACTATTTACAAAAGTTCCCCCGCCAATCTAACTACATAATTGAATAATCAATTGTTGTACATCACCGTCTCAGCTTGCAGAACATTATGACATCCATCTCAGCCCATTTCCCCTATGGAAAAGTTAGCACTCCATAGTCGTCTTCGTTGAAGCGTCGGACATCATCCCAACTCCAGACCACATGTTGGACATCTTGGTGTAGTCTCTTTGGAAGAAAAGGTCAATGATATTAAAATTTGACCTGGCTATAATCGCTTGTGGGTTACTAAATTCGCCCACAAATAGTCCTATGCGATTAATTACGAAGACTTTCCCTAAATATCGCTCACACACGCGCAATACACACATGAAAAATGCACTTAAAAATTTACAGGAAATACACACTTCGAGTCCATCGTCACTGACTCGACAATACAAGTTTTAAAGCCTGACTGACTCACAGTCACTATCTCGCTCGGTAATCTACTGCTCTGCTTTGCTTTGACCTTCGCTCGGGTGAGCGCTAATTAGAACGTTTACAAGTCTTGCCCCTAAGAGCTGAAAATAGTTGCCTTTAAGATAATGTTACCAGTTTCAAATCATCACGCACGCTGGCGTGAAATTAGCTTACAGAGCTCACAAAGTGTTATACTTCAAAATAATTAAGAGCGTTAAAAAATTGCTACGCAAACTAGCGTGAATTTAGCTCATCAGAGCTCACAAATAAATTGACTTTGAATAATCTTAGAGCGTTAAAATCGTGACACAAACGGGCGTGAAGTCAGCCCCTTAGAGCTCGCACACAGAAAGACATCGAACAGCTTCTCGTCGAACAAATTTATTAGAAACTGACAGGGTGCGGAAGAGTGGGGTGGATTTAGAAAAATTTTCTAGAGTTTTCATCTCACACAGATGGGACTAGTGTCAATCTTCATCAAATAAATCAAACGTCTCATCGCACTCGTGCGGAGATAATTCCGATCGGCGGTTCTTTAGATAATCAATTCCGCGCGCTTTTTACCACTGACGCCATTCATCGCGTGATCTTGGCGTGGTCTCTCCTGATTGGGTGATTCAATCGTAGGTCGGTTGTAAGTAACTCGTGACCATCCCTTTATGTTTCCAATTCTGGTGCAAGTTGTTACACAATTTGGCCTTGAACTCAAGTTTACCAGGCCGTTCTTCAAGAATAGCTACAAGCTCAACTTATGTGGCAATCATTGCGACACGCTACCTTGCCTTTATCCTTGTCACCTTCCACAAGTACTGCCTGGGCTGCAGTAATAATAATAATAAATTATGAATACTTATTTATCGTAGATCAATAAGGGTTCAATATGTGTATATATATACATATATATACATACATATATATCACTTTCTTGTGGACACGATAACTACCGCAATTGTGCACCAATCAATTTGAATTTTTTACATAATATGTATCATTATAAAATCTCGGTCGAGTTCGTTAATGGGCACAATCGGTCGAAGGGGGTGAAAATGAGGGGCTTTTTTCGAAAAAGTGAAATATCGCTATAACTCTCTTAATATTTGAAATATCGAATCCATTAAAATTTCATACTATGTGTCGTATAAGGCCCACAACATTATGTTTGAAAAGATTTTGATAGCACCAACCATTGACCAAAGGGGTGAGAAAAAGTGGGTTTTTTGGGAAAAATTAATCATATCTCTCTTAAAAGTAACAATATCAAAACCGTACAAAATGGACAATATTCCCCTAAGAATTACCTAAAACTTTTGTCTGAAAGAATTTTTGATATGACCCACCATTACGCCAAGGGATGAGCAAAATGATTTCGGAATTAGAAGAAAATGCTAAGTGCCATCAGAGGTTGCCATGACAACACTACTGAATTGACGAGGGATGAGCCATCAGACGTTGCCATGACAACACCATTGCACGAGATCACATTCATTTTTAGCCTACTTTTCACATTTTGCAAAAATGAGGAAAAAGTTGACTTATGAGATCGGGCAAATGTGTGTCTGTCTGACTGTCTGTCTGTCTGTCTGTCCTTCTGTCTGTCTGTCTGGCTATCAACTCCTAAACGGCTGGAGCAATCGGAACAAAATTTGGTAGGAGTAAAGATCTATACCTGAATATCTCACGGCCATATTTGAAAATGATGTCAGTGCTACCAACTGCTGAAAAATCGCAATTGAAATTTGAGCTCGAAGTTGGATATCATGGAAGGTATGAATGGGAGCTATTTCAAAATTGGCACACGTATAGATAATAATATTGCAGTTTAATTTCCAGGAGGCCATACATGCCAGTGTTGCCGAAATGATTATAAGCTTGCTGATAGGTCCAATATTTAAATGCATATACCTTCTACACTATCAATTGGAATTTAACCAAATTTCGTATGCACTATGTGTACATACACAAATATGAATGAGCATATTCTTAAGAGCCACCAGGGCTGCCAACTTTTAATAAATGCACTCCCTATTGTTTTTTATCCAAATACCAATATATCAGAAAGTATGCAAGCAGACAACTTTAAACTATGCACACGCATAGTACCTGACATTCTATATTAATTTGGAGTAACTTATATACGTCAGTGCTACCAACATGATTCTAAGCCTGCTGATAGGTCCAATTTTAAAATGCATGTAACTTCTCTCCTAACTAATGGATTTAATTCTAAATTGACACAACGATAGATCATATTATTTCAGATTATTTCTGACCAATACATGTATGTCATTGATGCCAACATGATTTTACGTGCCCTGTTAGATGCAATGTTTAACTGCATGGAACGTCCATGCTATCCATTGGACTTCAACCAAGTTTTGTATTCTGTACCTTAAGAGATGGAACTAAGAATATACTCAGTCACCAGGGCTGCCAACTGTAGTTCTCTATTAGGCTACATTATGCCTAACTTTTATGCCTATTTCGAACTAATTAGAAATTTCGATATTACCAACTTAATTTCGTCATTATTCTAGATTAATCATTGGCATGAATCTTAAATTTTATGAAAAGTAGGCTATTTAGTTCGTCACGGAACTTCTTGTTCCATCTGAGACTGAGGGAAGCGGCTTCGGTGATATACCTGGTAGCATGCTGAACTTCTTTGCCCAAGGTAGTGGGTTCAAATCCGGCCGAAGTCGACGGATTTCCTAAGAACGCTAAAAATCCCTAAGATGCCTTCCTTTGGAGGGGAAGTTCTAACGTTCGTTGCGAGTAGCTGGTTACGGAGGCATCTAGTAGCCACGCTCACAGCTAGGTGTCGTTGATGGTAATATTTGGTAGAAAATTAGGAACTGCTACTTGAAATTGACCGTCTGCAGTCCGTACCTGAATTACAGACTAATACAGCCATCACAACTAACAATGTTTATCAGACAGATTCTACACACACCCAAAGTACTCGGGGCTACATGACCGCGTTGTCGCTGCCCCAAAACTGAGGAACTAACCAAAATCTCTGCGGGAGATACAATTTTGCGTGAAGAAGTAACAGACCGTTAGATATTTTATTTTTATTTTTATTATTTTTAGCGTATGGCTTTTAGCGCCGGGAGTGTCCGAGGACATGTTCGGCTCGCCATTTTGTAGCTGCTTCTAGGCGGACACCCATGGGGTGAACTGCAAGTACCGTAAC
This sequence comes from Meconema thalassinum, assembly GCA_946902985.2. Classification (NCBI taxonomy): domain Eukaryota; kingdom Metazoa; phylum Arthropoda; class Insecta; order Orthoptera; family Tettigoniidae; genus Meconema; species Meconema thalassinum. The sequence goes on along the minus strand of OX336396.1, from coordinate 210,255,142 downwards.
GTGTGGAGTGTTGTCTGGGGAAGAAAGTTTGAAATTAAGGACGAGGAGTTGGAAAGTTGCGGCTGTGGCCTATAGTTAGGGACCAACCCCGGCATTTCCCTGGAGGGAAGATGGGAATCCACAGAAGACCATCTTCAAGGTTGCCGGCGGGGGCATTCAAACCTCCTCACCTCCCAGATGTGACTGACTGCCAGCAGCCACGCCGTAACGACGACAGCTAACTCACCCGGTAGACCGTTAGATAGTTACACATCAGTGCCGAAACCTTGCATAAAGGACAGTGTGACCACAAGTATAAAAATGGAACCCTAATGACGAGAAGGTTACCGTGCCCATAAGACAAAAAAAATGTTTAAAATATGCATAAAATGATGAAAAACAAAGTTAATTAAGCTCCAATTATAAAATACTTTCTCGCAATGAATGAGGTCTGATCATTTTACGAAAACCTGCATATTCTGCCTATTTTCGCCTATCCCCAACTTTGCCCGGAGAAATCTACCTCCGCCTTCCGGCGTGCCGTGAGGAATTTATTATAAATTGTAAAGGCTTGTGGTGCATGAAAATTTAGGTTTTTAGCCTCCAATGGTCCAAATTCCTAAAATTAGCAAAAAATAGTATACTATTTCAAATCAGGATTTTTTGAAAATAATGTTGCTGTTTGGAGATATAATAGACCTTCTGTTCGACATATCGCACGTGTAAAACGTGTGAAAAAATCTAGGGTACCCCTTGAACCCCTTAAGCGCATTGATGAATTTTACAGTTTGAGTTGGTTCTGTGATAACCTTAGAGCCTTTTGCAAACTTTCACAGAAATGTAATAAATGGAGTGGCATTACTTCTTCCAGAAATAGATGGAAAGTTGGATGTCACCTCTTGAGATACTGTTGTCATGGTTATTGGCTTGCATTCCTTCATTAGTTTAATAAATGAAATTAGTTTTATGGGAATATCTAAGAAACTGTTGGTTTTAGAGCCTTAAAATATAGATTTCGGGGACCCTTTACGGCTCTTTAGGGGTCCCGAGTTTTGTTTCTGACACAAAGGGGTTAAAAATGAGCTTTCTCCGGTCGTTGTACGCCATAATAATGATAATAACTAAAAGAATAATAATAATAATAATAATAATAATAATAATAATAATAATAATAATATAGGGATATGAATATAATAGACTTTCCGTACCATACCCGCACGTGTAAATCGCGTTAAAAAATTCTAGAGAACCCCTTGACCCCCTTAAACGCATTATATGTATTGATGAATTTTACAGCTTAATTTGGTTCCGTTATAACCTTATAGCCGTGTGCAAACTATCTCAGTAATGTAATAAATGGAATTGCATTCCTTCTTACAGAAATAGGTGGACCTCTGAGATTCTGTTGCCATTGTTACCGGCAAGCATTCTTTCATTAATTTACTAAGTAAAATCAGTTTTCTGGGAATATCACAAAAACTGTTTGTTTTAGGGCCTTAAAATGTGGTTTTCGGGGTCCTTTTAGGGCCCCCGAGTTTCATTTCTCACATTGAGGGACTGAAAATGAGCTTTGTCTCACCCTTCTACGCTTATTTCAGCATGTATTTTAAGGGGGTTGGCCCCTTGTTATGAGAGGCACGGAGAAGAGTTACATCAATGATTAGTGTCGTGCCTCTGATGGATATCTGTATCAAATTTACCGTTAATCCACCCAGCCATTCTCGAGTTATAAGGACACAAAGTATTGTCCACAGACAAACAGACAGACAGACAAAAAATTATTTTTGCGTGCATCCGTGACAAAACAGTCTAAAACGGGCAAATATCGCAAATGTCCGTGGAAATTCAGAAAAAAAAACAGACAAACTTTCATTTTTATATAATAGAGAAGGGATATAATAGACCTTCCGTACCATACCCGCACGTGTAAATCGCGTGAAAAAATTCTAGAGTACCCCTGGACCCCTTAAGCGCATTGTATGTATTGATGAATATTTCACCTTAATTTGGATCCGTTATAACATTATAGCCGTTTGCAAACCTTCACAGTATTGTAATAAATGGAACTGCCTTGCGTCTTACTGAAATAGATGGACCTCTGAGATTCAGTTGCCATGGTTACCGGCTTGCATTCTTTCATTAATTTATTAAGTGAAATTAGTTTTCTTGGAATATCTCAAAAACTGTTGGTTTTAGGGCCTTAAAATGTAATTTTCGGGGTCCATTTAGGGCCTCCGAGTTTCGTTTCTCACATTGAGGGGCTGAAAATGAGCTTTGTCTCACCCTTCTACGCCTATTTCAGCGTGTATTTAAAGGGGGTTGGGCCCCTTTTATGAGAGGAACGGAGAAGAGTTACATCAATGATTAGTGTCGTGCCTCTGATGGATATCTGTATCAAATTTTACGTTGATCCACCCAGCCGTTCTCAGGTTAAAAGGACACATAGTTGTCCACAGACAGACACACAGACAAACAAACAAGCAGACAGACAGACAAAAAAAATATTTTTTCGCGCATCCGTCATAAAACAGTCTGAAACGCGCAAATAACGCGAATTTCCGTGGTAATTCAGAAAAAACAGACAACCTTTCTTTTTTATATATAGAGAGATTTGATAAAATTTCTTTGACAAATTTCTTTGATAGTGTAATACCGGCCTTGGTATAAAACAAAGTCCCCGATTTTTGGATGTTACGGGTAAACTCGAGAACCACTGGATGAATTTTGATGCGGTTTTTGACCATTCTGCAAACGATATCTCGACGATGATTTCTGTAGAAAATAATTTATTTATGATCAAAGGAAGCCAAGCAGTAACGATTTCAGTGGAAAAGTCGAAAAAAACTGCGTCCGAGCAATTTGTAAACTTACGCTGGGCAAACCGTTAAAAATATCTAAATAATATGAGTGTAAGAATTGCTCAGCATGAAAAGTTCTACAAAAAAAGTCCGCGAGAGCATATATCTATCTTCAATACATCACCCACTATAAGAGTTTTTACGTTTTAATTTATTCCAACCATGTCCATTCAACTATTGAGGCGACAGTTTACGAGCTAGCTAATGGCGAGTCTATCATCCCTGTTACAGCCTAGCTAGTGGGAGAACCTATTGCCCCAGATACAGCCAGCAGCAAACCGTCGAGTCGTGTTGAGTTAAGACTTCTGAGAAGGGTGGTTGTGAACTTTTCGTTCCGCAAAATTCACAGTTAAGTTATGATTGGACGGAAGGGGGATGTGTTTCACGCACCTCACCATTCTTAAATTACGTCTGACAAGAATTTGTTGCACATGCATCTCCATGATAATATAATTAATAGTCCAGTCAGTGGTTTTAACCCATCATGCCAAGACGTAAAACGGATATTGGGCGTTGTTCATTGATATTGAAAAAAAAAAAGCGCTTATCACGTAATGCATTCATAATTGTTCCCGGGCGAAGCCGGGTCGGGTTGCTAGTTTAAATATAAGTCACAAACCTAAAACTAATTTACATTGTAAACAATTTACAAGACACTAACAATGGCTATTAAGTATGTACTAACTTAATCTTATCCTAGTAGATACAGAAAGGCTATCCTAGACTTTAACTAAGTTTTATAGTGTTTATGGAATCATCTCCTATACCTGTATACTTATTTAACTTGCATGTTTTTTTCTGGTTCTCATCTGTCGCTTTACTATTCCATTCAAGATAATATTAAATCAAGTAGTTCCGTGAAGAACTATACAGCTTATTTTCATATATCCTACTCATGTTAATTGCCTCTATCAACATACAAAATTTCAGTTTCATTGTTGTGATAGATTCGTAGATATTGAGAACCGTCTAAATATTTCAGATGGTCGCCAGGTTGGATTTTTATTTACACACATCAAAAAAAGTTTTGCATCACCTCGGTTCCCAGATCTCCGGCATATAGACGTTGACTGTGTATATTGTATCCAAGATACAGTCCCTTTGACTGTTCATAGATGTCACTAAAACTGCTCAAAGATGTAAACAACCATGCATGAGCAGGGCCTATTAGACGGAGGGGGTACGACAGCCGATCAATTCCAGTCATTCCACCAGGACGAAGGTACGCTGCTCATGTTGTCTGTAGTTCTACCATGCCTAGAAGGTCAATACCGCAGTTCGATCGCGTCCGCATTGTTACTTTGTGTCAAGAAGGGCTCTCAACAAGGGAAGTTTCCAGGCGTCTCAGAGTGAACCAAAGCGATGTTGTTCGGACATGGAGGAGGTACAGAGATACAGGAACTGTCGATGACAGGCCTCGCTCAGGCCGCCCAAGGGCTACTACTGTAGTGGATGACCGCTACTTACGGATTGCCGCTCGGAGGAACCCTGACAGCAATGCCACCATGTTGAATAATGCGTTTCGTTCAGCCACAGGACGTCGTGTTTCAACTCAAACTGTGCGCAATAGGCTGCATGATGCGCAACTTCACTCCCGACGTCCATGGCGAGGTCCAGCTTTGCAACCCCGACACCATGCAGCGCGGTACAGATGGGCCCAACAACATGCTGAATGGACCCCACGGAATTGGCATCACGTTCTCTTCACCGATGAGTGTCGCATATGCCTTCAACCAGACAATCGTCGGAGACGTGTTTGGAGGCACCCTGGTCAGGCTGAACGTCTTAGACACACTGTCCAGCGAGTGCAGCAAGGTGGTGGTTCCCTGATGTTTTGGGGTGGCATTATGTGGGGCCGACGTACGCCACTGGTGGTCATGGAAGGCTCCGAAACGGCTTTACGATACCTGAATGACATCCTCCGACCCATAGTGCAACCATATCGGCAGAATATTGGAGAGGCATTTGTCTTCGTGGACGACAATTCTCGACCTCATCGTGCACATCTTGTGAATGCGTTCCTTCAAGATAACGACATCGCTCGACTACAGTGGCCAGCATGTTCGCCAGACATGAACCCTATCGAACATGCCTGGGATATGTTGAAAAGGGCTGTTTATGGACGTCTTGACCCACCAACCACTCTGAGAGATTTACGCCGAATTGTCGTTGAGGAGTGGGACAATTTGGACCAACAGTGTCTTGATGAACTTGTGGATAGTATGCCACGGCGAATACAGGCATGCATCAATGCAAGAGGACGTGCTACTGGGTATTAGAGGTAGTGGTGTGTACTGCAATCTGGACCACAAATGCTGAAAGTCTAGCTGTATGATGGTACAACATGCAATGTGTGGGTCTCATGAGCAATAAAACGAGCTGAAATGCTGTTTGTGTTGATCTCTATTCCCTTTGTATTTAACGGTTCCGGAACTCTTGGAACCGAGGTGATGCAAAACTTTTTTTGATGTGTGTATGTAATATTACATGAAGATTATTGTGTACGTCTGCTATTCAAACTTCAATCGCATGATTAGGACACAAGAAGTAAAAACGAGATTTTAAAATTTCGCACAGCTGCCATCTTGTGGTTATGAAAACAATTGAAAAGTTTCACTGCAGTCGGATGGTTAAATCGTGAGAGACGTCCATTTAAATATTTATACTTCGCGTCGCCGCCATGTTGGATTTGTGCTCACCGGATTACAGAGTGTCCTATAGGTGAACTTACGTCGATAGCCTCTATGAACATTAAAAAAAATCAGTTTGATTGCTGTAAAAGATTCGTATATATTGAGAACCGTCAAAATATTTCGGATGCTCGCCATTTTGGATTGTTATATGTATAGGCCATAGAGTTAGCCTATGTACCATTAAAGGAAAATTATTGCGTAGCTTCATTATTCAAACTTTCACTTCGATCGCATGATTACGACACAAGAAATAAAAATTAATTAATTAACACAATTGAACTAAATTAGATGCCAGTGCATTACAATTTGTATAATCATTTACTATTGGTCGCCTCCGTAGCGTAGCGGTCAGCATGGTTAGCTGCCGCCCCGGAGTTCCTGGGTTCGATTCCCGGCTCTGCCACGAAATTTGAAAAGTGGTATGAGGACTGGAACGGGGTCTACTCAGCCTCGGGTGTTCCAAATGAGTAGAGGGGGTTCGATTCCCACCTCAGCCATCCTCGAAGTGGTTTTCCGTGGTTTCCCACTTCGTCTTCGGGCAAATGCGGGATGGTACTGCACCCGTATCCACATGGTCTTACCTGATGAAATCCAAAAGAAAAAGCAGGATGGTAGAATCTGGAAGCCCCGGCTGAAAATAACCCCCAAGACACCACCACCAAGGATAGACCATGGATAGGAATACCACAAAAATTAAAAAGAATGTGATAAGAAGATGCCAGTGGTCTATAAAAAAATGAAAAAGAGCCCAAAGTGAGCTACCAAGACTCTTAAAGATAATTAAATTAATATAATCTCGGGCGCGTTAAAAAGCATCCTAGCTAATGACCCACTGGTTCTCGAAGCACATTCTAATTCGAATAGATATCACTAAGTCATTAGTATGAATTTAAAAATTTAAGTGTCGTGAAATGAAAACTCCACTGAACAAAAGTTTATAACCTTATGCCTCTGCCGAAGCATGAAAAATGTTTAAGAAACAATCGCCTTAATTAGGCCACACAAACTGCCTATGGTCTCATCATCATGAACGAAGTTCCCAAAAAAAAAAAAAAAAACACACAAAATATTCGGTATTATCGTAAACCCTCTTTGATATATTTATAAAAATATACTATTCAATCGTAGCAATTAATATATACATATTTTACATAATTACATTTTATTTCTGAGTTTTAGTTGCGCCTAGATTTATTCATCAGGTTAATTTCATGTATTCATATAAACTTATTTGGTTTCAATTTTCAAGTCCGTGCCGTCCTAAATGACAAACAATTAAGCTAATCGGACGTCGTATTGTTAATTATATTGATTATATTTCATTTCACTTTCTCACAGATATTAGATTTTCTATCACTCAAAATTTTAGTTATAAATAGCTCCAGTTTATACAAGTATTAATATTACAGTCTTTCCAATTAAACTCTATTCAAAAAACAATTTTTACTAAAACTTAACAAATATTAACGATGTTGTTACAATACTTGATTTCTTAAATGTTGGATTCAAAATTGTATATTAGCTTTCCACTAGCCAAAATCGTGACTCAATTTCACGTTCAAAATAATACACCGTAGTGCACTCAGCAATAGCTCTAAAGCTAATTCAGTGCTGGAAAAATTGATATTGACTATCCACATATGTCAAATATCTCCTAAATTGCAATCCAAATATGCATACAAAATTCCATTATTAGCATATCATCGCTAAACAGCTCTTAATTAATTCCAAACATTACGAATATTACACAAGTTTTTATACAATCATGGATAAATATGTTGCTTCATATTAGCCAAAAGTTAAAGTGTCGAGAATAATCTTTATCAGAACAATGATAAAATATTGTATTCACAAGTCCAAATAACTGTGTGAGAATTCGAAGTCTGTCACCTCGATTATGACTTACATATATTTTAAACATCTCTCTCTTTACATTACATATCATTACTAATTACATTTTCTCAAACAAAGTATTTATTTCGTATATCTCAACCGACCATTGTGAAAAGAACGATTCAGTTTTCGCATAATTGAAAATAATTCCACTGGAGATCCTCCTCAAAGGAAAACACGTCAAAGCTACAGCATGGGAAAGAGCCTATCTTGAGAAGGTACAAATTAACCATTAGATTTGAACGCTAAACCAAGTTGGAGTTTCTCACAAGAATCCACAAAAATTTAAAAACTGAAGGAGCATACAAAGGGAGTCAAAATTAAAAGAATTTCAAAAAATCTGGATTAACAGAAATAAATTCGCACAATCGCAAAGAATCATACTAGAAATCACTATGTTCCATGTCTAAGCTCAATCTGCCAAAAATATAGACCTGAATGTCTATCTAATAACTTGCATGAGCTTTCAAAAATATATTCGAAGTCAAATTCAAAAAGTCCAGAGAATTTGTTCAAAGTCGAATTCACGGATACGACGGATTATGGGACATCTGCTTGAGTTAGAATTATTCTTATATAATTTTAATGTCGTCTTCTCCCTATAATTTTTCTCATGTTGTCTTCCCAAAAAACTATATTCTTCTATCTTATTCCCAAATTACATCTTAATGAAAGCAAGGGAATGTTAAAAGTAACACTACAATAACTACTAAATTGAACTACAAAGAGAATTACATACTCGGACAGAAATGATTAAAGAATCACCCTAGCCCTCGTCTGTAATTCTTAACTACTCTAATCAAAATTGGTGAAAAGGAACATTCAAAACCATGAGAAACTCATACTGTCTACTCAAACTTCCAGCTACCTTGTTGAAGTTCTAGTTGAATGAAGAGAGAATGTTATAACACATACTCCTGCCTGGGATCGAACCATATCTGCTCAGCTGTACCGATCACGAAACGACTGGATATCAAGTAGACCCGATTAACGTTCACGAAACGAGACGAAGCTAACAGATGTTCATTTGACAAAGTTCATAGTTCTTTCACTTGCTAGAGAACACGACAACATTGATGTAGTAAGCCAAGCCAGTTTCATTATGTAGCAGTACAAATTGTCATTCAGACTTTCATAGTCTCTTCAATCTTCTCTTATAAAGTATCATACTATAGTTGCTCATATTGGAATCAAGTAATCATCCTGAGTATTCAACGCTGCTATGTGTTACATTTCTTGTCTGTGTTTAGCCCATATTCTGCATCTTCATAACGTAGCAATATATCTCTCTATTTATATCATCTATGACAATCATGGCTAAAGCTGTTTATTCTGTACTGCAATGTAGAACACGATGTTGTACCATTGGCTTAATAAGAAGTTGTCATACGTGACTGAAAGTTCGCTGTGCTCGAATTGAAGGTTAACACTGTCTGAAACTATACTAAGATCAGGCGAAAATCCTATCACGTTATATTGTAACACGTATATATCGGTTCAACTCCACGATTACCGAACCAACACTTCTTCACGGCAACGCACGAACAAGTCTTAGACCAGAGAGCCCTACGACCCTCCTCTCTGAAGTTGTATTCACTAATCAACTCTACGTTTGCTCTCGCAAATCATACTGTCTCCAGGTGATCCACAATGCACCTTGTTCTCTGATCGACAGCAACTATCGATACATATATCATTGCCGAGTTCGATAATCACATGTTATAATACTGTATGCATTTATACTCATATAAAAGTTCTCAGTTATATTCCCTTATCCACAGGATGCGTTTCCCATTCTTTGTTTCATACTGCATTGTGTATATTGCTCTACCACGATGTTCAAAATAACGACAGTGGTGCTGTGTCCATCTTGTACTCAATACAAGTATTAAATTATCCAACATGTGGTCATCGGCATGCATGGCGGGTTGCTGACAGCTCCTGACCTCGCCACAGTACTACCGCGCATCTGCATTCCAAAGGAACTTCGCAGTGCTGCCGTCAGTGTTATTGCCAACTTAACCTATATCCAACTAAATACAAAATACGGTCTCAATACCTTCTTCAAGACCACGGCCGCCTCCTTTCCTCTTCCTTGACTATCCATCCTGACTATCCATTCCCTTCCCTCATGAGGCCCCTGTTCGCTTTGGAGGTGAGGCAGCCTGGGCGAGATGCCAATCACACCTCAGCAGTTGTATCCACTCCGATTAGATGTTCCCAGCTCTAGGACACTGCCCGTAGAGGCAGTAGTGGTGAGTTCCCTCGCTGAGTCCGTGGGTTCCACCAACCTGGAGGGTAAACGACTAAGAGAAGAAAAGAAAAGATAATCATTTACTGCACCACATTTCATTGCGCTCAGATAGTTTAATCACGAGAAAAGTCTATTAAAATGTTTCATATTCGTTTGGCCGCCATGTTCGTTTTGTACTTTACAGGTTTCTGAAAGTTACATAGATAAACTTGTAGCAGTGCCCTTTATCACCGTACAAAATTTCAGGGTGATATCTGTAATCGTTTCGGAGATATTGAATGCAAGTGAAATATTTCACCATTTAAGGTTATGTAAATAATTGAACTAAATTTGACGTCACTGCATTAAAATGTATATAAACATTTGCTGTACAAGTTTCATTACGTTTGAATGGTTAAATCGCGAGAAAAATCTATTTAAAAGTCTCAACTTCGCTTGGCAGCCATGTTGGTTTTGTAGTTACCAGGTTTTTGAAAGTCTGATAGGTGAACTTCTAGTAGTGGCCCTCATCACCGTTCAAAATTTCGGGGAGATATCGGTAATATTTTCGGAGATACTGAATGCTGGTGAAATATTTCTCTCAGCCGCCATATTTGATTGGTGAGACACAATAAAAGTTGAAGGGCACGGTCGGGGTCGGCCAGAATGGTGGTATGATCTTACCGAGCTTCATTGAAATCGCTCTAGCCGTTTAGAAGTTATTGGGGGGGGGGGCATACACACAAATCACACACACACGCACACACAGACACACGGACAAAAGATGATCTCATAAGCCTATTTATTTTTTCATAATGTGAAAATAGGCTAAAAATTCGCTAATTTGCCTGCATTCCTCCATTCCCTTTTTAGTAAATGTATTAAGGAGTGAAATTCATTTTCATTTTCTATTCTGTTTAAATCTGACTTGTCTACAAACTTTGCTTTTCCTTGATCAGGAGTGCTGCACCCATAACCTTCCCACAAAACAGGCTAAGGTACTAGGCCTAGATATGGAAGACTTGTTTTGTCCTAAAACATACCCTCGTAAATAATTCACAGATCTATCCTTTAGGCTGGGAACTTCATGATCAAAAGATGACTCGGGAATTAAGATTGTAGTACAACAAAGAAGAAAAGAAATAATAAACTTTACATCAATATAATGATAATAATAACGATTGTGTGGCCTCCGGAGAGGCCGTGTGCAAGTCTTTCTAGTTGACGCCCTGCGCGTCGTAATGAGGATGAAGTAGTGATGATGAAGACGGCACATACACCCAGTCCCCGAGCCACGTGAATTAACCCCAGGAGATTAAAATCACTGATGGCTTGGCCGGGATTCGAACCCGGGGCACTTCGGGCCATAGCCTAGCGCGCTAACCATTTAGCCACGGAGCCATACAGTTTAATGATAATGTTTTTGGTTTTACGGCCCTTTAAACTCCTGTGCCATTTAGAGACGCCGGGGTGCCGGAATTGTGCCCCGAAGGGGATCTTTAACGTGCCAGTAAATTAACTGACACGGCTCCCTCACATTCGCACACCCTCAAATGTCAGTTGACAGCGCCCAATTCGATCCTGCAACCTTGGGAACAGCAAGAGAGAACGTTACCTCTAAGCAACACAGCAATTTAGTGAACTACATACGACACAGGAAGTGGTCTAACTGTTGGTGTGCATGACTTGTCAGTCAAAACGGAAGTTGATATTTCTATTTTGATTTGACCATGCACTAGCGCTCGAAGTGATAGATTTAGATTCAGTGCTTGATTTGTAAGAAAAGAGGTTTCGGTACTGTGGGCTACCGTGTGGTGGGGGCTTTATGGAATAATGAAATATAGAGTCCTAAAAACGATATTTTTACGCTTTTCTGAACACCTTTAAAAATTAAACAGTGGACAAAATAGCAATCTAGTTTTGATTGCATTTTAAATTGAATTGAGACTGCTGTAGCATCATTCTTCTTACCTTAGCCGTTGACCTATATTAAATTTTAATGTAGGCCAACTAGGCTACCATTCAAACAATGTGCATTATTTCAATTAATTTTTAGCCTATTTTCAATTTTGAAAAAATAGGCTTATGAGATCACCTTTTGTCCGTGTGTGTGTGCGTGTGTGTGTGTATGTGTGTGTGTGTGTGTGTGTGTGTGTGTGTGATTCGTGTGTGTGTCCCCCCCTAATAAAATCTAAACGGCTGGAGCGATTTCAATGAAACTCGGTATGTTCATAGCACTATTCCCGGCGACCTCGACCGTGCCCTTCAAATTTTGTTACATCTCACGAATGCAAAATGGCGGCTGTGCGAAATATTTCACTAGCATTCAATATCTCCGAAACTATTACCGATATCGCCCTGAAATTGTGTACGGTGATAAAGGATACTACTAGAAGTTCACCTATGAGACTTTCAAAAACCTGGTGACTACAAAACCAACATGGCGGTCAAGCGAAGTTGAGACTTTTAAATAGACTTTTCTCGCGATTTAACTATCCACACGTAATGAAACTTGGTACAGCAAATGTTTATACACATTGTAATGCACTGGAGTCTAATTTAGTTCAATTGTTTACATAACCTCAAAATGGCGGCTGTGCGAAATATTTCACTGACATTCTATATCTCCGAAACTATTACAGATATCACCCTGGAATTTAGTACGGTGATAAAGGGTACTGATATAAGTTTACCTATGTATATTTCATAAACTAGTAAAGTAGAGAACAAACATGGCGACCAAGCGAAGTTGAGACTTTTAAATAGACTTTTCTCACGATTTAACCATCCAAACGTAATGAAACTAGGTACAGCAAGTGTTTATACACATAGTAATGCACTGGAGTCTAATTTAGTTCAATTGTTTACATAACCTCAAAATGGCGGCTGTGCGAAATATTTCACTGACATTCTATATCTCCTAAACTATTACAGATATTACCCTGCAATTTTGTACGGTGATAAAGGGTACTGATACAAGTTTACCTATGTGTATTTCATAAACTCGTAAAGTAAAAAACGAACATGGCGACCAAGCGAATTTGAAATATTTTAATAGACTTTTCTCGTGATTTAACTCTCTGAGCGCAGTGAAATGTGGTACAATAAATGATTTTGCAGATTGTAATGCACTGCCATCTAATTTAAATCAATTGTTTACATAACCTCAATATGGCGGCTGTGCGAAATTTTAAAATTAAGTTTTTATTTCTTGTGTCGTAATCATGCGATCGAAGTGAAAGTTTGAATAATGAACCTAGGCAATAATTGTCCTTGAATGGTACATAATTCTATGGTCTATACATATAACAATCCTAAATGGCGAGCTTCCGAAATATTTAGACGGTTCTCAATATCTATGAACCTTTTACAGCAACCAAACTGATTTTTTTTATGTTCATAGAGACTATGAACATATATTCACCTATAGGACTTTCATTAACCTGGTGAGCACAAATCCAACATGGAGGCGACGCGAAGTATAAATATTTAAATGGACGATTCTCGCGAATTAACTATCCGAGTGCTGTGAAACGTTGCACGTTAAATGCTTATACAAATGTTGATCCACTGGCATCTAATTTATTTCAATTGTTTGCATAATCACAAGATGGCTGCTGTGCGTAATTTTAAAATCTCGTTTTTACTTCTTGTGTTCTAATCATGCGATTGAAGTTTGAATACCACACGTACACAATAATCTTAATGTAATAGTACAAAAATAAAAATCTAACCTGGCGACCATCTGAAATATTTAGACGGTTCTCAATATCTACGAATCTGTTACAGCAGTTATACTGAAATTTTGTATGTTGTTAGAAGAAATTAACATGAGCAGGATATATGAAAATAGGCTGTATAGTTCTTCACGGAACTACTTGTTGTACGTACTGTAATTTAAAAAATTTAATACATTTGGTTTGAAAATACACACATGTTCACCAACAATCTTTTATTTCTTGTTTTTATAATTTTGTCTTAACAGTTTTCTCAAATAATTATTTATCATAAAATGTACTGTACTTAAACATGTTTTACCACACAGTTTATAAAATTGTCCAAAGTTTAGAAAAGTTTTCTTTGTATTTGCGTCCAGTCTCTCTCACCTGGCTGTTAGTATCCAGAGCGGAGTGCCGTCCCCAAAGCAGCCAAGATTCCACGTACTTTGAAGTACAGTTCAGTCAAAGACCAAGTCGACCTTGACTTACAACTAACGTTCAACAGTTCTAAACATTATGTTATATAGGCCTATCGACTTTTTCCCCGATCAAATGTTTTGGTACTGCGTACCGGTGCATACCGTCACTAATCTAGCCCTGGATTTAGTTAACTACATACGACAAAGAAAGGGGTCTACCGCTTAGTGTCCATCGTTGTTTGACAAAGAATGTGGTCTACCACTTAATGTCCATGTATTGTTTGAACGAAACCATACGAGTATCGACTGTATTCGTCTTCTGTTGGCGAGGTTTGCGTTTCTGTGAAGCAATTTCATTTATAGTTGTTGATCGTTCAATGATTACAATGTCTTCATCTTGTTTCGACTCGTTCCAGGTTCGTCGCTGAATCTTACTACTTTCTGCAATTTAAGTGTATTATTCCTCTTTTGAATGTTTTGTGTATAAACCAATCGCCTCTTACGTGTTGACGGCATGGTGACACACACTAAACTGACAAATTATGGGTGGATACTGATGAGACCACCTTCTGCATGATCGCTGTGAGCATCGCGATTCAAACCTTCACCCCCTCAAGGGCTCACATCTAGTTGGACGTGGGTTGGCAACCACGGGACCCCAGCTGACTCCGGCATTGCTTCCACTTAGTCTACGTGTGCCAGGCTCCTGTTTGTTGTCTTTCCTGTCGACCTCCCTTGATCAAATCTTGTTCGTTTCCGACCCCGACGATATTATGGAATACGAGACCTAGGGAGTCGTTCACTTTCCCGTCTTAAGAGGCCCTTGTCTCATCTTTCCTGATTCCTCATTCTTCGAGGGGTCAGACCTCATGTCTTCTCTTCATTGTATCTCCTGCCTACTGCTCAAGGACCTAAACGAGGCAGGATGTGTGTAGCCCCACCACTTATGGTGCACCCTGGATTGTGCTACAACCTCAAGGGCTCACGTCTGGTGAGTTCGGGAGTTGGCGACCCCGAGGGCTTCCTGAGCTGGGTTTGGTTTTTCTTCTTCTTCCATTGCCTTTGGGGCAGTCCCTCTCGTCTTTACCTTTCCTGCCTGCCTATCCTGGCTCTTCTTTCTTCCAAGTCCCCTAATTCTCATTCATCGAGGGTTCAGGGCACTTCCTTTCCATCTGTCTTTTCTTTCCCTTATTCTTATTTTTGTTTTCCATTTCCTGTTCTAGTTTCAAAGTTTGTAGTTATTTATAGGGTTAGTTTCTTTTAATTTATAAGGTGCGTTCAAAAAGTAACGAGCCAGAGGCTGGAATGCGCAAAGACATCGGCTAATCGTGGCGTGTGTAACGAGGTGTGGTACCGACCAGAGCGTGGAAGGTCACAGCCCGTCGCTAGAGGGCACGCGTCCACATCACGTGACGATACAAAGCGAGCAGCAGCATACATCAATCGTCCAACGCTGCCAGTCGCATTGCAAACAGTGACATGGAGGCGTCAACCGAAGAGCAAAGAGGTGTTGTTCGGTTTCTGACAGTGGAAGGAGTAGGAGGAATGGACATTCATCGCGTTTGTCACAAATGTACGGCAAACACTGCATGTCCCTTGCAAGGGTCAAGGCGCGGCACAAGCGCTTCAGGGAAGGACGGGTGTCGGTAGCCGATGATGCCCAGTCTTGGGCACCCTCCTGCATTACCAATGACAATTTTCAGCTGGTAGATGCACTCATTACCAAGGACCGCTGAGTAACAGTGAACGCCATAGCCGCCATGGTCACTCCACGACAATGCACGACCTCATACGGCCAACACAGTCGCGGCACTCCTGCAGAAATTCAAATGGGAAGTTCTCAGCCCCCCTCCATACAGTCCAGACCTCTCTCCCTGTGTTTACGCCATGTTTGGTCCCCTGAAAAGGGCTCTGCGGGACCAACGATTCACGTCGGACGCCGACGTCCAGCTTTACGCGCTGAACTGGATCACATCGCAGCCCAGGGAATTTTATGAGACAGCCATTCACCGCCTCGTGTCACAGTGGGACAAGTGCCTCAACAGCCAGGGCCAATACTTCTAACATACAGGTACTGGTTTCTGTAATTATGCCTCCGGCTCGTTACTTTTTGAACGCACCTTATACATATTCACTATCACCCAACCCATTTGGGGGCCGATAACCCAGCTGTTAGGCCCCTTGAAACGACAATCATCATCATCATCATCATCAAACCTTCAATCGCTGGACATTCAACTGCCCCGTACAGTCAGGGTGTGTGATAAAGAATCCACAGCTATACCACGGGGAACAACTATTCATGTGTAGAACTGTACATCAGCATTTCTTGCGCTAACAAAACTCAGCTGTTGCTGTATGTGGGGGTCACGCTCCACATGTTGGCAACATGACGGTAAAATAATTTATAACCATCCAGTGGCGCCTTTCATTGGCATCCAGAAAAAAAAACACACGGGGAGTTATTTGCGTGGAGTTCGTTGTGGTGATTCCAACAAAATACTTTTTAATAGTACAAGCCAACTTACAAGGTCGTGTGTACAAGAAATACATTCATGATAAACCATTTAAATGATGCCTCATCTCATTCCCAGAAGTATGAACAGTTGAAAATCTACATTGGGAGTAAAATTAGCTCAGTTTCTACACTTCCTCATTGTAAACAAATGAAGTATGCGGTTTATGATTTCAAATTAGTGTATGTAGAACTTTGTATCGTCATCATTTTTCTCACAAAAAGCCTGCAATTATTACTGGGCTGTTTGGGACTTCACAAGGTAGACTATTTCCAGGTAGCGTACCATGATTCTCACTTTCCACGGTAGGTGACTGTCTTAAGTGGGGAAACACAGTTTAAGGATTGTCTATGCCCAAAGTCGCGGGTTCAAACCCGGCCGAAGCCGTCGGATTTTTTAAGAGCGTTAAAAATCCCTCAGTATGCCTTCCTTCGGAGGGGAAGTAAAGCCGGCGGTCCCATGTCATAGATTTATGGCATGAAAAAGAACCTTCCGCTAACTACACTTGTGTGAAGCCAAAATTTGTAGGTTGGAATTGATAACACTCTATTAGTTCCAAGGTTCGCCGCCGGGTGCTGACTGTGATGCCATCTAGTAGCCAAGTCCGCAAGCTAGGTGACGTGGACGGTAGCATTTGGTAGCAAAAGTAGGAACTACTTGAAATTACTGTCTCCAGTCCTTACTTGAATTTAGAAGAAACAAATAACACACACTAATACAGTTATCACAATTAACACCGGTTATCAGACAGATTCTACACACACCCAAAGTACACGGGGCTATATGACCGCGTTGTCGCCGCCCCTAAACTAACCAACCAGTTTAAAGATATAATAAATACATCATACCCTCGATTTAGCGGACTAACAGGGTCGGAGGTTCGTCCGTTAAATCGAAAATGCGTTAAATCGCGAATTTATAATTAAATTCGTCCACCTCGTTGCGTAGTGGCTAGCAATATTGGCAGTCACCACGGAAACCCGGATTTAGTGCCCGACTCTGCCAATAAATTTAATTCTGCTGTGAGGGCTGGAACGGGGTACGCTCAGCCTGATGAGGCAAAAATGAGAAAAGCCATACTGGGAGTGGTTTTCCGTGGTTTCCTAGTCTACTCCAGGTGAATGCCGGGATGGGTCCTAAATTATTGCTACGGGTACCTCCTTCTCAATCCTCATCTGAATTACAACTACACACACTAATACAGCCATCACATTAATATAGGTTATGAGACAAATTCCACACAAACACCCTGATGTCATGAAGCTTCTAAATGAATCAACAACAACAACAACAGCTCTTGTCTTTCACCCATGTGTTGCAGTTGAAATTCCTGGCTCTGACAGGAGATCACAAGAACAGTGTAGTACAAACACCACAACAATTCAAGGTTATCAGACATATTACGCACAGACAAACAAGCACGCGAGAGAGATCGTGCTGTGCCAAATCACTAAATGGAACAATAAAAACTTGGCTCCTTCAAAAGATCACGCAGGTGACTTCACTGCGCTTCGACCACAAAACACGTATCCCTTAATTCTTCTTGATCTGCTCTCTGTTATTATTATTATTATTGTTATTATTATTATTATTATTATTATTATTATTATTATTATTTATCGTATGGCTTTTGTGCCGGGAGTGTCCGAGGACAAGTTTGGCTCGCCAGAGGCTGTAGCTGCTTCAAGCGGGCACTCATGGGGTGAGCTACAAGTTCCGTTCAATTTCAAGTAGTTCCAACTTTCGCTACCAGATGTAAAGGACATCTAGTGGTGAACGTTGGAACTTTGACAGAGCGTTTCAACTAAATCTAACCTAGAAATTTGGCTTCACACAAGATTAGTTAGTGGAAGAATCTATTACTTGCCATAAATCTATGACATGGGACCGCCGGATTGACTTCCCCTCCGAAGGAAGCGGCTTCGGTGGCGTAGTTGGTAGCATGTTGAGCTTCTATGCCCAAGATCGCGGGTTCAAACCCAGCCGAGGTCGTCGGATATTTTAAAAGCGTTAAAAATCCCTCAGTATGCCTTCCTTCGGAGGGGAAGTAAAGCCGGCGGTCCCATGTCATAGATTTATGGCATGTTAAAGAACCTTCCACTAATTACACCTGTGTGAAGCTAAATTATATATAGGTTAAACATTCGAAAAACGCTCTTAGGTTCTGACATTCATCACCAGGAGCCGACTGCGGTGGCATCTGGTAATCAAGTTCTGAACTAGTAGTTTTTGATGGTGGCGTTTGGCGGCACAGTGGGACAAGTGACTCAAAAGCCAGGGCCAATACTTCTAACATACAAATACAAGTTTCTGTAATTATGCCTCCGGCTCGTTACGTTTTGAACGCACCTTATAGCCTATGTACATTTATATTTAGTGTTTAATTTTTTTATCCACTACACATAAATATAGAAAACTGCAACAATACTAACAACAAGTACTGTAGTTTCGTGAAGAACTAAAGCCTATTTTCATATAGCCTACTAATGTTAATTGCCTCTATCAACATACACAATTTCAGTTTGATTGCTGTCATAGATTCGTAGATATTGAGAACCGTCTAATTATTTCGGATGGTCGCCATGTTGGATTTTTATAATAATAGGCCAAAGAGTTATGTACCATTAAAGGAAAATTATGGCGTAGGTTCATTATTCAAACTTTCACTACGATCGCATGATTACGACACAAGAAATGAAAACTTAATTTTAAAATTCGCACAGCCACCATCTTGAGATTATGTAAACAATTGAACTAAATTAGAAGCAATTGCATTGCAATGTGTATAAATATTTGCTGTGCCAAGTTTCATTTCGTTTGGATGATTAAATCGCGAGAAAACTTATATAAAACTTCCAACTTTGCATGGCCACCATGTTCGTTGTATAGTTAACTTGTTTTTGAATGTCTCATAGATGAACTTCTAGTAGTGCCATTTATCTCCGTACAAAATTTCAGGGTGATATCGGTAATAGTTTCGGAGATATAGAATGCATGTGAAATAGTTCGCACAGCCGCCATCTTGAGGTTATGTAAACAATTGAACGAAATTCGATGTCAGTGAATTACAATGTATAAAAACATTTGCTGTACCAAGGTTAATTGCATTTGGTTGGTTAAATCGCGACAAACGTCTATTTAAAAGTTGCAAATTCGCGTGGCCGCCATGTTGGCTTTGTAGTTACCAGGTGTTTGACATGCCTTTAAGTGAACTTCTAATAGTTCCCTTTATCACCGTACAAAATTTCAGGGTGATATCGGTAATAGTTTCGGATATATTGAATGCTTGTGAAATACTTCGCACAGCCGCCATGTTGGATTGGTGATACGTAACAAAATTTGAGGGGCACGGTCGGGGTCGGCCAAAATTGTACTATGATCTTACCGAGTTTCATTGAAATCGCTCCAGTCATTTAGAAGTTATTAGGGGAGGACACACACACATCACACAGACACACACAGTCACAATTACGCACACTCATGGACAAAAGGTGATCTCATATGCCTATTTTTGCATAGAATGAAAATAGGTTAAAAATAACGTCAGACAGCCACATATCTCACCATATTGAACCTAAACTTAAAAAAAAAAACATAACCCCCAAACCACCCGGTGTATTATTGGCTCGCAAGGTTCCCTAATTATTTACAATGCGGCCCTTAGTCAAAAAAGGTTGGGCACCCCTGTCTTAAAAAATTCCTTGAAGGGTCGACGGTTCCTGTCGGACTAGGATGTGCAGCGGGCGGTTACGGACTTCTTCACACAGCAGGACACAGTGTTTTACCGCACGATCCCCAGGGGCTCACGACTAGTGAGACGTGGGTTGGCGACCACGGGGCCCCAGCTGAGTTTGGCGTTGCTTCTACTTACTTGTGCCGGGCTCCTCTCTGTCATCTTTCCTGTCGACCTCCCTTGGTCAACTCTTGTTCTTTTCCGACTCCGACGGTTTTAGGGTATCCGTGGCCTAGGGAGTCTTTCACTTTCCTGCCTTAATTGGCCCGTTTCTCATCTTTCCCGATACCCTGATTCTTCGAGGGGTCAGCCTTCTTTATCTTTTCATGATATCTCCTGCCTTCTGCACAAGGCCCTCAAGGAGGTAGGGTGTATGTAGCTCCTCCATTTAGGTGCACCCTGGATAGTGCTACACCCTCAAGGGCTCACGGCTGGTGAGTTCCGGATTTGGCTACCCCGAGCTGGGTCTGTTTTGTCCCCTTTATCCTCTGACCTTGGGGCGGGCCCTCTCCTCATTCCCTTTCCTTTCCGCCTTTCATGGCTCTCCTCCTTTCCAAGTCCCCCAATCCTCATTCTTTGAGGGTTTGGGGACAATTATTTTCTTCCTGTCCTTTATTTGCCTTATCCTTAATTTGTTTACCATTCCTTCTACTTTTTTTTTGTCGTGTAGCCTACTGAGAGGCCGAGTGCAGGTCTTTCTAGTCGACGCCCGTGGGCGACCTGCGCGTCGGGATGAGTGATGGAATGGATGAAGATGAATGAAACTGGACAAGGATGTGGAAGGAAGCGGCCGTGGCATGTCAGAAGGTACTGTCCCAGCATTTGCCTGGTGTTGAAAATGGGAAACCACGGAAAACCATTTCAAGGACAGCCGACGGTGGGGCTCGAACCCACGAGTCTACGGAGTCAGCAGAGAGCTTGGCCCCTTGACCTAACGCAGCGCTTTAGCCCGCGTAGCCACTACTGTCGGTCCTTCTTCTACTGTAGTATATAAGTCTGTAGTTAGTATTAGTTATAGTTTTCATTCTCATCTCATCTTTCACTATCACCCAAACCGTTAGGGGCCGATAAACTAAATGTTAGGCCCCTTAAAACAAAAATTATCATCATCATCCTTTACCGCACGAAGATATTCAACCTGGTGCGTCGGTGGGATTTTGCCAGATTTACATACCAATTATGGACTGTGCGGCCATCAATCGGAAACTTTTTCATCACGCCTTACATACATTCTTTTAAAGTGCATACTTCGTTTATGGATTAAACTTGATACATAGAATTGAAACGCAGTCACAAGAATGAAGAGTATAGCCATGATTTTTTGCGGGTAATGTAGGACGAGGTCGTACAGTACACGAGAAGAACCCATCAACCAACCCGACGAGTTCAATAGCCTTCATCAAGTGTACGAGACATCAAAATCTCAATTCAAATATTAAAATGTGAAACAATAATCTGTTTTAATTGCTCGCTCAGCCCTACATTTTGTGCTTCTTGTGCGATGAAATTCCAAGAGACTCGACAGCTCATTGTCCGCGCAGAAAAACTACAATTATCATCGGCATTCTTGTGTAATTAAATTAACCTGTGGTAGGTACAATAGCGTACCAATTCCACACAAAGAGAAGTTATGAAGTTGGTGATAAATGTCGTCTTGTCTTTATTAATATGTTCGCAAGACAAGAAATAATAAAGTGAGACGCAGACAGGGAAATAAAACTGATTAAAAATCAACCTAAATCAAGTGAGGCCTTCATAACCAAACTTGAGGATGCAGACATAGCAAGGAATATTCCTGAGTTTCAACAAGACTTCCATGTTATTATTGTTGGAACTTTCAAGAACGCAAATGGCTCCGATCTGGGGGGCTGAAACGAGGTTCACTGAACCTCGTGAGGTAGACTTGAGAAGATGTGGGTTCGATTTCTATCTCGGCCACCCTAGAAGTATTTTCCCGTAATTTTACCAATTATATTTGAGGAAAATGCTTGGATGTTGCCGAACTTAAGATCGCAACCACCAACTTCTCAATGAAGTTATGAAGTTGGTGATACAAATACGTTACAAATACATACACTGCTACAGACTCAACAATTACACGGGTTATCAAATAGATCTCTCTATATACCTATAAAAATTTAAGTATGTCTGTTTTCATGAATTTCCACGGAATTTGGCGTTAATAACAAGCTTTTAGACTGTTTTATGATGAATGAGCGCAAAAATGTGTTTTATCTGTCTGTCTGTCTGTCTGTCTGTGTCTGTTTTCACGCTTATAACTCGAGAAGAACACCTGGGTAGATCAACTTAAAATATGCCATAGATATCTCAGAGACAAAGCCTCCGTGGCTTAAGTGGCAGAACGTCGCCCTCTCACCGCTGGGTCCGCGGTTCAAATCCCGGTCACTCCATGAGAGATTTGTGCTGGACAAAGCGGAGGCAGACAGGTTTTTCTCCGGGTACTCTGGTGTTCCTGTCATAAATTCATTCCCGCAACACTCTCCACTATCATTTCATTTCATAGGTCATTTAATCATTTTCCCAGAGGAGTGTGACAGGCTAAGGCAGCCGGCACAGTTTATATCGTCGCCGCTAGATGGTGGCTTCATTCATTCCATTCCCTGACCCGGTCGGTCGACTGGAAGCAGGCTGTGGATTTTTCATTTTTCATCTCAGAGTCAATGCAATAATCATTTATATAACTGTTCACTGTACCTCTCATAAAATGAGGATATTGGAGAAAACCCCCTCAAAATATATGCTTAAATAGGCGAAACATACTAAGACGCCTAGAAATAACAAATTTAGGTATGGAAGGGTGGGTTGTGGTCTAGAACTGTAAGGGCAGAACAAGGTTAGAATATGTTAAATAGATTGCCTCGGATGTAGGGTGTGATAGATATGTAGAGATGAAACGATTAGTTCAGGACAGGGAGACAAGGAGGGCTGCATCAAATCAGTCAAAAGACTGAAGATTCAAACAACAACAACAACAACAACAATAATAACAACAACATGCGAAAGATCAGAGTTGTCGAAGGGGGACTTGATGTGCTTGTCTCTCACCAAGGTGGACGGGGTTCGATTCCCGGGCAATGCATGTGATATTTTCTAAGTGAAATAACACATCCTGTGGTTCGGATTCCACGCAAGAAAGGAGGTCCCGTGGCTCATCATCACGAGGTTAAGGGTCCTTCCTTAAAAAAGCGGTTCTCGTAAAAGGTCGAGACGAAGCTCATTTTGAGCTCCTCGATGTGAGAGCAAAATTTCGGAAGATCCACGTTTTAAGGCCCTAGAATTAAGAGTTGAAGTTATATTTGTATCATTGTACCCCAACTATAGGAAACAGAACGAGAAAAAGCTGAATATAACCATGACAACGTCAGCTGAAGGCATCCCATTTATGATTCTATGTAGGCTACGTCTTAGTTTGTCATTGCTATCTTAAGGGACGGAACAGCGAGGTCATCTGCCCCTCTATTTATCTCTTTCAGAAGATTTTCTTCTCCATTTACAACCTAAAATACCATTATTATGTATTAACCCTCTAACTGTGTTTAAAGCTAAGTAAACGTTTCAAACCTTAAACTATATTTAGAAAAATAAAGTAAAAATCATATCGAAGCACTGATTTACTTCGGTTGGTTGGTTGGTTGGTCCCTCAGTTTCGGGGCTGCGACAACGTGGTCATGTAGCCCCGTGTACTTTGGGTGTGTGTAGAATCGGTATGATAACCGGTGTTAATTGTGATGACTGTATTAGTGTGTGTTATCAGTTTTAATTCAAGTAAGGACTGCAGACATTAGATTTTCAAGGAGTTCCAACTTTTGCTACCGTCAACGACTAACTAGTCCTGAACGTTGTTACTAGATGCCACCGCAATCAGCTCCTGGCGACGAACGTTGGAACCTAAAAGCGTTAGTCAAATATAACCTGTAATTTAGCTTCACACAAGTGTAATTACTGGAAGGTTCTTTATCATGCCATAAATCTTTACATGGGACTGCCAGCTTTACTTCCCCTCCGATGGAAAGCATACTGAGTGATTTTTAACTCTCTTAAAAAATCCGACGACTTCGGCCGGGTTCGAACCCGTGATCTTGGGCATAGAAGCTCAGCATGGTACCACCTACGCCACCGAAGCCTAAGATCTACTTCATCAAACATTTAGAGTTATCGTGTTGAAAGTCATTTTATTCAATCTTGCCTTAATAAACGAAATTAATGCTTTTCAGTTGGTCCAATATGACGGTTATGCACTTCGTAGAAAGGCTGTACAAGTCCTGGCATAGGCTTCCTGAGGGATAGCGTTCAGTTGGGTCGACACATTACGTTGAATGTCCGAAATGTCCGAAAAACTCTGGCCCTTCAGGGCTTTTAGGCGACCCTGGACCCCGATACTCCATACTTTGACTCTTGCCTTTGATGTCGTACCTCAGGCACCAGGTCGATCACCCGTGACGATGGTTTTCAGGACCATTCCATTCCACGGAACATTTACCCTTCTCACTGCCACCCGTCGAACAGGTGTGCACGTTAGGTTGCATAACTTCACCCTTCTCTCTGCCACCCGTCTATCAGGTGTGCAAGGCAGGTTGCACAAATTCAGGCTTCTCTCTTGCATTCAATTTAGAGTTTTGACGACCCAAACTGAAGGCTATTCCTAAAGAAGGCTATGCCAGGAGTTTCCAGCACTTGTTCAGTCGTTCTCAGGAGTGCATAACCATCCACGGGGATTACTTCGAAGGACAGTAACGGCTATTTCTGGTAAGCCAACAATCCTTTCGTAATATAGGCCCATTCACGGAACTTTTCAGTAAGAGGGTGTACATACTGTATATCACTTTCTCTCTCTGTGGTTAACAGCCGTGAGGCTGGTTGGCAGCAGCTCGCCATTCTTCCCGTCTCTCCGTCTTCCTCTTCAGTTCACAGTATGAGCCACAACCCATATCTTGCAGTATTTGACTCATGTACTCCAGTCTTCTTCTACTATTCTTGCCGTCTACTGTTCCCTCGACTATAAGCTTAATCAGTCCATTGTGTCGCAGTATGTGGCCCACGAGGTGATTCCTTCTTCTTTTTAAATATTTAAGGAAGAAGCTTCTCTCTCCCACTCTTCTAAAGACTTCTTCATTTGTGACCATTTCTTTCCAGCTGATTTTCATAATCCTTCTATAGCACCAGTTTTCAAATGCTAGTAGTATTTTTCTCTCTCTCTCCTATTGTCCAAGATTCGCTGCCATATAGCGCGACGCTCCATACATAGGTCTTCAACATTTGTTTCCTCACATCAAGACTTATGTTCCTTGCAGTAAATAGGTCCTTCTTTTTATAGAAAGCGTTCTTGGCTTGGGCAATCATACTTAATATCTCTCTGCTGCTTCTTCCATCATTCGTTATTTTACTTTCCAGATAATTAAACTCATTCACTTCTTGTATCTTTTCATTTCTTAACCCTATTGCTGACTGGTTTTCACCATTTCTACTGCAGACCAAAATTTTTGTCTTGTTTGTATTTATTCTCATATTAAAATTCTTCCTCCATTATTTTGTCCATCTTGCTCAGGATCTTTTGTAAGTCTTCTTCACTTTCTGCAATTAGCGCTATGTCATCAGCAAACTTTATCATGTCCAATTTCTTGCTTATAGATATTGTAGATGAGTCTTCTGTCTCTAAAGTTGATACCTGTTTGATGAAGAATGCTGAATAGAACATTCCAGTTCACTTTATCAAACGCCTTTTCAAGGTCGACGAACGCTAAGAAAGTAGGTTTGCCTTTCTTCATCTGCTTCTCTATCACTTGCCTCAATAGCAATCGTCATTTTGCACCAATCACTTTCAAATTTATACATAAAATATAAACCATTTAGAATCTTGTTAATGGGCAAAATCGGACCAAGGGGGAGAAAATGGGAGGGCCTGTTTCGAAAAAGTGAAATAGTTATAACTTTCTTAGTAAGTGAAAAAAAAAAAAGAATGCATTTCAAGTTCGTACTATTCTTCGCATAAGGTCCAACAAATTATCTCAGTCAAGTTTTTTGATAACACCAACCATTGACCAAAGAGGTGGAAAAACTGGAGTTTTAGGAGAAAATAAATCGTTTAAACAGTCGATAATCCTCTAAGAATTACCAAAAACTTTTGTTTGAAAGAATTTTTGATATGGCCCGCTCTTACGTCATGGGATAAGGAAAATGTTTTTGGAATTATAGTATGGGGCTTCTGATATTCTAAATATGTTCAACTTCTTTAGCTATACAACAATTGGCAAATTTTGTTAATTCGAAATATATTTCATTGCCCGGTGAAATCAACCTCCATTTTTTTTAAATTAATCTTGTGATACTTTTAATACGAGTAATCTAATGCCGATCTAATGCCCTTATGAAGGAATTCCACAAGATCTCCAGGAATCCCAGTCTACCCGTGCGTAATGACCTGCCACTTTTGAATCTTAAAAGGCTAAAATCACGCCAACCAACTCTGCGTGATGCTGCTGACATGGATGCTAATGATTTTAAATCTCTTGATGAATGGAAAGGTCGGTTGGAAGCAGCAACAGATATGCGCCTGCATACCTTCTTCTCAGGTCCCAGATCCTCAGGTGGATTCCACCTATCACGCAACACCGGGACTGCCCTGAACAGAATCAGAACAGGACATGGTTGGTGCAGAGACGCTCTCCACAAGTGGAAAAAGCTACTTAATCCAGAATGTGACTGCGGAGTTCCACACCACACCAGACTAGTCATCACATTGTCAGAGAATGCAAGATTCGAGATTATCACGGTGAAGCGGACTTCCTGTTGGTAACTCCAGATGCTGAGCGGTGGATTTAAAATCTATATATTCAGTTGCGAAGCACGAATTACTTTGTTTCTCTTCTGTAAATATGTATATATATCTTTTAATGATAATGTCTGTATAAGCCATACCCTAAATTAATAACGAGTATTACAGTACAATTGCGAAGGAGAGGCGGAGGAAATTGGCTCTTGATTGGCAGCTTTGGGTAGAAGTGCACTAAATGGTTTCCGAGACCAACCATATAGTATTGTTGATTTCAACATCAACCTTCCCCAATTCAGGGTTGTTTAGCCACAAAGGAGCCAAATGCTCAGTCGTAGATAAAACAAATACAATGCCAGAGGACCTAAGAGTTGTAGCACTGGGGCCTCATGTCGTCCTACATAGTTTCAAAAGGATGTTATTACGTGATATCAACTTTGCAACAACGTTCAGCAGATAGATTTTGAAGGATACAGATTTATCCAAAGTAACATCCAGATACTTGAAATGTCTATTGTGCGGCAAAATACTGTTATTGATGGTTGGTTGGTTCATCAGTCTAGGGGCTGCGACAACGCGGTCATGTAGCCCCGTGTACTTTGGGTGTGTGTAGAATCTGTCTGATAACCGGTGCTAATTGTGATGGCTGTATTAGTGTCTGCATCTGTTTTAGCCTACTTTTCACATTTTGCAAAAATGAGGAAAAAGTAGACTTATGAGATCGGGCAAATGTGTGTCTGTCTGTCTGTCTGTCCTTCTGTCTGTCTGTCTGGCTGTGTGTGTGTCCCCCCCTATCAACTCCTAAACGGCTGCAGCAATCGAAACAAAATTTGGTAGGAGTAAAGATCTATACCTGAATATCTCACGGCCATATTTGAAAATGACGTCAGTGCTACCAACTGCTAAAAAATCGCAATTGAAATTTGAGCTCCATGTTGGATATCTTGGAAGGTATGAATGGGAGCTATTTCAAAATTGGCACACGTACAGATCATAATATTACAGTTTAATTTCCAGGAGGCTAAACATGGCAGTGTTGCCAAAATGATTATAAGCCTCCTGATAGGTCCAATTTTTAAATGCATATAACTTCTATACTATCAATTGGAATTCAACCAAATTTCGTATGTTGTATGTGTACATAACCAGATATGACTGAGCGTATTCTTCAGACCTACCAGGGCTGCCAACTGTTAATAAATGCTCCTAATTTATTTTATCCAAATACCAATATATCAGAAAGTATGCAAGCCGACAGCTTTAAACTATGCACACGTATAGTCCCTGACATTCTATATTAATTTGGAGTAACTTATATACGTCAGTGCTACCAACATGATTCTAAGCTTGCTGACAGGTCCAACTTTAAATACATGTAACTTCCATACTATCATTTGGATTTCAACCAAATTTCGTATGTGTTATGTGTACCATAACAGATATGACTATGCGCATTCTAAGGAGCAACCAGTGCTGCCAATTGTTAATATGTGCTGTCCCTATTTTTGTTACCCTAATATCAATATATCAGAAAGTAAGCAAGCCAATAGCTCTAAACTTTGCACACGTATAGTACCGGGCATTCTAGACGAATTTGGAGTAACTAATATACGTCAGTGCTGCCAACATGATTCTAAGCCTGCTGATAGGTCCAATTTTAAAATGCATGTAACTTCTATACTAA
The DNA here is from genome assembly GCA_946902985.2 of Meconema thalassinum. Classification (NCBI taxonomy): domain Eukaryota; kingdom Metazoa; phylum Arthropoda; class Insecta; order Orthoptera; family Tettigoniidae; genus Meconema; species Meconema thalassinum. The sequence goes on along the minus strand of OX336396.1, from coordinate 210,226,625 downwards.
CTAATGGATTTCATTCAAAATTGGCACAACAATAGATCATATTATTTCAGATTATTTCTGACCAATACATGCATGACATTGTTGCCAACATGATTTTACGCGCGCTGTTAGATCCAATGTTTAACAGCATGTAACGTCCATGCTATTCATTGGACTTCAACCAAATTTTGTATTTTGTACCTTAAGAGACGGAACTAAGAATATATTCAGTCATCAGGGCTGCCAACTGTAGTGCTATATTAGGATACATTATGCCAGGTATACAGTATTTCGAACTAATTGGAAATTTCGATATTAGCAACTTAATTTCGTCATTATTCTAGATAGGTTCATATTCTGTAGAATAATCATTGGCATGAAAAGTAGGCTGTATAGTTCTTCACGGAACTTCTTGTTTTAATTCAAGTAAGGACTGCAACTTTGAATTTTTCAAATAGTTCCTACTTTCGCCTCCAAACGCCATCGTCAACGACTACTAGGCCTAGTTGAGAACTTAGCTACTAGACGCCACCACAGTCGGCTCTTGGCAACGAACGTAGAAACCTAAGAGCATTGTTTACATTCTTAACCTATACAATTTAGCTTCACACAGGTTTAATTAGTGGAAGGTTCTTTAACATGCCATAAATCTATGACATGGGACCGCCGGGTTTACTTCCCCTCCGAAGGAAGGCATACTGAGGGATTTTTAACGCTCTCTTGGGCATAGAAGCTCAGCATGCTACCAACTACGCCACCGAAGCCGATTACTATTATTGAAATACACTCTGTTAGCCATGCGGTTGTTCAGATGGATGGAACATACTTCAGTTTTAGTCATACTGGGTTGAAGTCTCCGCTTACGGAAATAGTTTCCAAGGGCACTTATATCAGTTGTGAGGGAGGTCACAAAGTTAGTTTATGTGGAGCAACTGTTGCAACCGGATACAAGTTTGAATGGCAGATATCGAATTAGCACACAATTTAAGATAATTATCCATCTCAGTTCGTAACTTGTTCTGATTCACAATGCAATGGATAAAGCACACATAATTTTTGGCCTACTATCGAGTTTGGCAAAAAATGAAAGTAGACTTATGATATCAACACAGGGCGAAAAATTGTGTGTGTGAGTCTGTATGTCTGTGTGTGTGTGTGAGTGTACTCTGAATGTCTGTCCCCACCCATATCAATTCGAACATGGTGAAACCGAATTGAATGAAATTTGTTACAGAGGTAGCACTAGCAAAGCGCACCTCAGTGTCATGTTTTATATCACCGCCATCTTCCTGAAAACGTAATGGCAGCCACCCAAATGTTCAAAGCTTTAATAAAATTCCGACTAACCTAATCATCCGATCTCTACCAAATTTTGCAACATTATACTTTTATGTATGAAAAATCTTTTGACCAAACTACAAGGACATCAGCCCAATAATTTGCGGATGGCGGCCATGTATGTGTGCAAATAGATTCCCCCTATCAATTCAAACTCGGTGAAACCGAATTAAACGAAATTGTGTACAGAGGTAGCACGTGCAAATGGCAACTCAGTGTCATGTTTATAGCGCCGCCATCTTGACGGAAACGTAATGGCGGCCACCCAAATGTTCAAATCTAGAATCAAATTACGACCAACCTAATCATCTGATCTCTACCAAATATTGCAACAACATACCTTTATGTGAGAAGCGTTCTTTGACCAAGCTACAAGGTCATCAGTCCAACAGTTTGCATATGGCGGCCATGTATGTGTGCAAATCGATTCCCCCTTCAATTCAAATACGGTGAAACCAAATTGGACGAAATTTGGTACAGAGGTAGCACTGGTAAAGGCCACCTCAGAGTCATGTTTTATATCACCGCCATCTTTACGGAAACGGAATGGCGGCCACCCAAATGTTAAGAGCTTAAATCAAATTACGACCAACCTAATTATTTGATCTCTACCAAATTTTGCAACAACATACCTTTTAGTAGGAAGCATCTTTTGACTGAACTACAAGCCCAAGGTCATCAGCCCAATAGTTTGCAGATAGCGGCCATGCATGTGTGCAAATCGATTCACCATATCAATTCGAATACGGTGAAACCGAATTGAATGAATTTTTGTACAGAGGTAGCACCAGCAAAGGCACCTCATATTCATGCTTATTATCCGTATAGCACGTTGTATTTCAACAAGCTACTACAACCAACATTCAATTATACTCCTTGAAATGGACAAAGAGTTATAACAATACCCATGCATTTTGGAGAAAGTAGGCTATATGTTCTTTACTGAACATCTTGTTATTAGGGGAAGTGACAGTACTTTTTGTCAAATTTCACCTTTTGCCCGTGTGTGTTTTGTGTGTGTTTTGTGTGTGTCCACTAATGATCTAAAGGACTAGAGGATTTCAAGGAAACTCGAAAAGAACTTAGTACTATCTAGTCCGATCACGACTGTTTCTTTCAAAATTGTTATTAATTTCATCAATCCAACATGGCACCACACGTAATATTTCACCGGCATTCAGTATCTCTGAAACTATTATTGATATCAACTTGAAATTCTCTATGGTGATAAATGGCACTAAGATACGTTCACTTATTTCACATTCAGAAACCTGATATGCACAAAGCCAAGTGAAAGTCAAATATTTAAATTGACCTTCCTCGCAATTTATTCATCTGTACGCAATGCAACTTGCCATGGTAAATTTGTATGTAAAGGATTTAATCTACTAGAATCTTATGTAATTCAATTGTTTTCATAAACTCAAGATGGCGGCGGTGCGAAATTTTAAGATTATATTTCTTGTTGTGAGGTAATCAAGCGATCGAAGGGAAACACTGTATAATCTTCATCTATTAGTACATAATTCTATGGCCTACCTTATAACATCCATCATGGTGGCCATGCGGAATATTTCTCACATTTTCATTATCAACGAAACTATTTAAGCAGTCAAACTGAAATTTTGTATGGTGATAGAGGACTATAACGTAAATACATATATGCTACTTTCAAAATCCTGAGAAACACCAGTAACTACATGGCGGCCAAGTGATTTTTAGCCTATCTTCATTTATGGAAACAAGAAGTTCCGTGACGAACTAAAGAGCCTACTTTTCTTAAAATTTAAGATTCATGCCAATGGTTAATCTATATGGATCTATCTAGAATAATGACGAAATTAAGTAGGTAATATAGAAATTTAAAATTAGTTCGAAATACTCACTCCTCTTCTTGCCTAGAACGCCTCAAAATAGTGCTGCCTTGGGTTTTTGTGGGTATCTACTCACATAACGTAACGGCGGTACTTTTTGAGGATTCAACCAGCCTTCGGGCTGACTACCTGACAGACTTTATACCTGGCATAATGTAGCCTAATATAGAACTACAGTTGGCAGCCCCGGTGACGGAATACATTCTTAGTTCCTTCTCTTAAGGTACAGAATACAAAATTTGGTTGAAGTCCAATGTATACCATGGAAGTTACATGCAGTTAAACATTGGATCTAACAGCGCGCGTAAAATCATGTTGGCAAAAATGACATACATGTATTGGTCAGAAATAATCTGAAATAATCTGAAATAATATGATCTATTGTTGTGTCAATTTTGAATGAAATCCATTAGTTAGTATAGAAATTATATGCATTTTAAAATTGGACCTATCAGCAGGCTTAGCATCATGTTGTCAGCACTGGCGTAGGCCTATATTAGTTACTCCAAATTAATCTGGAATGCCAGGTACTATACGTGTGCAAAGTTTAGAGCTATTGGCTTGCATACTTTCTGATATATTGATATTAGGGTAACAAAAATAGAGACAGCATTTATTAACAGTTGGCAGCCCTGGTTACTCTTAAGAATCGGCATAGTCATATACGTTATGGTACACATAGCACACACGAAATTTGGTTGATATCCAAATGATAGTATTGAAGTTACATGTATTTAAATTTGGACCTGTCAGCAGGCTTAGAATCATGTTGGTAGCACTGACGTATATGGTACTCCAAATTAATATAGAATGTCAAGTACTATACGTGTGCATAGTTTAAAGCTGTCGGCTTTCTTGCTTTCTGATATATTAATATTTGGATACAAGAAATTGGGAGCATTTATTAACAGTTGGCAGCCCTGGTGGCTCTCAGGAATACGCTCAGTCATATCTGTTTATATACACATAGCACATACGAAATTTGGTTGAATTCCAATTGATAGTGTAGAAGTTATATGCATTTAAAAATTGAACTTGTCAGCAGGCTTATAATCATTTTAGCAACACTGCCATATATGGGCTCGTAGAAATAAAACTGCAATGTTATTATCTATACGTGTGCCAATTTTGAAATAGCTCCCATTCATACCTTCCAGGATATCCAACATGGAGCTCAAATTTCAATTGCGATTTTTCAGCAGTTTGTAGCACTGACATCATTTTCAAATATGGCCGTGAGATATTCAGGTATATATCTTTAATCCTACCAAATTTTGTTTCGATTGCTGCAGCCGTTTACGAGTTGATAGGGGGGGGGGGGGGGACACACACACACACACACACAGCCAGACAGAAGGACAGACAGACAGACAGACAGACAGACAGACAGAAGGACAGACACACACACATTTGCCCGATCTCATAAGTCTACTTTTTCCTCATTTTTGCAAAATGTGAAAAGCAGGCTAAAAATAGGCTTACGAGATCACCTATTGTCCGAGTATGTGTGTATCCCCCCCTAATAAAATCTAAACGGCAGAAGCGACTTCAATGAAACTCGGTAAAGTCATAGTACTATATTGGCCGACACTGACCGTGCCCTTCAAATTTTATTACGTCTCACCAATCCAACATGGCGGCTGTGCGAAATATTTCATCGGCATTCTATATCTCCGACACTATTACACTTATCAATCTGAAATTCTGTACAGAGATAAACGGCACTACTAGACGTTCATCTATGTGACTTTCAAAAACCTGTTAACTACAAAACGAACATGGCAGCCCAGCAAAGTTGAAACATTTAAATAGACTTTTATCGCGATTTAACCATCCGAACGTAGTGAAACTTGGTACTGAAAATGTTTATACAAATTGCAATGCACTGACATCGAATTTAGTTCAATTGTTTACATAACCTCAAGATTGCGGCAGTGTGAAGTTTTAAAATTAAATTTTTATGAAATATTCCAAATGACATTTCTGGCGATCTCATCACTCGAGAGCAATGAAACTGGCACAGCGAATCTTTATTCAGAGCTTAGTATACATATATCTTATGTTCAATGGTTTTCAAAAAATCAAGATGGCAGCAGTTTGAAATTTTAAAATCTTATTTTCTTCTCGTATCTTATTCAAGCGATTGAAGAGAAGATTCGTATAATGGGCTATAATAAAAATTATCATTACCTAATCGCACTAAATTATGTAGCATACTTTTCGCGGAAGGAGTGATAATTACGGACACTAAAAGCTATATATTCTAGCACCTAATTTCTCAATGTAATGGTGTTGGTGGATATTGTTTTAAGGGATAACACGCCAAGGTCATTTATCCCAATATTATATTGCAGGCAACGTAAATTATGGATTACACGTATGTTCATGTTTGTAAAGGATTTATTTTACTGTGTTCTATTGGACAGGTCTGTCGGTAAGTTGATAAACCAGTACACAATCCCTTAAAGTTTTATTCATGTAATTTCTCATTGTATAACTTTTGACATATACAGTATTTTCCAGTGCTGGGGATGTGTTCATGTGATTTATCGAGAGGAACGATGAACGCTTTCATTTTTAGCCTATTTTCAATTTTGAAAAAAAATAGGCTTATGTGATCACCTTTTGTCCGTGTGTGTGTGCGTGTGTGTGTGAGGTGTGTGTGTGTGTCCCCCTAATAAAATCTAAACGGCTGGAGCGATTTCAATGAAACTCGGTAAGTTCATAGCGCTGTTCCCGGCGACCTCGACCGTGACCTTCAAATTTTGTTGCGTCTCACCAATCCAACATGGCGGCTGTGCGAAATATTTCACCAGCATTCAATATCTCCGAAACTATTACCGATATCGCCCTGAAATTGTGTACGGTGATAAAGGGCACTACTAAAAGTTCACCTATGAGACTTTCAAAAACCCGGTGACTACAAAACCAACATGGCGGTCAAGCGAATTTGAGACATTTAAATAGACTTTTCTCGCGATTTAACTATCCAAACGTAATGAAACTTGGTACAGCAATTGTTTATACACATTTTAATGCACTGGAGTCCAATTTAGTTCAATTGTTTACATAACCCCAAAATGGCGGCTGTGCGAAATATTTCACTGACATTCTATATCTCCGAAACTATTACAGATATCACCCTGCAATTTTGTACGGTAATAAAGGGTACTGATACAAGTTTACCTATGTATATTTCATAAACCTGTAAAGTACAAAACGAACATGGCGACCAAGCGAATTTGAAATATTTTAATAGACTTTTCTCGTGATTTAACCCTCTGAGCGCAGTGAAATGTGGTGCAGTAAATGATTTTGCAGATTGTAATGCACTGCCATCTAATTTAATTCAATTGTTTACATAACCTCAAGATGGCGGCTGTGCGAAATTTTAAAATTAAGTTTTTATTTCTTGTGTCGTAATCATGTGATTGAAGTTTGTATACCACACGTACACAATAATCTTAATGTAATAGTACAAAATAAAAATCCAACCTGGCGACCATCTGAAATATTTAGACGGTTCTCAATATCTACGAATCTGTTACAGCAATTAAACTGAAATTTTGTATCTTGATAGAGGCAATTAACATGAGCAGGATATATGAAAATTAAAAGTCCTCTCGGCACGCCGGAAGGCGGAGGTAGATTTCACCAGACAAATAGGCAGAATATGCAGGTTTTCGTAGAAGGATCAGACCTCATTTATTGCGAGAAAGTATTTTATAAACGGAGATTAATTAACTTTGTTTTTCGCCATTTTATGCATATTTTAAACATTTTATTGTCTTATGATGACGGTAACCTTCTTGTCATTTGGAGTCCATGTTTATACTTGTGGTCACACTGTCCTTATGCAAGGTTTCGGCACTGATGTGTAACTATGTAACGGTCTGTTACTTCTTCACGCAAAATTATATCTCCCGCAGAGATGTTGGTTGGTTCCTCTGTTTAGGGGCTGCGACAACGCGGTCATGTAACCCCGTGTACTTTGGGTGTGTGTAGAATCTGTCTGATAAACGGTGTGAATTGTGATGGCTGTATTAGTCTGTAATTCAGGTAAGGAATGCAGACGCTCAATTTCAAGCAGTAGTGCCTAATGTTGCTACCAGATACTACCGTCAACGCCACCTAGCTCTGAACTTGGCTACTAGATGTCACCTCAATCAGCAACTCACAACGAACGTTGGAACTTCCCCTCCAAAGGAAAGCTTACTGAGGGATTTTTAGCGCTCTTAGAAAATCCGACGACTTTGGCCACCTTTGAACCCGCGACCTTGGGCATAGAAGTTCTGCATGCTACCAGTTACGTCACCGAAGCCGCTTAACACTTAGTCAGATGGAAATCTGAATCTGATCTCGCGCAAGTGCGTTGTCATGACAACGTCTGATGGCTCATCCCTCATCAATTTAGTAGTGTTGCCATGTCAACCACTGATAGCTCTTGGCATTTTCTTATAATTCCGAAATCATTTTTCTCATCCCTTGGCGTAATGGTGGCTCATATCAAAAATTCTTTCAGACAAACGTTTTAGGTAATTATTAGGGGAATATTGTCCAATGTGTACGGTTTTGATATTGCGCCTATTAACAGAGATATGATTAATGTTTCCCGAAAAAAACACTTTTTCCCACCCCTTTGGTCAATGGTTGTTGCTATCAAAAAACGTTTCAAACATAAATTTTTGAGCTTTATCCGACACATAGTATGAACTTTGAACGGATACGATATTTCACATATTAAGAGAGTTATAGCAATATTTCATTTTTTCGAAAAAAAAGTTCCCCATTTTCATCCCCTTCGACCGATTTAGCCCAGTAAAAAACTCGTCCGAGATTTTATGGGTATACATATTCGGTAAAAAATTCAAAGTGATTGGTGCAAAATTACGGCAGTTATCGTGTCCACAAGAAACTGATATACATATATATATATATATATATATATATATACATATATTACATAAATTATATATAAACTTTTGAACTGACGGTGGTTTTGGGGTCTGGGGGATGTGAAACGCGAAGATATGTCGAAATTTTCCGGAAATCGAAACATGGTACACATTGCAATAGTTAGCTTTCTAATGAAATCTACCTACAATACTACCGTCAACGACACCTAGCTCTGAACTTGGCTACTAGATGTCACCTCAATCAGCAACTCGCAACGAACGTTGGAACTTCCCCTCCAAAGGAAAGCAAACTCAGTTTTTTTAGCGCTCTTAGTAAATCCGACGACTTTAGCCAGGTTTGAACCCGCGACCTTGGGCATAGAAGTTCAGCATGCTACCAGTTCCGATACCGAAGTCGCTTCCCACAGACAGATGGAAAACTGAATGTTATCTCGTGCAGTGGCGTTGTCATAGCAACTGCTGATGGCTCATCCCTTATCAATTAAAAGTAAAGTTGTCATGGCAACCTCTCTTGGCACTTGGCATTTTCTTATAATTTAAATCATTTTGTTCACCCCGTGGCGTAATGGTGGGTCATATCAAAAATTATTTCAGACAAAAGTTTTAGGTAATTATTGGAGGAATATTGTCCATTTTGTGCGGTTTTGATATTGTGCCTATTAACAGAGATATGATTAATGTTTCCCGAAAAACCCACTTTTTCCCACCCCTTTGCTCAATGGTTGGTGCTATCAAAAAACGTTTCAAACATAAATTTTAGGGTCTTGTCCGACACATAGTATGAACTTTGAATGGATTCAATATTTCAGATATTAAGAGAGTTATAGCGATATTTCACTTTTTCTAAAAAAGCCTCCCATTTTCACCCCCTTTGACCGATTTTGCCCATTAACGAACTCGACCGAGATTTTAAGGGGATACATATTATGTAAAAAAATCAAAGTGATTGGTGCAAAATTACGGCAGTTATCGTGTTCACAAGAAACTGATATACATATATATATATACAGGGTGTATTTGATATGATGGATGTCCCTTACACTGGTGATAGATGATGGTATTCTAATCAAATATCTTCATGAAATTCAGTCGGATCTTAATTAGTGTAGGTGGAATTAAATCACAAAAATCGTCGGTCAATGTCTTTGAAACGGGCTTACACTTCGTTCCCCTCAGCAGCACGCCTGCCTTCTCCCCGTCATCCTCCCCTACAACGCTAAGGAATGTTGACAAGAGTCTGAAGTTGAGTGACCTCCTCGTCTTGTCTGCCAATGACATTTAAATACACAAACCGAGCCTATGAACAGCTGTTTCACACCTTCATGGGGACTGGCTACATGACTAGTGATGGTGGATCTGTTTAGGATTTTGCCGTCCTCATTGCCTATGCATAGAAAATGGAAATCCTAAAGATTTGGTAAATTAATTTAAGAAACTCTTGGTCTATCTTTGTGTGAAGACAGTGCAACAACTGTAACAAAAATATTAATAATACTATTATTATACTAGGCTACTACTACTGTACTAATAATAGTAATAATAGAATCTTAGACACACTAAATTATTTAATACGGGGCTACCTGACCACGTCGTCGCAGCCCCTAAACTATGGAACCAACCTAAGTTCCTTTATGTTTTTTTGTTTTTTTTTGGTATGTCGAGTTGCCAGACTTTTATTTTTAGCACACTACCACCAGAACTACACATGCTGACTCTTATTATTATTATTATTAGACTATTATTATTATGTATTATTATTTTTATCATCATCTACATGTGGTGCTAGTGTTGAGACAGCGTACTATTACCAGCGATATGCACGTCGGGGCGAGATGGCGCAGCGGTCCAGCTTTTGGCCTCTCACCATGGCGGACCGGGTTTGATTTCCGGTCAATGAATGTGAGATTTTCGAAGTGAAATGCCATATCCTGTGGTTCGGATTCCACATAAAAAGGAGGTCCAGTAGCTCATTATCACGACATTTACGGTCATGTAAAAACACAAGCTTCCTTACTTCCCACCATCTGCAGCCACAGGATGATTTTCCGTGGCATCCCTCGAGTCCAAAGTTGGAATGTCCCTTTATAAGACCACGGCTGCTTTCTTTCCTACACCCGCGGTGTAGGCATGCGCATTTTATCGTACACCACGATCGTAGCAAGTCCGGTAATTGGAAGTCCAAACTCAGCACAGACAGTGGCTATCCTGAGTTGGGATTTCCCTGGATTCTTCCACGCGCTTTCCAAGCACATGCCGGGATAGTATGGTACTTGGAGTCCCGAAGCACCAACTTCATTCTCGACCCTAATAACTACAGCTACACATACTACTACAGTCACACCAGAAACACAGTTTATCAGACAAATCTAACACACCCAACTACACGGGGCTGATAAACAAATGTCCCAAGCCCCTAAAATGAATTAACAACAACCATCACAACAAGCTTTCAAGTCTCTTCCATCATCATTGTTCCCAAACATATTTATTTACTGAACGTCCTAAACAATTGGAACCCTACTTAAAAATACATAACATTCAGTAAAGATATAATCTCTTATAATGTGTATAATAATAATAATAATAATAATAATAATAATAATAATAATAACAATAACAATAATATGATTTGGACACACTATTTTTATTTTTGGCAGGCATGTCGAGATTCCGGAATGTTGTGTTCACAGAATTTCATGTAGGCTACGTGCCATTTCATCCATCTGCATAAGGCTGTCGTATTTGTTCACCTTCATGTATTACATGACTCAGACTAGATCGAACCCTCGAGAAAGATAGCACTCTAATACCTGAGCTCGCAGCCTCACTATCATTTAATTATTATTATTGTTTTATACAGTACATATAACACATTGCTGGTACATCACAACATAACTATACGGGCTTCAGGGAACCAAAGTATTGCTACAGAAACAGCCACTTCTAAGCTGGAAAGTCGAAATCGCTACCCATGAATTTCCAGACGATTCGGGTAGTTGAGAGAACTACTGCCTTCTGCATTAGTTTGTCCATTTGAGTAACCAGAGCCAGTTCTTTAAGGTTTTGGAGCAAGGTACTTGGGATCACGCCCGTATTTCAGACAATGATAGGTATGGTCTTTACCCGTTCTAAATGCTATTGCCTTTTGATAGGGCCAACCAACTCGCTATATTTGCTTTAATGTTATTATTATTATTATTATTAAAAGTAATAAATAACCCCTGGCACTACAGCCCGTGAAGGGCCTAGGCCTACCAAGCGACCGCTACCCAGCCATTTGGCCTGCAGATATTGGGGAGACGCGTGATCAGCACATCGGGTCCCTTCGGCCGTTAATCTTGGTTTTCGTGATCGGGGCGCTGCCTCACTGTCAGACAGCTACTCAATTGTCCTCACGAGGCCGAGAGCATCCCGTTCCAGCCCTCACGTCAGTTTCTAAAATCCCTGACGGAGCCAAAATCGAACCCGGGGTCTCCGGGTGAGAGGCAGGTGCGCTACCCCAACACCACAAGGCTGGCTATTATTATTATTATTATTATTATTATTATTATTATTATTATTATTATTATTATTATTATTATTACTATGTACATGTGGTACCATACTAGTATTAAATCTTGGAAGTAGTTTTCCATGGTTTCCCACCTCTACCCCAGGCAAATGCAAGGATGTTTCCTAACTTAAGTCCACGGCCACCTCCTTCCCAATCCTCACCTGAATTACAAACACCCACATTACTAAAGAAACCACAAAAGCACAGGTTATGAGACGAATTCTTCCCACACCCTACCACATGGGGCTAAATGACCAAAATTGCCAAGCCTCTCAAACAAAACATCAAGCATATTCCTTCCGTCTTAAATGCTAGTTCTGAACAGAATACGGGATGTCGGAATTTTGTCATACTGTATTTCATTAACGTGCCGGACGGCATTGACACTTACAAAGTAGGCTGCACAATACCACCGGTCATAACGTCCCAAGACATAGCGTGCAATTTCAACAACAACAACAACAACAGCAACAACAACAGCAATACAAATTTTCTTACGAGACGGGTATGGCTCGCCCCTCGTAACAGCTGATACCTCCCCTCAACTAGTAAGGTCAACGCTCCGATTACGTAACAACTTCTCCTCCGCCCATCGCCCCACCTAGCCCCATCTCGTTTCCCCCAGCCTGCTGCCTCACCTTCTGTTTGAACTATTTCGGAAAAACCTAAAAATATTGACTTTTTAATGATAAATTTTCAATTTAAAGATAGGTGACAATTGTTTTAACTAGGAAGCTTACAAAAGTCTCTTCTATCACCAGTGTAACGGACTTCCATTATATCAATTACACCCTGTATATATATATATATACATACATAAATTATATATAAACTTTTGAACTGACGGTGGTTTTGGGGTCTGGGGGATGTGAAACACGAAGATATGTCGAAATTTTCCGGAAGTCGAAACATGGGACCCATTGCAATAGTTAGCTTTCTAATGAAATCTACCTAATAGGCTGTATAGTTCTTCACGGAACTACTTGTTAACAGTAGTACCATAGTACGACTATTTTACTTTCTTAAAATGTCGTTCTTATGTTTTATATTTACACTGGTAAAAAAATGTTTTGCATATTGCATGTTGATGTATTATCATTGCTGTGTGACGACATTTCGTTTTTGCACATTGGATCGTGAGTTAACTCGAAGATGCTACGTTGGTTTGTTTGTAACGTACACTGTTATCGGACATGGAGTTTGTACATACAACCTGCACAAATGGGGAAGTGGCCAAGCACCTGCTGTGATTGCGGTCCATCGAACCAGACCATTAGGCACATTATCGAAGAATGCAAACTAGGAGCGTACTTAGGTGACTCTAACGATATTTTCAGTGCCTCACCATTGAGCCTGAACTGGAGAAAATAGACTGGACATAAGGTTGTAATAAGGTTAATATCTGTGCTAGTATGTACTTGTTATTGTTATTATTGTGTTGAATACGCTATATAAACAACAGTTATTATAGGATAAAGCACGTGTATTATATTTGGTCCATAAATACATACGCTTGCAATATGCAACACCTTTTTTGACCAGTGAATTATCTTAAATTACTACAACTTATGGATGTAGAGTTTTGCATTTGAAATAGCTGCTCGTATAGGCTACCAAGAGCCATTTATTACATCACATGGAAAATGCTCTTAACAGACGAGGGAGTTTTTAAATATAAAAGTTCAGTAGAATATACGAAAATATGCTATTTATTTCGTTACGGAACTACTTGTAAATTTTGGATATTGCTTCATTCATTTTTTTTTTCGTAGATACATTCTGATGGGTAACTGACCGGAAATCTTTTACCATTGGATTAATATAACAATCGTCGTGAGAATACAGACTTTCGGCTTGAAATGCTTTGAAATTAGATGTAAGGGATTCTTGAGGTTTCTTTTGGCAGCGAATGTTTGCATAATGGAACCATTAGTATATTTACGGATTCGAACACGGCTATCCGATTTTTAATCAGAAAACTATTTATGGTTTAACTGTATGATTCTAAACAACTTTGTATATACTGTATTGGCTTCCTTAAGTTGTTTTCAAGTCCTGGAAGCTCCTTTCACATTATGGTTAAATAAGAATTAATTTTAATAATATGGCCACATCTGTACTTTAGTACAGTTGGATGTATGGTTAATCTCAATACAATATTATTCTTTTTAATACCTATACTGATTGAAAATAGCCAGTCAACGATTGGCTGCACTCATGCCAACGGACACAAGGAAGATCAATAATGTTTGCGTTAAAAATCGACAATCTACAAAGGCGTTGCCTATTCAACTGCCTTGAGGTCAAACGAGTATCTTAGCCTACCTTGCAATGCAATGTAATGCACCCCTACATTGATTCTCATATACCGTATAAATATTTAAATATGGAAAAGGTCTAAGAATGTTGTTAAGCCATACGTTTTCTGCCACCAGCAGTGATGAGAAATTCTTCACAATTTAAGAGAATGAGTCACATGAAATAGTGTACTCAATAGGCAGTACAATTCAAAATAGCCTTCATCGAAGTAGGAATTCATGAGAAAACGTTTCCCAGACGAAGAAAGAAAAAAAGTATGTTCCGCGCTTTAATATTGAGAAATAAATTCAACAGCAGCATTGTATTGTTTCCGATCTTCAAATTTAGTACCAGTTATGAAGTACCCCTTCGAGAGCAACACAGCAAAAATGTTTTTGTGAAAAACTAACGAGGCTACTTTTCTTAAAATTTAAGATTCAACACCAAAGATTTAGCTATGTATACGTATTTAGAATATTATTATTATCTACGGAATTAAGTTGGTAAAATTGTCATTTTAGATTTGCTCACAATATACCTGAAATATTGTGGTCTGTTAGAAAGTAATTCCATACATTGCTTCTTTGATATTCAGTACCTGCGGCTCAATACCTCAAGAAAGTTATTAGATAATTGGTAGGCCTGTTGACTTTCAAAATATGTAGTTTTATATCTTATGGCATACATTGCATACATAAAATTAGATAGACATACATTAAATACATTACATAAGTAAATCATGGAACCCTGCAAATTATTTTGGTAACATTCTCATATAGTCAATGAATTGCTCAAAATGTTTCTGCAATACTATAACATATTGTTTATATGAACAGATTCTAGCGCCCAAATGCTCTCAGAATGTTACTAGGCTGTTGGTAGCCTTGGGAACTCTGAAAATAAGCAAAGTCCTTAGAAGTAGATGCAGATGCAAAATTTGGTAGAAATCTATGAATTAGCATGATATATACATGTGATTAAACATTGACAATATGTTAGTAACACTAATGCTGTCAGCCTACTTTAAATACTGTATGTCAAAACGTTTTGATTATTAGTGTGCCAAATTAGAATTGTTTGCATGAACAGGTTGTGATATATTGAGAGTAGGACTCAAACTTCTAGAGATCATATTTCATAGTTTGGCAGCCCTTTTGACTATGATGATGCGCCTAATTCTATTACTTAGGTCATACTTAAGAAGTTTGGTTGAAATCCATTAATTAGTATTTTATTTACATGCAGATAAACATTGAGTATATAAGTATGTATCGAATTATGTTGCTAACACTACAATTGATGATTTACTCGAGATGTGTAACAAACAGTGTGGTATAATTGAGGTTTATTCTGCACGTACATTTAGATATATGGATTCCAGGGTTCCAATACCTTGAGATCATTAATACAGTACCCATAGGTGAATTTTGTTTTAGAAAAAATGTATGATATCTAGAGTTTGTCGCTTTTAACATTTGTGATAGATGAGATATTTGTACAAAGCTCATCAAGTAATGTATTATCTATATGACCCCCTTCGAGTGGATTTTAGCGTTATCTACTTAGCAAACAACAGAGAAATTGGATCAAAACGCAAAATAATGCATTTTCTGAGAAATAAATACTACATTGTTGATTTTCTACAAAATAAAAAACATTAAATGAAATATTTGCGTGTACCTTCATAAGAACAATAAACCTTCTTGCATTTAAATTAGTTAGCTAAAGTTAGATTTCTTATTGTTGGGCTGGTTTGGAATTTGTAAACTGATGGGGTTTCATTTGCGGTTAGCGACCAAAATGAAACTCCTCCACAAAACTGAATGCTTGTATTGACAATTATGATGAAATTTTTATTAAATTCCTTTTTTTTTTCTACAATATTTTGTAAATTATATGACGAAGAATTTTATATTCGTGAAATAAATAATTTAGTCCTAGTTGCAATATATTGCCCAATATTGTAATAAATTTGCTACAAAATCTGAAAATGATAGATGCTACAATACGCTAAATCTGAAAATGACAGCTGTTACAATACACTAAATCTGAAAATGACAGCTGCTACAATACACTAAATCTGAAAATGATAGATGCAACAATACGCTAAATCTGAATATGACAGCTGCTACAATACGCTAAATCTGAAAATGACAGCTGCTACAAAACGCTAAATCTGAAAATGGCAGCTGCTACAAAACGCTAAATCTGAAAATGACAGCTGCTACAATACGCTAAATCTGAAAATGACAGCTGCTACAAAACGCTAAATCTGAAAATGATAGATGCTACAATACGCTAAATCTGAATATGACAGCTGCTACAATACGCTAAATCTGAAAATCACAGATGTTACAAAGAGCTAAATATGAAAATCATAGATGTTACAAATCGCTACATCTGAAAATCACAGATGTTACATAGAGCTAAATATGAAAATCATAGATGTTACAAAACGCTACATCTGAAAACCACAGATGTTGCAAAGAGCTAAATATGAAAATCATAGATGTTACAAATCGCTACATCTGAAAATCACGGATGTTGAAGAACGCTAAATCTGAAAATTATAGAAGCTACAAAGCGCTAAATATGAAAATCATAGATTAACAAAACGCAAAATCTGAAAATCACAGATGTTACAAAGAGCTCAATATGAAAATCATAGATAGTACAAAACGCTACATCTGAAAATCACAGATGTTATAAAGAGCTAAATATGAAAATCACAGATGTTGCAAAACGCTAAATCTGAAAATTATAGAAGCTACAAAACTCTCAATCTGTTAATCATATATGTTACGAAACTCTCAGTCTGAAAATCATACATTCTACAAAACTCTAAATATGTTAATCATATATGTAACAAAACTCTCAATTTGAAAATCATTGATGTTACAAAACTCTCAATCTGAATAGTATAGGTGTTAAAAACTCTCAATCTGTTAATCATTTATGTAACAAAACTCTTAATCTGAAAATCATAGATGTAACAAAACTCTCAATCTGAAAATCATAGATGCTACAAAACTCTCAATCCGTTAATCATGTATGTTACAAAACTCTGAATATGAATAGCATAGATGTTACAAAAATCTCAATCTGAAAAACATAGATGCTAAAAAACTCTCAATTTGTTAATCATATAAGTTACCAAACTCTCAATCTGAAAATAATAGATATAAAAAACGCTTAATCTGAAAATCATAGATGTTACAAAACTCTCGATCTGAAAATCATAGATGTAACAAAACTCTCAATCTGTTAATCATATAAGTTACCAAACTCTTAATCTGAAAATAATATATACAACAAAACTCTTAATCTGAAAATCATAGATGTTACAAAACTCTCAATCTGAAAATCATAGATGTAACAAAACTCTCAATCTGAAAATCATAGATGTTACAAAACTCTCAATCTGAAAATCATAGATGTTAAAAAACTCTTAATCTGAAAATGATAGTTGTTACAAAACTCTCAATCTGAAAATCATAGATGTTACAAACCTTTCAATCTGAAATTCATAGATGCTACAAAACGCTAAAACTGAAAATCATAGATGTTACAAAACACTAAGTTTTTTCAAAAAGCGAATTTCTGAATTTTTAAATACTGTACTAGATTTCACAAATTCTAATGACGTTAAATGACCAACTAAATAAGTAATTTTCAATTTTTGAAAATATTTCTACTCAAAATACTTTCTTTAGTTTAAAATAAGCAAGGATATACGGAAGTATATTGTGATTGCTGAAGAATTTTTCCATATTTGAATGTTGAATGTAGGAAATTTTAAGGAGAACTATGATCTGTTTCCGGGATACAATCCCGGGCCGTAGAGGTCGTTGCTCCAAGCTTGTCACAGTTTCCGCGTTCCCTGATGCAGACCACCCCTCTTCGTCTCCCCCTCCCGCCGTTATATTTCTTGTTCCCTCTAATAACGGTGCTCGCGCACTGCACTTGCAACTCCTCCCCTCTCCGCACCAATTGTCTTCAAGTGCACACACTTTTTATTATTATTTTGTACGTCATAAAAATAATTTCGATCTTGCAACATTAAAAATGTTAGACTTTTTTCTCCGACAATGTCTTACTTCATTACGGTACTACGAGAACTCTTTAAGCGTTTTTCATCAAGCAACTGCTATTGCCCACCAGATGTAATGGAAAATAACAACAACAAAAAAGTTTATGATCTTCCGCAACACTGAAAAACATGGAAATAAAGATAGCTTAGAAGCCATTTTTCAGTGTTGCCTTATTAATATTTTAGCTTGCAGTCGGTCAACGCAAAATCATTCCGATTGCTGGAATATGTGAAAAATAATCTGAAATAAATTACATGGGTGTTACACCAGGGATTAAGGTGAATGAATGATCGTGTGGCCTCCGGAGAGACCAAGTGCAGGTCTTTCTAGTTGACGCCCGTGGGCGACCTGCGCGTCGTAATGAGAATGAAGTGATGATGAAGACGTCACATTCACCCAGTCCCCGGGCCACGGGAATTAACCCCAGGAGATGAAAATCCCTGATGGCTCGGCCGGGAATCGAACCTAGGGCACTTCTGGCCAAAGCCTAGCGCGCTAACCATTTAGCCACGGAGCCGGACTGGGATTAAGGTGAATGGCAAACTTGTAAATAATTTATGATTTGCGGATGATACTCTACTAATCGCTGGATGCCTTGAAGATCTACAACTGTTGATGGATAGAGTGGTAGAAGCCAGCGAGAAAAGTGGTTTAACTCTAAATGTTAAGTAAACCAGTTTCACAGTAATTTCAAAAGAGAATAATCCAGGAAATTTGATAATATTAAAGGTGAAGCAATTCAAAGAGTTCAGAAATACGGATATTTGGGAACCATAGTTAATGATACCAATGCACAGTGGGTCAAAATCGAAATCTAGGGAGACAAAATTAATTTTACGTTTTAATCATGAATTTAGAGTGAAAGCAACGCATATAATTTGCTTACTTCATAATAAACATCAGTTAATACCTTTTTTATGCTACGTCTACACATGCAAGAAATTGTCTATGACTAGGAGTTGGATAGAGCATTCAGTTATCTCTTCAGAACAATTTTCTACCCATAATTTACTTTTAACAAAGTCACCAAGTTACACTATTGACATAATCGTCGAACCCAGTGCTTCAAAGAGTTGTAAACGTGTGAGAACTGATTGCGCGGCATCTTCTAAAACGTAAAATAACTAAGTAAGTTGCAAAAAGATGCAAAAAATCTAATAACAGTCGTCAACTACAAGACATTATCTACAATTTAACATTAAGTAGAAAGTGACGCAGAGTGACGCGATATACTAAAAATCTAAGTGAAAATATAATTTTAAAAATAATAGTTTAATATTATATAATGCAAATACAGTATAGCTAAAATTACGTAACAATTACGCCCATTAATAACTGAAACACGTAACAAAGATCATACCTTCAGCTGCATGGTCCATCTTAAAGCATCACACTAACCACAAAGACAACCAAACCACAGCCACTTACATTCACCCTCCAATTCAGACTGCTCGAACAGTGGTGACAGATTTACACTAAGATGCGTTTATATCTCAGAATAGTGAGCGGCAATTATATGAGAATCCTGCAGAAGAAATAAATTTTGATTTTTTAATTATGGAAATAAATAATTTTGTCCTCTTGGATTTCGATTTTGACCCACTGTGCAATGATTGCTCTCAGGAAATTAAGACAAGGATAGGGCAAGCCAGAAGTGCATTCAATCAAATGAGAAATGTATTGTGCAATAGAGACCTTAGTTTAAATTTAAAACTAAGATGGCTAAAATGTTTTGTGTTCTCGATACTCTTCTACGGTATGGAAGCTTGGACACTCAAACATGATATGATTAATAGACTAGAGGCGTTTGAGATGTGGACAAATCGAAGGATCCTACGAGTAAGCTGGATGGATGGGATCACAAATCTTGAGATATTGCGTAGGATAGGTAGAGATAACCTGTGTCAAAATAGGAAGTTACAATACTTGGATCATATAATGAGAGGAGACAGGTATCATCTTCTACGAGAAATTATTCAAGGGAAGGTTGAGGGCAGAAGGAGTCGAGGAAGAAGAAGGATCTCTTGGTTGGACAACCTAAAACAATGGTTCAAGTGTTGTTCCAGTGAACTTTTCCGTGCTGCTAGATCCAAAAACCAGATTGCTGTGATGATCGCCAACCTTCTTAGAGGAGACGGCACATGAAGAAGACGAAGCAGATTTTTACAGAGGTGTGCAAATTATTAGAATCAAATTTATAATTTAAATCAGTCAGAATTTTCTTATTTAAAATCATTTTATTGAATAACTGATGACATCCATTATCATCCTACTTGGTGAAAATTTCTCCCTTGTAGACTTATAACTTTTCCCATAAGGAATTGCGACTGGAAATTTTCAGAATTGGGTATTCCGAGGGATACCTGAGCTGGGTGCGTTTTCTCTTTTTTCATTGACTTTGGAATGTGATTTCAATCCATGGTCCACGAATCTTTGAATAGTTTATGAGCGGATGATCAGTATAGAAGACTTTGAATTCCTCGGCATTAAATTCACATGAAGAGTAGTAATCATAACAAAACCTGTGGCATTAACGAGGCCCCTCATTTAGGGGAAATTCTATATAATAATTTTACTTCAAATTTCTCAAAATAAAATATAATTTAGACTAATGGTTAAATATTTTAAATAACTTCAGAGCCTTGTAAATACATATTTTGTGCATTAAATCATGAAAAGTATACATGAAATTTTGGAAAACTGGCAATGATGCTAATAATTTGCACACCCCTGTATCTATTGTTTTCTTCTTCTTCTTCTTCTTCTTCTTCCTCTTCAATAATCCGTAACAGTAATTTATTGTGTATTTATCAATATTTTCTTTAGTATATTTGTTCTTTGTTTTACACCCTATGTAAGTCAGATTAGATCAGGGGTCCGTAACCTTTTCACTCTCACACCTCCCCTAAAAGTAAACTTAAAAATTTAATAATCCACCTCATCCCCTCACCCTCTTTCAAAAAGTAATTAATAGTTAATCAATTATGTAATTAACATTTTGTAACCTTCTCAGATGGTTACACAAAAATGTTCCCGGTTATTTATTTACTTATTTATCGTATGGCTTTTAGTTTCGGGAGTGTCCGAGGACATGTTTGGCTCGCCTGAGTCTGTAGCTGCTTCCAGCGGACACACTAGGGTGAGCTACAAGTTCCGTTCAATATCAAGTAGTTTCAACTTTCGCTACCAGATATCAATGATACCTAGTGGAGAATGTTGGAACTTTGATAGAGCCTTCTGACGAAATCTAACCTAACAAATTTAGCTTCACACAAGTTTAGTCTGTGGAAGGATCTTTTACTTGTCATAAATCGATGATATGGGACCGCCGGCTTTACTTACCTTCCGAAGGAAGGCATACTGAAGGATTTTAACGCTTTTAAAAAATTGGACGACTTCGGCCGGGTTTGAACCCGCTATCTTGGGCACAGCAGTTCAGCATGCTACCAACTACGCCACCGAAGCATGTTTAGGGTGATATCAATTATAGTTTCGGAGATATAGAATGCCGGTGAAATATTTCACACAGCCGCCACATTGGATTGGTGAGACGTAATAAAACTTGAAGGTTCCAGTCGGGGTCGGCCAAAACAATACTATGACCTTACTGAGTTTCATTGAAATCGCTCCAGCCGTTTAGAAGTTATTAAGGGGGGACACATACATGGACGCTCACACATACACTCACCCACACACATGGGCAAAAGGTAATCTCATAAGCCTATTTTTAGCCTATTTCCAATTTTGAAAAAATAGGCTTATGAGATCACCTTTTGTCCGTGTGTGTGTGCGTGCGTGTGTGTGTGTGTGTGTGTGTGAGGTGTGTGTGTGTGTGTCCCTAATAAATTCTAAACGGCTGGAGCGATTTCAATGAATCTCGGTAAGTTCATAGCACTATTCCGGACGACCTCGACCGTGCCCTTCAAATTTTGTTACGTCTCACCAATCCAACATGGCGGCTGTGTGAAATATTTCACCAGCATTCAATATCTCTGAAACTATTACCGATATCACCCTGGAATATTTTACGGTGATAAAGGGAACTACTAGAAGTTCACCTATGTGACGTTTTAAAACCTAGTAACTACAATACCAACATGGCGGTCACGCGAATTTGCGACTTTTAAATAGACGTTTCTCGCGATTTAACCAACCTAACGCAATAAAACTTGGTAGAGTATATGTTTATACACATTGTAATACACCGACATCTAACATCGTTCAATTGTTTACATAACCACAAGATGGCGGATGTGCGAATTATTTCACCGGCATTCTATATCTCTGAAACTATTAGCGTTATCACCCTGAAATATTGTACGGAAATAAAGGGCACTACTGGAAGCTCATCTATAAGACTTTCAAAACCCGGTTAACTACAAACCGAACATGGCGGCCAAGCGAATTTGAAAATTTTAAATAGACATTTCTCCCGATTTAATGTTCCAAACGCAATGAAATCTGGTACAGGAAATGTTTATACACATTTTAATGCACTGGTATGTAGTTTAGTTCAATTGTTTACATAACCTCAAGATGGCGGCTGTGCGAATTTTAAAATTAAGTTTTTATTTCTTGTGTCGTAATCATGCGATCGAAGTGAAAGTTTGAATAATGAACCTACGCAATAATTTTCCTTTAATGGTACATAACTCTATGGCCTATACA
Source organism: Meconema thalassinum (assembly GCA_946902985.2). Classification (NCBI taxonomy): domain Eukaryota; kingdom Metazoa; phylum Arthropoda; class Insecta; order Orthoptera; family Tettigoniidae; genus Meconema; species Meconema thalassinum. The sequence continues at coordinate 210,203,908 of OX336396.1, read as the reverse complement.
TTTAACAATCCAACATGGTGACCATCCGAAATATTTAGACGGCTCTGAATATCTACGATTCTATTATAGCAATCAAACAGATTTTTTATGGTCATAGGGGCTATGAACTTAAGTTCACCTATAGGACTTTAAATAACCTGGTGATTACAAATCCAACATGGCGGCGACGCGAAGTATAGATATTCACATGGACGTTTCTCGCAATTTTACCATCAGAGTGCAGTGAAACTTGGTACAGTAAATCCTTATACGAATGTTAATCCACTGGCATCTAATTTATTTCAATTGTTTCCGAAACCACAAGATGGCAGCTGTGCGAAATTTTAAAGTCTCCTTGTTACTTCTTGTGTCCTAATCATGCGATTAATGAAAATAGGTTATAAAATGAGAAAAAGGACAGGCCAAATCAGAGGCAAATATTGAAAATTGGATATGAATAATAGTTACGGTAACAATTTTTAAAATGTAGAAATTTGCATTTAATAACAAGATACATGCGTCTCCTTGGTTATGTATATAATCCTTGTACAATATTTATGACAGGAAACAGTCATAAAATTTAAACTGTTATTTGTTTGGTTCTTTAAGCGGTATGTTCCCCGTAACTTTAAAGCCCTTTAATATTATTTTATTTTCTATTAAACAACAAACATTAAAATACCAATCTTTATAAAAGCCAAATGATAGTCGGAACATAATCTACCCTATCCCAAATTTATACAGTGCCTGTTGCAGTTTCTGACGATATCAAGATTTTTTAAAGAACACTGTTTAGTCTATTTATGAGAATACAATCAATTTGTTTTTGATTTATGTCATTTTTCACAAAATTATTTTATATTGTGACCTTAAAGCCCACATTTGTGACAGATCTGTTTTTAAGTATATCTTTCATAAAAGAAAATGAATAGGAAAGACTAAGTTTAAATGTCTTTTTCAAAACCTTTGCTCGAAGTTTTCCATTAGGTTTTATTATTTTCTTCTTTGACATTATTTAATAAATTGATACATATTAATTTAAAGATTGTGGGGTTACCTGGAGTTACAGTGAACACGAAAACTGCGCGCAGCTCCAGCAAGGAAGACTACGAGATAAGTAGTAGCCTGTAATATTACAGTTTAACCATAGTTTATTTTTACAAACATATAATCACTCCAAATGACAAACTGCGGATATCTATCACCATTTAGCATTTCACCTAACATCATATATACTGCATTTAGCATACACTGACAGTTGCAGTACCAATACTGCAACTAAATAAGTGTACATATTGTAAAAATTTTCACCTGTATTTTCAAAGATAGATTTTATAGCCTAAGTGTAATGGAGCTGATGATGATCGATTGACGATCGAAACTGATCATCCTAGTGTATGTATTAATCGCATGTACTTTATTTCAGGATTATGGCATAACCCAGCTCTTTTGGGTACATTCGTGTTGACCGACTGAAAAGCACTAAACTCTTGATTAATTTAAAGATTTTATTGACTAAGCTGTATTAGATTTATTAAATATCTGTGGGTAACTTATTTATTTTTAGATTGATTTTTAATAAAGAAATAAAAAAGCTTAATTAAGTTCATGTCATTACGTATATTTAGCTTTGGCATACTAATTTGACCACCTGTGTATATTCCCGTAACTTACAGTATTTCATGATAGTTCATTCATCTCATTACATCAAGTTCAGAAACATCAACTGTGTGTGACCACACACGTCGAACACAGATGCATCATCTATCATCCATGTGGCGGTGACTTGAGGCCACCTGGCAGTCATTTCCCGGAAATAAAGGGGTTGCAGTAACCGTTACTGAACCCACAGAATGCAATTCCTATTTTTTTGTTACAAAATATTTGTGCAATGCAATTGCTTACATTCTCGTGCTGATGTTATTGCCCGACAGGTTACATTTACTTCAGCTATATTAGCACGGCACACAATGGTTTCGAATATGGATTTAAGTGATACTAAAAATCTAGAGCAGCATCACAACTTCTTCACTTTTTTTGTTACTTTTTTCCATAGTTTGAGTGAACAATTAGACTTGCGCTAATGTTATTCTGTACTTGTTTCTCGCAATATCGGACAGCTATGCTGATGGTCCACTTTTAGCTTGTTACGGTTTACTTCAAGTATCACACGTGCATTGCCTTCATGAAGGACACGTCCATGACCTTTTGATCTCATTTCCTGAACTTCTTTCTGCATTTTAAGATATCATACGTTTATTTACTCTCGTCAGGAGACTAAAATAGGAAACAAGTAGTTCCTTGAAGAACTAAGACTTCTCCAATAAGATGGCATCTTTCTGCAACGAGCCATGGAAATTAATTTTCAGAAAAATCAAATGCCCGGCTTCTATGATTTACGAAAAGTAAGCTACAGAATGTAGTGCCATTACATAAGGATTGTTATCAAAGAATCATATTTTCAATCGCCTGAATAAGATGCTAGAAATAAAGGAAAATAACGCTTAATAATTTCGAACTGATGCATCTTGGATTTTTGAAGCAATTGTGAATTGTCTATATACTAAGCTCTGAATCAAGATTCGCTGTGCCGAGTTTCATTGACTCGTGTTAATAGATCGCGAGAAAAGTCATTTACAATATTTGAAAAATCACTTCGCCGCCATGCTGTTTTTTTCTGTTTCGCAGGATTACTGAAAGTTCACCTAGTCTATGTGTCCTTACTTAACAGTCCTTTAACACCATAGACAATTTCAGTATGATTGCTTGAATAGTTTCGGAGATATTGAAAACCAGTGAAATGTATCGTAAGGTCGCCATGTTGAATTGTTTTCTTCTTCTCTTCTTCTTCTTCTCCTTCTTCGCCTTTTGAGACCACAAAGGATCACTTTAACCAACCATTAGTTCGTCGACTTGTAGGAACTGTACGAGCCTTGCGGTCTTCCCAGTCCTTCTTCATTCGTATTGATCTCCTTGCCCTTTCTTGGGCGGAACATATTCTAGAATTGTTTTATACATAGACCATAGAATTTTACGCCAGCAGATGAAAATTATAATTGTTTCTCATTATACTAACCTTCGGAAGCTGGCGGGCCCATGTCATAGATTTATGGCAAGTAAAAGAACCTACCACTACAATTGGTGGTGTGTAGCTAAATTTGTAGGCTAATTGGTTAGAAACAATCTATCAAGTTCCAACGTTCGCTGTCAGTGCCTGTGGCATCTCTGGTAGACAAAGTTGGAACTACTTGAAATTGAACTTGATGGGGAGCCAACGGGTGTTCAATTAAAACATCCCGCCATGGAGATTGGCTGCAATTCTAATAAAATAATTGTACCAACCTTATTTTCAATCGCATGTTTAGGACACGAGAAATACATACGTAATTTTAAAAAATTTGCACAGCCGCCATTTTTAAGTTCTCATAGGAATTGAAGTAAAATATACGTCAATATGTTAAGCCATCTATGAATATTGACCGTGCTAAATTTCACTGCACTCTGAAAAAAATAAGTCACAGAAGCAAATAACATCTCACCAATCCAACATGGTGGCTGTCGAAATATTTAACCAGCAATCAATATCTCCGAAACTATTACTGATATCACCCCGAAATTTTGTACGGTGATCACGGGCACTACTACAAGTTCACCTATGAGACTTTCAAAAACCTGGTAACTACAAAACCAACATGGCGGCCAGGCGAAATTGAGACTTTTAAACAGACTTTTCTCACGATTTAACCATCCAAACGCAATGAAACTTGGTACAGAAGAAGTTTATACACATTGTAATGCACTGACATCTAATTTAGTTCAATTGTTTACATAACCTCAAGATGGCGGCTGTGGGAAATATTTCACCGGCATTCTATATCTCCGAAACTATTTCTGATATCACCCTGACATGTTGTACGGTGATACAGAGCACAACTACAAGTTTATGTTTCTAAGTTTCAAAAACCTGTAAAGTACAAAACGAACATGGCGGTCAAGCGAAGTTGAATCATTTTAATCGACTTTTCTCACTGTTTAACCATCTGAGCGGACTGAAATATGGTACTTTAAATGTTTATACATATTGTAATGCACTGGATTCTAATTTAGTTCAATTGTTTGCATAACCTCAAGATGGCGGTTGTGCGAAATTTTAAAATTAAGATTACATTCCTTTTGTCGTAATGATGCGGTCGAAATAAAAGTTTGAATAATGAACCTACGCAATAATTTTCCTTTAATGGTACATAACTCTATGGCATATACATATAACAATCCAACATGGCGACCATCCGAAATATTTATACGGTTCTCAATATCTACGAATCTTTTGCAGCAATCAAACTGAAATTCTTTATGTTCATAGAGGCTATGAACATAAATTCTTCTATAGGACTTTCAATAACCTGGTGAGCACTAATCCAACATGGTGGCGTCGTGAAATGTAAATATTTAAATGGATTTTTCTCGCGACTTTTCATCCGAGCGCTGTAAAACTTAGCAACGTATATCTTCATACAAGCTTTAATATACTGACGTCTAATTTAATGGAATTTTATGAGAACTTAAAAATGGTGGCTCTGCAATTTCTTTAAATCTTGTTTTCATTTCTCGTATCCGAAGTAAGACAGTGGGATGTAAAACAAATAGGCTATTCAGATCTTGACGGAACTACTTGTTTCTGATAGCTTCTGATGTTCAACAATTGAATAGATTTTATTAATTTGTATTACATAACCTCAAGATGGCGGCTGTGGGAAATATTTCACCAGCATTCTATATCTCCGAAACTATTTCTGATATCACCCTGACATGTTGTACGGTGATACAGAGCACAAATATCAAAATATGCAAAATCTAGACAAGTGTACGAACTTGCCAAGGAGAACTTCTCCATTGAGGACCTACGGACGAAGAGAGGACTACGATCTACGGACGCCTGGAAAAGACTAATGCATGAGAGAGTGAAGAAGAGAGATCAAATCTGGCCTGAATTTTACATAACGGAAGCCATGACGAATAGGGTATGGACTGACACCAATCAAGACCTACGACACCTCGTTAACTCGATGGCGGTACATGGGTACCACCATAAACTGTGCGTCACCGAGTACTTTCATGACATAGACGTATCCTGTACTTGTAAATTATGTGGTAAACAATGTAGTCGGTACCACGTAATCACATGTAAGAACCGGGGTCCTTCCATTGTGAAATTTTGTGAAGGTGGAAGGTGAAAACATTAATGTATATTCACATTTATTAACCCTATGCACAATTTGTGCTCTGTATTTTCAATAATTAATTTGTATTAAGTGGCGTAGTATATCTATTAATTAATACGGTAAATATCATACATTCTCCTAGTATGTTAAATGTTATTTGTTTCTACGATTGAAAGTTATCAACCAGTTGCTAATATGCCAACACGAAAAAAATGATTTAAAGCTTTCCACACGAAAATTAAATTACCACTGTGACTATGAGAGATGTACTGGGTGGTTTTTACGAGGGCAGATCGAAAAGTCCTTGTCTGTAATTTGTTTTAGCCACAAAAAAAAAAAAAGATATATATATATATATATATATATATATATATATATATATATACTGGTAATTACGAAGGTGGATCAAAAGGTTGGTTGCACTAACGCACTGCGTTATTGTGTCGCAAACGTGGGCACAGCGGAGAAAGGGACAGACTCTGCCCACACGTCTGTTAGGCAGGTCGCTGTGGTGTCTCGTCTTGTATGGTATGAATAGCGGCCAAATGCAATGGCGCATCGACTGGATGTTCACTCCAAATATGAGGTGCGTGCGACAATCCCATTCCTATTGGCCAAAAGGAAGAATTGCACGGACATTCATCATGAAATTAGTGCTGTGTATGGGGAGCGGGCCATTTCCCGGCAAGGGATCGTAAATTGGGTTTGCAGCACGTGGAATTCATGCCGAAAGGAACGACGATCAACGCGTCGTCGTATTGTCAAACGTTGCACCGGTTGCGTAAAGCGATTTAAGAGAAGTACCGAGGGAAATTGAACACCGGTGTGATTTTATTGCACGATAACGCAACACCTCACAAGGCCCGCCAAAACGAGCGAACTGCTGCAGCGTTTCAAGTGGGAGGTCTGGCAACATCCACCCTACAGTCCCGACCTAGCGCCATGTGACTTTCATCTGTTCGGTAAGCTCAAAACGGAGCTCGGTGGTCGAGGATTCCAGACCGATGAGGAGGTGAAGGCCACTGTCTCCGTGTGGTTGCAGAACACTGGAGGAACTTTCTACGTATCCGGCATCGACAAGTTGGTTGTACGTTCGCAGAAATGTTTGGAGTCTCTTGGTATCAATGTGGAAAAGTGACGTTTCATTGTATGTCGTTATAGGCGTGTTGCTGTTGTATAGGTGGTGTAATAAATGGCCATAACTGGGAAGTGCAACTTATTTTTTGATCTGCCCTCGTACAAATATAGCCTACGTACTGTTCTCCGTGCCTTACACTATTTTCCATATTGTCTCCACATTACCTTACGGTACACATTTGCCCTATCGCAGCACTGAATTCAAAATGCCCCTGTGGTAGAATTGTTGGCTGGTTCCTTAGATTATGGGCTGCGACAACGCGGTCATGTAGCCCCATGTACTTTGGGTGTGTGTAGAATTTGTCTGATTACCGGTGTTAATTGTGATGGCTGTATTGGTGTGTATTATCTGTAATTGAGGTAAGGACTGCAGACGATCAATTTTTACAAATACTTCCTACATTTGCTACCAAATGCTACCGTCGATGGCACCGAGCTACAAACTGTGGCTTCACACAAGTGTAATTAGTGGACGGTTCTTTTTAATGCCATAAATCTATGACATGGGTCCGCCAGCTTTACTACCCCTCCGAAGGAAGACAGAGGCATTTTTAACGCTCTTGAAAAATCCGAAGGCTTCGGCCGGGTTTGAACCCGCAACCTTGGGAATAGATGCTCAGTTTGCTACCAACTACGCCACCAAAGCTGCCTGACTGAATATGGAACCATCGTCGTACTTCTGTCTTGGCATCATCGTTGTACATGAATCGCTGTCCTGCCAGGAACTCCTTCAGAGGACCAAAAACTTGGAAATCATTAGGGACGAGGTCTGGACTGTTGGTGGGTGGTCCAGACTCTCCCAGTGAAATGACCGGAGCTTGTTGGTGGTTCTGGTTGCCACAGTCCTGTGGTCTCGCTTTGTCGTGGTCCACTGAAGAAGTTCCTTGCAGAACAGCGATTCACGTGCAACGATGACGCCAAGACAGTAGACCGACGAATGTTTCACAGTCAGCCGGCTGAATTCCACTACAGGGACATCTCAAAGCTAGTGCTTCAATGGGACTAATGTCTGAACAAATATCGAGACTATGTGGAAAAATAGTGTATATTCATCTGACACTACAAACAAGGCCACACAATTTTGCAACGGCTTTAGCTACTTTTCTTGACTATAAAATAAGACCAACATAATAATAATAAACGAAATGGCTGCCACAATTAAATGATGATAATTAAAAGTGTAAAAATATAGAAAATGCAGAGAACAGGTCCTTGTTATATTATGGTGACTTCGTGAGAATGTCTGCGAAGCACTTGAACTTCTTATTTTCATTGACTTCTAACAGTTTTGTTATTTATTTGTGTTTAATTACTCTTAATGAATCGAATTCCCGAACACTGTTCGGAGTATAATGAGGAAATAAAGTGGAGAACTAGCCACTGATACGGTGGATAATTGCTGCGGTTCATAGTGAGGAAAAAGCGCTCGGACATCTGTCGAGGAGTGTGGGCATGTACGGTATGCACCGCACACGGCGTCGTTTCGTGTGGTGTGGCGTACTCGGCCGAGTTATCGGCACGATTTAGAGTTCTGAATCTTAGAGCCGTTTTCACCAACGTCAATTAGGATGACTGCACCTATGGTTGAACGGTTACCAGTGGATGAACAGTATCCATTTAGGTAAAGTTGATAAGGTTCAGTCGGAAGGCAAACCTGAACAAGAAACGGGCCATGTGCCAAGATGCCGTAAGACATAGTAAGAAGGCAAACCTGAATATGAAACGGGCCTTGTGCCAAGATGTCGTAGGACTCTTCAACTACAGGAAATAGCCTACGGCATCTTGGCACAAGGCCCGTTTCATGTTCAGGTTTGCCTTCCTACTGAACCTTATGAACTTTACCTAAATGGATACTGTTCATTCACTGGTAACCGTTCAACCTTAGGTGCAGTCACCCTATCTCTTAATTCAACATTAAAGGTTATTTAACTTTGCACGAGCATTTCACCAAACAGAAACACTCATTAACTTACCACTAACAAGAAATTACGTTAAATTACCATATCTGGCCACTCAACTCTCTAAAGCATCTTTAAAGTGGCGGGACACAGCTGAACTGTGCCTTGCGCATCTCACAATGGTGGTTTGTTTCCGAGTTTTACACGAACTTTCATCCATATGAGTATAAAATATGTTTATGACAATGAAATTATAGAAGATCACACATATTATTAAAGTTTTAATAGCAAGAAAGACGAATACGGACATTTAAAAAAAAGTATATCCAAAATGGGATTCGAACTTCTTCCAGCGCTGCATAATAAATTTAGTCAACCCCGCAACTGCTTACACTACGAAGACAACTGCGCGTGCTTGTCCTATTAAGCTGTGTTATCACACAACTGCCAGTTCTCCTAAATACTTTGTTCATATAATTTTAAGCTTTTCCCACGAATAAGGTCTACCGTATTTCCCTTCGTTTAGTCTATAATTATGTTCCAGAAAGTCTCGAGGTAGCATCGCAAACAACAATCAGTGCTAGACGCTTCTTATTCTGTCCGCCATGCTCTCCAAGATGAAACCCGAGTCCGCGCATGCGCGAGAGCCGTAAATCTTATTTAAGTAATTGCGAACCCGAATGGCCTCGTGAAATGCTTCGAATATAATCACGCATTAAATCTCGTATTTAAGTTAAATGGGAATTAACTAAATAATCGTCAGTAAAGAGTTGGTGGAAACGGCCCGTATCCATCTATAGCGTAGCTCCAATATTGCAATGAAGGGCCGCCATCCCGGAGATCTGTGGTTCGAACCGCATAGCTTACAGCGTCAACCAGAGTTTGTTTCGACCAATGAACGTGGTCCTCAGCAAATGAAATATTTATTGGTGACAAGCTGTACCCGGCATGCGTTGCAATGCCATTCAAAGAAAGTGTTGGCGTTGAAATTCTGTTTCTTGAAGTGCTTTTGGATACACAACATGTTAACTGCCTCTAAGCTATCGTAAAATGGATTTTCTAATTTAGAACCATTCGTGGAAGCGTGCACAACAACTTTCAAAAGTTTCATCGCTGTCACTCATTTGTTGAATCTACTCGTACGCTACCTGTTGTGAAATGGATTTACTAAGTCGAAACCCTTCCCTGGCGTGTACACAATAACTCATCAATGATTCATCGCAATCGGATGAATGGTATATGCACGTATACGGGGTTTTGTTTAAACGATTCGTGCGCTGTCACTCATTTGTTGAATCTACTCGTGCGCTACCTATTGAGAAATGTATTATTAAGTTGAAGCCCTTCCCTGGCGTGTACACAATAACTCTTCAACGTTTCATCACAATCGAAGAATGTTTTATGAACGCAATAGGGGATTTTGTTGAAACGCTTCGCGCGTCGTCACCCATTTGTTGCATCTTCTCTTGCGCTACTTATTGTGAAATGGATTTACTAAGTCCCCTTCCCTGGCGGGTACACAATAACTGATCAATGTTTCATCGCAATCGGATGAATAGTATATGAACGCATACCTGATTTTGTTTAAACGATTCGCGCTCCGTCACTCATTTGTTGAATCTACTCGTGCGCTACCTACTGTAAAATGTATTTACTAAGTTAGAAACCGTCACGTAAGTGTCCACAACATCTCACCCAAGTTTCATCGCTATCGTCGTTCATTTGTCGAATCTACTCGTGTGCTACCTACTGTGAAATGTATTTACTAAGCCAGAAACCTTCCTTGGAGTGTCCACCATATTTCACCCAAGTTTCACCGCTAACGGCAGAATGTTATATGACCTAATACGGGACTTTGTTGAAACGCTTCGCGCGTCGTCCCTCATTTGTTGATTCAACTTGTGCGCTGCATATTGTATAGTGGATTTACTAAGCCAGATATTTTCCATGACGTGTACACAACATCTCACCCAAGTTTCATAGCTACGGACGAATGGTACATGAATGCATACGGGATTTTGTTGAAACGCTTCGCGTGTCATCGCTCATTTGTTGAATCTACTGGTGCGATACCTATTGTAAAATGTATGTACTAAGCCAGAAACCTTCCCTGGAGTGTACACAACATCTCACCCAAGTTTCATCGCAATCGGATGAATGGCATGCGAACGTATACGGGACGTTGTCGAAAAGCTTCGCGCGTAGTCACTCATTTGTTGAATATAAACGTGCGCTTCGTATTGTAAAATGGATTTACTTAGCCAGAAACCTTTTCTGGAGTGTACACAACAATTCACCAAACATTTATCACTATCAGACGACTGGTACATGACTTTATACGGGACTTTGTTGAAACGCTTCGCGTGTAATTGCTCATTTGTAGAATCTACTGGTGCGATACCTATTGTAAAATGTATGCACTAAGCCAGAAACCTTCCCTGGAGTGTACACAACATCTCACCCTAGTTTCATCGCTATCGGATGAATGGTATATGAAATTATATGGGACTTTGTTGAAACGCTTCACGCGCCGTTGCTCATTTGTTGATTCTACTCGTGCTCTACCTATTTTTAAAGGGATTTACTAAGCTAGAAACCTTCCCTGGAGTGCACACAAAATCTCAGCCTAGTTTCATCGCTATCGGACGAATGGTATATGAACGCAAACGTGACTTTGTTGAAATGCTTCGCGCGTCGTAGCTCATTTGTTGAATCTACTCGTGCGCTGCCTATTGTAAAGTGGATGTACTAAGCCAGAAAATTTCCCTGCAGTGTACACAACATTTTACGCAAGTTTCATAGCTATAGGACGAATGGTATATGAACGCAAACGTGACTTTGTTGAAATGCTTCGCGCGTCGTAGCTCATTTGTTGAATCTACTCGTGCGCTGCCTATTGTAAAGTGGATGTACTAAGCCAGAAAATTTCCCTGCAGTGTACACAACATTTTACGCAAGTTTCATAGCTATCGGACGAATGGTATATGAATGCATACGGGACTTTGATGAAACGCATTGCGTGTCGTCGCTCATTTGTTGAATCTACTTGTGCGCTATCTACTGTGAAATGTATTCACTAATTTTGAAACCTTCACGTAAGTGTACACAATATCTCACCCACGTTTCATCGCTATCGGACGAATGGTATATGAACACATACGGGACTTTGTTGAAATGCTTCGCGCATCGTCGCTCATTTGTTGAATCTACGCGTGCGCTACCTATTGTAAAATGGATTTACTAAGTCAGAAACCTTCCTTGGAGTGTACTCAATGTCTCACCCAAGTTTCATCGCAATCGGACGAATGGTATATGAACGCATAGGAGACATACATACCCACAGACAAACTATCACGTTACATTGATTTTTATATATATAGAAAACAAGCTGTACCCGGCATGCGTTGCAATGCCAATCAAAGAAAGTGTTGGCGTTGAAATTCTGTTTCTTGAAGTGCTTTTGGATACACAACATGTTAACTGCCTCTTAGCTATCATAAAATGGATTTTCTAATTTAGAACCATTCGAGGGAGCGTGCACAACAACTTTCAAAAAGTTTCATCGCTGTCACTCATTTGTTGAATCTAATCGTACGCTACCTATTGTGAAATGGATTTACTAAGTCGAAACCCTTCCCTGGCGTGTACACAATGACTCATCAATGATTCATCGCAATCGGATGAATGGTATATGCACGTATAGGGGTTTTTGTTTAAACGATTCGTGCGCTGTCACTCATTTGTTGAATCTACTCGTGCGCTACCTATTGAGAAATGTATTACTAAGTCGAAGCCCTTCCCTGGCGTGTACACAATAACTCATCAAGGTTTCATCGCAATCGAAGAATGTTATATGAACGCAATAGGGAATTTTGTTAAAACGCTTCGCGCGTCGTCACCCATTTGTTGCATCTACTCTTGCGCTACTTATTGTGAAATGGATTTACTAAGTCCCCTTCCCTGGCGGGTACAAAATAACTGATCAATGTTTCATCGCAATCGGATGAATAGTATATGAACGCATGCCTGATTTTGTTTAAACGATTCGCACTCCGTCACTCATTTGTTGAATCTACTCGTGCGCTACCTACTGTAAAATGTATTTACTAAGTTAGAAACCGTCACGTAAGTGTCCACAACATCTCACCCAAGTTTCATCGCTATCGTCGTTCATTTGTCGAATCTACTCGTGTGCTACCTACTGTGAAATGTATTTACTAAGCCAGAAACCTTCCTTGGAGTGTCAACCATATTTCACCCAAGTTTCACCGCTAACGGCAGAATGTTATATGACCTTATACGGGACTTTGTTGAAACGCTTCGCGCGTCGTCCCTCATTTGTTGAATCAACTTGTGCGCTGCATATTGTATAGGGGATTTACTAAGCCAGAAATTTTCCATGACGTGTACACAACATCTCACCCAAGTTTCATAGGTACGGACGAATGGTACATGTATGCATACGGGACTTGGTTGAAACGCTTCGCGTGTCGTCGCTCATTTGTTGATTCTACTCTTGCGCTACATATTGTAATATGGATGTACTCAGCCAGAAACCTTCCCTGGAGTGTACACAACATCTCACCCAAGTTTCATCGCAATCGGATGAATGGTATGTGAACGTATACGGGACGTTGTCGAAACGCTTCGCGCGTAGTCACTCATTTGTTGAACATAAACGTGCGCTTCGTATTGTAAAATGGATTTACTTAGCCAGAAACCTTTCCTGGAGTGTACACAACAATTCACCAAACATTTATCACTATCAGACGAATGGTATATGACTTTATACGGGACTTTGTTGAAACGCTTCGCGTGTCATCGCTCATTTGTTGAATCTACTGGTACGCTACCTATTGTAAAATGTATGTACTAAGCCAGAAACCTTCCCTGGAGTGTACACAGCATCTCACCCAAGTTTCATCGCTATCGGATGAATGGTATATGAAATTAAATGGGACTTTGTTGAAACGCTTCGCGCGCCGTTGCTCATTTGTTGATTCTACTCGTGCTCTACCTATTTTTAAAGGGATTTACTAAGCTAGAAACCTTCCCTGGAGTGCACACAAAATCTCAGCCTAGTTTCATCGCTATCGGACGAATGGTAACTTATATGAACGCAAACGTGACTTTGTTGAAATGCTTCGCGCGTCGTAGCTCATTTGTTGAATCTAATCATGCGCTGCCTATTGTAAAGTGGATGTACTAAGCCAGAAAATTTCCCTGCAGTGTACACAACATTTTACGCAAGTTTCATAGCTATCGGACGAATGGTATATGAATGCATTCGGGACTTTGTTGAAATGCTTCGCGCATCGTCGCTCATTTGTTGAATCTACGCGTGCGCTACCTATTTTAAAATGGATTTACTAAGTCAGAAACCTTCCTTGGAGTGTACTCAACATCTCACCCAAGTTTCATCGCTATCGGACGAATGGTATATGAATGCATACGGGACTGTGTTGAAATGCTTCGCGCATCGTCGCTCATTTGTTGAATCTACGCGTGCGCTACCTATTGTAAAATGGATTTACTAAGTCAGAAACCTTCCTTGGAGTGTACTCAACATCTCACCCAAGTTTCATCGCAATCGGACGAATGGTATATGAACGCATAGGAGACATACACACACACCCACAGACAAACTATCACGTCACATTGATTTTTATATATATAGATACAAAAATTAATATGAGAGAAAACACACAAGATTATTGGTTGGTTCCTCAGTTTCGGGGCTGCGACAACGCGGTCTTGTAGGTTCGTTGGTTCCTCAGTTTAGGGGCTGCGACAACGGAACTAATATAGCGTAATCAATTCTAACCTACACATTTTGGCTTAGTAGTTAGTGGAAGGTTCTTTTTCATGCCATAAATCAATGACATGGGACCGCTGGCTGTATTTCCCCTCGGAAGGAAGTCATAGCCTACATTTAACGTTCTTAAAAAATCCGACGACTTCGGCTGGGTATGAACCCTTGGGCATAGAAGCTCAGCATGCTTCCATCTACGCCACTGAAGCCGCCCATGGTGATGTAGCTCCGTGTGTAGAATCTGTCTGATAACCGGTGCTAATTGTGTTGGCTGTATTGGGTAAGGCCTGAAGACGATCAATTTCAAGTAGTTCCTACATTTTCTACCAAATGATACCGTCAACGACACCTAGCTGTGAACTTGGATACTAGTTGCTACCGAACCTGCACTTGGCGACAACCGTTGGAACTTAATTGAGCGTTAATCAAATATAACCTGTTTATTTAGCTTCACACAATATTGTAGTTAGTGGTAGGTTCTTTTATATACCATAAATCTATGACATGGGCCCGCCGGCTTTACTTCCCCTCCGAAGGAAGGCATGCTGGGAGATTTTTAACGTTCTTAAAAAATCCGACAACTTCGGTCAGGTTTGAACCCGCGATCTTGGGCATAGAAGCTCAGCATGCTACCAACTACGCCACCGAAGCCACCGGCAAGATTATTGTACAAGTTGATTTACCATTGATATATTTTGCCATATCATAGGTTATTTCACTTGCTGTGTAAATTTATGAGACAGATGAGGTATCCTCTGAATTCAAGAAGAATGTTATCATCTCTATACCGAAGAAAGCAGGAGCTGACAGATACGAAGATCACCGTACAATCAGCTCGATCACTCAAGTTTCAAAATTTCTGACTAGAATAATTTACAAGAAGATGGAAAGACAGACAGTAACCGCGATGGGTGAAGACTAATTTGGTTTCAGGAGAAACGGAAGAATCTTAGACTGATCTTGGATGGTAGAATGAGGAAATTTAAGAGAAAGACTTAGAAAAGGCTTTTGATAGCATTGATTGGAGCAAGTTGCTTGACACTTTGAAAATAATTGGAATAAGGTATATGAATTGGAGGTTGATCTACAATCTAAACAGAAACCAGACGGCAGTTATCGAGCCTAAGGACATGAGTGAGAAGCTGGTATTCAGAAAAGTGTAAGGCAAGGCTGCAACTTATCACCCATACCTTTCAATCCATACATTGAACAAGAAATGAAGGAAATTAGAGATAATACTAATATACTAATAAATATTCAAGGAGAAATAATTTCAACGGTGAGATTTGCTGATGACTTCGTCATCTTAGCCGATTTACCAGAGGATTTGAATGTGGCTTTATATGGTATGGACTCCGTCTTGAGGAAAGAATTCATTAAGAAAATCTATCTATGTGTACCCCTTATTAATCCCGTTTCCAATGGGGGTCGGGGATGAGATGCGATGAAATTACACGTGGCTGATGGTTTCTACGAAATTCAGTAAAATGTAAAACAAGAATATGGAATGAGGCCGAATAATATTAGAAACCCCTATCGACGTCAAATTGGCAGATGCAAAGCTAAAAGCAGTAGGAGTCTTTTGTTACTTATGAAGCAAATTAACTAGTGATGGACGAAGCAAGGAGTGTATAAATAGTAGGATGGCTCAGGCAAGGAAAGTATTTCAACAAAAAGGGAATCTGTTGACATCGAATGTACAGTAGATTTAGGAATTAGGAAGTCTTCTTTGAAAGCATTTGTCTGGAGCGTGGCGCTCCATGGAAGGGAAACTTGGACTGTTGGTGCAACAGAAACGCTTTCCTTGCCTAAGCCAACCTAGTTTTATATCCTGTTTGCTTCGTCAATCACTGGTTACTTTGATTCCTACTTGACCTACTGTTATGATATTGCAGCACGGTTTTACAATTATTATTATTATTATTATTATTATTATTATTTCGTATGGCTTGAAGGATACATATGTTACCAATAAGGTGAAAAATTGCTAGTAATACAAAATGTACAAATGTTCTGACAGGGAAAAATATACAAGCACTACAAATGGATGTCCAACGAGTTTAACCAATTCACTGCTTCGTCTGTAGCCTCATGTATTTCTTGGCAATGTGATAAACGGTTTTACAATGATTAGGAAAGTAAATACCTACAGTATGCAGTCAGCAATGTTTCGACTGATAAATTGTCTTGGCCGAATTATTCCCACTAAATAATAAGTAGGGGCCGGATTCTTAGGTTATTAAGTTACCTATTTTTTCTTTACTTCTAAATTTTAAAAACACTTTAATATTTCACCGAATCACACTCAAAAGAGCCATATTCATGAATTCTGTAGCACCTAATAAAATAATAATGATGCGACCCAATTGCAGTTTTGTTTAATTTATCGTAGTTTATTTGAATTGTTAGTCCATAATTTTTAAAAGTAAACCACTAGATAGTGTTTATTCCTAGCTCTAGTTGATTGAGAGAAATCCTACCAGGCAGGAAATTCAAATACTTTCAGCACTGTTCAGCTTATATCTTATTGTCTGGTTATTTACTGTCAGGAAAATCGGAATAGTACTCTTATTGTTTCCAAGTTTCCTATACCGGACATATCTCTCCCCGGTCAAGATACAATAATGAACATGGTTACATCATCTAAAGGTCCTTTTCAGGACCAACCTACTAGAAGTCTAGGACCTTCTGTCCGTATCTGTCAACTGAATATAGAAGGCATTAGCCGATCCAAGAGTGAAGCGCTGTCTAAACTGCTACTTTCATATGAAGTTGACTTAGTAGTTATACAAGAAACTCATGCTGCAGATGAACAGCAGTTGAAGGTTAGAGGAAAGATTCCAGGATACGATCTTCTGGGAGCTACCTACCATCATACGTATGGAAATGCTACCTACGTACGCTCCACCATAGAAAATGCTTACCTTGTCACCTCTAGCATAAACGAAGAAATTCATACAGTTGTTACTAGAATAGGCGACACTGTTATCTCAAATATTTATAAACCTCCAAGTGTTAAGTGGCCAAATCAAGTCTTAGACGTGCATCCACACCCAGCCGTCTATGTAGGAGACTTCAACAGTCATCATCAGGAGTGGAACTATAGATGCAATAATGAGAACGGAGAGGCACTAATGAATTGGATAGAAAGTAATGATCTATTCCATGTGTTTGATGCTAAAGATCGAGGTACTTTTAGATCTGCTGCATGGAGGCTAGATTATTGTCCTGACCTATGTTTTGTGTCCAGAAACCAAGATGATAAACCCTTATCAATCATCCGAAAAGTGCTCGCCGATTTTCCTCACAGCCAGCATCGGCCGGTCCTTTACGAGCTTGGAATTCAAATTCCCTTGGTTTCATCTACCCCACGATCACGCTGGAATCTCAGTAAAGCTAACTGGTCTGCCTTTACAGAGGACCTTGATAAATATGTACAAAGGATACCACCAACAAGAAAAGCATATGAGAGATTTGTGGGAGCTGTGATATCTACAGCGAAAAAACACATCCCTAGGGGCTTCCGTAGAGAGTACATTCCTGGATGGAGTGACGAAACTGATAATCTTTACCAACAATACATTGACAGTGGTGATCACGAAATTGCAGATCAACTTTTACATAGCCTGGATGCTGCAAGAAAACAAAAGTGGATTATGAAAGTGGAATCTCTTGACTTTACAAAATCTAGTCGTGAAGCCTGGCTGCTTCTCAGGAAACTGGGAGATGGTAAACCTATTACACGAAGGAGTCCAGATATTCACCCAAACAAGATCGCTTCTCACATAGTCACGACTTCTAAAAGTAGCAGGGATAAAATCTTCACAAAACGCATAAAGAAGGAATTAAAAATTTTAAAAGAGAATGCCACTGATATCTTGGAATACTCCAGACCTTTTACTAAGGATGAGATAACTACTGCAATTAAAGACATTAAGCCAGGCAAAGCACCAGGTTTGGATGGCATCCACCCGGAATTTATTACTCATTGTGGAGACAGAGCTAAAGTATGGTTGTCTAACTTCTTCACGAACATATTACAGAGTGGGCAATTGCCAAAGTTATTCAAACAAACGAAGATCATAGCCATCTTGAAGAAAGGCAAAGCAAGTGTTACACCAGAGAGCTATCGCCCCATTGCCCTGCTTAGTGTGACATATAAATTACTAGAAAGGCTCCTTCTCAATAGAATTGGCCCAGAGATAATCAAGAAAATCCCAGTGGAGCAGGCAGGGTTCAGACCGCACAGAAGCACTACAGATCAAGTACTGTCCCTTACAACTTTCATAGAAGCAGGCTACCAGAAAAAACTTAAGACATCGGTGGCTTTTATCGATCTGACAGCAGCATACGACACAGTCTGGAAGGATGGCCTACTCTTCAAGTTCCTGAAAGTGATACCATGTAAGACGACTGCCCGATTCCTGAATAATATGCTAAGTCAGAGACTTTTCCAAGTACATATGGGGAATAATGTGAGCACCAAAAGATCACTAAATAATGGACTTCCTCAGGGCTCTGTTCTTGCTCCAATCTTATTTAGCCTATATATTGCAGATATGCCTGCCACAACTTCAATAAAATTTGGTTATGCAGATGATTGGGCACTTGCTACTAGAGATACAACTTTTGAGAAAACAGAGATGAACCTAACAGACGATCTTGAAGAACTGACTCAATACTTTAAGATGTGGAGACTTACACTTAATACTAACAAGACAGAAGTGTGCTGCTTTCATTTGAACAACAAGATGGCTAATAAAGAATTGCAGGTGTATATTGGAAATCAATTATTGAGACATAATAGATTCCCTAAATACCTGGGGGTCACAATGGATAGAACACTCTCCTTCAAACAACACCTCCGCAATACTCAATCCAAATTGAGAACCCGTAACAATATAGTCCAAAAATTATGTGGCACAACTTGGGGTTCATCGGCAACTTCACTTCGATGTACAGCTTTGGGACTTGTGTTTTCAGCTGCAGAGTATTGTGCCCCGGTGTGGTTGAATAGTCCTCACACTAACCTCATAGATACCCAGCTCAACACCACCATGCGCCTAATCACTGGCACAATAAGGTCTACACCCACACATTGTCTACCTATCCTCAGCCACATCCCTCCACCAGATCTTCGACGTAAAAACGCTCTCCTCAAGGAGTTCAAGAAAATAATGGATAACCCACAGCTACCAATACACTGTGACATTGCTGACATTTGCCTGAATCGCCTACGATCCCGAAATCCACCAACAAGGACTGCAATAGACTTGGAGAATACCAACTACAACATCACTAAAGAATGGCAGGGAAGACAAGATAATAGGCCTGGATCAACCTTACCACGCATTGGATCATCGTTGCCACCTGGATTTGAGCTTCCTCGGAAAACATGGTCAACTCTCAACAGGATTCGTACGGGTCACGGCAACTGTGCAGACTTCCACTACAAATGGAAAATAATGTCTTCACCTAACTGTGATTGTGGTGCCCCCAAGCAGACCATCCAGCATATCATCACCGAATGTCCTAAACGAAAGTACAGTGGCAACGTGACTGATTTCGCTCATGGATCATCAGAGACAATTAACTATATAAACAATTTAGACATGAACATATAGTTTGTCTTCATAAACTAATTATCTTTTATGTGCATATTTTATCTGTAAAGCCATACGCTAAATAAATAAATATATTCTAAATAAACAAAGTAAATTAAACGGGCTACAATGTGAAAATCACCTGTGACATCCTTGGTTTTATAGAATTTTAATAATTAACATAAGCCTAGTTAACGAGAGAAAATATTCCTTAAAATTTTGAAGTTCTCGGTGATAATTTGATAACAGACGTATCATTGTGTAAAATATAAATACTCTCGTAACAATTAGATTTTCTACTAACAATTAGTCGTTAATGGTAAGCTGTGAGCTTATGTCAACTTTTGCTACACTTCAAACACCTATTAAAAATCTATAAAACATTATATTATGTTTTTAAAACCTAAAATGACAATTTACAAGAAGTTCCGTGAAGAACTATACAGCCTACTTTTCATGCCAATGATTATTCTACAGTATATGAACCTATCTAGAATAATGACAAAATTAAGTTGGTAATATCGAAATATCTAATTAGTTCAAAATATACCTGGTATGATGTAGCCTAATAGAGCACTACAGTAGGCAGCCCTGGTGACTGAATATATTCTTAGTTCCATCTCTTAAGGTACAGAATAAAAAAATTGGTTGAAGTCCAATGGACGTTACATGCAGTTAATCACTGGATCTATCAGCACGCGTAAAAGCATGTTGCCAACAATACCATGCTTGTGCTGGTCAGAAATAATCTGAAATATTATGATATCTTGTTGTGCCAATTTTGGATGAAATCCATTTGTTAGTATAGAAGTTACGTGTATTTTAAAATTGGACATATCAGCAGGCATAGAATCATGTTGGCAGCACTGCCTTGTATTAATTACTCCAAATTAATCTAGAATGTCAGTTGCTATACGTGTGAAAAGTATAGAGCTGTTGGCTTGCATACTTTCTGATATATTGATATTAGGGTAAAAACAATATAGACAGCATTTATTAACAGTTGGCAGCCCTGATTGCTCTTAACAATACTTATGGTCATATCTGTTATGGTACACATAGCACATACGAAATTTGGTTGAAATCCAACTGATAGTATAGAAGTTACATGTATTTAAAAATTGGTACTATCAGCAGGCTTATAATAATGTTGGTAGAACTGACGTATATAAGTTACTCCAAATTAATCTAAAATGTCAGAATATACGTGTGCATAGTGTAAAGCTGTTGGCTTGCATACTTTCTGATATATTGGTATTTGGATAAAAAAGAAATAGAGAGAGCAATTATTAACAATTGGTAGCCCTGTTGGCTCTTAAGAATATGCTCAGCCATATCTATTTATGTACAGATGTTACATACAAAATTTGGTTGAAATCCAATTGATAGTGTAGAAGTTATATGCATTTAAACATTGGACCTATCAGAAGGCTTAAAATTATTTTGGCAAACACTGTCATTGTTGGCCTCCTGGAAATTAAACTGAAATAGTATTATCTGCATGTGTGCCAATTTTGGAATAGCTCCCATGCATACCTTGCAAGATATCCACATGGAGCTCAAATTTCTAGTGCGTTTTTTCAGCAGTTGGTAGCACTGACATCATTTTCAAATATGGACGTGAGATATTCCGGTGCACATCTTTACTCATACTAAATTTGGTTTTGATTGCTGCAGCCGTTTAGGAGTTGATAGGGGGGGACACACACACAGCCAGCCAGACAGACAGACAGACAGACAGAAGGACAGACAGACAGACAGACATTTGCCCGATCTCATAAGTCTACTTTTTCCTCACTTTTGCAAAATGTGAAAAGTAGGCTAAAAATCCAAAATTTCGCTCCATAATAATAAGGCATACTAAGTACAGTGTAGCCTACTGTTCACTAAACAAGTCATTGTGTAGCGGGTTTGTATAACTACTGCATGGAGCTCACTGTGTTGATCAGGAGGTAGCGTAGCTCACTGACTGTAAAGTCATTACGGCTGGGATTTGTTTATGAACTTCTATCCTTTCAGGTAGATTTCATGAGAAAGCTATCAATTGCAATGGGTATCATGTTATGACTTCCAGAAATAAATTCGATATATCTTCGCGTTTCACAGACCCGAAAACCACGCCAGATCAAAAGTATATATTCTACAGTATATACTGTAATTTATTGGTATATCTATATTACTTTTTTATGAGCACGATAATTACCATCATTTTGAAACAATCATTTTCAAATTAATACATAACATATAACCATTCAAAATCGCCGTAAAGTTCGTTAATGGGCAAAATCGGAGCAAGGAGGTGGAAATGGGAGCCTTTTTCAAGAAAGTGAAATATCGCTATAACCCTCTTAGTATGTAAAAAATGGAATCCATTCAACGTTCGTACTATTTTTCGGATAAGGGACAAACACTTATCTCATTAAACTCTTTTGATAGCACCAACCATTGACCAAGTGGGTGGGAATAGTGAACTTTTAAGAGAGAAAAAATCATACCTTCCTTAATAGGCACAATATCAAAACCGTTTAACTCTCGTTGTGTAGTGGCTGGCATTCTTGGCAGTCACTGCAGAAATCCGAGTTCGATTCTCGGCTCAGCCCAGAAGTTAAATTCTGGTCTCAGGACTGGAGTGGGGTACACTCAGCTTCGTGAGGCAAAAAATAGAAGAGGCGGTTTCAATTCCCATCTCAGCCATCCTGGAAGTGGTTTTCCGTGGTTTCCCACATCTACTCCAGGCAAATGCCGTGATAGTTCCTAAATTAAGGCCACATCCACCTTCTTCCCAATCCTCATCTAAATTACAATTACGCACACTGATACAGACATCACAACAACACAGATTATTAGACGAATTCCACACACATCAAAGTACACGGGGCTACGGGGCTAAATGAATCAACAACAACAAAAATGTTTAAGATGGCCTCTAAAAATGACCTAATGCTTTTGTCTGAAATATGTTTTGGTGTTCGGGGATAATCCAGCATTTGCTCGGA
Source organism: Meconema thalassinum (assembly GCA_946902985.2). Lineage (NCBI taxonomy): Eukaryota > Metazoa > Arthropoda > Insecta > Orthoptera > Tettigoniidae > Meconema > Meconema thalassinum. The sequence goes on along the minus strand of OX336396.1, from coordinate 210,181,261 downwards.
GAGAGTGTAGAAATATCCGAAGAAAACCACAATCACGATAGCCGCTGTTAGCGCTGGGATTCGAAGCTATATTCTCTGGACCTGATGCAGCTCCGCATCCTGGTCGTGGTGCGTGATTCAACGTGCATTTGAGTATATACGCCGCGGGGGTAATAGTGATGTGACTGTCATCCTGATTAATTGGCAGTTATAGTAATCTTCATGCGTCTGTCATAAGCATTGCAACTGAAGGATGGAAGAAAGAGAGAGAGAGAAGGAAGGAAGAAAGGAATGGAGGACGAGAGAGAAGGAAAGAATGGAGAGATTTTTTATTTTTATTTTTTGATTTATTAACGACAAAGAGAGAAGGAGGGAATAGAGAGAGAGAGAGAGAGAGAGAGAAAGGGAGGAAGAGAGAGAAGGAAAGGGGGAAGGGAGAAAAGAAGGAAGGAATGGATGGAGGGAGAGAGAAGGAACAAAGGTAGGGGGAGAGTGAAGGAAAGGAGAAAGAAATGAATGGAGGGGGAGAGGAGGGACAGAAAGAAGGGAGAGTGATAAGGAAAGGAATGAGTGGAGGAAGAGAGAGAAGGAGGGAAAGAAGGGAGAGAGATAGAGGAGAGAGAGAGAGAAGGAAGGGAGAAAGTAAAGAATGACTGGAAGGAGAGAGAGAAGGAATGAACGGAAGGAGAGAGAGGAGGAATGAATAGAGGGAGAGAGAGAAATGAAGGGAGAGAGAAGGGAGGGAGGAAGGAAGGAATCAATGGAGGCAGAAAGCGAATGAAGAAAGGAAGGTAGAGAGAGAGAAAGGGAGAGAGAGCAGGAAGGAATAAAGGTACAGAGATAAGGAAGGAATGGAGGGAGAGCGAAGGAAGAAGGAAGGGAGAAATAAAGAAATGAATTGGCGCGGAGAGAAAGGAGAGAAGGAAGGGTGAGTGATATAGAAAGGAATGAATGGAGGAAAGGAGAGGAGGGAGGAAAGAAGGGAGAGAGAGAAGGAAGGGAGATAGAGGAGGAATGGAGGGAGAGAGAGAGAAGAAAGGAAAGAAGGGGGGAGAGAGAACGAAGGGAGATAGAGAAGGAGTGAATGGAGGAAGGAAGGAATGGAGGGAGAGAGAGAAGGAAGAAACGAATGGAGGGAGAGAGAGAGAAGGAAGGAGGGAAGAAACCTTACCTCTTCGAAGTGAAAATAACACCGTTTCATTTTCATATTGACGTCATTTAATCATGTTTTCTTGTACCTAAATATACCTCACTGTCATAAGCCTACTTTTCACATTTTGTAAAATGAGGAAAAGGTAGACTTATGAGATCGATCCGGGCAAAAGTGTGTCTGTCTGTCTGTCTATGTGTGAGTGTGTGCCCCACCTCATATCAACTCCTAAACGGCTGCAGCTATCAAAACCAACTTTGGTATGAATATATAACGGCCATATCTGAAAATGACATCAGTGCTACCAACTGCTGAAAAATCACAATTGAAATTTGAGCTCTATGTTGTATATCTCAGAAGTTATGCATGCGAGCTGTTCCAAACTTGGCACACTCAGAGATAATGACATACCAGACTAATTTTCAGGAGTCCATATATGGCAGTGTTGCCAATATGATTATAGGGGTGTTGGCGAATTGGGCCAGCTAATCTTGCGAGTGGATCTTTCTTATCTTGTCATTCCATCGCACAGTCCTTTCTTGGCCAGTTGCCCCAGGCCAATTCTGGTTCTTCCGCTAAACTTATCCTCCGTACCGTCCCCCACCACTACCATTGTGAAAACCCAAAAGAAGACAACTTATTTGTTCTTGCAGAATTTCCTGTAAACACTCTGCATGCAGGGCTGTACAAATTGCACAATTCACAGAAACAAACATTATGCCTTAATTCTTTTAAAAGGCCACATCAGTTAAAAGTTACCTTAAACCCGTTACATTATTATTATTAATTATTATTATTATTATTGTCCCCCGTGGTGTATGGATAGCACACTTTTCTCTTACCGAGGAGGCTCTGGATTAGATTCCAGCCATAAACTTAAGATACGGTATATATATATAATGTTATTGGTTTTACGTCTCTTTTAACTACTGTGGCCGGGGTGCCTGAATTTTGTCCCGAAGATCTTTAACGTGCCAGTAAACCTACTGACACAGCGCCATCGCAATTACGCACCCACAAATGCTAAGTGTCTGCGCCAGGATTCAATCCTGCAGCCTTGGGCACAGTGGGCAAGATCCATACCAATGAGCAACGCAGCCAGTCATACTTAAGATCTGATTTGAGGGCTGGAAAGGGGTGTCTTTTGTCGTTTATTCATTTTGAAGGCTTTGCGATCATGTAGTGCTGTGTACTTCGGTGTGTGTGAAATCTGTCTGATAATCTGTGTTATTGTAACTGCTGTAGCGTACTATTGTGTAAACTACTTGTAATTAGGATAGGATATGGTTAGAAGGGCGCCATGGCCTAAATTTAGGTACAATGTAGGCATCTGCCTGGAGTACAAATGAGAAACCATGGAAAACCACTTCCAGAATGGCTGATGTAGGAATCAAACCCGCCTCTTCTCATTTCTGCATCAGCAGAAGGAAAGGTGTACACTCAGCCTCATCAGGACAATTAAGTACCTGCTTGATATGAGAAGTAGTTCCCCATGACCTAAAATCGAGGTGATGTGGCTAAGGGTGTCGTCGCGCAGGTTATTCGTTCCCCACAATTTGTAGGCTATGAGCTGGGTTGCAGTCGGCTTGATGTTTGGGTCCTCCCAACCACGGGTTTGTTAGCCCATTATTGTTGATTCATTGAGGGGCTTTGCGACAACGTCGTCATGTAACCCCGTGTAGTTGGTTGTGTGTGTGGAATTTGTCTGATAACTTGTCTTATTGTGATGGCTGTATTATTGTTACGGCTGTGAGTTTGTTTTGTCGCTCGCCGCATGAGTCACAGCTCCCCCGGGCTGTGTGTGCTCTGCCTCAGTGTATTACGTGCGCGTTACGCAACGGGCTGCGAAGTGAAAGGGATGGTCTGGAATATTCGTGACCCAACCAGTGAAGGAAATGTCGAGAAGCCGTGTGCCCTGGACGATTCTAGAATTCATTGAGTCACCAGCCTGCTATATAAGCGGCTTCAACAGTGAGGGGACCGAGTTTTCTGTGGGTGTGTGTTTCTGAGCTAGTGCGTGTTTTCCTGAGCGACAGAAGTGTGGTGACAAAGTGCCGTGCGAGTTACGAAATCCAGTGACATTGTTTCCCAGCTTGTGAACAGCGTGCAGCAAGTGATCGTAAGTAACTGTAATTGGTGTACATAAGGGAGAGGAGCAGGTAGTTTCTGTCAAGGCCACCGTACTCATTAAGACGGTTTAACTTCTGTGGTTTGTTGACAAGTGAAAGGACCAAGAGCGCTCAAGGAAGAGACTTGAGGAAACTGGAGGAAGGTTCCAATTGCTTGTATTTGCTGATGAGTAGTGTACCTCTTCCTGCAAGCAATAAAGCTAACTTCTCTTTAAAGCAGTAATTGGTGTTGTGTTTTCTACCCTCCGTAATCCAGTTAACAAAAGTGCCACTAGGGGGTGGCACGTAACATTATTGTGTTTAGTTGTAATTTAGATGAGGATTGGGAAGGAGGCAGCCGTGGCATCCAGTCAGGCCTCAATCTGGCATTTGCCTGGAGTAGAAGTGGGAAACCACGGTAAACTACTTCCAGAATGGGGAGGTGGGACGAAACCTCCTCCACTCAGTTTAAACTCACGAGGCTAAGTGTTCCCCGTTCCAGCTCTCAAACCAGAATTAAAATTCTTGGCAGAGCCGGGTATCGAACCTGGGGCCTCCACGGTGGCAGCCACTACGTAACGAGGTGGACATATAATAATGCTCAGTGAAATTCCATCTAAAAATACTACAAAAATGAATGAAAGCGACTTTAAAAGAAACTATTCCATCAAACTGAAATAAGGCGACAGTTTTACTGAGGATTCATAGAAGCAATCCTGTTTTATTAACTACTCAATTACCTACTCTCATTAAAATATACTTGAATTTAACAAGGAAATGGCAGTTAAAACGTCATTCTTAATCTTAGTGTTTCTTTGAACCATATTAATTAAAATCTCTAAAACCAACTTCCCGGATAGACAAAAATAAAAAACCACTAGCTGTAGTAATTTAATACAGCAATACTTTGGAATTAATTTAAATTATGTAGAACACTTTTCTCATTTAACTTAAAACAACTCGTTTACTCCTGTTTGTCGTAGGATTCTTTTTTCTAATCATTTACAAAACTAACTACATTCCCCGAACAAGTCGCTTTACTAGCCTATGAAGAGTATTTTAACATTTTTCATCGTATGAGAAAAAATATACGATGCATTAAAATTATGTAAAAGAACATCATATTGGTAAATATTGTCGTAAAATTGACTAAAATGCATGAATCATAAAATGGCAAAAATATAAAATAATGTTGAATTTAGCGTGAGTTATTCCCCTTCGCTACTGCGTAGAAAGTATTTCTACGGCAATGGGCGTCGTATTACTGTAATTTGAAAAGGAAACATATGACATTTCAACAGCATCTGCCCTCTAGTCATCACTAAGAGAATTTATAAGGAAGAATTTACTTGGGATATCTACCCTTTTCTCGCCGGGAATTAGGTGCCATGAACGTGGTGGTTTCTTTGACGGCCGGATGCCTTTCCTGGAGCCGACCTCACAACATGAGCTACTGAGAGAAGAAATTTAAAAAATGAACCTAAGTAAGGAGTTGGAAGGAAGCAGCCGTGGCCTGTTGGAAGGGCCAGTTCCTTAATTTGTATAGAGTCGAAAATAGGAAAGCACGGAAAACCATTTCAGTCTGGCTGTGTGGTCGAAATATAATTGCTAAATAATATTGCGACCTTTGATTAGTATATAAATATAATTCACACCAATTAAAAATTCAGTACACGGGGCTGATTGACAAGCTACCCCAGCCCTTAAAATGAATCTCCAACTGTTAATTACGTTACTGGTATTAAGTATGTTTTAATTTCATCTAATAGGTTAGGCTATTCAATGAAAATTGTTCACTTGGTTTATTAAAAATTAATTTTGTTCATTCATTAGTGTATGCAATGAAGATCGGGTAAAATATTAGAGCTTGCACTTAGGTTATATTAACGCTGTCAGTTTATCGAACACAATCTCATGGATGTCCATATTTGTGAAACTATTGAGGACATATCGTATTCCTTGTATAAAGCTCCTCCACATACAATAGTTGTCATCATATCCTGAACGCTAGGTCATACATAGAGTATGTGAATTTATAGTAATTGACACCCCTGGGACCGTCAAACAGAGAGCCACCTTCTCTCCAACAGTTTAATGACGAAATGTTGGAACATGTGAACAGTATGGTATGTGTTGGCTGCAGAGTGGGGGAAGAGAAGGGAGTTTGCTAATGAGCTATCACTGGCCGAGTTGGACTATGTCTTATCAAAGTGGCAGATCATGGTGGCCAGAAAAGTCTGTCCGATTTTATCAGTGTAATTAACTGGCCCAATTTGACTGCGCCCGATTATAGTTAGTTATTGGTGTTTTAAGGGGAGGACCTACGAGGTCATCTGCCCCTCGAATATGATTCTAAGCCTGCTGATAGGTCCAACATTTAAATGCATGTAACTTCTATACTATCAATGGGATTTCAATCAAATTTTGTGTGTGCTTTGTGTACCGTAACATATAAGACTATGCGTATTCTTGAGAGCCAGCAGGGCTACCAACTCTTAATAAATGCTGTCCCTACTTTCTTTATTCTAATACCAATATATCAGAAAGCATGCAAGTCAACAGCTCTGAACTCTGCACACGTATAGTACCTGACATTCTAGATAAATTTGGAGTAACTGATATACGTTGATGCAGTCAAAATGATTCTAAGCCTGCTGATAGGTTCAATTTTAAAAGCATGTAACTTCTATACTAACAAATCGATTTCAACACAATTTCGTGCTTTGTGTACCATAACAGATGTGACAACGCGTACTCTTAGGAGTAATCATGGCTGACAACTGTTAATAAGTGCTCTCTCTAGATTTTTTAAATCCTAATTCCAATATATCAGAAAGTATGCAAGACAACAGCTCTACATTTTGCATACGTATAGTACCTGACATTCTAGATTATTTGGAATAACTGATACATGTTAGTGCTGCCAACATGATTCTAAGCCTGCTGATAAGTCCAATTTTAAAATACTTGTAACATGTACAGTATATTAACAAATGGATTTTATGCAACAATGAGACAATAAAGGATCATAATGTTTCAGATTAATTCTAAGCAACACATACATGACACTGTTGCCAACATTATTTTACGAGCACTGATAGATCCAACGTAACATTTCATTTCTGATAGATAAATACCCGTTCCCGAAGAAAACAGGATGTTAAATGTGGGCGGGCATCAATTCCACTCGGGTACCTGAGTCAGGTACTCGAAACTCCAGGTAGTCGTCAGAGGAGTGCCTGAACTCCGCTCGATCGCGGTCTCTTTATCCTTATGCATTCTTAGAACGACACAAGTCTTCCATGCTCAATTCTACCTTTGATTATAATCAATGCTTCTAATATAACTAATATAACTAATATAACTTCTAATAATGATAAAAATTTAAGTATAACTTCTGAAAATAACCTACCGTGTTCAGTTATGTTTCAGCAGTACAATAACCACTGCTTCAGTGTTTACATTTTTAAGTTTACTAAAATAAGTGGAACAGCTAATTTCAAAACATAGAGTAGAATTGTTGAACTTTTTGTTGTTACTTAGTCTACTCATCATTTAACAATTTCTTATCACTTGTAATCTGATAAGAACAGACTAGATGATTGCATAGAAAAAGTGGTGTGCAGACAATATCTTAAATCCGAATAGCTGTTACGGTAAACAAGCCTAGCTCTATAAGAGTTAGAATTCATAACTAATTTGTTGCGTGGGAATGCAGCTGATTTTTCCGTTCTATGCTAGAAAACAGTATTTTTTAGCATCGGCAGCTGATATCGAAAGTATTTTTAAATACAAATTATACACCTATTATTATCTAAATTTAATTTTATAATGTCTGACTAGGTTAAAAACATACAAACATTTAATTATGCACATGTTAAAAACAATGCATAAAATTTGTAGAAAAAAAATAGAAAACTTGGCAGACTTATTTAAAAGAATATTATGATTAATTTTAATCACATGTATTTTCTAACATATACGTTATAATGTGCCAAACACTTTATACCTGATTTAACGAATGAGCGGACTTGACATCAGAGCGGTTGACCAATGGCACAACAATGTCTTGCGCTGAGGAAGGTGTTTGACCCGGCCCTTGGTATGCGTGCAGGAGGGTTATGACTAGGGTTCGGAAGTTTAAGACCTAAGGAAATACAAAATATGCAAGCAAATATGCCCTAAAAACTAGCTAAATATGACCTAAAAACTATAAAATATGACCTAAAACTACGAAATGTGATTGGTAGAGTATCACTAACATACAGTAAACGTCTTAAGTGCCAAAACGTGATCAGCGATAATACACCAGACACATTTAATCATACAAACTGACAAAGAGCTACAGTACATTAAAATGTTCAACATTCAATCAGTATCATAGCCTTGAGATGCAGTTTTTGCTCGGTTTTCCTAAAAGAAAACAAAAAAAACCAACAACGAAGTATTAGCATGCTTCATCATATATGTCGGCGTAAGTTAGAAGACACTGCCTAACAGGAAGTTTATTGCGCCTTCTTGGAATCAGGTCTTCTAAGCCTGCTATCTGCCTGTTCCGGGAATAGAAAGAAAAATGCATCTACTACACTATTCGGAAATCCTGTGTTTGAAACTCGACGCAGGAAACACGTACCTTGTTAACGACGCCTCAATTTAAACAAAAATGCTGAAATTATAACCAAATATGACCTTATATCACTAAAATATGACCAAATATGACCAAAACAATAAAAATGGCCGAAATATGTATTTATAGGCAACATAAAATTGCTTTAAATGTGGTCAGGGACCCGTCATTCAAACTTATTTTTCAGATTTCGGTCAAAATGAGCTCAGGAAAAAAAATATGACTTTTCCTTAACATCCGAACCTTAGTTATGACATTTGTTTACGCCATTGGGGATACCCCCCCCCCCCCCCCTTGCCAAAGCCTGAGCGTAGTTGAGGAACTCATTTTTGGGTCCTTGGAGGACCGAGTGGAATTAAGGAAAATCGAGGGGAATTGATGTTCGACCGATCAATATACAGCCCGATTGAGCTGTACCATTTTATCAAATTTAATTGTGAATTTGTTAAGATTATTCATTGGCATGAATCTAAAATTTTAAGAAAAGTAGGCTCTTTTGTTCGTCACGGAACAACTTGTTAGGCTCTAATTAGGTACTATAAATCAGTATATTAGGATTTTATGGGAATATATATTTGTACGTAGTGATATTAACTTAATCATACCTAATAGCTTTCCTTATTGACGATTAAATCTTGATGAACAAAAAGGCGTGTATGATCACAATGCTGGTCTGGTAAAGGCTTATCCGTATTGACTATTAGTAATTATTTGCATTAGTTAATCCGCCTTTTCAATACTAAACATATGTTGTTTATTGATATTTAAATGAACATGTTTCGATTTTCAATGATATCGTATTCAGCGTTACTATAGTTTAACATAAATAAAGCAAAATTAAATGCGTATTCTTACATTCATTTGACTTAAACAAAATAAAAGTTCCGTGAAGAACTAAACAGCATATTTCCATATATCCTACTTATATTAATTGCCTCTATCAATATACAACATTTCAGTTTGATTGCTGTACTAGATTCGTAGATATTGACAACCGTCTAAATATTTCGGATGGTCGCCTTGTTGGATTTTTAGCCTATTTTCAATTTTGAAAAAAAAAATAGGCTTATGAGATCACCTTTTGTCCGTGTGTCTGTGTGTGCGTGTGTGTGTGTGAGGTGTGTGTGTGTGTCCCCCCTAATAAATTCTAAACGGCTGGAGCGATTTCAATGAAACTCGGTAAGTTCATAGCACTATTTTGGGCGACCCTGACCGTGCCCTTCAAATTTTGTTACGTCTCACCAATCCAACATGGCGGCTGTGCGAAATATTTCACCAGCAATCAATATCTGCAAAACAATTCCCGTTATCACCCTGAAATTTATTACGGTGATAAAGGGAACTACTAGAAGTACGCCTATGTGACTTTTGAATAACTGGTAACTACAAAACCAACATGGCGGCCACGCAAATTTGCGACATTTAAGTAGACGTTTCTCGCGATTTAACCAACCAATTTAGCGGCTTCGGTGGCGTAGTCGGTAGTATGCTGAGCCTCTATGCCCAAGATAGCGGGTTCAAACCCGGCCGAAGCCGTCGGATTTTTAAGAGCGTTAAAAATCCCTCAGTATGCCTTCCTTCGGAGGGGAATTAAAGCCGGTGGTCCCATGTCATAGATTTATGGCATGTTAAAGAACTTTCCACTAATTATACCTGTGTGTAACTAAATTGTATAGTGAACCCATGTGCCATCAGGTCCATGGATGGTCGAATCCATGCATTTGAGAAAGAAATCAAAGAAACGTACAGTTTCTAATGTACTTTAAAGAAAGATCAAGCTAGGAGGCCAGCATAAGGTTGTGCAACTAACGAGGACCAGGTGTTCGAGAGGATGATATCATCCCTCTTGACATTCTGAAGGGAGCGAGTCACGAGTATTAATACCCGAGTGGAAATTTCCCAGGATTAAACAAGGAAGCCTGAATCGGAAATCAAGCTGACGTTGCTGGAAATTGACAACACCGCTTATGCGCCAGAAGAGGAATAATTAGATTTAACCCGTTTACAAGTATAATAATGAGTAAACAAGTACAGTACAGTGAATCATTTTGAATGAGAGATTTTTCAGTAAAGAGAAACCATTTAATAATTGCGCAGGAAAAAACTGCTAACGCAAGACGACGTCATTGGGGAATTACCGAAGCCTGTGTGGAGGGGAGAAAGCAAAAGAAATGCAACACCCACACATCTGAGGACGAGAAATTAATTAATATCTCCAAATTGCACGATCGATTCTGAGGTGCAATGAGATTATTTGACATTGAGAAGACGAGCTTTCGGAAGGTATAATTTTTATAGTTGTGGCACCATTATTTTAGAAGTTGACCACAGAAAAGGCTAGTCTTATTTTTTTTGTAGTAAAATAGTATAAAGCTTTGGGCTTCACCAAGCCAATCATGCAGTTATTCCGACAGTCCGTGAGGGGACGTGACGCTGGAGCATCAACAGTAAATGCAGTTATTCTGACAACCCGTGAGGGTGTTACTACGCACGCAGTTCAAACGGCCTGAGGGCACGTCACTAAGCTACATCAAACACCGAATGCAGTTCGACAGTCCGTGAGGGGCATAACTCTGCGTTACATCGAGGACAGTTACCAGTACTCCTTGAGGGGAGAAACGCTGTGTTACACCGCAGAAGTAATATCCGATAGCCATAGGCGTCGCAGTATTAACGACTTGCTTGCCCCCATAAGGAGTGGTCAAGAAGAAATTTAAAGTATCGCCGTATTGAAATATTAGGAAAATCCTAGTTACAGGATTTAGGCCCGACTGTATACAAGTTATAGTGAAAGGTCGTAAGATATAGTCAGAGCAGGCTGCGAACGTCGGACTTAAAGGCGATAGGTCGTTAAATAGACGAACGAATAGATCATAACGTACGGAAGTACCGTACCAGAAAGATAAACTGTTATTTAAATTAAAGAACCCAAAAAGGGAAGAACAGAATAAGTTTGGAACGTATATCAGAAACGTAGGAGTGCTAGAACCGATCAAATAAAGAAGCAAGGAGACTATAAACATTATCTCCAGAAAGCAGGCGAACTATTCTAAAAGTACTAGACTCGAGAAGTACTAGCTGCTAGAGACTAAATCTATAGGTTTTTGAGGAGACCTCGATCCGAATAGACTTTCGCTAGGATCGATAGACAGGTCTACAAAGAAGCCGTGCAAGCTAGATAAATAGCCGGTCATCCAGGATAGGAGTAGCAGAATTTGGACTCCAGGGAACAGTAGATGTTTCGAGACTTTCGTATTCTGCAGGATAGGAAGCCGACATCGAATAAATTTCACCCTTGGAAACGGGAAAGTAAGAAGGTCACGTGTGATAGGCTCAGAAATACGGCCTAGTGATCAAGAATTGTGAAGTGTAAAATTATCAAGATTGTGTGTTAATAATATTTTTAGTGTTTATTATGTGTTCAAAAGGGACACATCAGTGTATAAAAATGTCGTCAATGTTAAGTGTCTTAAATGTATGTCAAAAAGTGTTTATATATAAGATGAATTCCTTTAATATGGAGTAAAAAGTTCAAAGTGGGCCCAAAATGAAGCACCGCACAAGAATAAAGATCATGGGACGATCTTAATAACATGTGAGTACTGAATTTCATTCTATTTTGGTGTCAGAAATTGGTTGTTTACAAATCCACCGGAGTTTTTGAGTAAAAGGGATGTGTTTTAAGAAATAAATACTGAATAAGTAAGAACGCGGTCTGAACAATACCAGAAATTTGAGAAATTATCAATAATTATGTAAAGAATAAATCCCGTAGAGGAAATAAGTGAATAAAATGTTAATGTATTTAACGAATGTCATAAGAGCAAGCGAAATATCACTAATTATTATGAAAGATATTCAAATAAAGTAAAGTTGAAATGTGAAAGAAATAGCTTTTGAGCTTGTGTAAAGAATAAAGATAATAATAATAATTAAAAATGGAAATATTAAATAAAGATCAAATAAATTGATGTGAACATAAGAGCGTTAAAGCCTTAATGTATGTGTAAGATATGATGTTCAAGGGAATGTATTAAAAGGGAGCGATTTATCGGCAACGGAAAAGATTAATATAAGAATAAAAATAATATGAATTGTTACTAATGAGATTTATCAGTTCTTGGGAAGACAATTCGGCTTAAAATAATGTATAGCGCAAAAGAGCGCAAATAATATTAAAGTGTCACGCTAGGAACGCGTAGTGGTTAAAATACTTGGTAGATTACTTATGGAGTGTAGTTGATTGCAGTGAATTGATAATTGTATAAGTCCTCTATTTGTGACATAGTATCACGAGGCATTGTGTATGTATAAAAAAAGGGAGCTAATATATGGTATTATTGAGCGTATGTCATATGGGCCACGGCCGACTTTAAATCGCATTTTGTATAAGTCCTCTGTAAGGGAATGGTTCCCGAGGCACGTGAAGAGATTCGAACGCAGAATCGTCTTATGATAAAAGCCCCTTAATTCTTCGTCGTCGTATGTGTATTAATCTTCCCAATCAATGAGGACCCTCTCATAATTAATAAATGCCAAGGTTACGAAAGTGGTCTATGAACCAAAGAATAGTTGTTTGAATGAATACGGTACAGTAAAAGCCCGGTCTCTCCCCAGAACTGAATATAATGTGAAGGTTTGTTTTGAAAGCCTTGGAAATAAGCTACTAACGTGGGTTAGACAGGGAGTCGCCGTCACCCTACGTGTCATAAATCGCGCCCGAGTAGTAGGGTCTAGCTCTCTTAAAGCGAGAGAGGCCAGAAACCGTCTCGTAAGATGTTGTAAAGAGAAATGAATACACCAGGAGTGTTTAAAGTTGTTAACGACCCGGGCGTTGAACCGAGGTCCTTGTAGATTGATATTTTCGTTTGCCTGTTCAGATCGTAGTTTCTTATATGATAATGGACTTATAAGACATAAGAGATAAATAACAATCCCTATTGTAATGATGTATGGACGTAGGATTCCACGAGTTAATTGAAGGCAACTGAGTTTCGGGAGTAACTATAGTTTTTTGACTGTGTCAAGTATCTTCACGCTCTGGAGTACACAATTGATTTCCTGATTACCTTAATATATTTGTGAAAATAAAGAGAGATGATAACAACTGAATGTGTGGACATGCCCAAAATATTGAGTTAGATAATTAACATAAAATTTAAATGTAATTATAAATTTGTTTTTGAGAATTAAGAAATATAGAGGATAGTGTTTGAGGTGTACAAGAATGACACTATTATTATGTAAATGCATGGAGCCAAAAGAGCTCGGAGTTATATAAAACTTACTGTTAATGCTTTATGGAAGTAAGACTAAGTAGGAATTGTTGGTTTATGTGGAAACCACATGTTTTAAATACAATATTTGTTTTATTATATTTGTGATTCCTTGTTCATTTGGAACAAGTAGATGATTATGGGTCAGTAATTAAATTGTTTAAGTGTTTGTAGCGCCATTAATTTTATTAATTAAATGTGTTTAAAATAGGAGTTGATTTGTTGTTATTTTTGCAAGTGTATCCTCTAATTAATCCAAAATATGTGAGTCACAGAGTGGGGGAACTTACCGCTGCCCCGAAATTTCCGAATTGAGCTACGCTGGTATACTGTGATTGGCATATTTCTTGCTAAAAGGGCACAATAGGTTAAGAAAGTAAACAATGCTCTTAGGTTTCTATGTTCGTTGCCAAGAGCCGACTGCGGTGGCGTCTAGTAGCTAAGTTCTGAACTTGGCCTAGTAGTCGTTGACGGTGGCGTTTGGCGGCAAAAGTAGGAACTATTTGAAAAATTCTAAGTTGTAGTCTGCACTTAAATTAAAAAACAGATACACACACTAATACAGCCATCACAATTATTAACACCGGTTATCAGACAGATTCTACACACACCCAAAGTACACGGGGCTACATGACCGCGTTGTCGCAGCCCCTAAACTTAAGAACCAGCCAAACAACTTAACCAACCAAACGCAATAAAACTTGGTACAGTATATGTTTATACACATTGTAATGCACCGACATCTAACTTCGTTCAGGGGCGTGGTAGCGCAGCGGTCAAGCTGTTGGCCTCTCACCAAGGCGGACCGGGTTCGATTCCCGGTCAATGCATGTGAGATTTTCGAAGTGAAATGCCATGTCCTGTGGTTCGGATTCCACGTAAAACGGAGGTCCCGTGGCTCATGATCGCGAGATTAACGGTCACGTTAAACTACAAGCTTCCTTCCTTCCTTCTAACTTCATTCAATTGTTTACATAACCACAAGATGGAGGATGTGCGAAATATTTCCCCGGCATTCTATATCTCTGAAACTATTAGCGATATCACCCTGAAGTTTTGTACGAAGATAAAGGGCACTACTGGAAGTTCATCTATAAGACTTTCAAAAACCGGTTAAATACAAAACGAACATGGCGGCCAAGCGAATTTGAAAATTTTAAATAGACCTTTCTCGCGATTTAATGTTCCAAACGCAATGAAATCAGGTACAGGAAATGTTTATACACATTGTAATGCACTGGTATCAAATTTAGTTCAATTGTTTACATAACCTCAAGATGGCGGCTGTGCGAATTTTAAAATTAAGTTTTATTTCTTGTGTCGTAATCATGCGATCGAAGAGAAAGTTTGAATAATGAACCTACGCAATAATTATCCTTTAATGGTACATAACTCTATGGCCTATACATTTAACAATCCAAAATAGCGACCATCAGTTATATTTAGACGGCTCTGAATATCTACGAATCTATTATAGCAATCAAACTGAATTTTTTTATGTTCATGGGGGCTATGAACTTAAGTTTACCTATAAGACTTTAAATAACCTGGTGATCACAAATCCAACATGGCGGCGACGCGAATTATAAATATTCACATAGACGTTTCTCGCAATTTAACCATCCGAGTGCAGTGAAACGTGGTACAGTAAATCCTTATACGAATGTTAATCCACTGGCATCTAATTTATTTCAATTGTTTCTATAACCACTAGATGGCAGCTGTGGGAAATGTTAAAATCTCGTTGTTACTTCTTGTGTCCTAATCATGCGATTGAAGTTTGAATACTACACGTACACAATAATCTTCATGTAGCAGTACATAACTCTAGGACCTACATATATAAAATCCAACATGGCGATCATCCGAAATATTTAGTCGGTTCTCAATATCTACGAATCTATTACAGCAATCAAACTGAAATTTTGTATGTTGATAGTGGCAATTAACATAACTAGGATATATGAAAATAGGCTGTATAGTTCTTCACGGAACTACTTGTTATATATGTAGGCCATATAGAGTAATGTACTATTACATGATGATCATTGCGTAGTTGTATTATTCAAACTTCAATCTCATGATTAGGACACAAGAAATGAAAACAACACTATAAAATTTCGCACAGATGACGGTTGATTAAAATGTGTATAAACATTTACCATACCAAGTTTCACTGCGCTCGTATGGTTAAATCGCGTGAAACGTCCATTTAATTGATTAAATTTCACTTCACCGCCATGTTGCATTTTGGATGATCGCCATGTTGGATTGTTATATATGTAGGCCAAAGAGTTATCTACTATTAGATGAGGATTATTTCGTTGGTTGATTATTCAACCGTTGACTTCGATCGCATGATTAGAACACAAGAAATAAAAACTTAATTTGAAAATTTCGCACAGCCACCATCTTGAGGTTATGTAAATAGTTGAACTAAATCAGATTTCAGTGCATTACAATGTGTATAGACATTTGCTGTACCAGGTTTCACTGCGCTCGGATGGTTATATCACGAGAAACGTCTATTTAAATGTTTCTTCTTCGCTTGGCCGCCATGTTCGTTTTGTACTTAACAGGTTTCTGAAAGTCACATAGTTGACCTTGAAGTATTGCCTTCTATCACCGTACAAAATTTTATGGTGATATCGGTAGTAGCTTCGGAGATATAGAATGCCGGTGAAATATTTCATACAGCTGCCATGTTGGATTGGTGAGACGTATAAAAATGTGAACTGCACAGTAGGACACACACACACACATACGAGGACAAAAGATGATCTCATAAACCATTATTTTTTTCATAAATGAACATAGGATAAAAATTTTAAAGCACTAGAAGATGTTGTTTCTGGTGAAAATGCAAAACAATGATATAGGAAATTGGGAATTCTACCTTCGACATCTGCCAAAGTCACACCCTTTATTAGCTGGCTTATACTCGTATAACTTGTTCGAATAGCATCAACAAACACTTAAAAGATATTATTTCTAAATTGGAGTTGCGATGGGATGTGGTGAAATTGTAAAACTGATATGGAGAATTGAGATTTCTACCTTCGATATTTGCCAAAGTCACAACCTTATCTGCTGGCTTGTTCTCGTTTCATCTAGAGAACCAGCTAAAGAAGATGGCATTGAATGTCAGAACATGTTCGTTTAAATACCAATAAGCGTCATGGGGGCGTCATTCATTCCATTCCTGACCCGGTCGGAGACTGGAAACAGGCTGTGGATTTTCATTTTTCAAACATCATATGTTTAGCCAATTTTTCTTATTTGCGAAAAAATCACATTTTGTCCATGTGTGTGTCCCACCCAAATAAAATCTAAACGGCCGAAGCGATTTCAATGAAACTTGGTAAGTACATGCTACTACTTTCTCCTATCTTGACCGTGGCTTTCAAATTTTAATATGTTTCACTAATCCAATATGGTGGCCAAGCGAATTATTTAATTGGCATTCTATATCTCCGGAACAGTAACAGATATCACCCTGAAATTTTGTACGGAGATAGAGAGTGCTATTAGGAGTTCACCTATGCAATTTTCAATTAACTGTTAAGTACAAAGTCAACACGGCGGCCAAGCGTAGTAAAAATATTTAAATAGGAATTTCTCGGGGTTTAATCATCCGAGCGCAGTGAAACTTGGTACGGTAAATGTTTATAAAAAATTAATATAAGTTACTGGCATCTAATTTAATTCAATTCAATTGTTTTCATAACCCCAAGATGGCGGCTGTGAGAAAATTTAAAATTATGTTTTTATTTCTTGTGTGCTAATCATGCGATAGAATTGAGAGTTTAAATAATGAACCCACGCAATAATCTTCAACTAATGGTACATCCAGGTGTGCGTAGCTGTCTATCAACTCATGGCTCAACCAACATTTCAGGAGAGGATGTATACCCTCACTCGCTTCCCAAACCTATTAGCGTAAACTGACTGGACTCTCTGGGTTTAACCCAATTAGCACAGTTCAATCATCCCGGAACTGTCCTTCGGGAAGCTCTTTTTGGGTTGTGCAAATCATTTCCATGACAGTCACTTTTATTGAATCAAATCTCTTCTCAAAATAAATAAGATGGTGGAAAAGTCAAACAACAATATGATTCGTATTTTCACTTGCGCAATAGTCACAGAATATTTCAATGTCTCCAACTTTCTTGTGCAGATGATTCTAAAGAGGAAGATTGTAGTTTTACGTGACCGTGAATCTTGTGATTATGAGCCACGGGACCTCCTTTTTACGTGGAATCCGTACCACAGGACATGGCAATTCACCTCGAAAATTTCACATGCACTGACCGGGACTCGAACCCAGTCCACCTCGGTGAGAGGTCAACGGCTTGACCGTTGCGCCACCACGCCCCCATACGCAGATGATCCTAAAACTTGCCTGTAATAAGGAACAAACATGACCACTACATTTCTTCCCTACTACAGGTTCAGAAACCGTGTAGGCCTATTCTCTGATTCACTGGACAATCCCAGTGCATTGTTTCCTTTCCTAACTCATTGTTTCGAAACTCATTTTAGATATCGTTTAGGAATAAAAAGGAACGTTTCCTTCATATAAAATATAAATATATTTAAAAATAGGCATAGAAAATATATATATTTTTAAAAGGAGGGTCATAAATTGATCCAATAGTAGAGATAACTTCCCCTGTACCTTTCACATGTGTATGAACTTATCTCAATACACAGTTCTATTTTACCTGTTTAAGAAAATACATTTCTGTGGCATGACGTATGTAAAAAGTAACTCCAAGAATGACAGAACAAGATCTGTAGTAGGTAGTAAGCGGTACGAAAAGTGAAAAATTCGTTCCCACATAACGTCAAGCGCAATGCGACTCCATCATAACATTCCAGACGAGTCCAGATCACATAATTACTTAGAAATTAACAATGTCTGTGACAAAACAAGAAACAGTTGAGGAATGTATCGCACTCAAGGGGATAATGACACACAGGACGAGCCCGGATGTGACGTCAGAGATCATAGCAACCAGGTGTTTGCTCTCAGGAAATGCTCTACATACAGATTCTTGACAGCGGGCATTTTGCCGGATTATTTGAGACAGCCTTAAGCGGGCCCCTAGACGGTCAATATCATTGCGCAATATTTCGGGTTGTGCAATATAATTGACCATGTGTAGACGATTTTGAAAAGTTGTGCAATATATTGTGTGATTTTCAAAAAGCTGAAAATATATTGTGTCGTCTGTTGGCAGTATTGCGCAATTCCCCGCCGGTTTGTATCCAATTCTACAATTTATTTATTTTATTTGGGATGTGAAGTGCAAGAATTACAGTAATTGTGCCAAAAAGCAAGCTTGTAGTTTAACGTGACCGTTAATCGCGAGATCATGAGCCACGGGACCTCCTTTTTACGTGGAATCCGAACCACAGGACATGGCATTTCACATCGAAAATCTCACATGCATTGACCGGGAATCGAACCCGGTCCACATTGGTGAGAGGCATACAGCTTAACCGCTGCGCCACCACGCCCCTTGTGCCAAAAAGGGAGAGCAGTATGATATGTTCTTTTAGAAAAACACCGCGAACAATACCCAGACACGGACTAACAACATGTGGTAAAAAAAAAAGATAAATTCTTTGCACACCAACTTCTACAAAGAATTGAAACGTATTCGCGATGCTGAGGAGTAACAAATGCGAGGAGTTGATCGAATAATTCGTAAAGAGTTGTGAAAATCATTAGGTTCAATGATTCTCAGTTCATTGAGTAACGTTTCGTGGGTATACTTCTCCCGATCAATAAACCACAATTTCGCCCATTTCGTTCCTTTCCCTCCTGACTTCTTTTTATTTTTCTCACCTACGTCCACAGCAATTAAATCACAACACAGTTCAGTATCCAACATCATCATCATGAAACTCTGGCGGAGACTGATTTTGCCGTTGTGTGGAGGTTGCACAATATACTGCCATTGAGGTTGTACGTCTATGCTCGTGTTTGCAAAAAATATTGCACAACCTTCAATATTGCCTTCACACGATTCAAGTTATTGCGCACACAAAATTATTGCACAATAACGTCTAGGGGTAATCGTCACAATATTGTGCAATCTATTTTGTACAATAATATTGACCTTTTATGGGCCGCTTTTAAGGTCAGTTCATGTGCTTGGGAAAATAAAAATATTTTAGAACAAAATGTAATCAAGTCGCCTCCGTAGCGTAGCGGTCAGCATGGTAAGCTGCCGTCCCGGAGGTCCTGGGTTCGATTCCCGGCTCTGCCACGAAATTTGAAAAGTGGTATGAGGACTGGAACGGGGTCTACTCAGCCTCGGGTGGTCCAAATGAGTAGAGGGGGTTCGATTCCCACCTCAGCCATCCTCGAAGTGGTTTTCCGTTGTTTCCCACTTCGTCTTCGGGCAAATGCCGGGATGGTACCTACTGTAAGGCCACGGCCGCCTCCTTCCCTCTTCCTGGCCTATCCATCCCAATCTTCCATCCCTTCCCATCCCTCATGAGGCCCCTGTTCGCTTTGCAGGTGAGTACGCCTGGGCGAAGTGCTGATCACACCTCCCCAGTTCTATCCCTCCCGACCAGATGTTCCAGGCTCCAGGACACTGCCCATAGAGGCGGTAGTGGTGAGTTCCCTCGCTGAGTCCGTGGGAACCACCAACCTAGAGGGTAAATTGACTAAATAAAAAAATAAAAAACAAGATGTTCAGTAAAGAACATATAGCCTACTTTCTCCTAAATGTATGAGTATAGTTATAACTCGTTGTTATTATCAAAGAGTATAATAGAACTATTCTTTGTTGAAGACCTTAGAAACGATTTACCTCTACCAAACGCCACAACCTAGATAAAAACTGCTACCATCATTGAAGAAAGAAAGATAAGAAGTATATCAAGAATGTTATGGATCTGGAGACATAATCGACCGGACTGGCTGCGTGGCTCAGCGGTAACGTTCTCGCTTGCTGGGCCCTAGGTTGCAGGTTCGTATCCTGGCGCAGTCAGCTGGCATTTGAGGGTGCACAAATGCGAGGGAGCCGTGTCAGTACATTTACTGGCACGTTAAAGATCCCCTTCGGGCCAAAATTCCGGCACCCCGGTGTCTCTAAAAGCAGCAGTAGTTAAAAGGGATGTAAAACCAATAACATTATTATTATTATTATTATTATTATTATTATTATTATTATTACATATACGACCTGCCGTGGGCAACATCCAACTTTGAGTTGAGGCATGTCTTTACACGTCTGGTTGTGCATGGCTTTCACAACCCTAATTGAATTCAAATAACATTTTCAAGTAACGCAAAATAGGCTGTTACAAACCCTTTAAAATAAAAAGTAAAAATGTATCGTAGTATCATCTTGTCATTCTTCAAATTCGATGCACATAGAATGCCAATGGTGTAGTAATCAATGGAGCCCCACGTAGACTAGTCGTGACATCTAGTGGAAAAATATCGAACAATATAATCCTAACAGAGCGAGTGCATTCTAGCGGCCAGAAGAAGAAACTTTTCAATAAAATCTGGAAGTTAATCTAGTTACCTTTTTGGCAGCTAGATGTCTCGAGTAAATCTGCTGGCGAATTATGTTTTAATTAAATATATATTTTACACCATAATATGCACAAGATAACGCTTAATTTTAAAACATCTGAGTCATTACAAAACAATAAACATATAACATTTCAAGCAAAAAACCTAGCTCTGATCGGGTTTGAACCATAGGCATTTGAGAGATAGGCTAACGCTCTACCTCTGAGCTAATTGTGTCAACTAATATCGTTCTATATAAAATGACTTACATAGAACTTGTTAGCAAATAATGATTTATACTAAACGATTTCATCACTGGAGTATATTATTTATATATAAAGCATTTCATACAAAATTTATTTATTTTGTATCAGTACGCTATATTGCATGCAATACTCAAATTAGTGAAATATAAGTCAGGCAGAAGATATCCGCTGCCATCTTGTCTTATTACTGAATCAGCTCAGCTTTTTAAAATCACGTCTGCACTATAGTATTACAAAATAAACTTTTAATTTCGAACGTGCCTCTTCCTTTAGAACAGTTAAAACGATTCTCGGTTCGATAATCGGAACTGGTGGGTCCCATGATATGGATTATAAAGTTTGCATAATTCGCAGGGCCGCCATCCTGAAATGGTATGGCGGACGACCTTATAGTTTGGTCACAAGACGCAACCTATACGAAGGTATGTTGTTACCAAATTTGGTAGAGATCGGATGATTTGGTTAGTCGTTATTTGATTTTACGTTTTGAACGTTTGAGTGGCCGCCATTCAGTTTTAGTAAAGATGGCGGCGATATAAAACATGACACTGAGGTGTCCTTTGCTAGTGCTACCTTTGTACCAAATTTCGTTCAATTCGCATTCACCGTGTTCGAATTGATAGGGGGGGACAGACATTCAGAGTACACACACTCACACACACACAGACACACACACACACACACACACAGACTCACACACACACATACACACACACACACAGACACACTTTTTTCGCCCTGCGTTGATCTCATAAGTCTACTTTCATTTTTTGCAAAAATCGAAAGTAGGCTAATATGTAATCAACTAGTATAAAAATTCCCAAGGAACTTGTAGTGTATCAATGTCTGGATATATTTTTATCTATGATAAAGATGATAATTGTTGTTTTACGGGACCTAACATCTGGGTTATCGGCCCCTAATGGTTTGGGAGATTGTGAAAATGTAAATGAAATGAACTAATCCTAAAACTAACTAAAAATTACAAACTAGAACAGGAAATGGAAAACAATAATAACAAGGGAAACAAAAGACAGGAAAAAAGGAAATGCCGTCAACCCTCAAAGAATAAGAATTAAGGAACTTGGAAGAAAGGAGAGCCAGGAAAAGCAAATAGGAAAGGTAAAGAGGAGAGGGACCGTCCAAAGGCAGTGGAAGAAGTTGAAAACCCGAACCCAGCTCAGGAAGCCCTTGGGGTCACCCACTCCCGAACTCACCAGCCGTGAGACCGTGTGGGTGTAGCAATATCCAGGGTGCACCAGACGTGGTGGGGCTTCATACACTCTGCCTCCTCGAGGGCCTTGGGCAGAAGGCAGGAGATAACATGAAAAGAAAAAGAAGGCTGACCCCTCGCAGAAGGAGAGTATCAGGAATGAAGAGACAAGGGCCAATTAAGGCGGGAAAGGAAGAGACTCCCTAGGCCTCGGACACACTAATACCGTCGGGGTCGGAAGAGAACAAGTGTTGGCCAAGAGAGGTCGACAGGAAAGACGACGGAGAAGAGCCTGGCACAAGTGAGTGGAAGCAACGCCAGACTCAGCTGGAATCCCGTGGTCGCCAACTCACGTCCCACTAGATGTGAGACCCAGGGGGGTATTTTTATCCAACAATGAGACCACGTCTACTCGTTATCAAATATTTCATCCTAATGTATGGTATAAACAGGGTTTGGCCAGAAATGAAAGTGATAAAAGTGGAAGCTCCAGATGGCCAAGCGTTTAGATAAGAAAATAACGTATTTGGCGCTGGGCGGGCGAAGCATGAACATTTCCATGTGGCAAAATGTAACTAAAGTAAAATTTGGAACACGGACGTGTTAAAGTAAATCACAAATAAGGAGGGATGATATCGAAAAATATCATTTTTCTATGTCAAAATGTTCCTAAAGAGAGGGAAATGTTATATTTACCTTAGAAATTTTTTTTAACAAGAAATTGAAATTTTAAAGATGTAGTTCTATGAAGAACTGAACAGCCTATTTTCATAATTATATAGGCTACTAGACTACTGGTCATACTTAGGACACGAGAAATGAAAACGAGATTTTTAAAAATTGCACAGCCTCCTTTATTAAGTTCTCATAAAATTCCATTAAATTAGACGTCAGTATATTAAGGCTTGTGTGAAGATATACCGTGCCAAGTTTCACCGCGCAAGGATGATAAGTCGCAAGAAGAATCCATTTAAATATTTACATTTCACGTCACCGCCATGTTGGTTTTGTGCATACCAAGTTACGGAATGATCCATAGGTAAACTTATGTTGATAGCCTTTATCAACATACACAATTTCAGTATGATTGCTGTAATAGATTCGTAGATATTGAGAATCACCTAAATATTTCGGATGGTCGCCATGTTGAATTGTTATATGTATAGGCTATAGAGTTATGTACCATTACTTGAAGATTATTGCGTAGGTTGATTTTTCAAATGTTTACTTCGATCGCATGATTAGGACACAAAGAATGAAAACTTCATATTTAGAATTTCGCACAGCCGCCATCTTGCGGTTATCAAAACAATTCTTGAGTTTAATTGGATGTCAGTAGATTAAATTTTATATGGACATTTACCGTGCCAACTTTCACTGTGCTCGGACGATTAAATCGCGAAAAGAGTCTATTTAAATGTTTCAAATTCGCTTAACCGCCATGTTGGCTTTGTACCACAACAGGTTTATGTAAGTCACATAGGTAAACTTCTAGTAGTACTCTTTATCACCGAACAAAATTTCAGAGGGATATCTGGCAGGCCTACTATTGCGGAGATATAGAATACTCTTGAAATATTGCGCACTGCCACCATGTTGGTTTGGTGAAACGTATTAAAATTTGAAAGGCACGGTCGAGGTTGTATGCACTTACCGAGTTTCATTGACATCGCTTGGGCTGTTGAGATTTTAATAGGTGAAGACAAACACATACACACACACACACACATACGGACAAAAGGCGATCTCATAAGCCTATTTTTGTGTTTCATCTGGGGGTATAGGATTCTTCATTAATGGTGGTTTTAATTTTTTAAATTCTTTTTCAACTCCACCTTCAACCTACAGGACACACCTGCCTCCATCTTCTTTCTCGAAGAGAGAAGAGAAAAGGCACGGCATATTCTAGCGGATATCCACTCCACGGAAGCACTACAGACACATGGAAAGGTCCAAACTTCGAGCTCCGACAGGTATATACAAGATTTGCCACCCACGGCTTTCACTGGAAGATCAGCACGACTGACGGCCACCACACACCGGAAGACAACTGCAAATGCCAACTGTGTGGATTGAAATGTACGCAATACCACCTGAAGAACTGCTTTAAAAGGACAATAATTACTCTCGCCAATTACGCAAAAGACCCATAATATCATGTACACGCGTCTTAAGTGCACGTTTTGCTTTGTAAATAATATACAGTCGCCTCCGTTGCGTAATGGTCAGCGTAATTAGCTGCCATCCCGGTAGCCCTGGGTTCGATTCCCGGCTCTGCCACGAAATTTGTAAAAGTGGTATAATGACTGGAACGGGGTCTATTCAGCCTGGGGTGGTCCAAATGAGTAGAGGGAGGTTCAATTCCCACCTCAGCCATTCTTGAAGTGTTTTTCCGTGGTTTCCCACTTCGTCTTCGGGAAAATGCCAGGATGGTACCTACGTTAAAGCCATGGCCGCCTCCTTCCCTCTTCCTTGACTATCCTTCCCAATCTTCCCCTCCCTTCTCAACCCTCCTGAAGCCCCAGTTCGCTTTGCAGGTGAGGTGCTGATACCACCTCTCCAGTTAAATCCCCCCATCGACCGGATGTTCCAAGCTCCAGGACACTGCCCGTAGCGGCGATAGTGGTGGGATCCCTCGCTGAGTCCGTGGGAAAAACCAACGTGGAGGGTAAAATCGACTTAAATATATATATATACAGTATACAATAAGCCATGAAAATTGACTAAAAATTCGGGTTTTTAGAACATATCATTGCCATAGCATTCATTTTACTTCTAACGCAGCATCGATCTTTATTTTATTTGTATCTATCGTCTAATAGGAATAAATACAAAACTGTACTTTGGAGGTTTACTCATATCACCCACGATATTGGGAAAGTGTAAAGAAAGTAGCATCAGAAATGAGGTATGAAAAATATGTAGGTACCGTACCGTTGGGAAGCTTTAAGTCCGTACAGCGCAAGAACAAAATTGTTGAAGATTTTCGGTATTCCGGAGCCTCTTAAAATGATCAAAGTTCTTTCACATTGAGGAATGTATGATTGAATCGCTTTACAGTCGGTCATCACAGTAATGTGTCCAATTAAATTAGGCAGGGATTAACAAAAAGATGGTAGCCTATATTGGCTTTCACGGTCAGTCAATTAAAACTCAGCAATTTTTGTAGGTTTGTGCCGTGTCTTGTGTGGGGTTTCGTCTAGGACACCAAGCTGGCTCATCAGTGGGCTCTTGCTGTCCCCGCCGGACCCCCACAGGAGTAACGAACTGCGCGCTACCTCTCTTTTTATTGGCCGTGAAAGCCAATATATCATCTTTTTGGAAGCCTTCATAGGGAGGTTATGTCTGCTTGAGCTCTTCATTCTCGCAGTAAAGAGGCGTACGTGCGCTTCATGAAAAGGGAGGTAGCGCACATCTAGGTGAAAACCCCACACAAAACACGGCACAAACCCAGAAAAATTGCTGAGCTTCAGGGATTAACAGTTTGTTTGTCAGGTGAATATAACTTAAGGCTATCTATAAATTTTAAATATACATTATATGCACAACAATATATACACTTCTTATGTGTTAAATTATGTCACTATTTTAATTGTCGCGTTTTTAAATTAATAATAAAAAATAATAATAATGCTTACACATGCCGATTACGCAGTAGCAAAGAAGTATATAAAACAAGCAGCAGAATCTCAGATACCATACGAAAACGAAGGGTTAAATTCTTTGGACATGTTTCAAGAATGCTTGACGACAGACTCGATAAGAAAATTTTAACCACTTCAAAAAGCCCAATAGGTTAGGCTACTCTTATGAAAAATGGTTTGCTAACACCAAGCAGGATCTACAATAAATGAACATCAAGACATTCACAATAGAACCACTTTCAGAAATAAGATACACACATTTGAGGGGTTCCTAGAGCCAGAAACAGCGACCAAGAAGAGACAACATTGGACAGCTGAAAAGAAAGAAGATGTGATCAAGAGAATGGAGGAATACTGGCGGCAAAGGAAATTGAAATCATGATGAGCAATTGACGTGGTACTTAGTTGGCCAAAATCGATGATGATGATGATAAATACAGTAATATTTTTTATTTTTTATTTAGTCAATTTACCCTCTAGGTTGGTGGTTCCACGGACTCGGTGAGGGAACTCACCACTACCGCCTCTATGGGCAGTGTCCTGGAGCTTGGAACATCTGGTCGGGATGGATACAACTGGAGAGGTGTGATCAGCACTTCGCCCAGGCGGCCTTACCTGCAAAGCGAACCGGGGCCTAATGAGGGATGGGAAGGGATGGCAGATTGGGATGGATAGGCTAGGAAGAGGGAAGGAGGCGGCCGTGGCCTGACAGTAGGTACTGTACCCGATCTCAGGATAGTAGGCTGTCAGATATCCGCCCCCTCAATCGGATTGCCAATAATCAATCGCACCGGCACAGCTACATCAATGAAAATGGCACTGACAGATACTATCGAGATTAGAGCACAATAGTTAACAAGAAATTATTGTGGAACACACCAAAATATACGGGGGTTCATACTTACCTTTACTTACCTCTTAAATTTATCTCGGGGACTGGGTTGTCAACTGGATCACTTAAAGTATGCCCTCACAATAACCTCCACCATGATATTTAAAATGAACCAGAACGAAGACGAGAAACTTTAAACTGCACAATAATTTATTTCACAAAAAGAATGCTTTTAACAAAAATAAAACAACAAAATATACGTGGCAATCAGAAGCCATCGTCCATATAACCATGTCCTTCTGTAGGACTTGTATACTCTACATACAATGTTTCAGCTTTCTCAAGCTCAAAGCAACGTAAAAATAATAATGCACTTTGAATGGAAACGGGATTTGGGACGAGACACATATATCAATTGTTTTGCGTGTTTATATACTTCACATTTTATTTATAGCCACAAGGCTATTATGGATACGTCCTTGGCCTCTGTCATACAGTTGTCCGGGCCAGCTGCAATGCACCTGCATCGTCAAAGCGGACTCACCCCGTTCGTTCAACCCTAGCATCAGCGAGTTACCTCAGAGCTTGGCTCTCCTTTTCAAAACACGTAAATGTTCACATCTCAACTGAAATATTATCACGCAAATGTTTTAAATGCTCCATTCAAACACCAGTGGATTCCTCCAATAATCCCACATCATGTTTAATTGTTCAAACCACTTGTTTAATTAGCGTTGTTTAGAGTATAAAAACAAAACTCTTAATGTTAATAACAAAAGTTCATTAATTATTTATAACAATAATAAATTGTTTATAACAATGTCAAACGACAATTGGAAAACTTATACACGCCTCTATTAATCCTTTTCATTTCAAATTATTTAACAAAGATATTTACAAAATTATTTTACAATATTATATTGTTTATATTATTTATACAAGAAATACATTAAACCACACGTTTATCCGGTTGTTAATTATTCAAATCATGGTGATATAATCGACCAATGAAGGTTAGTTATATTTAACTGTCAAATTCAGGTTTAATAAGGTTTAATAATAATTATTAATATTTGTGACGGTAACCTCCATTCAAAATCTTTATCTCAAATTATTTAACACTCTTGTTAATTTTAACAGTATTTTCATATGAATAACTTTCAAAGAACCAGGACAATACATTCAGCGGCAAAATACTTCGCTCAAGACACACAAAATTGCACAAAAATTGGCCCAAAATTCATCATATATCTTCATATATATGGCATAAAAATCTTCTACACTACATACAAAAACCTCCACTTATAAATTCATCAACTTCATTTCTTACTGTGGGAACCTCCTTCATTATTCACGGGCATTATTCATCAGCGACTTTTACATGTCCACTGAACTAACGATTATACATCCATTGTTCCTCTTTAAAAATTCTTATATTCATCAATTGTATTAATGACTGTTATTATTTAACCTTCGTGGGTTTCATTCATGAATCGATATGAAGTAAAAATTTGCCAATCACAAATAAATTTAATAGCAAATACGATTAGACACTCCTCCCTGGTCTATCAAAATTGAGATTAATATCTTCAAAGTAACGCAGTATAAAAATACTATCTTCAATCAAAGTTCATCTAAACTGTATGAATAGTCGAATAAAATACAATTAGACTGTGGAATGCAAACATTATTGTTCCAGTCTATAATTGAGAAAAACTCCTATCAAAAGTTCATTACTATAGTGTATCCAATAAATCGTAATCAAAGTTCATATTTCATAAAATTGTCTATAATGCAATGATAAATGTCTATGTTGCAATCATGTTCATAAGACGACTAGTATTTCAAAGATCGTCGATATCGTAATAGATTTTAACGCTCTAAAATCATTTAATCATTCTTCTTTCTTGAGGATGACAGAAAATTGGTCAAAGTAATTTACTGAATAGAATTACTTTAATAAAATGACACGCTGTCTGAATTCAAATCTGCCATAGCAAATCGTTAACTTTACAGTCAAATCGTGACTACAAAAATATGCAAATTTCTGAACGAATCTAAATTATCAGTCTCAACTGATCCAAAATTAATTTAACTATGCCAATGACATAACAATGTCTCAACAAATCGAAGAAAAAGGCATAAATCATCGAAGTGTACTGAGTACAGAAATGTTAATCAAGAAAATGGGGCACAAAAAAAATATGGGACAGAAAATATGGGAAGAATGGTTGCTCAGATATCGCTACAAGACTCAAATAATACAAGAAACATTCACGACTACCTTATCTGTTGATTGAAGTTCTAGAGGAAAGTTTTCAAAGAAAACTGCTGTTGGTTCCATTTCACCAGCGTGAAGATGTGCTCCGACCTCGAACCTGGAATCAGCGTCCTCGGAGAAGCGAACTGCTTCCTTCTCCGGAAATTGCACTGCTCCGTGGATACGAAAACATCCTTCTGGCAAAACTCTTCTTTGTGAGCCGGGTCCACCCTAGCCTCTCTTGAAAGTTCCCTGAAGTTCCGGTCGTAAATCGCCATGAAGTTTATTGTAGTTATTTCCGCAGAAATATTCATAATCGTGGAGTATGAAAATATTTCCACTGTCATTTGGTATAATTCAGCGATGGATTCACGATGCATGAGTGTAGTTGGATGTTCACTACATGCTCGCTTTTGTAGAATGACGATTAACGAAGTTCCATGCTGTTATATCACTCCAACGATATATGTCCCAATTGCATTAAAGCCTTAGCCTTCCATCTCAACTTCTGTTATAATCATTGAAAGCACTGCAAGATTATAATGTTCCATAGTAGAATGTATCGTTGTATTACCAAACGTATTCTCCAATATCACTGTTGCAATCCACGTGTCAGCCGTAGTGTATAATGTGGAATTTTAAAAGTGTTTCTCATGTGGCGAGAAAATCACTTTTGTTGGCAGCCTTAAAGTGCCAATATCTTTCGAAGTATAACTGTGAAATTGTTCAAATCTTCTACACACCTCAATGTTGTACTGCCCAATTGAATTATAATAAAGGCTGAAGTTAACTCTTGATATCTTATCTGGTGGAAACGTTAATGTGAGCGTTTCAACTTCACCTAGTTTCGAGCAGCGTAAAATGGAACTGCTCCGTGTTCGTTCGATGCGCCGGGCTTTAACCACACGCTAAAGACAACTTGCTTCACTTATTCACTCGAAAATGACTCTATAACATCTGAAATATATATATATGCGGTATCAGCGGTATGATCCGTATGAGTTCTGAGTTCTGAGAGCTCCTCTCTTCTGTGCACGACCTTTTATCAAGTTCTTAAGGGGCGTATCCATCCCTTCCATAGCCTGTTGCTGCGTCATTGCTAGAAGTTTTAACTTTGGCTATACTTGACGGATTTTCAAATTTCAAAAACTCAAAATTAATTTCTTCAAAATTCCAAATCAATGCCATAACTGAAAATAGTTTTCCACAATTCTGCATGCCAAAAGTAATCAAATACCGTAGTTTCAGCAATCTCCGTCTTCCTTCCAAACTATCGTTCATTGGTTCGAGTCTCTCCTCCAATAGCGTAACTTCTTCCTTAGCACAATACCTTGTTTCCTGCGACTGCGTCGTAAATCTCCGATCTTTCTCGAACAAAATCATGACGTCACCAAGAATCTCAGCTCAATCAGCCTACTTGCATGAAATCTGCGTCATCCGTGCCTACGTCATGAATATACACGTCACAACTATGACATCCATAACTTTACTCACATTTGCCAATACAGCCATCGTGGTCTCATTATAATTCAATTTACGGGGGCAGTACCATCCCGGCATTTGCCCGAAGACGAAGTGGGAAACCACGGAAAACCACTTCGAGGATGGCTGAGGTGGGAATCGAACCCCCTCTACTCAATTGGACCACCCGAGGCTGAGTAGACCCCGTTCCAGTCCTCATACCACTTTGCAAATTTCGTGGCAGAGCCGGGAATCGAACCCAGGACCTCCGGGGCGGCAGCTAACCGTGCTGACCGCTACGCTACGGAGGCGACTACAGTAATAATAATAATAATAATAATCCATTGAAAAACTCTAAGCAATTGCAGCCAAAACCGAACTCCAAATCACACACCAAATAGAACACAGCTTACCTTTGGTAACTCGGTTCGGTAAAGTAACTCAAGTGTCTAAATTCAAATAGGCTACCTAGGAGAAATTTTCCAATCCTCAGGCCTGAATCGTGATGCAAACAAGGAGAAAATAAAAGTCTAATATATAATAATAACTCTTCGCCTTTTCCCCTCCAGGCTTGATTACCCAAGACTATGCGACACGTCTTCTGTATAAGCTTAAAAAGGCCTGGGCCTAACTTCAATTCTGCGCGAGATTCCTTTAAGTTGGTCGGAATCACGCCAGTGCTGAAGATGATCATAGGATTTGTCCAGGCATGTGTCATTGCTTCCGTATCAGTTCTGAAAGCTCTCTGTATTTTGACAGATTTTCAACATGTCTTGATAGCAAATTGCCACTGTTTGAGATTGTCACGTTTATGAAGGTGGTGTGCCTCATGCATTTATCAACAAGAACCAGATCAGGTCTGTTGTGCACGGCTGATTGGTCTGTCAATACAGTATGATCCCAGTACAAGGTAAAGTTGTCATTTTCCAGTACCCTTTCTGGGGCATGATTATAGTATGGCACTTTCTCTAGGCTCAGCATTTGAAGGCGTATAGCCAGTTCTTGATGAATTATCTTGGCAACAAAATCATGTCTCTTCCTATATTCTGTCCCTGAAAAATGGCGACAACCTGAAATGATATGCTGAACAGCCTCAGATATTGCACAACGGTATCTTCAATAGTTATCTTGCACAGACGCATCCTTTATAATGAACATAAGACAGTTCCTAATGGGACAACCTGGTCCTGAAGAGTCAACATGAAGCCTTGAGTTTCAGGAAACGTCTGCCCAGAAATCAGCCAAACGTTCGACGCTAGCTTGTCGATTTGAGTTTGGATGACTTCATGCGGATTTTTTCCGTTCTATGACTTCGACAACCAGACATTGAATCTTTCTAAATCACTGCGCACCTGATATTGAGTCTCCTGCTGACATACGATTAGTGGAGTTGAATCATCTGCTTCTGTGACAGCCTTGTGCAGCATCCAATGGTTTGATACAGAACAGAAGTATTTTCTTAGCTCATATATCTCTCGGGCTACTTGGTTGTTTACATCAACAATTCCTCTATCACCCATACGTCTCGGAAGCATGACTCGTTTTCGTGATTTGGACACGAATGTTCTAATTTCCTGTTCTAGACTTTAAATGTCACTTGATCCACTTGATGACCCCAAACGAGTAACCAAGGATATGGACAGCATAAGCGTTGTTTTTACAGTTGAGGCTGGTGTTATAAACAAACTTATTTTTTCTGAAATGTTCCCTCGTCAGGTCTTGTTTCACTACTGAGTGTTCAATGTGTCTGGGAGGCTTCATTCTCAGTTACTTTTATGTCTCGTTAACGAGCATTGTTGCAATCTGCTGGCTCTGAACTGTTTCATATACACATTCCTGCAACTTAAGTTACCATTCATAACGTTGAGCGTTTTACATTTCTCCAGCCCAAATTCCATTATCACATTCTGCGAGAAAGCTTTCTTTCTTTCTTTCTTTCTTTCTTTAACTTTGGTATCGCTTTGAAGCCACTAATTTGCCGTTATTTGGAACAATCGTTTTGTCAGTTGCAATCTGAAGTATAACTTCCAAGGAAGTATCGACAAACTTGACCTTATTTTTGTTTTGTTAATATTCACAATTGAAAACATTTGTTCACAAACGAACGTTGTTCTGAACATAGCAACACATTTCAGGGGAAGGGCTTGAATCCTCGGGAATTCTTGTTCCTCGGCGCCTTTATAAAACGAAAACAAATCACCATTGTAATGGTAATAGCGGTCTTTCAAAATTGAATCGCACTGTAGTTTTATCAGCTCAACTTGGAGACTTGATGGGGCATCCTCTGGGCGCAGCGAAAAAGGCGGCATAAAAACTTTGAGTGCTGGATTTACGTGTTTTATTTCTTCAAACCTATCTTCAAATTCATAATGCAATGACTGTAACTCTTTTGTGTACCCACTGATGTGTTCATAAGTACTTAAATTAAAGGATTTTAGACAGGGAATATCGTCCCAATTTCCTTCTCGAAGCTGACTTTTAAAAAGCTCAGTACTGATTAATTTATTTTTGCCTTCCAACGAGATATATAAATCATTTGAATATCCCATGATGCATTTCATAAAAGTGAGGTCAGCGATCCATTGCTCATCATCCAAGTCTGACTGTGCTACCGCCACTACACGGGGAGGAAAGTGGGGAGGGAGGGGTAAAGCACCGGTGCGTCTCGGTGCAGCACCGGGGCGCGCAAGCACTGTGTGCTCGCGTTGTCGTGGCCTGCTCTAGGAAGTAATGAATAACAAGTCATTATTAGAGAACGAATTCTTAGGTTATTACCTATTTTATGTTCGACCATGGTGAAATGTAAATATTATATGTCAGAAAACTGTACTATAATGAGGCTCATTATAGTACAAGTTTTCATTATGATACAGTTTCTCCCACCAATCAGAGCTCAAGAAACAGTTGTGTGAACAATTAGGTGAGGATAGCATCGCACCTGCACTCACTTCCATGGCCCCCTATTTTAAATTTCTCTGCGTGGTCAGTGTCGTAGTGAGATATCACAGGAGGCCATGGTCAAATACAAGGTATTCTCAGCGTCCCATTCGCTCTGTTCAGGACATAAAACTGGTGAAATCTCGACAGATATTTATGAATATTTATGTTCCAACATAAAATAGTTATAATTATCGTCGAACATAAACAGTCGTATGCAACTCGCCTATAATGGTAATTAAGACCCTCGTATGGAAATTATAAAACTCGCTGTGTCTTAATTATTGCCATTATTTATAGGCTCGTTGCATAATCTACAGGACGCCCGAGAATGCTCTCCGCAGTGGTTACGTGCAGCTGTGAGTGGTTGCCTCGTCGGTTTAGTTGGTAGCACGGTGTCTTTGACAGGGTGAATCCCACACGCGTGGGCTGTAGCCTGTCAAAATCGTCAGTGTGTATTGCAATTAGCGAGCGTATGAGTCATCAGCACTTCCAGCATCTGTTATGAATGGCTGTGGTGAGTACAAAGCATACTGTTTGCTTGTTATTACAGCGATGTTAGATTGCATTGTGCACACAAGTCAAGCAGCATTGCGCGTCATAGGAGCTCATGTCACCACGGACAGTTAAACGATGACAGAGGCTACTTGAGCTGACGAGGGAACGGTACGAAGTCGGACGGCGAATTTTGGTTTTATTTTTACATAGTGGTGAAGGTCTTTTTACGCTGAAAATGGTAGTGGAGGTCTAATTTTTCGCAAGTCCTTTTTAAGGGGGCATTTGGGAGCTCAAAGTTGGTGGTGCGTGCTTTAAATTGTACAGTACATGCTAGCACACGTCAGCGCGCACAGCCAGCGTTTGTCTTGCCACGCCTACCCTCTCCACTCGTTCGGTTCTCCACTATCCCCCACCACATACTGCTGCCAACAGTTGTGTTAATAGGACGGCGAATCCTATTCTATACGGTCAAGTTATCCACGACTGATGGCTATTCCACATACAGGCGTTGTAATGACTGCTTGCAACATTATTGCAGCTCTTATTAGTGCCTATGGTGTTAATATTCAGGAAGCTACAGAGCTATCTGATAAAGAGCAAATAATGTACATACATATAAAGACAACGTTTGATGCAATTTTGGAGGACAAATGCAAACTTATTCAGGAGGAAGAAGCTTTCTTCGTTGATTCAGAAGACGACGATGGCGTTGAGGAGGGGACACAACCACCGAAACAACGTAAACATGGAGATAAGTTTAACGAAGAGAACATGTCGTGTGATGGCCGAGGAAGACCTTGTAAGTCAGTGGAAGATTATGATTCCGAGTTATTGTTGGACATTTATGAAACAAAAAAGGATCAAGGACACATGTACGCTGTACGGAAGTAAAAGAAGACTCGCCGACAAATTTACGGAATCGTCAACCACGTTGAAAACAATGGAGAAATTAGGAAATGTGCAATGGTTCGAGCGTATGTGAAGGAGGAGTTCACCAAGGCAAGGATGCGTTATTTATGTCACAAAATCCGACATTGAGCGTTGGATCGGTGAGGGTAGAGAGTTGATTTGCCCCAAACACTCTCTCCAGAGCGACTCCTACTTGACAAACCTTAAAAGGCGTTCCGAAAAGTAACCAAACTCGTCGGTAAAACTTTTAAAACAGACGAAGAAGTACGACATGAAGAGGCTAAAAAGTTTGTAAAATTCATTAATGAATTGCAAGAAAAGAAAGAGATTCCGGATGCCAATATCTGGAATTCGGACCAGTCCCGATTCGAGTACGAAATGGCAACACAGAGAAGTTATGATTTTCGTGGTGTGAAAGACGTTCTTGCTGCGCTTGTTTGCCGAAATAGTTTTACGTACTCCCACACAGTGCAATATCACATTTCTAAAGCCGGAGAAATGGGACATTTGTTCTTGATCGTATTCCAAGAAATTAATGTAAAGTTTGGACCTAGGGTACAAGAAAGTATGAACGCCTACATGGATGTCTTTTAAGTATGTCGTCATTGATTGTTCATCTTCCGGGAAAATGGGGAAAGGGCATGTACGTGCCTGGTTCCAAAACGTTTTCCATCCGCAATTACAAGACGACGCACGAAATCTTCTTCTCCTCGATTCATTCAGGGGCCAGGGCAAAAATGCACAACTTGAATCTCTGACGGACAAACATGTACAAATTGAATACATACCGAAAGGAACTACGTATCTTTGCCAGCCACGTGATCTTGGACTCTTCCGGCAACTAAAATGTTTAGTCCGTCGAATGGGAAACATTTGCCGAGTAAGAAATTTACACGGACAGTCAAAATTAAAACCCAAGAACAGACTTTTCATTATAACTAGTCAAATGCTAGCGCACAACCAATTACAAGATGATTGTTTTGTACCAATGCTGAAATATGCTTGGAAAGTGGGTGGTTATTCCATTACTGACAATACACCGGAATTTAATACTGTCTCGCAAACTAATTTTCATAATTTGTTTGATAAAAAGTGTGCTGGAAATGATTGTACCAATTTTTCTTTTATAATGTGTGCGCATTGTTTTCTTGTAGTCACATTTTGTGTTAGATTTTGACTATCAAGCCATAAACAATGCACTCATGCCAGACTGTGTTAGAATAAAGGCATTTCTTGAACAGTTTGAACGGCATGATGATGATGATGATATGTGATTATGTATTAAATGTTTGTAAATCATTGTTATTGTTCTATACTCCACAATGAATTCATCTTTGTAAATAAAATATCCCAACTAACGTCAGTGGAGAACCGAACGAGTGGAGAGGGTAGGCGTGGCAAGACAGCCGCTGGCTGTGCGCGCTCACGTGTGCTGGCATGTACTGTACAATTTAGAGCACGCACCACCAACTTTGAGCTCCCAAAAGCGTCTTAAAAAGGACTTGCGAAAAATTAGACCTCCACTACTATTTTCAGCGTAAAAAGACCTTCACGACTGTGTAAAAATAAAACCAAAATTCGCCGTCCGACTTCGTACCGTTCCCTCGTGAGTCATATCCTACTCGCGCAACTGTACCTGTCAACGAAGCAGGCTGACGTGTGACACAAGTAAATAAAAAACAGTTCCCATCTCGACCGCCGGCAATCATTTCGTGAAAGGCTATTATTTGCAAGCGGCAGCCGTGCTGCCAACGTAACTTCTGTAGCTAGCTCTGTAGCTAGCATGTAGGCGCTGCGGAGAACATTCCCGGACTCACTCTACTATTTTTCCTTACTTCCAAATATTTTAAAAAAACTTTAAAATTTTTCCGAATCACACTCAAAAGAGACATATTATGGGAGCGTGATGGCGTAGTGGTTTAGCTGCTTGTCGTTCACTCGGACGGCCAGGGATCGAATCCTGCTGACAGGTGGGTGGAATTTTCATCCGAAAAATCACGTGGCTTCAGGAAGGGCATTCAGTCTTAAATCCCCGGCCAAAATCAAAATGAGCCAGGTTGGGATAAGCCCAAGAATGAATTACTCATAAGTGACATATTCATGAATTCTGTAGTAGGATCTCTGAAATACAATAGCAAGTATAATCTACCTAATAAAAACTAAATGATATGCGAGTACCTAAAAATACCTAATTGCAGTTTTGTTCCATTTATTATAGAATACTAGCTGAAGTACCCGTGCTTCGCTACGCGTCATAAATAAATGAAAATGTGAAGGTGACACTTAAAACAGGGGATAGGCGAGGTGCTGCGCAGAGGGAGATTTAGGATGGAACATTTTGTCCAACTACACCGCTCGGCGTTGACCTTGTTTTATAGCACAAATTTAGGTTTTACTCGCTAACCGTTGAAGATACCTTTCGGATAGAAAATGTAATTTTAAACCTCGTATATGCCATCAAAAGTCTGCTATTTCTTAGCGTTCTCTTTTTATTTGAAATGGAAATATGAATGTTTGAAACCAAAGGGTGTAGTGACGTCACTAAAATGGTCGCCATCTTTAAATAGTGCAAAGTATTCAAATCAAAAGTAATCTATATGTTAACCAGGTAAATCAGCTACTTCCATGTAAAATTCATGTAAATCGGACCAGTGGTACTTGCGTGATTGAGTAATACACAGACACACACCATCTCATTTTTAGCCTCGCTTCGCTCGCGTCATAGTCGTGTCGTATTGTTATTCAATGAAATGCAAGTTTAACCCCGTTAACACCCCTTTAGAACCTGAATATCGAAAAATCCCTCCTTAGTAGACGTTTTCGACACACAAAAAACATATCCCCAAAATATAATTCTTCTAACTTTAATAGTTTTGGTTGGTCGATGAGAGTGAACATACAAAAATCCTTCCTTAGTGGACGTTTTTCTTCCATAATTTCACCCCTCCCCATAGGCCCCATAAATTGCATTTATGAAAAAACGGTCGAACATCTATTTTTTATTTATTTATTTATTTGTTTTTAAGCTGATTGATTTCCCCAGAGTTTCAAACTCCTCGCCTATGTCGTTTAAGAGATACACGCTCCGTTAGGAATCTTTCAACCCCCACTTTTCATCCCTTTCACCTCATAATATACACTACATCGAAAAACCATTAGACATGTGTCAGGTTATTTTTAATAATTAGTATATATGCCAAGTATCACATCCCCAAATGAAACCACTCGTGAGATATTGTTATTCAATGAAATGCACGTTTAAACCCTTAACACCACTTTAGAACCAGAATATCCAAAACTCTTTCCTTAGTGGACGTTTTCGACATACAACGAACATATCCCCAAAATTTCATGTTTCTAACTTCAATAATTTTGGCTGGGCGATGATGAGTGAGTGAGTCAGTCAGGACATTTTCTTTTATTTATTTTTGATAATTTCACCCCTCTCCATGAACCCCTTAAATTGGATTTATGAAACAAACGCTCGAACACCTATTTACTTATTTAAAGCTGTTTTCCCCCTGAGTTTGATGAGTGAGTAAGTGATTCAATCAGTTAGGACACTTTCTTTCCTGTTCTTTTCCCCCCAGAATTTCACCCTTCTCCAAGGGCCCCTTAAATTTGATTTATGAAAAAACGGTCGAACACCCATTTATTTGTATTTTAGGCTGTTTTTCCCCGCCGAATTTCAATCTTCTCGCCTGTGTCGTTTCAGAGATACACGCTCCATTTTGAATCCCTCAACCCCCAATTTTCATCCCTTTCACCTCATAATACACCTTATCGATAAACCCTTAGATATATGTCTGATTATTTTTAATGTTTAGTTTATATACCGAATATCACATCCCCAAAGAAACAACTCATGAGATATCGTTATTCAATGCAATACACGCTTACCCCCTTAACATCTCTTTAAAACCCGAATTAACAAAAAACATTCCTTAGTTGACGTTTTCGACATACAGCGAACATATTCCCAACATTTCATTTTTCCAACTTTTATAGTTTTCGCTGGGCGTGATGAGTGAGTGAGTCTGACATGACATTTTCTTTCAATTATTTTACCAGAATTTCACCCCTCCCCATGGGCCCCTTAAATTAATTTATGAAAAAACGGTCGAACACCGATTTACTTATTTATTTAGCTGATTTTTTTTGCTGAGTTTCAAATTTCTCGCCTATGTCGATTAAGAGATAGGCCTACACCCTCCGTTAGGAATCCTTCAACCCCCACTATTCACCCCTTTCACCTCATAATAATACACCGCATCGAAAAACCCTTAGACAAATGTCTGCTTATTTTTAATGATTAGTTTATATGCCGAGTATCACATCCACAAATGAAACCACTCGTGAGATATTGTTATTCAATGAAATGCAGGTTTAAGCCCCTTAAGACCCCTTTAGAGCCTGAATATCCAAAAATCCTCCCTTAGTGTACGGTTTTGACATACAACGAACATATCCCCAAAATGCCATGTTTCCAACTTCAATATTTTTGGCTGGGCGATGATGAGTGAGTGAATGAGTCAGGACATTTTCTTTCATTTGTTTTTCTTCAGAATTTCACCCCTCCCGATGAACCCCTTCAATTTGATTGCTAAAAAAAACTGTCGAATAGCTATTTACTTACTTACTTACTTACTTACTTACTTTAAAGCAGTTTTCCCCCCTGAGTTTGATGAGTGAGTCAGTCAGTCAAACAGGACACTTTCTTTCCTGTTTCCCCCCCCCCTCCCCCAGAATTTCACCCCCCCCATGGGTCCCTTAAATTGGATTTATGAAAAAACAGTCAAACACATATATACTTATTTTTTATGCTGATTTTTTTCCGCTGAGTTTCAAACTCCTCGCCTATGTCGTTTAATAGATACACGCTCCGTTAGGAATCTTTCAATCCCTACTTTTCACCCCTTTCACCTCATAATATACACCACATCGAAAAACCCTCAGAAACGTGTCTTCTTACTTTTTAATGATGAGTTTATATGCCGTGTATCACATCCCCCAATGAAACCAATCGGGAGATATTGTTATTCAATGAAATGCAGGTTTAACCCCCTTAAGACCCCTTTAGAACCTGAATATCCGAAAATCCTCGATTAGTAGACGGTGTTGACATACAATGAACATATCCCCAAATTCTCATGTTTCTAACTTCAATAATTGTAGCTGGGCGATGATGAGGAGTGAGTGATAGAGTGAGTGTGTCGGTACATTTTTTTCTTCAGAATTTCACCCCTCCCCATGAACCCCTTAAATTTGATTTATGAAAAACTGTCGAACAGCTATTTACTTACTTTAAAACAGTTTTCTCCCCGGTGTTTGATGAGTGAGTTAATCAGTCAATCAGTTAGGACCCTTTTTTTCCTGTTTCCCCCCCCCCCCCCACCAGAATGTCACCCCTCCCCATGGGCTCCTTAAATTGGATTTATGAATAAACGGTCAAAGACATATTTACTAATTTTTTATGCTGATTTTTTTCCGCTGAGTTTCAAACTCCTCGCCTATGTCGTTTAAGAGATACACGCTCCGATAGGAATCTTTCAATCCCCACTTTTCACCCCTTTCACCTCATAATATACGCCACATCGAAAAACCATCAGACTCGTGTATTCTTATTTTTAATGATGAGTTTATGTGCCGAGTATCACATCCCCCAATGAAACCAATCGGGAGATATTGCTATTCAATGAAATGGAGGTCTACCCCCTTAACACCCCTTAAGAACCTGAATATACAAAAATCCTCTCTTAGTGGGCATTTGCGACC
Source organism: Meconema thalassinum (assembly GCA_946902985.2). NCBI lineage: Eukaryota > Metazoa > Arthropoda > Insecta > Orthoptera > Tettigoniidae > Meconema > Meconema thalassinum. The sequence goes on along the minus strand of OX336396.1, from coordinate 210,140,783 downwards.
CTTGAGGAAGCTGCATACCAAATTTCATTTCAATCTGTTCGGTGGTTTCTGAGATTTCGTGATGAATGAATGAGTGAGTGAGTGAGTGGTATTTGACAAATATATAGTAGAAGATAGTGTCAAGTCTTTGTTATGCTAAACTCGGTTGACAGTGCTGTGTGAGTAGGTGAGTAACTAATGGGATTTCAAGTAAAGATCCTCTTTTTCTATTCCGGTAGTGCAGAGCGCAACTGGCATCCAGACGGCCGTGTCTGGACTTGAGCTATGTTGCCATGGAAACTATCTGCCTTGCCATTCCTTCATGAGTATATTTTATGATTTGATTAGCCTGTGCTTGAGTGCAAAAGGGAGGAAATCAGAAGAATGATAAAGACTATCGAAAATTCATGTAGCCAGCGGTTCCTTCTGGGTCCTAAACTATGTGTATGCAAAATTTGGTTGAGATTGGTGTAACGGTGTAGATTTGTATACGGAACAGACCCACATACCCACATACCCACATACATACAGACTTTCACTTTTATATATAAGATATAAGATTTGAATTTTTAGACCATAATTTTTAAAAGTAAACCACAAGACAATTTGTATTTCTAGCTGTAGTTGATTGAGAAAAATCCTATCTGTCAGTAAATTCCAATACTTTCAGCACTTTTCAGCTTATATCGTATTATTTGGTTAATTGCTGTCAGGAAAGAGGGGATAAATCTCTTATTGTTTCCAAGTTTCCTATATTCTAAACGGGGAAACCGCCCCGGCTTCGCCCGGTATCTTTAACGGTCTACCCAGCGTAAGCTTAAAAGGCGTAATTATTTAGATTTCAATGAACTACGACCTATATCCTTTTTCCGTCTCAGCATGTGCAACTTTTTTTTAGTGTATGGCTTTTAGTACCGGGAGTGTCCAAGGACTTGGTCGGCTCGCCAGTTTTGTAGAGCTTTGAGGCGGACACCCAATGGGTGAGCCACAAGTACCGTTGGAGAGGAAAGTTGGAATGGAAGGACGAGGAGTTGGAAGGTAGCGGCTGTGGCCTATAGTTAGGGACCAACCCCGGCATTTGCCTGGAAGGAAGATGGGAAACCACAGAAAACCATCTTCAAGGTTGCAGGCGGGAAGATTCGAACCTCCTCGCCTCCCGGATGTGAGCGACTGCCAGCAGTCATGCCGTAACGACCACGGCTAACTCACCCGGTAGCATGTGCAACGAATTCTTGTCAGGCGTAATTTAAGAATGGCGAGGTGCATGAAATACAAATCCCCCTTCCGTCCAATCTAAACATGACTGTGTATTCTGCGGAACAAAACGTTCTCAGGCGAAATGAAGAAAATCCGAGTTGCACTTCCAGGGAAACTCCAAACACATCCACTCTTCTCTGAAGTATTAACTCGACACCTTTGCTGGACACCAAAGTATATAGGTACATATGCTCGACACGATTCGACAGTTTGCTACTGGCTGTAACTGGGGTTATAGGCTCACTCGCTAGCTAGTGCGGAAGATAGTAATTGAATTGAGTTTGTTGGAAGAAATGGAAACGTAAAAACACTTACAGTGGGCGATGTATTGAAGATAGAGATGATCGTGGCACGGCCTATTTTTGTAATTATCAGAATTAAAATAAATTTGGTTGTAAAGATTAAAATTATAATAATTTTGTAAACTGTATTTTAAAATTATAAAAATAAAATGAAAATTTAAATTTTAAAAAAATATGAACATTAAAATGTTAATGAAGACAAAAATTAATATTAGGTTGAAAAAAATATAAAATTAAATTTGAAAAAATTACGAATTAGGAATCTTCCATATTTTACCCTATAAAGGGTTGTTGTTGTTTGAGTCATCGGTCTTTTGACTGGTTTGATGCAGCACTCCATGCCTCCCTGTCCTGAGCTAATCGTTTCATCTCTACCACACCCTACATCCGAGGCAATCTGTTTAACATATTCTAATCTTGGTCTACCCCTACAGTTCTTGTCCTCGACCCTTCCTTCCATAACTAAGCTTGCTATTCCTGAGTGTCTTAGTATGTGTCCTACCAACCTATCTCTTCTCTTCATTAGCAGTCGCCTGAAACATCTCTCCTCTTCCACTCGTCTTAATACCTCTTCGTTTGTAACCCTATTTACCCATCTGATCTTCATCATTCTCCTGTAACACTAAATTTCAAACGCTTCAATTCTCCTCTTTTCTGCTGCATCAACAGTCCAAGTTTCACTTCCAGAGTGCCACGCTCCAGACAAAGGGTTTCAAAAATGACTTCCTAATACCTAAATCTATATTTGATGTCAACATATTCCTTTTTTGTAGAAATGCTTTCCTTGCCTGAGCCAACCTACTTTTTATATCCTCTTTGCCTCGTCCATCACTGGTTATTTTGCTTCCTAAGTAACAGAAGTCTCCTATTTCCTTCAGATTTTCACCTGCCAATTTGATGTCCATAGAGGTTTCTGATTTTTTTCGGCTGCTTTCCAATATTTTTGTTTTACATTTATTAATTTTCATCGTGAAATCTTTCCTCATGACGGAGTCCATACCATTCAAAAACTCATTCAAATCCTCCGGTGTGTCGGCCAAGATGATGATGTCATCGGCAAATCTGAGAGTTGAAATTAGTTCTCCTTGAATCTTCACTCTCCGCTTTAAATTATTCTCCTATTTCCTTCATTGATTGGTCAATGTTAAGATTGAAAAGTACGGGTGATAAGTTGCAGCCTTGCCTTACACCTTTCTGATTACCAGCTTCTCTCTCATGTCCTTCAGCTCAAATAACTGGTGTCTGGTTTCTGTATACATTGTAGATCACCCTCCTATCCCTGGACTTTATAGGCCTACCAATCATTTTCAAAATGTCAAACAATTTAGCCCAATCAACGTCATCGAAAGCCTTCTATAAGTCTACAAATGCCATGAACGTTGTCTTATCTTTCCTTATTCTACCTATTCTTCCTACATTTATCCTGAAAACAAACTGGTCTTCAACCAACTCCGTTTCTATCTGGCTTTCCATCCTCTTGTAAATTACTCTAGACAAGATCTTTGAAGCATGAGTAATCAAGCTGATTGTACGGTAATATTTACATCTGACATTTCCCACTTTCTTCGGTATAGGGATGATAGCATTCTTCTTGAAATCTGACGGTACCTCACCTGTCTCATAAATTCTACACACGAAGTGAAATAACCTGATCAGACCTTCATGTCCTATGCAGCGTAGCAACTCAATCGGTATATCATCTATGCCTGGTGCTTTGTTCCTGCTTAAGTCTTCCAAAGCTCTATCAAATTCTGACGTCAATATTAAATCTCCTTTCGCATCCTCATCAATTTCCTCCTCCCTTTCCATTACATGATTCTCAATCTCCTTTCCCTTATGCAAACACTCTATGTAAGCTTTCCATCTCTCAAGCTTTTCTTCTCTATCTGTTAGAGGCTTTCCATTTGTGTCCTTAATATTACAGCACTTAGTATTCTTTTCCCCAAAATAATTCTTAATCCTTCGATAAGCTGTGTCTACTTTTCCTAATTTCAGACAATTTTCTATACCTACACATTTCTCTTTCAACCATTCTTCTTTCGCTTCTTTGCATTTCTTGTTAACCTCATTTCTCAGACCTCTGTATACTGCTTTCCCCTTTTCATCTCTTACATTCTTGTGTTTCCGCCTTACATCCATCAATTCTAGTACATCCTGAGTGATCCACGGTTTCCTACCTATTCTTTCTTTGCTACCAATGTTTTCTTCTGCGTATTTTGTTATTTTATTCTTCAAAAGTGCCCATTCGTCTGCAATTAAAGTTTGTTTAGTTTTTTTTATTAGTTCTTCCTTTATACTCTTCTTGAATCTTTCGTTTACATCCTTCTCTTTAAGTCTGTCTATTGCACACCTTTTTGGCTTTTGACTTTTCTTCAGTTTCTTCAACTTTAATCTGCATTTCATAACAACCAGATTGTGGTCAGAGTTTATATCAGCACCGGGACATATTTTACAATCCAAAATCTGGTTTCGAAACCTGTGCTTGACCATAATGAAGTCGATTTGGTAACGCCCCGTATCTCCTGGTCTCATCCATGTATATATTCTTCTTCTATTGTGGTTACTGAATAAGGTGTTAACTATGACCAACTCATGCTCGGTGCAGAATTCCATCAGCCTGCTTCCTCGATCATTCTTTTCATCTAATCCAAAATCCCCTACTATCTTCCCTTCTCTTCCTTTTCCTACCACAGCATTCCAATCTCCCATTACTATAACATTTTCATCACCTTTGAACCTCAGAATTTCATCATTTCTTCCTAGACCTTTTCAACATCTTCATCATCAGCTTGACTTGTAGGCATATAGACTTGTACCACTGTGGTGCACGTAGGGTTTGTATTGATTTTTGCTACAATAATCCGTTCATTATATTGCTCATAATATTCCACCCGCTGTCCAAGTTTCCAACTTAAAATGAGACCAACCCCGATGTGGCTATTGTTTGATTTAGTGATCATTGTACGTATGTTTACTCAGCAACGCTGCGGGGAAATTTGTAAACGTACGACACATGGACAAAAATAATTTTTGAAGGTATTGCACCCCCGATGCAAGACTGCCACAAGTCAAAGACATGAATTTTGAAGTATGTGCTACTTACAAATTCCTATGACCAAGTCTGTGTCCTGTAATACTGCCACAACTCAGATCCTATAAATTGCTTTCCTCATGACGGAGTCCATACCATTCAAAAACTCATTCAAATCCTCAGGTGTGTCGGCCAAGATGATGATGTCATCGGCAAATCTGAGAGTTGAAATTATTTCTCCTTGAATCTTCACTCTCCACTTTAAATTATTCTCCTATTTCCTTCATTGCTTGGTCAATGTTAAGATTGAAAAGTACGGGTGATAAGTTGCAGCCTTGCCTTACTCCTTTCTGAATACCAGCTTCTCTCTCATGTCCTTCAGCTCAAATAACTGGTGTCTGGTTTCTGTATAGATTGTAGATCACCCTCCTATCCCTGGGCTTTATAGGCCTACCTAGCATTTTCAAAATGTCAAACACTTTAGCCCAATCTACGTCATCGAAAGCCTTTTCTAAGTCTACAAATGCCATGAACGTTGTCTTTTCTTTCCTTATTCTACCTATTCTTCCTACATTCATCCTGAAAACAAACTGGTCTTCAACCAACTCCGTTTCTATCTGGCTTTCCATCCTCTTGTAAATTACTCTAGACAAGATCTTTGAAGCATGAGTAATCAAGCTGATTGTACGGTAATCTTTACATCTGACATTTCCCACTTTCTTCGGTATAGGGATGATAGCATTCTTCTTGAAATCTGACGGTACCTCACCTGTCTCATAAACTACACACGAAGTGAAATAACCTGATCAGACCTTCATGTCCTATGCAGCGTAGCAACTCAATCGGTATATCATCTATGTCTGGTGCTTTGTTCCTGCTTAAGTCTTCCAATAGCAATTCTACGGCACTGAATAGAAAACTGCCATAACTCAAAATTATTGTTGTATTTGATTAAAACACATAATTCATGAAAGAACTTCATATGTTACTGTATAGTTCTAGACAATTTTAGAAGTTAGTAATTCGGTACGTTACTTTCACTTTAATTATGTAAATATTTATATTTTTCCTACTACAGTGGAACGTGGCTAATTCGAACTTCTATAATTCGAAATCTTCTTTATTTCGAATTTTTCTCTTGGTCCCTAGCATTTTATATACAATCAATGGTAAAAAATCGTGGTTAATTCGAATTATATTTTGGATAATTCGAAGTTTTTACGGGTAAAAAGCTGATGGAAGCCATGCAGTTGGGTCTGGAATTCCCGAAAAACGACCTTGTATCATTGGCATGCGGCCCCTACTCCATTGTATTCTGTTTTCCGTTCCTTGAATTTGTTAGATTCTTTTGTGATGGCCGAGTGATTTAATTGTAGGAAATAGGTAAAAATCTCACAACTTTTTTTGAAAAACAGTAGATTTCTCTAAGACGTAACTAGATTGCTGGATTACTACTGTCGTTAAATAGGAGAATAGTACATTTTAGTTTTATTTTATCATTTGAAACTTTTGAGGTTATTCACGATACAGTCAGTCATTTTACAGTCTGTTAATCTGCTTTGTTGAACGTAAATCATTATGTAGACTTAATACATAGTACCCTATATGCACACTTTACACGTTAGAAACCTATATAATATTATGTTTTATAAAAGTTCTTGGATGAAAACTTAACATTTGAATATTTTCTCTAACCTTTTCAAAGAACTTTCTTAATTCGAATTTTTGGATAATTCGATTTTTTTTACTGGTCCCTTGAGGTTCGAATTATCCAAGTTCCACTGTACCTCAAAATGTTTAAATGCTTCTCCTGACTTGTGTCTGTCTTGCACCGGGGGTGCGGCATGTTTTTAACATTTCATGTATATTATATGAATATATTTCGAACATGTATTGCCTTCATTCACTTAATTGTCACCAGGCCCATGCATCAAGCAACGTGCGTTTGTTCTGCGCGACCACAGTGTCAAACTCAGTCCGATAGAGTCTGACACCTGACGGTCAGTTTATAAACTAATTGGCTCGGTTGACTACTTGTGGTACATGTCGAACCGCCAGAGGCCGCAACGAGTCACTTTCTTGAGCAGTGACGTACAGTTCTATAAACCATAATGAGTTGGTAAGTTTCTAACTAGGGTTGTAATTAATATCATTCGAATATCCAATTAATTCGACTACTATTTCGAATATTCACCAATTCGAAATTGAAATAAATGATTCGATGTTCGAAGAATTCGAACAATGTGGATGTCCGAACACTAGTAATAGAGTCTCGGATGTTTGGTTTTATCGATATCCATGAAATATTTCAGCAAACATAATATATAACATGTGAGAACGATATACTTACCCCAAATATGCCATTTTTAGCCTACTGTTCACATTTTGCAAGCATGAGGAAAAAGTAGACTTATGAGATAGATCCTGGCAAATGTGTGTCGGTCTGTCTGTCTGTCTGTCTGTGCGTGTGTCCCCCCTCCTATCAACTCCTAAACAGCTGCAGCAATCGAAACCAAATTTGGTATATCTCAAGCCCATATTTGAAAATGATGTCAGTGCTACCAACTGCTGAAAAACCGCAATGGAAATTTGATCTCCATATCTAGGAAGGTATGCACGGAAGCTATTCCAAAATTGGCACACATATAGCTAATAATATTTCAGTTTAATTTCCACGAGGCCATACATGGCAGTGTTGCCAAAATGATTCTAAGCCTGCTGATAGGTCCAATTTTAAAGTACATGTAACTTCTATACTAACAAATGGATTTCATACAAAATTGGCACAACAAGAGATCATCATTTTTGAAATTATTTCTGACCAACACATGCATGACACTGTTGTCAACATGATTTTACGCGCGCTGAGAGTTCCAATGTCTAACTGTATGTAACGTCCATACTATCCATTGGACTTCAACCAATATTTGTATTCTGTACCTTAAGAAATGGAACTAAGAATATATTCAGTCACCAGGGCGCCAACTGTAGTGCTCTATTAGGCTACATTATACTAGCTATATTTCGAACTAATTAGAAATATCGATATTACCAACTTAATTTCGTCATTAGTCAGGTCTATATAGATTAATCATAGGCATGAATCTTAAATGTTAAGAAAAGTAGGCTCTTTAGTTCGTCACGGAACTTCTTGTCTTCCCATATTGAAGCCACGAAATATGCGAAATAAAGTTATTTTGCGAAATGTGTAAATTTCACTCTAAAAATTAAATACCAACAAAATGCTGGCGTAAGATTTTTAGCCTACTTTCGATTTTTGCAAAAAATGAAAGTAGACTTATGAGATCAACACAGGGCGAAAAAAAAGTGTGTCTGTCTGTGTGTGTGTATGTGTGTGTGTGAGTCTGTGTGTGTGTCTGTGTGTGTGTGTGTGTGAGTGTGTGTACTCTGAATGTCTGTCCCCCCCTATCAATTCGAACACGGTGAATGCGAATTGAACGAAATTTGGTACAAAGGTAGCACTAGCAAAGGACACCTCAGTGTCATGTTTTATATCGCCGCCATCTTGACGGAAACGTAATGGCGGCCTCACAAATGTTCAAAGCTTAAATCAAATTACGACTAACCGAATCATCCGATCTCGACCAAATTTTGCAACAACATACCTTTATGGGGGGAGCATCCTTTGACCAAACCAATAGGTCATCAGCGTAATATTTTACGGATGGCGGCCATCTTTGAGTGAAAATCGATTCCCCCTATTAATTCGAACACGGTGCAACCGAATGGAACGAAATTTGGTACGGAAGTAGTACTAACGAAAGGCACCTCAGTGTCATGTTTTATATCGCCGCCATCTTGACGGAAACGTAATGGCGGCCACACAAATGTTCAAAGCTTAAATCAAATTACGACTAACCTAATCATCCGATCTCTACCAAATTTTGCAACAACATACATTTATGGGGGGAGCATCATTTGACCAAACTAATAGGTCATCAGAGTAATAGTTTGCGGATGGCGGCCATCTTTGTGTGAAAATCGATTCCCCCTATTAATTCGAACACGGTGCAACCGAATGGAACGAAATTTGGTACAGAGGTAGTACTAACAAAAGGCACCTCTGTGTCATGTTTTATATCGCCGCCATCTTGACGGAAACGTAATGGCGGCCACACAAATGTTCAAAGCTTAAATCAAATTACGATTAACCTAATCATCCGATCTCTACCAAATTTTGCAACAACATACCCTTATAGAGGAAGCATCCTTTGACCAAATGAATAAGTCATTAGCCTAATAGTTTGCGAATGGTGGCCATCTTTGTGTGAAAATCAATTCCCCCTATTAATTCAAACACGGTGAAACCGAATGGAACGAAATTTGGTACAGAAGTAGCACTAGCAAAGGGCATCTCAGTGTCATGTTTTATATCGCCGCCATATTGACAGAAACGTAATGGCGGCCACACAAATGTTCAAAGCTTAAGTTAAATTACGACTAACATAACCATCCGATCTCTACCAAACTTTGCATCAACATACCTTTTTGGAGGGAGCATCCTTTGACCAATCTAATAGGTTATTAGCCTAATAGTTTGCGGATGGCGGCCATCTTTATGTCAAAATTGATTCCCCCTATTAATTCGAACACGGAGGAACCTAATGGAACTAAATTTGGTACAGAGGTAGCACTAGCAAAGGGCACCTCAGTGTCATGTTTTATATCGCCGCCGTCTTGACTGAAACGTAATGGCGGCCACACGAATGTCCAAAGCTTAAATCAAATTACGATTAACCTAATCATCCGATATCAACCAAATTTTGCAACTACATACCTTTATGGAGGGAGCATCCTTTGACCAATCTAATAGGTCATTCGCCTAATAGTTTGCGGATGGCGGCCATCTTTGTGTCAGAATCGATTCCCCCTATTAATTCAAACATGGCGAAACCGAATTGAACGAAATTTGGTACAGAGGTAGCACTAGCAAAGGGCACCTCATATTCATGTTTAATATCCCTATAGCACGTTGTATTTCAACTAACTACTACAACCAACATTCAATCATACTCCTTGAAAAGGACAAAGAGTTATAACAATACCCATGCATTTAGGAGAAAGTAGGCTATATGTTCTTTACTGAACATCTTGTTTTAAAATATATTTTACTTCAAACTTAATTGTAATATCTGTTGTTTGGTAGAAGATAAGAAATCTGAAAAATATATGTTTCATAAGGTACGGTATAACGAAGTCCCTTCTCGAGTTTGATTGGTTCAAGTCCAGAAATCATGGAAATAATGTTTTGCTTATACTTTAAGAACAACTTCACGTTTCACGAGTTAGTGGTGATGATGATGATAATTTTGTTGTTTTCAATGGCCTAACACCTAGGTTATCGACCCCTAATGGTCTGGGTGATAGCAAAAATGACAATTAAATGGAAAATTAAGTTAGATTGAAAATAAGTTACTTACAAAATGGAACTCAGAGTGAAACGACTCACAAAATGTAGAGTGGATATAGTTACAAAAGGTAATTTAGAAGGAAAATACTCACAAAAGGAATTTAGATTGACAATACGCACAAAATGTAGTTTAGGTTGAAAATACTCACAAACTGCAATGCAGATTCGAAATAATCACAAAATGCAATTGAAATTCAAATTACTTACAAAATGCAATTGAAATTGAAAATTGAGCACAAGGCAGGAGATAACATGAAAAGAAAAAGAAGGCTGATCCCTAGAAGAATGAGGGATCAGGAAAGATGAAAGAAGCGCCAATTAAGGCGCGAAAGGAAGAGACTCCCTAGGCCTTGGATACCCTAATACCGTTGGAGTCGAAAGAAAACAAGAGTTGACCAAGAGAGGTCAACAGGAAAGAAGACGGAGAGGAGCCCGGCACAAGTAAGTGGAAGGAATGCCGGACTCAGCTGGGGTCCCGTGGCCGCCAACCCACGTCCCACTAGATGTGAGTCCCTCGGGGGACGAGTTATTTGCAAATGTGGACGCTGTCCATGGTGTCAAAATACAAAATACTAAGCAAAATAAATCATTCATACAACTACAAAAAATACATTTTAGATACAAGGCTTAATTGGTACAAGAAAATAATAATAATACAATTATAATATAAGAATCAGGATAATTTAAACTATTCTTCATCCATGTCATGTCACTGGCTCCTGATCGGGTGCTTTCTCACCAACTCCTTAAATTTTGCAACATCAGAAGACAAAGGGCTGAAAATGTCCCCCGGCAAACTGTTCCATTCTACTTCCCCCTCACAATGACTATGGTAGTCATGGAGAGTATTTGTTCAGGTAAATGTTAGGTTAGATATCAAACACAGAAAATATAATTAATTTGGGTATTACCGTAGTTCTTTCGAAAAGAAGGAAGTGTTTCCTATTCCTCCAAATGTTTTTATAATGTTCAAATCCATGCACCGAACACATTATTAATCACACTCACTGTTTTGTGTCACCGCTCTTGATAAATTATTTCACCGCATTGGAGCTTTTATATTCCTCTTTTTATTTTTTTATTATTATTTTTATTTTTTATTTTTTTAGCGTATGTGTATTAGTGGCCGGTGTGTCCGAGGACATGTTCGGCTCGCCAGTTTGTAGCTGCTTCTTGGCGGACACCCTATGGGTGAGCTACAAGTACCGTTCCGTGTCTGGGGAGGAAAGTTTGAATGTAAGGGTGAGGAGTTGGAAGGTAGCGGCTGTGGCCTATAGTTTGGGACCAACCCCGGCATTTGCCTGGAAGGAAGATGGGAAACCACAGAAGACCATCTTCAAGGTTGCCGGCGGGGGATTCGAACGTCCTCGCCTTCCGGATGTGAACGACTGCCAGCAGCTATGCCGTAACGACCACGGCTAACTCACCTTTATTCCCATAAATCAGGGTCTCTAGTAATAATAATAATAATAATAATGTTATTGGTTTAACGTCCCTTTTAACTGCTGCGGCTTTCACAGACGCCTGGATGCCAGAATTTTGCCCCGAAGCGGATCATTATCGTGCCAGTAAATCTACTGACACGGCTCCCTCACATTTGCGCACCCTCAAATGCCAACTGACTGAGCCAGCATTCGATCTTGCATCCTTGGGGACAGCAGGTGAGAACGTTACTGCTGAGCCACGCAGCCAGTCGGATTTCCGAATTGCCTATCTCGGTTGTTTGATTAATTCAAACATTCAATCTATTCGAGTATTTTAAATAGTCGATTATTAAAATAAATCGAACTAATCAAATGTTTGAAATAATCAAAGATGATAAGTACCCGAAAATTACAGCAATTTGTGTCAAGAAATATGTCCAGTGGACGAGTACTTCGAAGGAGGGGTAAATCCAAGTGATTGAATTGGGGTTAATCCCTTCCTCATTCAGCGTGATAGATCCTTATAAATAAATGCCATTCAAAACAAGCTTCACTTATTAACTATTTCTTTCTTTCCTTCTTTCTATTTTTCATTATATGCTTTCTTTTCTCTTTGTGTCTATGCTTATTATGATTATTCGAAAATTTGAATGATTCGACTTTTTTCTCGAGATTATTGATTGAATAGGCGTATTAATTCATTAATGCAAATATTTGTAAATTCGAATAGATTGGAAATTCCAATAGTCGAGCTATTCGCATCAAATATTCGTATTCGACACTATTCAAACAATTCAACGTTTGAATACGTATAGACGCCCTACTTTTAAATTTTTTTTGACCCATATGATATTTATCCAAAACTCGTCACGTAAGGTATCTTTAGATTCTATGACTTTTACGAGTGATTTTTAGTGGTGTGTAACTAGGGGGGGGGGGGGATAATACAAAATCGGCCCGAAATGCGATATGTTTCATTTTCTGTGAAAAATATGCGATATTCTTGATTTATAAAAAAATAACAAATTTAAATAACACAGTTGTGTACTGTATATGTCCGTAAGATCTCAAGAGCAATGTTGTAGATAATAGATTTGTAAACAGATTAAAAGATGAAATGGATATAACACTTTAGTATAATGGCTAGGGTAAATAGGGAATGGAGGTCAGCCAGGGAAATTAGCGAAACTATTAAATGCTATCAGGGGAATATGGGACAGGAAAGTATCATAATTTAAATCGTAACTATTCCTTCCTTCGTTTATATGAACCTTTATCATTTATTTTAAAAAGAATATTCGACAACAAAGGGGTTTTGACTTGTTTCTTGTTCATAAGTTGGTAATATCTGAGTGAGTAATTTGTGTATTTCTATTGGTTTTTCCATCAGGTTGTAATTTTATTAGAGTCATATATACAAGACGTAACATTTCGCTCCTTGAATTGTGTTGAGACGAAGATTCTAGTTATATTACCACGATCAGTGTTATATTTTCAAGAGAGTATGACTCACTGAACTTTACCACCGTACTTGCTCATTAGTAGGGCCCTGATAATTTTATGTGCTTAACTTTTCAGAAATATGTATGTATTTATGGGCTTAAAAGTGAAATATATGTGATTAAGTTTCCAAAATAAATTCTTAAATTTGCATCAAATTTGTGTCCCCTAGATACTCGAAATATAGTTCAAACGTCCAGCTGCTTGATTAATCCATAGTCCTGCCTGCTGTACAAAAAATGTTCCCGCTTAATAGGCCGGGGCTAGCCTCAGTTTCCGAGTCCACCTTACTGTACTGCACATGCGCGATACGAAATCATGTATGTGCTGTTTTCGAATTTCATTTTAAAGATCAGAAGAAAATGTCATTTCAAAAACTTTCATAGCACTCTGTCAACATTCACAAGTTTTGCAGACCACTGTAATTTCAAGTAACATTTCCTGTCAAGGTAACGACTATTGGAGGCTATTGACTCCAGCCCCTCTGCTATACTTAATGACCAGGAATTCCTGTCTTGAAATACATTACAGAGACAAGGGTGCATTCTTGAAATAGACAGGAAAATTACTGGAATTGCCAAGGGTCCAAACTATGAGCAGCAGTCATCTAAGGAGTGCAACATACCTTCAAACATAGGAAATATGTTCTTATGAGCAAATACGCCAGAATATATATTTATGTTCGACCCTGACTATTATATGTCAGAAAAATGTATCATAATGATGGTCATTATAACACTATTTTTCATTATGAAACAATATCTCCCACAAATCAAAGCTCAAGAAACAGTTGTTTGGCCAATTAGATAAGGATACCATCGCACCTGCACAGAGTTCCAAGGCCTTCTAATTTAAATTTCACTGCGTTGCCTAGTGTCATAGTGGGGTAATCGAGAAGGCCATGGTCAAATACATGGCATTATCTGCATCACATGCCCTCTGTTCAGTACATAAAACTGGCGAAATCTCGACAGATATTTATGAATATTTATGTTCGAACATAAAATAGTTATAAGAATTATCGTCGAACATAAACAGTCGTATGAAACTCGCCTATAATGGTAATTAAGACACTCGTATGGAAATTATAAAACACGCATACGCTCGTTTTATAAACATACTCGTGTCTTAATTATTTCCATTATAGGCTCGTTGCATAATGTACTATTATTAATTAAAAATTTGAATAGTTCGATTAATTTTAATAATCGACTATTTAAAATACCCGAATGCTTCGAATTTTCGAATGAAACGAACAAACGCAGTATTTGGACATCCGACTGGCTGCGTGGCTCAGTGTTAACGTTCTCAACTGCAGTTCCCAAGGTTGCAAGATCGAATCCCGGCTCAGTCAGTTGGCATTTGAGAGTGCGCAAATGTGAGGGAGCCGTGTCAGTAGATATACTGGCCCAATAATGATCCGCTTTGGGGCAAAATTCTGACATCCAGGCGTCTGTGAAATCCGCAGTAGTTAAAATGGACGTTAAACCAATAACAGTATTATTATTATTATTATTATTATTCTCTAGGGACCCTGATTTATGGTAATACAAAGAGCTTCAAAACGGTGAAATAAAATGTTCAAAACGGTGAAATAATAATTTTTTATTTCGCTATCACCCAGACAATTAGGGGCCGATAACCTAGATGTTAGGCCCCTTAAAACAACAATTATCATCATCATCATCATCACTAACTCGTGAAACGTGAAGTTGTCCCCAAAGTATACGCAAAACATTATTTTCATGATTTATGGACTTGAACCAATCAAGCTCGAGAAGGGAGTAGTCAACGTTATCCCGTATCTTATGAAGCATTTACATTTAAGATTTCTTACTTTCTGTTAAACGACAGATGTTAATTAATTTTAAAGTTGGTTGGTTGGTTCTTAAGTTTAGGGGCTGCGACAACGCGGTCATGTAGCCCCGTGTACTTTGGGTGTGTGTAGAATCTGTCTGATAATCGATGTTAATTGTGATGACTGTATTAGTGTGTGTTAGGCTTGCTGTTTTTTAAATTTTAGTACTGCAATATAGAATTTTTCAAATAGTTCCTTCTTTTGCCACCAAGCGCCACCGTCAACGACTACTAGGCCAAATTCAGAACTTAGCTACTAGACGCCACCGCAGTCGGCTCTTGGCAACGAACGTAGAAACCTAAGAGCGTTGTTTACATTATTAACCTATCCAATTTAGCTTCACACAGGTGCAATTAGTGGAAGGTTCTTTAACATGCCATAAATCTATGACATGGGACCGCTGGCTTTACTTCCCTCCGAAGGAAGGCATACTGAGGGATTTTTAACGCTCTTAAAAAATCTGACGGCTTCGGCCGGGTTTGAACCCACTATCTTGGGCATAGAAGCTCAGCATGCTACCAACTACGCCACCGAACCCGCTAATTTTAAAGTACAATATATATTTATTTAAATCTTATACCAGCATTTACAAGGGCGGTTTCGGTGGCGTAGTTGGTAGCATGCTGAGCTTCTATGCCCAAGATCGCGGGTTCAAATCCGCCCGATGTCTTCGGATTTTTTAAGAGCGTTAAAAATCCCTCAGTATGCCGTCCTTCGGAGAGGAGGTAATGCCGGCGGTCCCATGTCATAGATTTATGGCATGTTAAAGAACTTTCCACTAATTACACCTGTGTGAAGCTAAATTGTATAGTTCAAGAATGTAAACAACACTCTTAGGTTCCTACGTTTGTTGCCAAGAGCCGACTGCGGTGGCGTCTGGTAGCTAAGTTCTGAACCAGTAGTCGTTGACGGTGGCGTTTGGCGGCAAAAGTAGGAACTATTTGAAAATTTCAAAAGTCTGCAGTCTTTACTTTAATTTAAAAAAAAACAGATAACACACACTAATACAGTCATCACATCTAACACCGGTTATCAGACAGATTCTACACACACCCAAAGTACACGGGGTACATGACCGTGTTGTCGCAGCCCTGAAACTTAGGAAGCAAACAAAGCATTTATAACAAGTAGTTCCGTGAAGAACTATACAGCCTATTTTCATATATCCTACTTACGTTAATTGCCTCCATCTACTTACAAAATTTCAGTTTGATTGCTGTAATAGATTCGTAGATATTGAAAACCGACTAAATATTTCGGATGGTCGCTATGTTGGATTTTATATATGTAGGTCCTAGAGTTATGTACTGTTATATGAAGATTATTTTGTACGTGTAGCATTCAAACTTCAATCGCATGATTAGGACACAAGAAGTAAAAACAAGATTTTAAAATTTCGTACAGCTGCCATCTTGTGGTTATGGAAGAAAATTGAAAAAAATTAGATGCCAGTGGATTAACATTCGTATAAGGATTTACTGTACCCAGTTTCACTGCACTCTGATGGTTAAATTGCGAGAAACGTCCATGTGAATATTTATAATTCGCGTCACTGCCATGTTGGATTTGTGATCACCAGGTTATTTAAAGTCTTATAGGTGAACTTAAAGTTCATAGCCCCTATGAACATAAAAGTATTCAGTTTGATTGCTATAATAGATTCGTAGATATGCAGAGCCATCTAAATATTTCAGATGGTCGCCATGTTGGATTGTTACCCTAAATGTATAGGCCATAGAGTCATGTACCATTAAAGGAAAATTATTGCGTAGGTTCATTATTCAAACTTTCACTTCGGTCGCATGATTACGACACAAGAAATAAAAACATAATTTTTAAATTTGCAAAGCCGCCATCTTGAGGTTATGTAAACAATTGAACTAAATTAGATACCAGTGCATTACAATTTGTATTAACATTTCCTATACCAGATTGCATTGCGTTTGGAACATTAAATCGCGAGAAAGATCTATTTCAAATTTTCAAATTCGCTTGGCCGCCATGTTCGTTTTGTAGTTAACCGGTTTTTGAAAGTCTTATAGATGAACTTCCAGTAGGGTCCTTTATCTCCCTAAAAAATGTCAGGGTGATACCGTTATTAGTTTCTGAGATATAGAATGCCAGTGAAATATTTCGCACATCCACCATCTTGTGGTTATGTAAACAATTGAACCATTGCATTACAATGTGTATAAACATATACTATAGCAAGTTGTATTGCGTTTGGTTGGTTAAATCCCGAGAAACGTCTATTTAAAAGTCTCAAATTCGCGTAGCCGCCATGTTGGTTTTGTAGTTACCAGTTTTTCAAAAGTCACATAGGTGAACTTCTAGTAGTTCCCTTTATCACCGTAAAAAATTCCAGGGTGATATCGGGAATAGTTTCGGAGATATTGAATGCTGGTGAAATATTTCGCACAGCCGCCATGTTGGATTGGTGAGACGTAATAAAATTTGAAGGGCACGGTCGGGGTTTTCCGGAATAGTGCTATGAAGTTACTGAGTTTCATTGAAATCGCTCTAGCCGTTTAGAAGTTACTATGGGCACACAAACACACACACGCACGAACAAAAGGTGATCTCATAAGCCCATTTTTTCAAAATTGAAAATAGGCTAAAAACGGCAAAAATATGTACATAAATAGAAAATACTTAGTCAAATAAAAAATATTTAAACACATAACTATGCGGGCCTTACTCATTACGTCATTTAGTAATGATGTGATCATCACGGGGAACGCAGAGGAGTGCGTCAGGCCTCGGCAGCCGGCACAGTTCATATCCTCGCCGCTAGATGGGGACTTCATTCATTCCATTCCTGACCCGGTCGGAGACTGGAAGCAGGCTGTGGATTTTCATTTTTTTTTTTTATCACGGGGAACGGTTTTCGGGTTTTATTTCCCTAGAGCAAACAAATGTGAGGTTTCTAGACATTTATTGGTTGTCGATTTGGGACAAGCGATATTAAAAGGAGGAGCGGAAGACACTCAGTACTAAAAAATAATATGCTGTAATTAATCTTCGAAGCCGGCCCCGTAGTGTTGGGGTAGCGCACCTGCCTCTCACCCCGAGGCCCCGGGTTCGATTCCCGGCTCCGTCAGGGATTTTAAAAACTAACGTGAGGGCTGGAACGGGATGTACTCAACCTCGTGAGGACAATTGAGTAGCTGTCTGATAGTGAGGAAGCGGCCCGGTCACGAAAACCAAGATTAACGGTCGAGGGGACCCGACGCACTGACCACGCGTCACCTTAATACCTGCAGGCCAAATGGCTGGGCAGCGGTCGCTTAGCAGACCTAGTCCTTGACGGGCTGTGTGCCAGGGGTTATTTTATTATTATTTATGTGCTTAAAAGTGAAAAATATGTGAAAGTTTCTTAAATTTGTATCAAATATGTGTCCCCCAGTTACTCGAAATATAGTTCAAACGTCCAGCTGCTTGATTAATCCATAATCTTGTCTACAGAACAAAAAAAAAACGCTTAAAAGGCCGGGCTTGCCTCAGTTTCCTAGTCCGTCTTACTGTACTGCACATGCGCGATACAAAATCATGTATGTGCTGTTTTCGAATTTCATTCTAAAGTTCAGAAGAAAAGGTCACTTCAAAAACTTTCATAGCACTCTGTCAATATTCACAAGTTTTGCAGACCACTGTATTTTCACGTAACATTTCCTGTCAAAGTAACGACTATTGGAGGCTATTGACCCCAGCCCCTCTGCTATACATAATGACCGGGGAATTCCTGTCTTGAAGTACATTACAGAGACAAGGTTGCATTCTGGAAATACAGAGGAAAATTACTGGAATTGCCAAGGGTCCAAACTATGGGCAGTCATCTTAGGAGTGCAACATACCTTCAAACATAGGAAATATTATGTACTTATGCGTAAATATGCCAGAATATACATTTATTAATTCAAAAATAGGAATAGTTCGATTTATTTTAATAATCGACTGTTTGAAATTCTCGAATACTTCGAATTTTCAAATGATTCGAACAAACGTAGTATTCGGACATCCGACTGGCTGCGTGCCTCAGCGTTAACGTTCTAACCTGCTGTTCCCAAGGTTGCAAGATCAAATCCTGGCTCAGTCAGTTGGCATTTGAGGGTGCGCAAATGTGAGGGAGCCGTGTCAGTAGATTTACCGCCCCGATAATGATCCGCTTCGAGGCAAAATTCTGGCATCCAGGCGTCTGTGAAAGCAGGGGACGTTAAACCAATAACATTATTATTATTATTATTATTATTATTGATATTATTATTATTTTCTTGGGACCCTGATTTATGGCAATATAAAGAGCTTCAAAGCGGTGAAATAATAATTATTTATTTCGCTATCACCCAGACAATTAGGGGCCGATAATCTAGATGTTAGGCCCCTTAAAACAACAATTATCATCATCATCATCATCATCATCTTCACTAATTCGTGAAACCTGAAGTTGTCCCCAAAGTATACGCAAAACATTATTTCCATGATTTATGCACTTGGACCAATCAAGCTCGAGAAGGGAGTAGTCTACGTTATCCCGTATCTTATGAAGCATTTACATTTAAGATTTCTTACTTTCTGTCAAACGACAGATATTTTAATTAATTTTAAAGTAAAATATATATTTATTTAAATCTGATACCAGCAATTTTTTACCTGCCAACTCTCCCGAATAGACGGGAGACTCCCGATTTTACACCATTTCTACCCCCTCCCTCTTTACGTATTAGGCTAAATCTCCCGATTTTTTTCAAAGATCTCGGACGTTATTTCGGACTAAAAGTGCGAGATGACAAAACTTAAGTCATGCATCGAACAGGTGCTTCGCGTTTCGCTTAGTTGGATTTGAATATATCTTTGTTTGAAATATTCGATGGTTAATTAATTCAGTGTGTATTCCTAGAAGTTTTCATAATACCCTGTGGATGAGAGGTAGTTGAAAGCTGCGGAATATTGTATCTGTTTAACACGTGTAATTATTTGTGCATAACTTAGATGTTGGCATAAATATGCCGGTAGGCTTTTGTGACTTTTTGATCTGAGCGATTTTGTCGGTTTCTAGGTAATAGGCTATGGCGCAGAAATATGGTTAGACATCGATCGTCTTCAAAATCTCCCGATTTTTAAGTTTGCGAGTTTGGCAGATATACAGCATTTATAAAAACGGCAAAAATATGTAAATAAATAGAAAATATTTAGTTAAATAAAAAAATATTTAATCACATAACTATCCGGGCCTTAGTCATGAGTAATGATGTGATCATCACGGGGAACGGTTTTCGGGTTTTATTTCGCTAGAGCAAACAAATGTGAGGTTTCTAGACATTTATTGGTTGTTGATTTGGGACAAGCAATATTAAAAGGAGGAGCGGAAGACACTCAGTACTAAAAATAATATGCTGTAATTAATCTTCGAAGCCGGCCCCGTAGTGTTGGGGTAGCACTCCTGCCTCTCACCCGGAGGCCCCCGGCTCGATTCCCGGCTCCTTCAGGGATTTTATAAAATGACATGAGGGCTGGAACGGGGTGCACTCAGCCTCGTGAGGACAATTGAGTAGCTGTCTGAGAGAGAGGCAGCGCCCCGGTCATGAAAACCAAGTTTAACGGCTGAGGGGACCCGACGCGCTGACGACGCGTCACCTCAATATATGCAGGCCAAATGGCTGGTCAGCGGTCGCTTGGAAGGCCTAGGCCCTCGTGGGCTGTAGTGCCAGGGGTTATTATTTATATATAATAAATCTTCGAGGATAATCTTTGGTAATGAGAAATGTAATACTTTCAACAGAACCTACTTTCGTTGGTTGGTTCCTTAGTTTAGGGGCTGCGACATGTAGCCCCGTGTACTTTGGGTGTGTGTAGAATCTGCCTGATAACCGATGTTAATTGTGATGACTGTATTAGTGTGTGTTATCTGTTTTTAATTCAAGTAATGACTCCAGACATAGAATTTCTTGAAGTAGTTTCTACTTTTGCCGCCAAACGCCACCATCAACAACTACGAGTTCAGAACTTGGTTACCAGATGCCACCGCAGTCGGCTCCTGGCGACGAACATCGGAACATTTGAGCGTTTGTCAAATGTTTAACCTAATTTAGCTTCACTCAGGTGTATTTAGTGGATGGTTCTTTAACATGCCATAGGCCTAATACTATGACTTGGGACCGCCAGCTTTACTTCCCCTCCGAAGGAAGGCATACTGAGGGATTTCTAACGCTCTTAAAAAATCCGACGACTTCGGCCAGTTTTGAACCCGCGATATTGGGCACAGAAGCTCAGCATGCTACCAACTACGCCACCGAAGCCGCCGAACCTACTTTATATTTAAGAAAATATATTTGATGAGAATAAAACAAAACTATATTTTCAACTTTGTAGTTGCAGTAACACCAACTTTTTAAAAATAAAAGTTCAAAATTTCCTATAAACTTGGGAGATATTAGGGAATCGGTGAAAACTAGCACAAAACAAGAACCAAGTTTTGAAAAAAGAATAAAGATAATTACGATTCGAATTTTGAAAATTTTAAACTTTGCTTGTTGAAAGCCTTCATAGGGAGACGAGGTCTGCTTGAGATTTTAGTTCTTGCTATAAAGAGGCGCAGGTGCGCTTCATAAAAGGGGAGGTAGCGTGCAGTTTGCTACTTCTATAGGGGTCCGGGTGGGGACACCAAGAGCCCGCTGATGAGAATGCTTGGTGTCCTAGGCAAAACCCCACACAAGACACGGCACAAACCTACAGTAGAAAATTTGCTGATTTTTAAGATGTGTGTGTTTTCTATGAAATCTATATAATTGTTGTACAAGATTTGTGACAAGCACAGTTATAATATTAAGATCTTTATTGTTTTGGCTCCTTAAGCTCTGTGTTCCCCCTTTAATTTAATATATTAAGTTAACATATTCACAAGGCGGTTCACTAAACATAATGATTTAATAACATTTACTTAATTAATTTGGTAATGTCAATACGTAACTATGATTTGACATGATTAAGTATTGGAAAATTATGGCAAGGATAATTATGACACAAGAAATATTTATGGTACTAAATCATATCCTTGAGGTACACCGATTGAATTCCACCTTACTCATTCTCTTTATAGCTGAGGTCCGTTCCCTTGTTAGCGTCGTTTATTTCAGTGTCATGGTACTGCCATTGATAGGCTAACGCGGGATTCAATGATGAGGCAGCACGGCAGGACCTCTGGTACTTAGTAGTAAGAGTATTATTATTATTACCAAATTACAAATTACATTAGCAGGTTAAATAAACCCGATGTATACAATAGCCATCTTGTCAGCCCCTTTCAACGTACATCTTCAACTCGAGTTTCAATTTGTTTAAGTCTGTTAAAGTAAGCAATACAATAAATAAAAAAAGTAACTTTTTCCTTTTTTACAAATATCGTATTGACACCTGGTCTGTCGATTCGTGCTGCATTCCAAACTGTACCTGGTGAGCCAATAGCCGCCTGTTCATTCCCCATGTTTCCTCTCCTCCTCTCCCCCTTCTCAAGTATGCTCTACTCTTCTCTTCTATTCTAATCTCTCATCTCCGGAGATGACTGGCCGCCACCGCCATCTTGTCCTTTGCAGCATCTCTGCTGGTCCAGTGACTCTGCGAGGTTCACTCGTGAAGCCATTTATTTACTTACTTATTTATTTATTTATTTATTTATTTATTTACAGATTTATTTATTTATTTATAGATTTACTTATTTATTAATTTATTTATTTATTTTACCACTATTTGGACGTAAAGTCCTGATATATTGAATCGTGTCAAATTTCTATTTTTATCGTCACACCAATACAGCAAAGTTGTAGGTTTAATCTGATTTCAGTGATTTGGCAACGAGAAATAAGACTTGAACAAGATGTTCAGTAAAGAACATATAGCCTACTTTCTCCTAAATGTATGAGTATAGTTATAACTCGTTGTTATTATCAAAGAGTATAATCGAATCATTTCTTGGTTGAAGACCTTAGAAACTATTTACCTCTACCAAACGCCACAACCTAGAAAAAAACTACTACCATCATTGAAGAAAGATAGATAAGAAGTATCTCAAGAATGTTATGGATCTGGAGACATAATCGACCGGACTGGCTGCGTGGCTTTGCGGTAACGTTGTCGCTTGCTGGGCCCTAGGTTGCAGGTTCGTATCCTGGCGCAGTCAGCTGGCATTTGAGGGTGCACAAATGCGAGGGAGCCGTGTCAGTAGATTTACTGGCACGTTAAAGATCCCCTTCGGGCCAAAATTCCGGCACCCCGGCGTATCTAATAGCAGCAGTAGTTAAAAGGGTCGTAAAACAAATAACATTATTATTATTGTTATTATTACATAATCGACCTGCCGTGGGCAACATCCAACTTTGAGTTGAGGCATGTCTTTACACGTCTGGTTGTGCATGGCTTTCACAACCCTAATTGAATTAACAAATCTTTCCGTGTCCCTACAGAGACGTGTGTATACAAACTATGTGGATATTTTCGATTGCTATTTGCCTGAAATAAAAGTATAAATAACCTGAACTAGTACCAGCGGCTAGAATTCAGTTACAATGTGAAATCGTTTTGTTCTTTACTTCAAATAACATTTTCAAATAACGCACAATAGGCTGTAACAAACCCTTTAAAATAAGAAGTAAAAAAATGTATCATAGTACCATCCTGTCATTCTTCAAATTCGATGCGCATAGAATGCCAATGGTATACTATCAATGGAGTCCCATGTAGACCAGTCGTGAAATCTAGTGGAGAAATATCGAACAATATAATCCTAACAGGGCGAGTGCATTCTAGCGGCCATAAGAAGAAACTTTTCAATAAAATCTGGAAGTTAATAAGTAGGCCGGCGTGCAGTTACCTTTTTGGCTGCTAGATGTCTCGAGCAAATCTGCTGGCGAATTATGTTTTAATTAAATATATGTTTTGCACCGTAATATGCACAATATAAGGCTTAATTTTAAAATGTCTGAGTCATTACAAAGCAACAAATGTGTAAAATTTCAAGCAAAAAACCAAACTCTGATGGAGTTTGAACCATAGGCATATGAATGACAGACTAACGCTTTACCACGGAGCCATTTGTGCCAACGAACATTGATCTATATAAAATGACCTACTTAGAACTTGTTAGCAAATAATGTTTTAGACCTAACGATTTCATCAGTGGAGTATATTATTTATGTATAAAGCATTTCATACTAAGTTTATTTATTTTGTATCAGTACGCTATATTGCATGCAATACTCAAATTAGTGAAATATAAGTCAGGCACAAGATATCCGCTGCCATCTTGTCTTCTTACCGAGACGGCTCAGCTTTTTAAAATCACTTCAGCACTATAGTATCACAAAATAAACTTTTAATTTCGAACGTGCCTCTTCCGTTAGAACAGTTAAATCGATTCTCGGCTCGATAATCGGAACTGGTGGGTCCCATGATATGGATTATAAAGTTTGCATAATTCGCACGGCCGCCATCCTGAAATGGTACGGCGGATGACCTTGTAGTTTGGTCACAAGACGCGTCCTATATGAAGGTATGTTATTACCAAATGTGGTAGAGATCGGATAATTTGGTTAGTCGCTATTTGATTTTACGTTTTGAACGTTTGAGTGGCCGCCATTCAGATTTGGTAAAGATAGCGGCGATATAAAACATGACACTGAGGTGCCCTTTGCTTGTTCTACCTCTGTACCAAATTTCGTTCAATTCGGTTTCACCGTGTTCGAATTGATAGGGGGGGACAGACATTCAGAGTACACACACTCACACACACACACACACACAGACTCACATACACACACACACAGACAGACACACAATTTTTGGCCCTGTAGTGATCTCATAAGTCTACTTTTATTTTTTGCAAAAATCGAAAGTAGGCTAAAAATGCATTAAATGCCTATTTCGTGCACTCAAGTTAATTTTGGGAATATTTTATATGGATAAAATGATAACTATGTCTTCATAGCATTTTCAAGCCATAGCGACCATTTAGGCTAATCACTTTCGACAATTAAATGTCAAATCAAATATATTGATAACTAGGTGTTGCTAACGAAAATTTAACGGCCGATCTCTACCTTGTTATTATTTTCTCCCAATATAGTGATAAGAGAAAACACATTCTTTAAATAACCAAGCTAATAATGTCACGTATTTCCTTCATTCGTAAAGTCAACCAAGGATAGGGAATAATACGCAGGTTCCACATCTCATCTCAGGACAGATGACTGCTCACAAGTAGCTAAGAAATTATAATTATTGTATACGGGACTGTATATTTTTGTTCGTTGTTATTATTATTATTATTAGTCTATTATTGTTAATTTTATTACGTTTTATGGTTTTGTTTCACTGATATTGAAAATACTGAAAATAAATAAATAAATATAAAACAAAAGAAAGAAAGAAAGAAAAATTATACGCAAAATTCTAGGTCCATTAAGAACTACAGAGTTTTGGAAATTAAGAAGTAACGAAGAAATATATCGGAACATTGAAAACATAACGGAGACAATAAAGAAGAGGCGATTGTTATTTTTCGGACATTTATAAAAGAATGAATTATAGCAGGTTAACCAAACAGATTTTTAAATAACTTTGGAAAAAGAAATCGACAACAGCCTGGCTTCAAGAAGTAAAGAAAGATAAAAAAAAAACAATGTAATAGAAAAATATGTACTAGAGAGAGAAATTTTCAAAAAAGAAAAAAAAACGGTATTGGGAATGGAAGGACTCCAAGGAAGGCAATATAAGAAAACAGGCTCAAAATGGTCGGAAGAGAGAAAGAAGACACACAGCGAAAAGATGAAGAAGCACTGGAGGAAGAAGAAAGAACAAAAGATTACACATTGGAATTGGTTCGTGGTCCTCAGAAGACCCTAACGGAGAAAGAAAAAGAAGAAAACAAATTAAAAATGGAATAAAGCCCAAAGAAATCAGAAACACCCATTGACGTCAAATTGGCAGCTGAAAATCTAAAGGAAGTTGAAGACTCTTGCTACTTAGGAAGCAAAATAACCAGTGATGGACGAAACAAAGAGGCTATAAAAATTCGGTTGGCTCAGGCAAGGAAAGCATTTCTACAGAAATGAAATCTGTTGACATCAAATTGCCGGTGAAATATTTCGCACAACCGCCATCTTGAGATTATGTAAACAATTGTACGAAGTTAGATATCGGTGCATTACAATGTGTATAAACAAATACTGTACCAAGTTTCATTGCGTTTGGTTAGATAAATCGCGACAAACGTCTATTTATAAGTCGCAACTTCGCTTGGCCGCCATGTTGGTTTTGTAGTTACCAGGTTTTCAAATGTCACATAGGTGAACTTCTAATAGTTCCCTTTATCACCGTACAAAATTCCAGGGTGATATCGGTAATAGATTCGGAGATATTGAATGCTGGTGAAATATTTCGCACAGCCGCCATGTTGGATTGGTCAGACGTAGCAAAATTTGAAGGGCACGGTCGGGGTCGTCCGGAATAGTGCTATGAACTTACCGAGTTTCATTGACATCGCTCCAGCCATTTAGAAGTTATTAGGGGGACATACACACACACACACCATCACACACGCACACACAGACACACACGGACAAAGGGTGATCCCATAAGCCTATCTTTTCATAAATGAAAATAGGCTAAAAATCAAAGTGTTTGGTGGAAAATTGCGGTAGTTATCGCTTCCACATGAAAGTGATATACATACATAAATTATATATAAACTTTTCAACTGGCGCTGGTTTTGGGATCTAGGGGATGTGAAACGTGAAGATATGTCGACATTTTCCGGAAGCTTAACATGGTAACCATTGCAATAGTTAGCTTTCTAATGAAATCTACCTAATAAGTTAATCGTATAACTTAACGCATCTTCTAGGATTTTGCTGTGTATTTTGCGTGGTTTCGCCTAGGTTTACCAATAGGGCATGGTTCACTACCCTTGAGGTGGTCCGGGCACGGTCACCAAGGGCTCACTGATGTACCGGACTTAATGCACCTAGTGGAAACCCCGCAATAACCACGGAGAAAGCCAAGAAGATTCATTCGGATTTATTTGGTTAATTTGATTTAACCCAAGCGAGGTGCAATTCAAGCGTCTCATGCTGAAGGAACCACCCTGTTGACCAAACCCTACGATAGGTGGGTACGCATAGAACTCCAGTATTTAGGGGTATGTTCACGGATGGGCTGTGAGCTGCCGAAGTGACGCGCCTAGCAACCGCATGGGCGCAGCCACATTGGACCCAAACAACTGGTTGCTAGGTTTTTTATACATAGGAACCTGCGCAGCGTCTTGAATTTTGTGGGGAAAAAATGTGTAATACGCGTGATATAAGGCAAACGCCTCCCGTGAAGATCATCTACAGTGTTGGAGCTACAAAATAGAAGTGAAATTTATGGATAAAGTACGAGAATTTTGCGAGATAGTATGAATAAAGTGACCTCACTCCTGAGGCAAGAATTGCATGGCGGGTACTACAAATTATAAATATTTATCATTTAGTGGATAGAGTATATCTAATATAGAGAGATATTTAGGACATATATGTCACATAAAGGGGTTTTTGGTTCATGTGGGGAGTGTAGTTGTAATTAAATATGGTTTGTACTAAAAGTATTATAAACGACAACCTACATAACCTTAGAGCTGATTTACTAACACCAATAAATTTTATCCTACAACTTTTCTGAGTGGTGATTTTTCACTTAATTTATTTAAGCAGTGAATTGTGTTTCCAAATAACAATTAGGCCTATCCCAGACTGAAAATGTCTGCCTAAATATTTTATTTTTTGCACTTTCGTAAAACAATTATCATGTAGGCCTACACCCTGCAACAAAGTTACAGTACCGTATAGTGACATCATTCAAGCCAATGAATACTGCTTATTTCTGAAGTGATGGAGTGGCAAGTCTTGTTGTGATTGTTGTGATTATATTTAGAGCTAGGGTACGAAAAGTGCCCCATTATTTAGAATGACGTAGGACGATAGGCCATAATTTTAAACTTCTCTAACCTGTTAGTGAGCACACAGGTTAGGCTTTGTTCATTTGATTCGTTTTCAGACAAACGCGGCGTTGTGGTAAACACACAAATTGTATTGAAATGCAGTCTTTGTTTCTTCTATAGCTGCTGCAGAGATTTGGCCTAAACTCTCATCCAAATATTTTAAACTGTTCCCTTATGCATTGATAGACCTTAAGTTCATTTTATTCGTCACTTACTGGTAGGGCCTATGGTACTTTATTTTCCGTAGTGTTGGTCATTCATACGGGACGTGATTCACAATATCCAGAAATGTTATATTTTCATGTTTTCACTTAATTTAAGGTAAATATCGTAGGCCTCATCTCTACGACTTATGTTCTTAGACTTAATGTGCATCTCGTACGCAATATTTTACAACTTTACTGTGGAAAATATACTTTTCTATGCTTTCTTGCCTCTGAACATCCATGCATGTACAGTTTTATACGATACAAATAGGAAATAATGACGGCTCAAAGACTGAAGCAAGCTACAAGGGAGCCATGTTGTATTGCTCCAGTTGCTTAGCAACGGAGCGGAAGTGACGTTGACTTCGGCAGCGTATACAGGAGTGGAGGAGCTAGTACTGTACCTGCTTTTCTCGGTACTGCCCCGCCCTTACCAATTACCTTCCATCGTCCTTCCTGGAAAAACCCAATGAGGTCCTTTTCACGTTTCACAAACGGTGATGGCCATGCCCCTACTCAACAACACGTCACAAGACATTAAGGAACTTTAAAAAGGTATAACCAATCTAGTAAAATGGGCAGGTATGGACTGCTTGAGCTTTCAGTCCTCGCAGTAAAGGGGCGTAGGTTCGCTTCATAAAAAGCAGTTTTGGTGGCGTAGTTGGTAGCATGCTGTAATGCTGCTCCCAAGATAGTGGGTTCAGACCCGGCCGAAGTCGTCAGAATTTTTAAGAGCGTTAAATATCCTTCAGTATGCCTTCCTTCGGAGGGGAAGTAAAGCCGGCGGTCCCATATCATAGATTTATGGCATGTAAATGATCCTTTCACAGACAAAACTTGTGTAAAGCTAAATTGTTAGGTTAGATTTCGTCGGAACGCTCTATCAAAGTTCCAACGTTCATAACAAGGTATCATTGATATCTGGTATCGAAAGTTGGAACTACTTGAAATTGAATGGAACTTGTAGCTCACCCTAATAAGGGTGTCCGCTGGAAGCAGCTACAGACTCAGGCGAGCCGATCATGTCCTCGGGCACTCCCGGCACTAAAAGCCATACGATTAATAAATAAATAAATAAATTAAAAAGGGAGGTAGCGCGCAGTTCGCTACTCCTGTGGGGGTTCGGGCGCGGACACCAAGAGCCCGTTGATGAGCCAGTTTGGTGTCCTAGTTGAAACCCCACACAAGACATGGCACAAAACTAGAAAAACTGTCGAGTTGTAATTCACTGGCCGTGAAAGCCAATATAGCCTACCATCTTTTTAGGAAGACTTCACAGGGAGGTAATGGCTGCTTGAGAATTTAGCTGTCGCAGTGAAGAGGCGCAGGTGCGCTTCATAAAAAGAGAGGTAGCGCGCATTTCGCTACTCCTGTGGAGGTTTGATCGCGGACACCAAGAGCCCACTGATGAGCCAACTAACTTGGTGTCCTAGGTGAAACCCCACACAAGACAGGGCACAAACCTAGAAAAATTGCTGAGTTTTAATTCACTGGCCGTGAAAGCCAATATACCTTCTTTATTATGTGCATTTCATAATCTTAAAGGGTTTTCATCACAGCTATTTCCAGGGCCTATGATTGTACATCTTAATAAAATGGATGCCAAATAAGTTTTATTCTATTATTTAAATCACTCATAATGGTTCCGTAGTTTTAAAAAAAGGTTTATATTACCGCTTGAATCAATACTTTAATGAAAAAAATATTAACAAAGTTGTTCTTGGTACATGTTTCAGGGACTAATGAACGATTTTTGTCCCCTTCATCAGTCAAATGTAAAGCATTCCCATAATGAAACTACGATAAGCGTAGCACTAAACTATCAAGGGTCATTTAACCTAATATGGTGAACCATATAATTATATAGGTTGTTGAAATAATTAAGGTATAGATAAAAATAATGTAGTTGTTGACGGCGTGACGTGTGCGAAGATAGTATGCGGTTTGCAATGTTATTGAAGATGCAAGAATCTACCGTACATATTGTAAGCATTTTCAATTTCAATTGCATTTTGTAAGTATTTTGGATCTGATATGGGAGTTTTTTCAATCTGAATTTCATTGTGTATTTTCAATTTCAATTATATTTTGTAAATATTTTGAACCTCAATTGCATTTTGTATGTATTTACAATCTCATTTGCATTTTGTAAGTATTTCGACTCTACATTGCATTTAGTACGTATTTTGAACCTAACCTACATTTTGTGCGTATCTTTCAATCCATTCCTTTTGTGAGTATTTTCGGTCTAAATTCCCTTTTGTAAGTATTACCGCTCTCCATTTTGTATTCTTTAATCTGTGTGAAGAGGGGCAGATGACCTCGTAGTTCCGCCCCTTAAAACAACAACAACAACAACAACAACGAAGATGCAAGAAGCAACCAGTAGTCGGTGCATTCATAGTTTTACTCTCTGATTTTAATTGAGTTTAGGATCACTACATCTACGTCATTCCAGGTGTCGCTGCGGATTGCCATTCCGTGTATGATTTGCAAATTTGCATTATTCTTTGTGTGTTGCGATGGTGTAAGGAGCTTAGAGTGTCTGCCCGGATAACTGGAGATGAGGACACATATTCAAGTCTCACTCCACAGATGTGAATAATATTATATTACAGTGGAACGCAGATAATTCGAACCTCAAATGACCAGCAAAAAAATCAAATTATCCAAAAATTTGAAATTAGAAAGTTCTTTGAAAAGTGTAATAATAATAATAATAATAATAATAATATCGTATGGCCTCGGGTGCCTGGTGCAAGCTTTGTTAATTGACACCCAGAGGGTAGCTTGCATGTCGAATTTCGTCGTTCCTTTGAACGCTAAGAAAATCAAAGAGGTTAGATATCTAAACTTCTTGACACTACAGCGCTTTCAAGTAGAGAATGGAGGAACTTTGTGTTGGCGGGAAATCCCGAGATTAATTTTGCCATTGAACATGGCCTACTGAATTAAAATGGGTTCTTTAACATGCCAACAACGTATGACTTGAGTATCGTGATTTTTGTCGCCTTCAAAAATCACTTACCATGGCCAGGGTAGTCCGACACTATAACCACTCACCCACCGTGGTAAGATTTGAAAAGTGTAGGGAAAATACAGTATTCAAATATTAAGTTTTCATCCAATAACCTTTATTAAATATAATATAAATCTCCTGCTCCAAGACAGAATTTATATCGAATGTTCAAGATTGTCCTGATGTAATAATCATAAACCAAAACAAAATACACAAAGTTAACTCTTTAAGTATTTAGGTGAATGGATAACTATCAATAACAATGAAAAATAGCTTAGAGGTCCGAGCTAAGAAAATAAACGTACCATTTCAGATTACCAGAAATGTATACAAGAAGAAGGCATTATCATGGGACACTAAAATTAAACATTACAATTCTGTGGTGAGACCTGAAGCACCCTTTGAAGCTGAAACATTAAAGTTAATGCGGAAAGGTGATATAAACAAAATCATGCTCATGGAAAGAAGATTGGTTCGATGCATCCTTGGCGCAAGGAAAACTGAATCAGACTATAACAGACCACGACCTAACAAGGAAATATACACCCATGTGGAGAACATTATTCACA
Source organism: Meconema thalassinum (assembly GCA_946902985.2). Taxonomy (NCBI): domain Eukaryota; kingdom Metazoa; phylum Arthropoda; class Insecta; order Orthoptera; family Tettigoniidae; genus Meconema; species Meconema thalassinum. The sequence goes on along the minus strand of OX336396.1, from coordinate 210,109,180 downwards.
CCATGCGCAAACGACGGATGTCATTTTTGGGCATTTAAATAGAATGAATAATGAGAGGTTAACAAAAGAAATGTTTAATAAAATTTTAAAACTTGAAGTTCAACCAGCGTAGTTTACACAGACATTAAAGGATCTTAAGGAAGCCGACATTTACATTACAGATACCGGTACATACAATAGGAATTTATTTCGGGACAACATTCAAAAAGTGATCTTCAGGGAGGAACAAGAAAGACAACGAAAGCAGCCACGGAACATTGAACAGCTCCAAAAGCAGAGATCAGAGAGGATGAAGCGAATGTGTGCAGAGAAAAAACAAGACATGTGGCAAGATTCGAAGTATTGATTTTATGTGCTCTGAAATAGTGCTATTCGATTAACTAACTAACTAAATAAATAAGTAATAATAATAATACCTCAAAAGTTTCAATTGATAAAATAAAACCAAAATGTACTATTCACCCATTTAACGACAGTAGTAATCCAGCAATGTAGTTAAGTCTTGGAGGAATCTACTGTTTTTCAAAAAAAGTTTGAGATTTTTACCTGTTTCTTACAATTATGTCTCTCGGCCATCACAAAAAAAATCTATCAAATATAAGGAACGGAAAACAGAATCACTTACCTTATTTCTACTTTCAAAAAGACGCCTACGTTCTGTGATGTGGTTTGTTGCTTGTGCTGCACTCGGATCAGTTTTTTCGGGAACGTCCTGCACTAGTTCATCGCCAAACTTCTAAACAACCACAAATCAAATCAAGCCACTCAACACGCACTACCAGATAGGTGTAAGGGATGTCACTGTTATGAGTGATGAGATGCGTTGCAAAACAATCCGAGGGGGAGGGGTTGGCCATTGACCTCAATAGGCGTGTCGTTAGTCACTTAGGGGCCGTTTGCCAAAGATACATTGTCGTTTTTCGGGAATTCCTGACCCAAATATTTGGCTCCCGATCGGTATTTTTACACTTAAAAACTTCGAATTATCCAATATATAATTCGATTTAACCACATTTTTTAGCATTGATTGTACATAAAATGCTAGGGACCAAGAGAAAAAATCGAATTAAAGAAGATTTCGAATTATAGAAGTTCGAATTAGCCACGTTCCACTGCATTATTATTATTATTATTATTATTATTATGTATGTCTACCCCTTATTATTCCCGTTTTCAAACGGGGTCGGGGATGAGATGCGATGAAAGTGTTTGTGGCAGATGGTTTTTACGGCCGGATACCCTTCCTGATGCCAACCTCATGAGAGGGGTTAATGAGAGCTGAAATGAATGAAGATGAATGAAACTGGGCAAGAATGTGGAAGGAAGCGGCCGTGGCCTGTCAGATTGTACCGTCCCAGCAGTTGCCTGGATTTGAAAATGGGGAAACCACGGAAAACCATTTCAAGAACGGCCAACGGTGGGGCTTGAACCACTGCCATCGTAATGTACAGGCCATCAGGCAGCGGCCATTACCAAGTGATCAGCTGATCGCTAAGGATGGATGGGTAACGACCATTATGCTTAACTGTGAGTGGTTTGTGCTGTGTTGTTTATACAATTTAGTTAGTGTCCGAGTTAAAAAGCAATACGTAAGAACGCTACTACTTACGTCATCCAGAATGAGGATTACGATACTCCGTTTGTTTTCTGAGGCAAATGTTCATTTCGTAGGTAGGTAATTAGCCTATATCTATAAAATGTTTAAGTTGCATGTTTGCCACCACACTTATTAAGGTTATGGTTCAGTTATGAGCTTTACATCGCTTGTTTTCGAGTAATGCAGTTTTTTTTTTGGATGGTACGGTACCGGTAATACAATTATATTTATTCATTGAAAAAATTATTCCTTCCATGGTCCCTGGAATGCCAAAACGTAGTTGTGTTACCGGGTGCAAAAACAACTATTATGATGGAGATGATTAGGTTATATGCCTTGTTTTTCTATCCCCACCGACGAAAATTTTAGAAAGCAATGAATACTTAAAAGTCCTAGAAAAGATTTGCACATTACAGGGAAGACGAGAGTGTGTGTTAAACATTTCCCTGAAAGTAAGATACTTCGGGAGATAAGAGGCACCATTAGGCCTACTCGTCTTGATGGTAATTTATAAGTTAATAATATGGTTTCAATATTATAGTATGAAGTTCTAAATGTCAGCCTATGCTAGGACTGGAAAGATTTCTAACATGTAAATACTGAGGTTAAATTACATGTTAGGGCCTACTTATGTAAATCAGTTATTATTAGTACGGTATTATTCAGCATAGTTTGAAGTCTATCCAAGATGTGTCCCGTTCAACCTCAAGTGAACATAATTTTCATGTGGTAGCATTTATGTAGGCTGCTGTATTTACATTAATGGGATTGTTAGCAACCTATCTACCTGATTTCTAGATACAATCCATGGTAAATTCCTGATGCAATAGCCAAGTTAGGTTGAGTAATTGAAAATGTGTGCTGTTAGGTTAGGCTCTGTTTAGGTCACACAAGAGGTGTTCTTTGCATTGATTACAGTTAGAGATTGGTTTCGTCGTGCATCATATCATGAGCCAGAAGTAGTTTAGAATGTGATTTGTTGAATAGCCTAGAGTTATGTTGGGTTTTCTCAGGCATTTAACCTTAAAGTGGTGAATAGTAACGATTAGAATTGATCAGATAAAAAATTATAAACTTGTGATCTACAAATTAAGAGTAGTTTCCCTTGAGATCATATATACATAGGTCTACTTTTTAGGACAGAGATTTTTTTGGTGTGATTACCTGTAAATAATATTGTAAGTTGAAACTCATTAGATTATCGTTCACACCTAACTTGGTACGAGGCTACATTAGTTATTAACTTTCTGTACTGTAGCTTACACCATAAGAGGTTAACATCTAGTGCTGGTATAACAACAGTAGCTTAATACTGACTGAAATTATGACACTTAGATTAGGATATTCTAAATGGTTCCACACTTTATACAAGTGTTAAGATATTCATTCGAGAAAGTGCTATAGAGACAGTAGCTTTTCAGGTTTTATTTAGTTGTGTATACCAAAAATGTTCTGAGCTGCGCATTGACATTTTGAGCTTCAGAGATTAGTTTTTGGAGGTGCGCATTGACTTTTTGAGCTGCGCAGATTAGTTTTTGAGGTGTGCATTGACTTTTTGAGCTGCTCTGATTAGTTATTGAAAAGAGAAGATCCTTTGTTATGTAGCCTTGATTGTTGGTCCTTATACCATACATTTTTTCTGGTTGTCAAGTAGGACCGCAGTGAATTGGTACGGTACATACAATTTTATGCGAAGAAGTGGTTCTTGAACCTTATTTTTCTGACAGTATGCTAAGGGGGACATAGTGTTTTTATACATAATTATGTTTATTCAAAGAAGGGTCAGCAAGGTATATCTGATATTTTGTACAAAAGATATTCATTCGAGAAAGTGCTATGGAGACAGTAGGTTTTCATTTCTTTTCTAGTAGTGTGTAACAAAAATGCTATGTTTTTTCACTTCTTTTATCTGGAATAGGGTGAGATTTGTTTTGTTTTCTTACTGAAGTAGTGGTTTTATTCAGAGAAGATACTCTGTTAAGTAGCCTTGATTTTTGGACCTTATACCATACATTTTTCTGGTAGTCAAGTAGTACCGCAGTGAATTGATACATACAATTTTATGCGAAGAAGTGAAGAAGTGGTTCTTGAACCTTATTTATCTGACAGGATGCCAAGGGGGACATAGTGTTTTTATACATAATTATGTTTATTCGAAGAAGGGTTATTTTATACAAAAGATATTCATTCGAGAAAGTGCTATGGAGACAGTAGGTTTTCATTTCTTTTCTAGTAGTGTGTAACAAAAATGTTATGTTTTTTCACTTCTTTTATCTGGAATAGGGTGAGATTTGTTTTGTTTTCTTACTGAAGTAGTGGGTTTCTTCAGAGAAGATACTCTGTTAAGTAGCCTTGATTTTTGGACCTTATACCATACATTTTTCTGGTAGTCAAGTAGTACCGCAGTGAATTGGTACATACAATTTTATGCGAAGAAGTCGTTCTTGAACCTTATTTTTCTGACAGGAGGCCAATGGGGACATTGTGTTTTATACTTAATTATGTTTATTTGAAGAATATCCTGTTTTGTGAAGGTCATTCATTTTTGTGAGATGAAATAAAGTTGGACAACAGTGATAGCATTAGTTTTTTTTGTGGAATCCTCAGTAAAGTGACATTGACCTTTTGAAATTTAACCATTTTTCTGACAGGTCAAGGGGGATAATGATTATATTGTACAAGGGATACTTATTTGAAGAAGATCCTTTTGGCCCCAATTACTTTGTTTAGTGCATAAATATACAAAAATTCAAAAGTATATTTTTATATCTGGATTTTGCTGGTGTTGTTTAGAGAGGAGGAATAATTTTCGTAACTTAGTTTTACTGAATGTCAAGAATGGCAGATTTCTTACTTAGCCTTTTTTCTCATGCAAGTCCAGAAGTGAATATCTAGTATTCTTTGTAATGATATTCTGTTTTACTGGTGAGTAAGGATACTGGAAGATTTTGTGCATGAGATCCAGATAGGAAGTTACCTTCTCTGTTGATTTCTTTCTGATAAACAAGGTCTAGAAATGAATATTTCTGTTGCTACCGTATATAATGAATTTTGGGGGCAGAGTGTTCAAGAAGGCAGTATGGGGTGGGGGGCTGGTTATCTATAAGAAAGGAAAATAAAATACAGAATTAGAGATGCACATAATTTGGTATATATTATCCTTGAAAGAGAGATTCTGTAGTTTTCTCAAATGTTAGCCTATAACTTAAGCTCAGTTCGAGGGGTTTTCTGGCAGTAGGCACAGAAATGTGTACATGTCTATGTATTTTCTGTGGGTACATAGATTTATTTTATTAACAAACTGTTCCTGCAAATTGTTTTGTGTATTGAAATATTCGAATATTTCCTTCCTTCAATCCCGAGTTTAGCCATATGCGATTTATCGACGTTGTGGTACATCTTGTGTAACTGTTTCAATACCTCTTTTTAGTGATATAACATTTACAGTACGTCAAAAAGCTGCAATTTTTGCCCTGTCTGTGTGCGTCAACGTCCTAGTAAGTTCTCAGACGATGTACCATTTTGTTCACTCGTAAAATGCCCGTTACAACGGCAGGATTCGAACTAGCGGAGCGATAATTAGGCCTATTTAGTGGTTACTTATCTAACTGCCAGTGAACTCCAAATAGTATTAACATTTTCCTATAAATATGAATTTATATTCGCTTTGGAGTGACTGCGTGTGAAATGAGCCGTCTGACTTGCTACGGCGGCTGTACCGACCCTACGCGTGACGTCACTAGAGGAACCTTGCGGCCTGGACATGACGATGGCAGTGCTTGAACCCACGTCTACCGAGTCCGCAGAGACCTTGGGCCTCATGGCCTAGCACTGCGCGTTAGCAAGTGTAGCTACCGCTGTCGGTATTATTATTATTATTATTATTATTATTATTATTATTATTATTATCATGAGTGCTATATCCACAAGAGACGTAAGCGACGAGATTTGATGTTGTTGATGTCAATTTATATCAGAGCCTTGGGATATCGTGGCCATCAGCCCAGTGTACTTGGGCGTTTCATAAATTTGTCTGATAACCTGGGTTTCTGTAATGACTATAGTAGTGTGTGTAGCTGTATTAGAGACAGGGTTGTGGTAGGTGCCCCACAATCTGAAATAAGGTACTATCCCGGCATTTTCTTGAAGGAAGTATAGAAGAACCCCGGCGAAATACTAAGGTTAGCCGTTTTAAGCGCTTGTATTCGAACTCGATCACCGGATTTACTACACCAGTCCATCGCGGTCATGTTAAGCGATTAAACGCGTACGGCTACATACTTTCCAGACAACGAGAGCCGGTGTTTACGTTAGGTAGGGTGACTAGTTTATGTCCGCTCTTCTTTTTCCTACCACAGCATCCGAAAGATTCGTATTTGGCATCACGAGATTGGTAAACCCCATACCAAGATTTTTAAATTCTTGGCAGAGCTGAGAATTGAACCGGGCACCTCTCCAGTCCGAGCCAACAAAGCAACCCAATAATCTTCTTTTTTTTTAGGCTGGTTGCGTTGCTTAGCGATAACGTTCTCGCTTGTTGTGCCCAAGGTTGCAGGATCGAATCCTGGTGCTGTCAGCTGGCATTTGGGGGTGCGCAAATGCGAGAGAGCCGTGTCGGTAGATTTAGGCCTACTGGCACGTTAATGATTCCATTCGGGGCAAAATTCTGGCACCCCGGCGTCTCTAAAATCCGGAGTAGTTAGAAGGGACGTAAAACAAATTAACATTATTATTATAATTACATTAATTAGAAGCCTCCGTGGCTTAGGCGGCAGCACGCCGGCCTCTCACCGCTGGGTCCGTGGTTCAAATCCCGGTCACTCCATGTGAGATCTGTGCTGGACAAAACGGAGGCAGACAGGTTTTTCTCCGGGTACTCCGGTTTTCCCTGTCAAAATTTCATTCCAGCAACACTCTCCACTATCATTTCATTTCATCTGTCATTCATTTAATCATTGCCCCAGAGGAGTGCGTCAGGCCTCGGCAGCCGGCACAGTTCATATCCTCGCCGCTAGTTGGGGGCTTCATTCATTCCATTCCTGACCCGGTCGGAGACTGGAAGCAGGCTGTGGATTTTCATTTCATTATAATTACATTAATATGGATAAAGAGACCGACAATAGAACTGTACAAACAGACAGAGACGATTACAAACAACATAAGGAAAAGGAGGGCAAAAGTTTATGGACATATACATAGGATGACCGACGACAGACTGACCAAGAAAATTTTAAGATAGTTACGAGTACACTAAAAACCAATTGGGTAAAGGAAACTGTGGAAGACCTCAAGAAACTAAACATCTCTACAGAAGACATGACAAACAGGAGCTCATACAGAGAAAAACTTAGGCAACAGATGTTTGAGCAAACTCCAAAAGAGAGACAACCGGGAAAGAAGTGGACGGAGGAGAGAAAGAGAAAGCATAATGTGTATATGAGAGGTTTTTTTTTGGGGGGGGGGGGGGGGAAGAAAGGGCCAGAATAAAACATGAAAATTGATTGTGTTGTAACGCTGTCCTTAGGGGAATTAACGAATAAATAAATTCTAATTACATTACCATTTGGTCATTATTATTAGTATATTACTTCACTCTCAGAACATTATCTGGCAAATATGTGGCAACTATAAGCTGTAGATTATAAGAAATCAGGACAAAATCACCACCATTAAAATCTATTCTCCTAGTCCATGCATTTTCAAACTAATCTTGTTGTCGCAATGATGACTGCTTTTTGCGTTGCCTTGTATAAATTTGTGTCTGCATCAAGTTCCATCAACCCATGCAGTAGAAAAGAATCTTTCACATGAATAGGTAGAACCAAAACACTTCATAAGTTTGGCTGTCTCATGATGAAGGCGAGGAAATTCATTATGGGGAAAGTTTTCGTAGAACTCGGTCAAGTTTCTTGCAGCAAAGAACTTGTCCCTCAACCGCGCATTGCACTGTAAATCAATTAATTCCAATTGTAAGTTAGTTCGTGCGCAATTCACTGAGATAGAAAATGGCCGTGCAAAACAATGAAACACAGGAAACAAAGCTGAGTTATTGAAATCTGTTTACAAATTGCTCTTTCACTTCTTTGAGAACACATACGTAATTTTCAAACTTAGCTATTTCACAACGAGTAGCATTGTAGGGTACGTCCCTCCCATAATGCGCGCGCACCGTTGTCAACCGACCAGGCGCCACGCCTACCACGACTCTGCACTGTACATTCACAGGTGTGGCAGCTGTGCAACTTTGCACAGTGTGAATTACTTTGGACGCTACAGGTTAAGCCCGTTCGTCAATATTTTCTTGCGAAAGAGATCTCTGTTATGGGCGTCTTCAGCTGAGATATGTAGACTAGTATTTGCAGGTCTTCTTTGGTATTTTCAATCCAGGGAATTGTGGTTTTGGGGTTTGAATCAAAAAAGTGAAAGATCTCTTTAGTTAACTTAAATATTATTATTATTATTATTATTATTTTTATTTATTTTTTTATTTTTATTATTTTACATTCGAATTGAGCCAGTATGGACTACGAAGTAACAATCAAAATCAATATTTCGTTCTAGATCGTCTGCCAGCTTTGATGTCCTGCCAGTATCTCTTGAGCCCATCACTCAGCGCCTTCTTCTGATTTTCTGAACGAGGTCCCCTCCGTCTTTTGGGTTCTGCCCCTACCTTACATCCCTGGTAATTTTTAATTTGGTGTCTGAATTCACACCTGTTCATAATTTTGCAGTCCGGAATACCAATTTATTTAAGGTCTTTGTTGCATTCTTCGAACCATGCCAATTTTTTCCTCTTCGGTTTCACGAAATTCCAAATTTTCTTTGTTAAACGATCGTTGGACATTCTGAAAATGTGTCCATAAAACAACAACCTTTTCCTTTTTATTGTTGACGTGACTGGTTCTATCTTTCTATATAACTCTTCGTTTGACTTCAAACGTAAGTGTCCGTCAACCCATCTGTTGCCTAAAATTTTTCTCAATACCCTGCGTTCTCTTTTGACTAACTGGTCGACTAGTCCCCGTCTGCTCATAGTCAAAGTCTCATTATTATTATTATTACAGTGTTTTTTTTACATCTTTATGCCCTACTCTATTGAACCTACTTAGCTGATGTGTTGGCCTTCTTTTCCTCCCAAAATCTGTTCATCCTCTCGCTAAGCTTCTTCCTTCGTACTTCTGTCCAAGTTAAGGTGGCTCTGATGTTGGGGTTGTCTCCAAATTGGTGATTGTCGATTTTGGTTCTGAAATTACATCTGTCCCGTACAATGTCTTCTGAGATGTTGATTTCCCGGAGATCTGTTTCAATTTCACGAAGCCAGCTGTTCTTGTTTTTTAATTAAAGGGCTAGGTTGAGAATTCTTTTAGTTAGTCTGTTATTGTCCATTCTAATAATATGTCCGTAAAATTCCAATCGTCTTTTCCGAAAAGTGTGAGAGATTTTTTCAGATTGACTATATAATTCCTTGGATGATTTTTTCCTCCATATTCCCTCTATACAAACTGGCCCAAAGTCTTTGGTTAAAGATACCACCAATGATTAATGTCTCCGATGCATATAACGCTTCAGGTTTGATTACTGTATTATAGTGACTAACTAGAGCCTCCGTGGCTTAGGCGGCAGCACGCTGGCCTCCCGTCACTGGGTCCGTGGTTCAAATCCCGGTCACTCCATGTGAGATCTGTGCTGGACAAAACGGAGGCAGACAGGGTTTTCTCCGGGTACACCGGTTTTCCCTGTCACAATTTCATTCCAGCAACACTCTCCACTATCATTTCATTTCATCTGTCATTCATTTAATCATTGCCCCCAGGGGAGTGCGACAGGCTTCCGTAACCGGCACAGTTCATATCCTTGCCGCTAGATGAGGGCTTCATTCATTCCATTCCTGACCCGATAGGTTGACTGGAAGCAGGTTGAGGATTTTTATTTTCATTGTAGTGTCCAAGTTTTGCTTTCCGAGATATTGATTTTTTTATCATGCCTCTTCCAAGTGTTTAAAATAATAATAATAATAATAATAATAATAATAATAATAATAATAATAATTTTCTTCCAGAACGTGAAAATATCGTGTTGAAACACATAAGAAGCCGTGTAGTTGTATTGAGCCGGATCAACTGTGTGAGTCTGTATGATGTGCCTCTTAGCAGAATGTAAAGTGTTTTTGTAGTTGGCAACATTAATTAGTATCGGAGCGAGAAGGGCCATTGTGTCTTGTGTTGGGCTTCCGATCTTAGTTCCTGGAAGAGCGCCGGCTCGTTAGCCCGTCCACCCCCGCCCCCCCACCATCTCCACTCACCAGTCATGCTGCCCGCGGTGTACAACAACATTTCTTAGACCAGACTGGACTACATTGCAGAAGCCAAAACTTTCATCTTGATGCAAGCCATTCCATTCATATTGAACCCCCCCCCCCCAGGGGCTCACAACTAGTGGGATGTGGGCTGGCGACCACGGGACCCCAGCTGAGTCCGGCATTGCTTCCACTTACTTGTGCCGGGCTCCTCTCTGTTTTCTTTCCTGTCGACCTCACTTGGTCAACTCTTGTTCTCTTCCAACCCCGCCGGTATTAGGGTATCCGAGGCCTAGGGAATCTCTTCCTTTCCCGCCTTAATTGGCCCTTGTCTGATCTTTTTTGATACCCTCCTTCTGCGAGGGATCGGCCTTCTTTTTCTTTTCCTGTTATCTCCTGCCTTTTGCTCAAGGCCCTCAAGGAGGCAGGGTGTATGTAGCCCCACCACTTCTGGTGCACCCTAGATATCGCTACATCCTCAGGGGCTCACGGCTAGTGAGTTCGGGAGTTGGCCATCCCGGGGGATTACTGAGCTGGGTCCGGTTTTCCCCCTTTTATCCATTACCTGTGGGGCGGACCCTCTCCTCTTTCACTTTCCTATCTGCCTTTCATGGCTCTCCTTCCTTCCAAGTCCCTCAATCCGCATTCTTCGAGGGTTGAGGGCATTTCTTTTCCTCCTGTCTTTTATTTGCCTTATTCTCCTTTTGTTTTCCATTCCTTCTTCTAGTATATAAGTTAGTAGTTTGTTTTAGTTATAGTTTACATTTCATTATCATCTTCACGATCACCCAAACCATTAGGGGTCGATAACCTAGATGTTAGGCCCCTTAACACAACAATTATCATCATCACCATCATATTGAACCATTCTAAACTGTGTTATAGTTAAAGACCTGCGCGGATGCGGGTATCCGTGGATAAACCCGCGGATATTCGCAAAAGTTTTTGCCATGCGGATATCGTTTAGTCTACATGGCTGTGCGGAGAGCGGATAATCTGCGGATAATGTTTAGAGTAAATTTGCGGATAGTTTTAAGAATGCAATATTAAACTGGATGTTTAACCTACTTTTCACATTTTGTAAAAATGAGGAAAAAGTTTATTTATGAGATCGATCCGGGCAAATGTGTGTCTGTCCGTCTGTTTGTCTGTGTGTGTGTGTGCCCCCCTATCAACTCCTAAACGGCTGCAGCTATCAAAACCAAATTTGGTATGAGTAAAGAGCTATGCCTGAATATCGCAAGGCCATATTTGAAGATGGCGTCAATGCTACCAACTACTGAAAAATCACAATTGAAAATTGAGGTCTATGTTGGATATCTCGGAAGATATGCATAGGAATTGTTCCAAAATTGACACACATATAGATCATATTACATCAGAATAATTTACAGGAGCCCATACATGAGAGTGTTGCCAACATGATTCTATGCCTGCTGATAGGTCCAATCTTTAAATGCATGTAACTTCCATACTATCAATTAGATTTCAACCAAATTTGGTATGTGATTTTCGCACCGGAGCAGATATGAATATGCATTTCTTTCAGTGTCAACAGGGCTGCCAACTGTTGAAAAATTCACTCTATACATTTTTATTATTCTAATCTCAATATGTCAGAAAGTATGCAGGCTAACAGTTCTAAACTTTGCACACATATAGTACCCGCAAATGTAGGTTAATTTTCTGTAACCAATATATGACAGTGCTGCCAACATGATTCTACGCGTGCTGATAGGTTTAAATTTACACCTCAAAATAACGGGCAATTACCCTACAGTGAACTTTTGTTGAATTTCGGCATGACAAGTTTGGTGTCTCGAAGGCAAGTGAATGATATGAAATTCCTTTATAAACTCATTAACGGTCAAATTGATAACTCATTTTTCCTATCGCTCCTAAATTTCAATATCCCTCGCTTAACTACAAGATCAACAATAGGCCTAACATTCAAAAATGATATAACCAATACTACTTCACATAATAATTCACCTGTATGGAGGCTTTGCAGTATTTACAACGATGCGGTTCGTGTAAACTGAAAACTAGATTTCTGTCTCTCAATCAGACCGCTCTTGGAAATTATAATCCAGTCACCCTAATTCATACTTGAGATAAAATTGTCACACAAATCAGAATCAACAACGTATATATGTGAATAGGCCTGTTCCCTAGTTATCAATGTTACCTTTTAGTTTACGATGTAATAATTTCAAAACCTATTTTTTATATATTTGATATTAGGTCAAATTTAGGTTTAGTATTTATATTATCTTTAGATTAAGCTTTTTACTACTATGTATTTCAATCTGTGTGAACTTACTAGTATTAATAATTACATTTAGATATTAATACTTAATGTAGAAATATCAGGAAGTGTATTTTACTGTGTAGGTGCACTGTTATTGGGGCGCACACTGCGCCCTGTTGTGTACCGTCAATAAATAAAAAATAAAATAAATAAACTTCCATACTAAAAAATAAAGTTCGTTCAAAATTGGCGCATACAAAGATCATAATATTTCAATTTAAGTTTGAGCTTCCAATTAATGGCAGTGTCGCCAAACTGATTTTACGCATACCGATAAATGCAATATTTAAATACATGTAACGTGCATACTATCTATTGGATCTCAACCAAATGTTGCATGTGCATTATGGACCATAAGAGATGGAACTAAGAAAATATTTAGAGTCGCCAGGTCTGCCTACTGTTGATAATTTCAAGAAAAGTAGGCTCTTTAGTTCACAACGGAACTACGTGTTTAAAAATATTTTTAGTTTTTACTGCGTCTTTCACATTTTATGTTATTTCCCTTTTTGCTTTCACTTGGATTGTATGAGAATAAGAGAAGCCAGTCTTGGGGTGTTGACTTCTGCAAATAAAATAAAAAAATCTTTACATCTGTGCTTGCCTGCGTGGGTATATTTTATTTTATAATTAGCCACCCAATGTTTCACGTGCCCTAAATCAGACGGACAAAATTCAGTCAACATTGTCTTGCGATTCACACATAGCCTAGGGCAGGGTTTCCGAAACTTCTTCTGACCATCGCCCACTTTCGAGATTTACAATTTGTTTTCACCCACCTCATTTCAAAAAACGCACAAATCTTAAAATTACTAACACATACATTCAAATACCTATGCAAAAGTTGAGAAATGAGGATTTTTACGGACATTTTTCTTAATAAGTGCATCATGTTTATTTAGGTATAATTATGTGCATTAAAAATGTACAAATAATACAGTAGGTCTAATAAGGAATATTAATTAATGAAATGAATTAGAGATAGAATTAAAATTAAAACTACATGAATTTGTATATCTAATTAATTAAACAACATGAATACCTATGTCTACTTAATTTGGGATTTGATGAGTTTCAATCAATTAGTTGGTGTCAGGGGCCATTTTTGTTAGAAAAAATCCAAGATCTCCACGCTTTTCAGTTTCTAACCTATTTCTAGATTTCGAGGCAAGATTATTTGACATAATTAAATTACTTGTTTACAATTTTATTTTATTCCTTGTTTTATAGGCAAAAAATTTGTCGGTCATATTGTATATATAGAAAACTAAATTATTTGCCCACCACTTTTTTTTTTTCAAATCGCCCATCGAATTCACATTCTGTCCAATCGCCCACTACTGGGGGAATTCGCCCAGTTTAGGAATCTCTGGAGGTGAAAGAATTTCTCCCCAAATGTCTAAATATGTTGCTTTCACCCTCGGGACGTCGCGTCGCGCCGCTGTCTTTTCGACCGCACGCATACTTCTTTTGTTACTCTATCTAGCCTTGTTGTAGGACAGGCCACTCCCTCCACCATATCTAGCCCGCACCCCTTTTCTACGGTTTAAAACCAGGTAGTGCTACTCAGTTGCTGTAACCCAGTGTTTCCCAACCTTTTTGTACTCGTGGACCACAAAACAGATTCCTCATGAACCCGTGGACCACACGGGGGTATTCTTCCCGCCCCCCTATCCTCCTCCGGCTCGACCCTTACCCAGTTACAACGAAATAATATATTAATAATAATAATAATAATATGTTCCTTGAAGCACTATGAAAGTCAAGGACGTTAGATATCTAAGCTCCTTGAACACTATAGCGCTTTCTAGTAGAGAAATGAGGAACTTTGTGTTGCCGGAAACTTGCGAGATTAATTTTGCCATTATGAACTCGGCCTACTGAATTCAAATGGGTTCTTTGACATGCCAACATCGTATGACATGGTGTCGTAATGTTTGCCGCCTTTCAAAAATCACTTACCATGGCCAAGAGCAAACCGGCAAGCTTTGGGTTAGTAGACCGACACGTTGACCACTCACCCACCGTGGCAAGCCAATTAATTTATCATAAATTATACAATGCAGTGGAGAAAATTGCCAGAAAGGGAATCACAGAAATAGAAAAGAAAGAACGTAAATTTCGGAGGAAAATTCTGGGACCCAAGAAAGCAACAACAAATGAGTTTACCTTCCGCTTGAGATCAAATCAAGAGCTATATAAAAATGCGAGAACATTTCAACATCAATGAGGATAAGACGACTGACTTTCTATGGACACTTGAGAAGAATGGGACCAGAACGCCTAGCAAATAAAATCCTCAACTTCCAGTAAAGGATAAGACTCAAGTACCATGGTTGAAAGAAGTTTATCAGGATCTTAAACAAGTAGTTCCGTGAAGAACTAAGCAGCCTATTTTCATATATCCTATTTATGTTAAATGCCACTATCAACATACAAAATTTCAGTTTGATTGCTGTAATGGATTCGTAGATATTGAGAGCCGTCTAAATATTTCGGATTTTTATATGTTTATATTTATGTAGGTCTGAGAGTTATGTATTCTACTATTACATGAAGATTATTGTAGGAGTAGTATTCAAACTTCAATCGCATGATTAGAACACAAGCATTAAAGACGAGATTTTAAAATTTCGCACAGCTGCCATCGAGTGGTTATGGAAACAATTGAAAACAAGAAGTTCCGTGACGAACTAAATAGCCTACTTTTCTTAAAATTAAGATTCATGCCAATGATTAATCTACAGTACATGAACCTATCTAGAATAATGATGAGATTAGTTGGTAATACCGAAATGTCTAATTAGTTCGAAATATACCTGGTATAATGTAGCCTAATAGAGCACTACAGTTGGCAGCCCTGGTGACTGAATATATTCTTAGTTCCATCTCTTAAGGTACAGAATACAAAATTTGGTTGAACTCCAATGGACGTTACATGCAGTTTGACATTGGATCTATCAGCACGCGTAAAATCACGTTTGGCAACAATGTCATGCGTATGCTGATCAGAAATAATCTGAAATATTATGACATCTTGTTGTACCAATTTTGGATGAAATCCATTTTTCATTATAGAAGTTACATGCATTTTAAAATAGGACCTGTCAACAGGCATAGAATCATGTTAGCAACACTAACTTATATTAATTACTCCAAATTAATCTAGAATGTCAGGTGCTATACATGTGCAAAGTATAGAGTTGTTGGCTTGCATACTTTCTGATATATTGATATTAGGGTAAAAAAATACAGACAGCATTTATTAACAGTTGGCAGCCCTGATTGCTCTTAAGAATACTTATAGTCATATCTGATATGTTACACATAGCACATAAAAAATTTGGTTGAAATCCAAGTGATAGTATAGAAGTTACATGTATTTAAAAATTGGTCCTATCAGCAGGCTTAGAATCATGTTGGTAGAACTGACGTATATAAGTTACTCCAAATTAATCTAAAATGTCAGGTACTATACGTGTGCATAGCTTAAAGCTGTCGGCTTGCATACTTTCTGATATATTGGTATTTGGATTAAAAAATTAGAGAGAGCTATTATTAACAGTTGGCAACCCCGGTGGTCCTTAAGAATACGCTCAATCATATCTGATTATGTGCAGATATTACATACAAAGTTTGGTTGAAATCCAATTGATAGTGTAGAAGTTATATGCATTTAACTATTGGACCTATCAGAAGGCTTAAAAATATTTTGGTAACACTGTCATGTATGGCCTCCTGGAAATTAAACTGTAATAGTATTATCTACATGTGTGCCAATTTTGGAATAGCTCCCATGCATAACTTCCAAGATATCCAACATGGTGCTCAGATTTCTAGTGCGTTTTTTTAGCAGTTGGTAGCACTGACAACATTTTCAAATATGGACGTGAGATATTCCAGTATACATCTTTACTCATACTAAATTTGGTTTCGATTGCCTCAGACGTTTAGGAGTTGATAGAGGGGGGGGGGGCACACACACAGCCAGCCAGCCAGACAGACAGACAGACAGACAGACAGAAGGACAGACAGACAGACACACATTTTCCCGGATCGATCTCATAAGTCTACTTTCTCCTCATTTTTGCAAAATGTGAAAAGTAGGCTAAAAATTAGATGCTAGTGGATGAACATTTGTGTAAGGATTTACTGTACCAAGTGTCACTGCACTCGGATGGTTAAATTGCGAGAAAGACCATGCGAATATTTATACTTCGCGTCGCCGCCATGTTAGATTTCTGATCACCAGGTGATTGAAAGACCTATAGGTGAACTTATGTTCATAGCCCCTATGAAAACATTAAAAAATTCAGTTTGATTGCTGTAATAGATTCGTAGATATTGAGATCCATCTTAATATTTCGGATGGTCGCCATGTTGGATTGTTAAATGTATAGGCCATAGGGTCATATACCATTAAAGGAAAATTATTGCGTAGGTTCATTATTGAAACTTTCACTTCGATCGCATGATTACGACACAAGAAATAAAAACTTAATTTTAAAATTTCGTACAGCCGCCATCTTGAGGCTATGTAAACAATTGAACAAAGTTAGATGTCGGTGCATTACAATGTGTATAAATATATACTGTACCAAGTTCCATTGCGTTTGGTTGGTTAAATCGCGAGAAACGTCTATTTAAAAGTCACAAATTCGTTTGGCCGCCTTTTTGGTTTTATAGTTACCAGGTTTTCAAAAGTCACATAGGTGAACTTCTAGTAGTTCCCTTTATCACCGAACAAAATTCCAGGATGATATCGGTAATAGTTTCGGAGATATTGAATGCTGGTGATATATTTCGCACAGCCGCCATGTGTGATTGGTGAGACGTAACAAAATTTGAAGGGCACGGTCGGGGTCGTCCGGAATAGTGCTATGAACTTACCGAGTTTCATTGAAATAGCTCGAGCCGTTTAGAAGTTATTAGGGGGGGGGGGCATACACAGGAATCACACACAGCACATGGACAAAGGTGATCTCATAAGCCTATTTTTTCATAAAATGAAAATAGGCTAAAAATGTGGCATTGAGGAGGGAGATATTGCAAGCAGAAAAGTGTTAAGAAGTAAAATTGCGGAGGTGACGGATCTGTGCGTAGAGAAACCCAAGAGGACTCCAAGGGTGTTCTCGGGCGAGGAACGAGCAAGAGTGAGCCAACGAATGAAAGAGTATTGGCGTAATAGGAAAGAACATCAACAGTAGATTGAAACGATCCTAAATAAATAAATAATATAAATTATATATTTAATATTATTTAATTTGCTATTAGTTTGTGATATTATATCATATAGAGTTGAATGTAGCATATTAGCATTAATTAAACTTGTAATCCTATTCATATAATGTTTTCCATTGGCCAGTTCAACAATAACAGATTACTATTATGATTAGTAATCAGGAATAATTAATATTAAAATAAAACGGATCAAGTGAATAGTAATATTAGTAAACTTTTGTACGGATCTGGACCCAGATGTCACAAATACCTACGACGGTCAAAATCCCTCCCTATATTGGCCTATTCTCCTAAGGTCCCATTCCAGTTTTGTACCGAAAATAAGGTCCCATTAACACCAACCTACACATATGGGGGACCTACAGGTACAGCATAACCCAATGCGTAATCGAAACGCACTCACTTACCCTTTAAATGCCTCACAATTAAATAAATACCTTAAAACATGTATATTTACAATGAAATAATGAAAGAATGTATCACGGTAACCATGCTAACAGAATCTCACAGTTCCATGTATTTCTGTAAGACGCAATGCAATTCCAATTATTACATTACTGTGAAAGTTTACCAGACGGTTATAAGGTTATCACTGAACCAAATTAAGCTGTAAAATTCATCAATACATACAGTATAATGCGCTTAAGGGAGTCAAGGGGCACTGTAAAAAAAAGACGCTATTTTCACGTGTGAGTGTGGTACGAAAGGTCTTTTTCACCCGACTATAACGGGTCTCCGGAAACCACATTTAAATGCCCTTAAATTAACAGTGTATGTGATATTCCCAGAAAACTAACTTCGCTCTGATATACCTATGAAGGTATGACAAACCCCTAACCACTGCACCAGTAGCTTAATTGATAAAGTCTGATTATTCATACCAAGGATAAATCAGTCATAGCATTTCATGATTGAGATTTTGCTAAGTGTACTCTTTACAATTAGAATATTCGCGGGCGAAGCCGCGACGGGTAATGCTAGTAAACTATATTTCATGTGTACACAAATGTTATCGTATACAAACTATATTCCGTTTATACATTTAAATGAACTTGCGTTGTGTTTCAAGTTCTTAAAAGATATGGCTATTGTCATTTATTTAAAAAAATTAAATTTATCAATGGCTACCTTGATCTTGCATGCCATTTCACAACTTGTCAATATTGGGCTTAAAAGCAGTCAAAGCCATTCTAATTGGAGCATCCACATGGGTTAATCTGTTTCATTGCCTATTCTTGATAAGGTTGAGGGTGGAAAAAGAAGCTTTGCATAAATATGAGGAGTGGATAGACAGAATTAATTGCACTGCTTTTACACTCAATTGAGGAAATTCATGAAGAAGTGGCACCCGAAATTCGGATATTATTTTACAGTGAGATTTTACTAGCTTGAGATGAGTATCAGCTGCAATGTCTATCCGTTGTTTTTGTTCTTGCATTGAAAGATTAGCATCCTTAACTGGTAAAAAAGGATCAACAACCCACATGTTTTGAATCCTCACGTCAGCGTCCGCTGGAAAATACTTTTCGAAATAATCTTGTACTGACTTGTTGTAAGTAACAACAAGCGAGTTTAGATGACGTTTATTTAGTACCTCAGTTTCAGACATGAATTCTGAAAATAAAGTGATCATTTTATAAGATTCTATCCTTGCTTTGGATTCACACAGTAACTATCTCTTTTAAAAGAATCGATTTTCTTCTAAAGGTCAAATGACGTCATTTATGGCCTCTGAAGGCCAAGATTCAGCTTATTGAATAGTTAGAATATGTAAGCCAAAAAAGCTAGATGTGCCACCCAATGACCATCACGAAACTTGTCAGCTAAATCTGGGTTCTTCTCATCGAGATACATACAAATTCCCTTTCTTAGTTCGTAGAACCTAGACAAGACGCGACTTCTCCATAACCAGCGCAATTCCGTGTGAAGGAGGAGATTCGAATGCTGTGATCCCATATCGTCGCACAGAGCAAAGCAAACAATCTTGAATGAAGAGCATTGCCTTTAATAAAATTGACTGCTTTTACTACTGATGAATGAACTTCATTTAGTTCAGGGCTTATATGTTTTGCAGGTAGCATTTCCCTGTGAATCATGCAGTGTGTAATCGAGATATCCGCCTCAGGCTCTTCTTTTACAAAACTTGGAAGACCTGTTTTGTATCCCGTCATAGCCGCTGCACCATCAGTGCAAAGACCAACGCAATATTGCCAGGAAAGGTTACGCAACTTTAAGTATCCATCAATAGCATTCACCGGTTGTATGTCCAGGCAATTCTATGCGTGTCATATATTCTTCGGATATATTGTTTATTTCCTTATCAATGTATTTGACGTAAACTAGCAAGATTAGTTACATCAGTCGACTCATCCAATTTCAGGGGAAAATATTTAGAACAGTGAACTTAAGCAATAAATTGGCCTTCTACAACCGAAGCCATGGCGTCAATCCTTCTGCCTACTGTAGTGTTTGAAAGAGGAATATTTTTCATTTTCTGTGCATAAGATTCACCTAGAATCTCCCTAGTTGCATCAATAATACAGGGAAGTACTAGGTCTTCCGCTATGGTAAACGGCTTCTTAGCTTACGCAATCCGTAGTGAAACTATAAAATACGCTTTCAATGAATCGTTTTCTAGAGTAGAAAACGTTTTTGTAATTATTTTCATTGTTTTTAACTCGAGTTCCTTACGCCTAAAATCTTTATGTTTAGATTGTAAGTGGCGAACAAGCTTAGCTGGTTTCAAGGCGTCGTTACTCAACACCTCCGCACATCCAACACACTGTGGTCATTGAATAGCTTCATTTTCTCTAAATGTAAAACCTTGCTTAATATACTCTTCGTTGTACGTACGAAAAGTAGGTTTTCTACGCTTTTGTTCTTTTGAACATTGTTCGTCACTATCACTCACTGAGGTAATTGTAGATTCATCCTTTTTATAGTCACGTTTCCTTTTGAGAAATTCAAATAATTTCATCTGCTTATTTGTTGTGTTCAAAAACTTGTTACATATAACATGTTCTGTTGCATACTGATATATAATGCATTATTATTTATTATTAGGGCCCGGATGTTGATGACATGTCATCTTTTTACTGAGCTGTCTAAAACAATGCTGAAGTACATAGTCTAGAAACTCCGGACGGGCCACCCGTCTTCAAATATGTCATTTTTATTTTGCATATTTTTGCATTTTTCCTATTTTTCCATTTTAAGGGCATTTTTAAGTTTTGGTAGATTTTTTTGGTCTTATTTTAGAGAAATTGGCCTTTTGAGGTCTTTTGTTTCCAATTTAGTCATGTCACAGCTTTATATGAGGGAGATACGTATCTCACAGTTAAGAAGAAGCTAGTAGCTGATACAAGATAATTTAAAATATTGAAATATTGATCCCATTTACTTAATCAACCGGGGGAAAGCTAGTCCTAGCAACTATCGTGGCGAGATTGCTGCGGGTATTACATCAAAACTGAAACAAGTGCTGGGCAAAAACACCGGGTACAAAACATTCTGCAAAATCTCAGACATTCTTTCTGGTGAAAACAACTGCATGGATGGGATTGAAGAGGATATAGCAGCAAACGACCTTCCTCACTTCAAGTACGCTCCAATCGCATCAGTTGATGTTGAACGCAGCATTTCGAGATATAAATGACCTACTTGTTGGCTGATAAACGCAGATCATTTACATTTGACAACATCAGAATGGCATTCGTAGTGCAGTGCAACTCAGACAAAATTGAACATAAACCTTTTGTTAAGTGCTAGAAATCTATTTTGATTGTCCATTTTATAGATCATTTTTCGAATTTTTGAAATATTGGTGAGTTTATTATTATAAGATCATTTTCTCCATTTAATATTTTTCGAATTTTAGGTCATTTATTACAATCATTTTTGAAAGTTTTAAGTGCATTTTTTAAACTTTTATACGGCATCACCATCCGAGCCTTATTAATTATATTACTTTCGCAATCAAACCGCGGACCACCTGGAACAGTCCCGTGGACCACAGGTTGGGAATCGAGGGTGTAATCAACCAGTTGTTGATATGTTGCCAGGATATGTTAATTCGGTGCTCCATGCACAACCATTCCCAGTAATTAAAAAAATTACCTTATTTAGCTTTAACACTGTTTTTTATATTTTTTACTGATAGTTGTAAATTAAGAAGCCTCCGTGGCTTAGGCGGCAGCACGTCGGCCTCTCACCGCTGGGTCCGTGGTTCAAATCCCGGTCACTCCATGTGAGATCTGTGCTGGACAAAACGGAGGCAGACAGGTTTTTCTCCGGGTACTCCGGTTTTCCCTGTCAAAATTTCATTCCAGCAACACTCTCCACCATCATTTCATTTCATCTGTCATTCATTTAATCGTTGCCCCAGAGGAGTGCGTCAGGCCTCGGCAGCCGGCACAGTTCATATCCTCGCCGCTAGAAGGGGGCTTCATTCATTCCATTCCTGACCCGGTCGGAGACTGGAAGCAGGCTGTGGATTTTCATTTTTCATTTTCAGTTGTAAATTACCCGTAGACTACATTTTTTATCAGTTTGCTTTTGTGAATGTTCTTCCCTTTCCTCTGTATTTTTATGTGTTTTTAAGTAGAACGTAACATTAGTTATTGTATTCTTTTAAAGCACTATTTGGATGTAAATAAATAATAACTAGCGGACCCATGCGAGAAATCTCGCAGGTTCATAAATCACACTTTCCCCAATAGGCTTATAATGAGAGACTTAAGGAGAAAGAATGTTATGTTTTTATTTCAACCAAATGATTATAGAACACTATTTACATTTTAGTTAGAATTCCAAGTTCTACGTTCCCTAACTTGAAAAGGCAATCACTAAGAATTGGATCATCATAACACTCACCGGTTTTTCGATGTTTATGAAATTATACGATTTGAGTACTCATACCTTCGATTTACTGTTTCTGAAATCCATGCAAAATGATAAAGGAAATACCTCAGAATGACATGAAACAGGCGTCACAGCGGCCAAAATGTGAAGTGGACAGAAATTATGGAGCGTATTTTCTTACAGAAACAGTAACTGCAAATCGGATTTCGTACATTTTTTAAAGTAATCTTTTAAATAAATTCTAGATATTTATGGAATTAGAGTGCAATTCGTCACTGCTAATGTCTATTCTCTTTCATTTGAATGCTCATTTGTCACGATCGATCACTTGTGAGTGCCGCAGGAGGGATCTATACTACTGAAATAATATATATGATGTAAACTTTGAACGATGAAAATAGAGAGTAAGCACATAAAGAAAGCAACCTAACAATAATATATTGCAAATGGAAATAATCAAACGATATTGAATGCTTGCGGTCTTTTCCACCGCATGCGACGACTGACGTTACACTGCCTCGCGCGACGTCCCGAGGGTTAATACTTTATGCCTTATCTAATAAACTGAAAATATTATTGTAATGTCAGTGGATGTGGATAGCGAACGTACGGATGCGAATAAAAGTCACGTGGTTGCGGGACGGATGTGGATAACAGTCATGCGGGTGTGGGCCGAATGCGGATAATATTTTGTTTATCCGCACAGGGCTCCATCTAATAGGATACCGGTGTTTAATTTCATTTGTGTTTGAGCCTTCATCTTCTTCTTACTTAGTGTGAGTTCAAAACTCTAATACAGTCGAAGTTCTGTATGTCAAACTTCGATATCTCGAAGTAATTTTAATTTCCTGACGAAGTTCTACACATTGTATGTAGCGATGTGGGCCGGGTAAATACCATGTGGGAAGGTAAATATAAATTGGGTATTTACCCGGGTATATACCCAGTGGTCATTTAAATACCCAAAATGAGGGTATTTTCAATTTTTGAGCTTTGTACAACCCTTTTAATGGATTGATGAAGTATTTGATGCCTTAAATTGAAATCAGGAACAATAGTGATACTTCAAAACAAAATAAAGAAAAGAAAAAGGAGACGCATATACAGTGTGTTGAAGACTGTATATTACACCTTTTGTAGAACTTGGCCAATGCTCTGAATACATTTCCCCACAAGTTTTATCTCACTGTTTGCAAAAAGGCCTAGTTCAATTCTAACCCTGAGTTTTTCATGTTATAACTATTGAATTTTATCTCCTGATCTAATTCCCAATTCTAATTCTGTTTTTAAGTCCCAATTCTAATTAAATTTAATTTTATTAACTATCTAACGTTGTTATATTTCTAAAAAGTTAATTTAGAATAGTGTGCATACTGGTGCCCTTTTTTAAGGTTCAACTTATCACGGCACATGATTTTCAATGAAAAATCTAAAATACCCGGTTATTTACCAAAATTGGGTATTTACCCTAGTATATAGCCTACCCTGGGTATTTACCTCGATTTATAAATGCCTGGGTATTTTACGTCAGTAATTGTATGTCAATTTTTTTCTAATAAGCAAAATTATTTGCCATAATAGCAAATTGTGTAAATCCGTAGTCTATTGATAGAATAATTAAAAACACTTATGACATATATTCGCCAAATCAATACTAAGAACATTACAAATTTTCATATATATTTTTCAAAGGATTAAGACTTTTACTACGGTAGCTATTTTGAAGAAGATATATGGCGAACTGTTGGATAACACCTGTAATTGGCAACAGGCCTAATACAAATGTTTATAGATATTTTCAAAGGATTATTTAATAATACAATTTTTTATAGATATTTTTCTTAATTATTTCTTAAAACTTAATGTAAGGATATCCATTTTCTTAGTTTAAGTCTACTTAGGATAAGTTCTATTAATGTGCTGATGAAGAAAGCAACGAGTTTCGAAACATGTAAAAAGAAAAGCAACACATAGGCCTAGTCTATAAAATATAAACAATTAAGTGTTTTTAGTAGGCTATTGATTTGTCGAATACATAACATAAGTGTTTTTAAGGTTTTTCTATAAGTCAATAATAATAATAATGTTATTGGTTTTACGTCCCTTTGAACTACTCTGGCTTTTAGAGACGCTGGGGTGCCGGAATTTAGCCCCAAAGGGAATCTTTAACGTGCCAGTAGATTTACTGACACGGCTCCCTCGCATTTAGCGCACCCTCAAATGCCAGCTGACTGTGCCAGGATATGAACCTGCAAACTTGTGCCCAGCAAGCGAGAACGTTACCGCTGAGCCACGCAGCCAGTCGTTCTATAATTCGAAGTACTATTACTCGAATATTTACCCAAACATAAAATAGGCTATGTGTCTTTAACTAGAAGTTGAGGTGAAAATGCATTGAATTACGTTGTTTAGGTGTGACATGGGAATTAAAATATCGATTCAGTTTTGTAGAGCCCCCCACCCCCAAAAAATCAAGAAAAAATAGGGTGGGCGAAAGCCTTCATATTTTCTTACGACTCGAACAAATTTAGAACCCACAACGAAATGTTAAATAATAGTAAATGCGTTAACAAAGAATGTACTAACAATCTCTGAAAGGCCAGTCATCATTTCATTGTCTTCACTGCTTGGAGGAGCTGAAATAACAGGGTTGCAATTAGGGTAGGATTGTGACTTGGGACGATTTTCCAAGAACAGTGGGTGCCTCAGTACTGGGGATAAGAGCACGTGATCATGACAAAAGTCTACCAAGAAATTAGGAGATTGACCAATTAGCAACATACCTCTCTAGAGGGGGCCAGTTATAGCTTGTCAGCTTACACTCTCTTGTAAGCTTTTAATTTCCATTTCATGGAAATAACCAGTGTTAAAATGTGTCAGGCTACAATACTGACGTAGCGTGATTGATTGTCGCCCCTGTCGGGATTTACAAGGGTTGGGTGTCTGTGCGAGAGGAAAGACACAGGTTCCTAGTATCAAACATGAACAAAAGCCATTTTGTTAAATTTCAGTAGAGCAAAATTGTTGTTTCTCTATGTTAACATCCCGTTACGAGTATGAAAATTTGTGTGTGCTATATTGCCAGTCCTATGAACAAGAAAACCATGGTCAACACTTAAGAATTGTATTCTAATGCAATATAAAACACATTCAAATATGACCATGTCCATTTTTAGCCTATTTTCAATTTTGAAAAAATAGGCTTATGAGATCACCTTTTGTCCGTGTGTGTGTGTGTGTGTGTGTGTGTGTGTGTGTGTGCGTGTGTGTGTGATTCGTGTGTGTGTCCCCCCCTAATAAAATCGAAACGGCTGGAGCGATTTCAATGAAACTCGGGAAGTTCATAGCACTATTCCCGGCGACCTCGACCGTGCCCTTCAAATTTTGTTACGTCTCTCCAATCCAACATGGCGGCTGTGCGAAATATTTCACTAGCATTCAATATCTCCGAAACTATTACCGATATCGCCCTGAAATTGTGTACGGTGATAAAGGGCACTACTAGAAGTTCACCTATGAGACTTTCAAAAACCTGGTGACTACAAAACCAACATGGCGGCCAAGCGAAGTTGAGACATTTAAATAGACTTTCCTCGCGATTTAACTATCTAAATGTAATGAAACTTGGTACAGCAAATGTTTATACACAATGTAATGCACTGGAGTCTAATTTAGTTCAATTGTTTACATAACCTCAAAATGGCGGCTGTGCGAAATATTTCACTGACATTCTATATCTCCGAAACTATTACAGATATCACCCTGCAATTTTGTACGTTGATAAAGGGTACTGATGCAGGTATACCTATGTATATTTCATAAACCTGTAAAGTACGAAACGAACATGGCGACCAAGCGAATTTAAAATATTTTAATAGACTTTTCTCGTGATTTAACTCTCTGAGCGCAGTGAAATGTGGTACAGTAATTGATTTTGCAGATTGTAATGCACTGCCATCTAATTAAATTCAATTGCTTACATAACCTCAAGATGGCGGCTGTGCGAAATTTTAAAATTAAGTTTTATCCTCTTTTGTCGTAATCATGCGATCGAAGTCAAAGTTTGAATAATGAACCTAGGCAATAATTGTCCTTGAATGGTACATAACTCTATGGCCTATACACATAACACTCCTAAATGGTGAGCTCCCGAAATATTTAGATGGTTCTCAATATCTATGAATCTTTTACAGCAACCAAACTGAATTTTTTTATGTTCATAGAGACTATGAACATATGTTCACCTATAGGACTTTCAGGAACCTGGTGAGCACAAATCCAACATGGCGGCGACGCGAAGTATAAATATTTAAATGGACGTTTCTCGCGAATTAACTATCCGAGTGCCGTGAAACGTTGCACGTTAAATGATTATACAAATGTTGATCCACTGGCATCTAATTTATTTCAATGGTTTGCATTATCACAAGATGGCTGCTGTGCGTAATTTTAAAATCTCGTTTTTACTTCTTGTTGTCTAATCATGCGATTGAAGTTTGAATACCACACGTACACAATAATCTTAATGTAATAGTACAAAAATAAAAATCCAACCTGGCGACCATCTGAAATATTTAGACGGTTCTCAATATCTACGAATCTGTTACAGCAATTAAACTGAAATTTTGTATGTTGATTGTGGCAGTTAACATAAGTAGGATATATGAAAATAGGCTGTATAGTTCTTCACGGAACTACTTGTTGAAACTATGATTGGCTTTTGTCCATTTTTGATACCAACATCCATGTAATTGTCCACGTTTGAAACAAACCATCCCAATAGTTGGAAACAAAAGTTGCAGGATGACACGAAAGTAAACTTCTGTTTTATACGTAATCATATTGAAAATATTATGAAAGAAATAAGGTTATTCTTATACATTTTTAACAATTTTAAGATTCATTTCTGTACTTGCTTCACTATATTTCTAGGCAAATAACCTCTAGTTCATCACACAGGTCTTCAAAACAATCACATTCATTATCATTTAGACTTTAACGGCCCGTGTTACTATTCATAATGTTGAATTTTGGGCTTGTGCCGTGTTTTATTATATTAAAATTCGACGCGTTTCGAAAGAAACCATGTCTTTCTTACAAAGTCAGGAATAATCTGGAATACGACAAATGATTGCTAAGAGAAAGCAGCAAAGAACATATAGAAGGTGCCCAAAGATGGACGCCATTATAGCCCCATGTTAGGGACAACGGAAAGCAGCAGTAAATTACTTTCTCAGGGTTCTGATAATAGGTGGCCAGGATTCACTAAGATTGTACCTACTATCAGAACCCTGAGAAAGTAATTCTCTGCTGCTTTCCGTTGTCCCTAACATGGGGCTATAATGGTGTCCATCTTTGGGCACCTTCTATATGTTCTTTGTTGCTTTCTCTTAGCTATCATTTGTCGTATTTCAGATTATTCCTGACGAAGAAAGAAATGGTTTCTTTCGAAACGCGTCGAATTTTAGTATAATAAAACACGGCACAAGCCCAAAATTCAACATTATGAATAATCACATTCATAATCATTAACAGCTTGTTCATTTTCACTTCAACTGCTCTTATTAATGACTTCGACATACCGCTTAAGAGAGGCATTTAATCTCCACTCTTTTCCGAAGTGCTTACCTAGTAATTTGTCAATATCTTTAAGTTTTTATGGGGTTACATTCACACCAATGTCAATATGTAAAGGCTTCATTAACATTAGACTTGCCTGTCCTGCCTTTGTGATCTTGCACTCTATTAGCTGTGTCCAAATAGTAGCCTACCTCACCTTTAACTACAGCATTGCCTCTTTTCGTGCGCCTGAGTACAATTCTTTTAAACTGTGAAATCTTGAAATGAAATTGACTAGCAGATTTCAGATAAACCTGCGCTTGTTATTTCCAATTCAGTGGTTCCCAGGTTTGTCCAATCACTTTCAAGATCCCTTACCTTTTGAACACCTCGCGATATTCATCAGGACTTATTATAGTCGTCATCTTCTTGAGGTCACAATTAACATTTGTATATTCCAATTTCTTGCCCACTGTTTAGTGAATGCTGGTTATTTTATTTCTCAACGTATCCATACATTATATTTTGGCTTGGCAATATCCAAATTGTTTCATACGTCTTGCACATATAAAATACAAGGTCAGTTCGGATTAAGATTGTGTACTGCATTACCAAATTGGACAGCTAACTTCAACAGAACAATCCAACTAGTAGGAGTCTTCTGGTTTATTTCAAGGTTAGACCACATCTATGTGATACAGACTGCCGTATCCATTACGGTTGATTTGTAGTCATATTACGTCCGATAATACAGGGTGTCTCAAAGAAATGTACTAACACTTTGAATGACTATAAAATGATCATTTATGAACATAGAGACAAGTTTAAGGGTTTCAATTATAGAGGAGACATGTAATTATAGACTCATGTTCGCAAATGTTGAAATTGATGACCGTGAGTGTCCAGACAAAGGTGATAACGCGAAGCAATGGATTCGCAAACGTTACGACAAAGTTCATTTGGAATTTCGTGACATTGTCTGTCAATTTCCAATTTCGTGTTGGAATGTAGGATTTCCAGCGCAGACTCTTCATGATGCGATGGACGCTATCTTTTGAGATGTGTGTCTCTCGAGCCGTTTGTCGTAGTGATTTCGGTGAGGATCGAGTGAGGGCTTCCTGCACCTGTTCTTCTTTTCTAGGACTGGTGGATGTACGTGGTCGTCCAGAACGTTTCTTGTTGACGTTGTGAACGTTCCATCTGCTTCAAATTTATTTCTGATGCGAGCAATGGTCCGGTGCGTTGGTGGCGGTTTGTCGAACTCCTGGACACTGATGGTGATCAATTTGAACATTTGCGAACATTAGTCTTTAATTACATGTCTCTTCTATAATTGGAGCCCTTAAACGTGTCTCTATGTTCATAAATAGTCATTTTATAATCATCCAAAGTGTTAGTACATTTTTTGAGACACACTGTATTAAACCACACTGAAGTTGATCGTGATATAACGGGAAGATACATCATATAGCAGCGACGTCCGATTCACTGTAATCGAACCATTCATATGTTTTTAATTCTTTTTGTGAGCTTTTTTTATTTACATTTCTAATAGTGTTTTGTAAGGAAATCCATTTTCACTTTTATCTTTGTAAACTTGTAAGATTATTTTCATTCAATATACGCTGACGAAGGTGTCATTGAACTCCGCAACATGTACGTGTAAGCAGTGATTAAACCACATTCTTTAGCGTTTGACAAGGTGGTTTTGAATAAGATAGTAGTTCTCAATGAGTCCAAAAATCCTATCTGAGGCCAATATGAGTGTCCAGTGGAAATACCAGCTCTAATTCGTCACCAGAGGATGGTGCATACGTTGTAAGCCACTTCGAACACATCGCCAGCACAGCGATCAGCAATCACCTTGACAGAAGTGAATCCTTGAAAATCTTTGGATCGGAACTCATTAAAAAACCCTGGTGCTATTTCGTTGGATGATTTCTTTGCTTCATTCTCCAGCCATGTATAAACAGACACATTATCAGGGCACAGTTTGCTTTGCGATGCGCCTGTTACAAGCGACAGATTGTAACAGTAGAGTTGTCTGGAATAATAAGCCGACTGATCACTTAATTTTGGCAACACGAGATTGTTTTGGCAATCATAGGGCATTACAAAACAGTTCTCCTCTTTTCCCTTCAGATATCGATACAAATTCTATGCTTGTTTTTTTTTTTGTGGATGGTTCTCTTCAAAATTAAGGTTGATATTTCCTCATCATTTGTTTCAAACTTAATACGTTGCTCCAGTTCCGAGCATGTACTGCACTCATCTGTGCCTGGAGAAGAAAACCCTAAATTGAACCTGGTATTAAAAATGTGCCGAAAGTAAGCTTCCTTCACATGCAATTCCACTTCTCTACCTTCATGGCCGTTTTTGATACAGACTACGTTTGTAGGTGTCCGATTTTGAAAGAAACTGCATACTTCTATGTTAAAAATTAAGTACAAATGTTCGTTTATGAAATACACGGGACACTAATTCAGAGAGAGCATTCATAGTACATTATGCAACGAGCCTATAATGGCAATAATTAAGACACGAGTATGTTTATAGAACGAGCGTAGCGAGATTTATAATTTCCATACGAGTGTCTTAATTACCATTATAGGCGAGTTGCATACGACTGTTTATGTTTGACGATAATTAAATATATTTTATGTTCGAACATAAATATTCATAAATATCTGTCGAGGTTTCACCAGTTTTATGTACTTAACAGAGCGCATAGGACGCAGAGAATACCTTGTATTTGACCATGGCCTCCTGGAATACCTCACTATGACACTCGCAAAGCAGTGAAATTTAAGATATGGGGCCATGGAAGTGAGCACAGAAGCGATGCTATCCTCACCTAATTGGCCACACAACTATTTCTTGAGCTCTGATTGGTGGGAGAAACTGTATCATAATGAAAACTTGTACTATAAAGAGCCTCATTTTTTACAGTTTTCTGACATATAATATTTACATTTCGCCAGGGTCGAACATAAAAATACTATAAGGATCGATCCGTAACTCAATTTCGATATAGATGGCGCATGTCCGTATTTGATATTAGGCACCTTCATGTGTGCTCACCATGTTATTGAACGTCCCATAGTTGAACTTATGTTTATAGCTTGATTTATAGTTTGATTGCTGTCATAGAATAATAGATATTGAGAACCGTCTAAATATTTCGGATGGTCCCATGTTGGATTGTCATATATGTAGGCCATAAAGATATGTACCATTAGATGAAAATTATTGCGTAGGTTCATTATTCAAACTTTTACTTCAATCACCATGAGTAGGACACAAGAAATGAAAACTTAATTTTAAAATTTCGCACAGCCGCCCTCTTGAGGTTATGTAAACAATCGAACTAAATTAGAAGTCAGTGGATTAGAATTTGTATAAACATTTACCTTTCAAGTTTCACTGCGCTCGGATGGTTAAATCGCGTGAAATATACATTAAAATATTTCCGCTTGGCCACCATGTTCGTTTTCTACTTAACAGGTTTTATAAAGTCCCTTGTAATAGTACCCTTTATTACTGTACAAAATTTCATGGTGATATCTGTTACCTTTGCGGAGATATAGAATGCCAGTGAAATATTTCACGTGGCCCTCATCTTGAATTGGTGAAACTTATCAAAATTTGAAAGGCACGGTCGAAGTCGGACGAGGTATTAGTATGTGCTTACCGAGTTTCATTGAAATTGCTCCGGCCGATTAGATTTTATTAGGGGGGGACACGCACACACACACATGGACAAAAGGTGATCTCATAAGCCTTTTTTTTCATGAATGAAAATACACTAAAATATATGAACTCTGCAGTAATAGATGAGGACCTAATGGGCCCCCTCCAAACTAAAATCCTGGCTACGCTACTGACTCGAGCTGTGTATTTCTGTCAGCTGCTTATTATGCTCGGAATTCCAGCTGATACGCAGTAAACCATTATGAAAAACAAGTAGTTCCTATTTTCATATATCCTACTTATGTTAATTGCCACTATCAACATACAAAATTTCAGTTTGATTGCTGTAATAGATTCGTAGATATTATTAAGAACCGACTAAATATTTCGGATGGTCGCCATGTTGGATTTTTATATATGTAGGTCCTAGAGTTATGTACTGTCATATGAAGATTATTGTGTATGTGTAGCATTCAAACTTCAATCGCTTGATTAGGACACAAGAAGTAAAAACGAGATTTTAAAATTTCGCACGGCTGCCATCTTGTGGTTATGAAAATAATTGAAATAAATTAGATGCCAGTGGATTAACATTTGTATAAGCATTTACCGTACCATTTTTCACTGTACTCGGGTGGTTAAATCACGAGAAACGTCCATTTAAATATGTATAGTTCGCGTCACCGCCATGTTGGATTTGTGCTCACCAGGTTATTGAAAGTCCTATAGATGAACTTATGCTCATAGCCTCTATGAACATTAAAAAATTCAGTTTGATTGCTGAAATAGCTTCGTAGATATAGAGAACCGTCTAAATATTTCGGATGGTCACCATATTGGATTGTTATATGTCTAGGCCATAGAGTTACACACAATTAAAGGAAAATTATTGCGTACTGTAGGTTCATTATTCAAACTTTCACTTCAATCGCATAATTACGGCACACGAAATGAAAACAATTCTAAAATTTCGCACAGCCGCCACCTAGAGTATAGCCTATATAAACAATTGAACAAAATTAGATGCCAGTGCATTAAAATATGTATAATCATTTACTGTACCATATTTCACTGCGCTCAGATGGTTAAATCGCGAGAGAAGTCTATTAAAATATTTCAAATTTGCCTGGCCGTCATTTTCGTTTTGTACTTTACAGGCTTTTGAAAACTAAATATATTAACGTTTAGTAGTGCCCGTTAGGGTGACATCAGTAATATTTTCGGAGATATAGAATGCCGGTGAATAATTTCGCAGTGCCGCCATCTTGAGGTTATGTAAATAAATGAACTAAATTAGATGCCAGTACATTGCAATATGTACAGTATAAACATTTGCTGTACCAAGTTTCATTGCGTTTGGGTGGTTAAATCGCGAGAAAAGTCTATTTAAAACTTCGCTTGGCCGCCATGTTGGTTTTGTAGTTACCAGGTTTTTGAAAGTCCCAGAGGTGAACTTCTAGGAGTGCCCTTTATCACCGTACAAATTTTCAGGGTGATATCGGTAAGAGTTTCGGAGATATTGATTGCTGGTGAAATATTTCGTACAACCGCCATGTTCGACTGGTGAGTCGTAAAAAAATTGAAGGTCACGGTCGGGGTGCTATGACCTTACTGAGTTTTATTGAAATCGCTCCAGCCGTTTAGAAGTTATTACAGGGACACACACACACACACGCAAACACACACACATAAGCACACACATACACACATACGGACAAAAGGTGATCTCATAAGTCTATTTTTGTTTTTCATGAAATGAAAATAAGCTAAAAATAGGCTTATGAGAACCAAGGAAAAACATTTGATGATTGATTTAGGGTCATTGTGACATCGTGATCATTAGCTGTCTGACTGTGAAACGGAGACCAAGATTAACACTTGGACAAAAGGTGATCTCACAAACCTATTTTTTTTCTATTTTCATTTTATGAAAAAAAATAGGCTTATGAGATCACCTTTTGTCCGTGTGTGTGTGCACGCGTCTGTCTGTGTGTGTTCCTCCCTAAAACTTTCTAAATGGCTGGAGCGATTTCAATGAAACTTAGTAAGGTTATAGTACCATTTTGGCCAACCCCGAACGTGCCCTTCAAATTTTATTACGTCTCACCAATACAACATGACGGCTGTGCGAAATATTTCACCAGCATTCAATATCTCCGAAACTGAAACGGGGCAAACTCAGCCTCGTGAGGCAAAACTGAGTACAGGAGGGCTCTATTTCCACCCCAGGCATCCTGGAGGTGGTTTTCCGTGGTTTCTCCCATTCTACTTCAGGCGAATTCTGGGATGGTTTCTAACTTAAAGGCCACAGTTGCCTCTTTCCCAATCATATCCCCAATTTACAAATACATACACTAGTTCAACAAACACAATAACACAGGTAATCACGCAAATTCCACACACACAAATACACGGTTATAACCATGATGTCGCACCCCTAAAATAAGTTATAGCAACAAAGAATATGTGAACTAGTTAAACTTTCAAGTGTTGAAAAGGGATCAATGGGCATCAGCAAATATTCAGTATCAGTCCGTTAGTTAGTAATTGCTGTTATATGGGGCAGAACAGCGAGGTTATCTGTCCCAATCTGTATCTGTCAAAAGTCAATTATGCTATTTACGCATCAATATATAATTAGTTAAGAGAATGCAGAGTGTATATTATATTGTTTTATCAAATATTATTATCATTATTATTAGTTTATTATTATTAGTTAGTTATTGTTGTTTTAAGGGGCGGAACTACGAGGTCATTTTTGTTAATATTATTATTAGACTGTTATTATTATTATTATTATTTGCCTAGTAAAATATGGTATAACAAATGAGTAATGAAAGTTGTAGAGATAACAAATTATAGGTTTAAATGAAGTTATTTTGCATTTTCAGATCAATTTGTTCCCAAATTACTGGGTTATTTTGATTTGAAGTCCATCCATAACTTGCCAAGTCTTTGTATTAGTGCCTACTATATAAATCCCAGATTTAAAAGAGGAACGAGATGACAGAGAGCAGGATATTCACCTCCAAGGACGGATAATCTTTTCCTGGAAAAACATTAGCATTATAACGAGGGCGCGCGCGAGTAATATATGAGAGAGACTAATTGGGCCCGGAGATCCTATTAGCGTGCACCAACAATGCACGGGCCTGCCTAAATATGGCACCTGCTACATGATCAATAATATACCCAGCAGTAATTCCCAGGTGAGTATTTGATAAAATCAACTACCTATTTGGAAGATGCGTCATACTGAGCTCATGGCTCTTTTAAAAGAAATCAAATCTGATTCTAACAATTAACCATATAATAAATTTCATTTCGTCTCTTTGAAACTAAAAAAAACGTTAGAATATGAGTCGTCTAGTTGCAAAACTCGTTTAATCCACTTGTAAATTAGGATCATGTCGTAAAATTATTTATTTAATTAGTTTATTTTATGTTATTTTATATTCTTTTATTTTTTGTTTAATTTACATTATTTTGTTTTGTTTTCTTTTGATTTTCTTTTGTTTTATTTCATTTCGTATTATTTTGTTTAATTTTTTAAATTTTGTGTTTTGTTTTGTTTTATTTTATTTTGTTTTGTATATTTTGTTTTATTTTGTTTTGTTTTATTTTGATTTTGTTTTGTTTATTTTGTTTTATTTTGATTTTCCAGAAAACAAACATAAAGCCAAAAACAAAAAACACGAAGCAAAAAGAAAAATTCAAAAACAAAAGAAAAGCAGAAAAAACAAGAAACACAAAACAAAGAGCAAAATTCAAAAAAAAAAAAAGAAAAGCAGAAAACAAACATAAAACCAAACCCAAGAAAGAAAAGCAAAAAGTAAAATTCAAAAGCAAAAGCTCAAAGCAAACACAAAACCAAAAACACAAAGCAAAAAGAAGAAAGTAGAAAACAACAAACACAAAAGATACGTGAGGCAAAGTCCAGAGAAACGTTTCTCATGAAAATGATTCTTATTCTCAAGTGGATTAAATGAGTTTTGCAACTAGACGACTCATATGACATCACCATGTCCTAGGTTTTACGAATGATCCACTAAGAACTGGTAACGTAGTTCGCAAAATTCTTACGGTTTTGCATCATTGTTATAAAGCTGTGGAATTGAATCGACGAAAGTAATTTTTTATTAAAATTCCACCCACAGCATAGAGCAAAATGTCTCTATTTTGAAAGCTGAGTTTCACGATTTGTTAAACTCAACTTTCTGGTAGTATCAATTGCTGTGTATCTTGCAAATATTTATTTATTCATTTATTTATTTATTTATTTATTATTTATTTATTTACTTTTAAAACTAGACGGCATTTCTAATTTAAAGCTGAGAAAAAATTATACAAACAAAATTTATTGTAATTGAACTAGTAAATAAGCATTTAACGTTTACTTGTTGCTGTTTGAGTCTTCAGTCTTTTGACTGGTTTGATGCAGCCATCCATACCTCCCTGTCCTGAGCTAATCATTTCATCTCTACATAGCTACCACACCCTACATCCGAGGCAATCTCTTTAACATATTCTAAACTTGGTCTACCCCTACATTTCTTGTCCATGGCCCTTCCTTCCATAACTAAGCTTGCTATTCCTGGGTGTCTTAATATGTGTCCTACCAACCTATCTCTTCTCTTCTTTAGCAGTCGCCAGAAACATCTCTCCTCTCCCACTAGTCTTAATACCTCTTCATTTGTAACCCTATCTACCTATCTGATATTCATCATTCTCCTGTAACACCACATTTCAAACGCTTCAATTCTCCTCTTTTCTGCTGCAACAATAGTCCAAGTTTTACTTCCATAGAGCGCCACGCTCCAGACAAAGGCCTTCAAAAGTGACATCCTAATACCTAAATCTATATTCGAAGACAACAGATTCCTTTGCTTTCCTTGCCTGAGCTAACCTACTTATTTTATCCTCTTTGCTTCTTCCATCACTGGTTATTTCGCTTCCAAAGTAACAGAAGTCTTCTATTTCCTTAAGTTTTTCACCTGCCGATTTTATGTCCATAGAGGTTTCTGATTTATTTCGGCTGCATTCCAATATTTTTGTTTTACATTTATTAATTTTCATCATGAAATATTTCCTCAAGACGGAGTCCATACCATTCAAAAACTCATTCAAATCCTCAGGCATGTCGGCCAAGATGATTGTATCACAGGCAAATCTCATAGTTGAAATTATTTCTCCTTGAATCTTCAATCCCACTTTAAATTTTTCTACAATTTCCTTTACTTATCCATATCTGGAAAAAGCATTGAATCAAATGTTATGGAAATGGATAAATTGTGATGTAGCGGTAAAAAAAAAACAGAAATTTAGACAGAGAGCGATGATGAGAACTGTAGGAATGAAACGCAAATTTCTTTTTTCTATTTTCTTTACTCACTCTTGAATTTAACTTCTGCTCCGTAGTATAGGGATAGGGATTATTGAAAAATTGCTTGATGAGACATTTCACATGTATGAATTCAGTCGTTCAAATTTACCTCTTCTGGCTTAAATGTCTGATTGTAATTTGTATAATCAGTAACCTAAAATTACCTTTAGTGGCCTATATTTAATAACTCATACTTTTTTATGGTTGCTACTCGTATTTGGAAAAGGTGTTGAAACCCAAATAAAACTCGGACTTTGATGATATTGTATATCGTAGAACATTTCATTTTATTAGCCTATTTTCAATTTTGAAAAAATAGGCTTATGAGATCACCTTTTGTCCGTGTGTGTGTGCGTGTGTGTGTGTGTGTGTGTGTGTGTGTGCGTGTGTGTGTGATTCGTGTGTGTGTCCCCCCCTAATAAAATCTAAACGACTGGAGCGATTTCAATGAAACTCGGAAAGTTCATAGCACTATTCCCGGCGACCTCGACCGTGCCCTTCAAATTTTGTTACGACTCACCAATCCAACATGGCGGTTGTGCGAAATATTTTACCAGCATTCAATATCTCCGAAACTATTACCGATATTACCCTGACATTTTCTATGGTGATAGAGGGATCTACTATAAGTTCACTTATGTGACTTTTGAAAACCTGGTAACTACAAAACCAACATGGCGGCCAAGCGAATTTGCGACTTTTAAATAGACGTTTCTCGTGATTTGACCAACCAAACGCAATGAAACTTGGTACAGTATATGTTTATATACATTGTAATGCACCGACATCTAACTTCGTTCAAATGTTTACATAATCACAAGATGGTGGATGTGCGAAATATTTCACCGGCATTCTATATCTCTGAAACTATTGGCGGTAAAACCCTGAAATTTTGTACGGAGATAAAGGGCACTACTGGAAGTCCATCTATAAGACTTTCAAAAACCGGTTAACTACAAAACGAACATGGCGGCCAAGCGAATTTGAAAATTTTAAATAGACCTTTCTCGCGATTTAATGTTCCAAGCGCACTGAAACCTGGCACAGGAAATATTTATACACATTGTAATCCACTGGTATCTAATTTAGTTCAATTGTTTACATAACCTCAAGATGGCGGCAGTGCGAATTTTAAAATTAAGATTTTATTTATTGTGATGTAGTCATGCGATTGAAGTGAAAGTTTGAATAATGAACCTACGCAATAATTTTCCTTCAATGGTACATGACTCTATGGCCTATACATTTAACAATCCAACATGGCGACCATCCGAAATATTTAGTCGGTTCTCAATATCTACGAATCTATTACAGCAATCAAACTGAAATTGTGTATGTTGATAGTGGCAATTAACATAAGTAGGATATATGAAAATAGGCTGTATAGTTCTTCACGGAACTACTTGTTTTTCTTGTTTAGTTTCAAGTTGAGGAATTAAGTTACTTAGTTATTTTTCTTTTTTGTGGTGGAACAGGGAGGTCATCTGCCCCTCTTCACACAAATTAAAGTATACAAATTTAGAATTGAATTAAAATTTAGAGATGAAAAAGACCTATAAGTAAGAAAACAAAAAATAAATAATAGACTACTAAGACATATAATTATAACCAAATATTACGGAAAAACAAAAAGAATAGAATTTCAAGAAAGAACAAGTTCTTTGAGTAAATTTCCACTTGTAAATGTAGATTGCTGGCCCTTAACAGAAGAAAAGAGTTCAGGCTAACGTAGCAACAACAAACAGTCTTAAAGAAGCAAATGTTGGTGTCAACACAGCGACTGTCAAATTATCATTGTGGTCATGATGATGACCTGATAATGCCTCGTGTCGCATTAAAGGGTAAGACACGGCTCAAGATACAAACAAAAAAACAAAAAAAAAAAACTGAGATTGTAATTTTCGGGAATTCTGTACAATTATATACATTGTCAAGGGAACGCATACATTTTTGTTTTCAAAGGAACATCTAAATTCACCTTGGCTTTCAGCTGTCCTTCGGTGTTTTACCCTCATATTTACCATGTTTATAGATTTTTTTAAACCTTTCATTTCTAAAATACATTCTTAAAAGCCTTCAGCTACAAATTGAACCTTGCTCCGACCTCTAGAACTTAAATTAGCTCTTTTATTATAAGAATTTCTTTGAAATACAAAGAAATAAAAATTAAAAATTAAAATGCTAAATCAACAGACCTGAAAATGACTGAGGTTCAATTTATATCCGAAGATGTTAAACGCCCTTTAAAATAACAAAAGCTAAACAATTCCTATAAAAATGAAAAAATGGTGAAAGTCACCTAAAAGCATGGGCACATTTTGAACAAGAAGTTCCGTAACGAACTAAAGAACCTACTTTTCTTAAAATTTAAGATCTATGCCAATGATTAATCTATATGGATCTATCTAGAATAATGACGAAATTAAGTTGGTAATATCGAAATTTCTAATTAGTTCGAAATACTGTATACCTGGCATACTATAGCCTAATAGAGAACTACAGTTGGCAGCCCTGGTGACTGAATATATTCTTAGTTCCATCTCTTAAGGTACAGAATACAAAATTTGGTTGAAGTCCAATGGATAGCATGGACGTTACATGCAGTTAAACATTGGATTTAACAGCGCGCGTAAAATCATGTTGGCAACAATGACATACATGTATTGGTCAGAAATAATCTGAAATAATATGATCTATTGTTGTGTCAATTTTGAATAAAATCCATTAGTTAATATAGAAGTTACATGCATTTTAAAATTGGATCTATCAGCAGGCTTAGAATCATGTTGGCAGCACTGACGTATATTAGTTACTCCAAATTAATCTTGAATGCCAGGTACTATACGTGTGCAAAGTTTAGAGCTATTGGTTTGCATACTTTCTGATATATTGATATTAGGGAAACAAAAATAGAGACAGTATTTACTAACAGTTGGCAGCCCTGGTTACTCTTAAGAATCGGCATATACATATCTGTTATGGTACACATAGCACACACGAAATTTGGTTGAAATCCAAATGATAGTTTAGAAGTTACATGTATTTAAAGTTGGACCTCTCAGCAGGCTTAGAATCATGTTGGTAGCACTGACGTATATAAATTTCTCCAAATTAATATAGAATGTCAGGTACTATACGTGTGCAAAGTTTAAAGCTGTCGGCTAGCATACTTTCTGATATATTGGTATTTGGATAAAATAAATTGAGAGCATTTATTAACAGTTGGCAGCCCTGGTGGATCTTAATAATACGTTCAGTCATGTCTTTTTATGTACACATAGCACATACGAAATTTGGTTGAAATCCAATTGATAGTGTAGAAGTTATATGCATTTAAAATTTGGACCTATCAGAAGGCGTATATTCATTTTGGCAACACTGCGATGTATGGCCTCCTGGAACTTAAACTGCAATATTATTATCTATCAACAACAACCCCTGGCACTATCCAGCCCATGACGGGCTAAGGCCGACAAAGCGACCGCTGCCCAGCCATTCGGCCTGCAGATATTGGGGTGACGCGTGATCAGCGCGTCGGGTCCCCTCGGCCGTTAATCTTGGTTTTCGTGATCGGGGCGCTGTCTCGCTGTCAGACAGCTACTCAATTGTCCTCACGAGGCTGAGTGCACCCCGTTCCAACCCTCACGTCAGTTTTAAAATCCCTGACGGAGCCGGGGATCGAACCCGGGGCCTCCGGGTGAGGGGCAGGCGCGCTACCCCTACACCACGGGGCCGGCTTATTATTATCTATACGTGTGTCAATTTTGAAATAGCTCCTATTCATACCTTCCAAGATATCCAACATGGAGCTCAAATTTCAATTGCGATTTTTCAGCAGTTGGTAGCACTGACATCATTTTCAAATATGGGCGTGAGATATTCAGGTATAGATCTTTACTCCTACCAAATTTTGTTTCTATTGCTGCAGCCGTTTAGGAGTTGATAGGGGGGGACACACAGCCAGACAGACAGACAGACAGAAGGACAGACAGACAGACAGACAGACAGACAGACAGAAGGACAGACAGACATTTGCCCGATCTCATAAGTCTACTTTTTCCTCATTTTTGCAAAATGTGAAAAGTAGGCTAAAAATGGATACACGTTTGTTACGGTTATACTTTTTGGTTGCATAATTGTCTGTATTTTCTTGGAAATTTGTATAATTGTTGTATGAACATTTTGACAGGCATATTCATAATATTAATATTGTTTCAGTTCTGTGCCCTTTAATCTATACCATCCCCCCCTCCTTACTGCACAAATGGATATTCACAGTTGCTCCGCTAAATATGTTTCATAATGAACATTTCATTTGCAGCGCAAGTCACTGGATTATTATGAAGTAACATGTTTCTATTAGCCAACTTTCTATTTTTGCAAAAAATGAAAGTAGTCTTTTAGCCTACTGTCTTTTTTTTTGCAAAAAATGAAAGTAGACTTATGAGATACACACATGGCCAAACCTTGTGTGTCTGTGTGTGTGTGTGTGTCTATTAATTCAAACACGGTGTAACCGAATTGAAGGAAATTGGGTACAGAGGTAGCACTAGGAAAGGGCACCTTAGTGTCATATTTTATATCGCCGCCATCTTTACCAATACTGAATGGCGGCCACTCAAACGTTCAAAACGTAAAATCAAATTACGACTAAACTTATCATCCGATCTCTACCAAATTTGGCAACAACATACCTTTATATAGTACGTGTCTTTCGCCCATACGACAAGGTCATCCGTCGTGCCATTTCAAGATGACGGTCGTGCGAATTATGCAACCATTATAATCAATAGCTTAAGATCCACCATTTCCTATTATCAAGCCAAGGGTGGTTTAAGCTATCCTAAAGGACGTGATCCGTTATTCATTATAATTTAATATTATAATATTATACTGTATGAGTGGCTTAAAAGAGCTGAGCCGTCTCTGTCACATGACATGATGGCAGCTGGCCTCTTGTGCCTGTCCTATATTTCAGTAGTTTCAGTATGTATACACTCGTTTATCAATAATCACAGCCCCAGCATCGCACAAAAACTGAAGACATTAGAAAAAAAGGAGAATGTAAGTACAAGATACACGTTGTTATCAACCACAGCCTCAATACCTCTGTACGGTGCTGTCCTCTTGTGGGTTACGTGGGTAATATTGTTCCAAACATTTCACTTTGTAAATACCTGGCCTCCTGAAGTATGGCTGGCAATTTTGTAATACTGGTAGTTCAACTATTAATTACGACCGCGCTCCGATTATATTTTAGCACTGCCAGCTGGATCCCATCCCTCCTGGTTACTTTATTCTGCCTGCTCATTCAACACTCAGAAGCGTACAAGATATTATATTAATTCACTGCGGATTTTTAAAGGGGAAGTACCCAAAACGAAGAATTCTTAAGTTTGGAGGCTTAATAACGAGGTTAACGGACGTGAATGAATTACAATAAGTTAGTAGTTTTGTTATTCAATCATCATAAAGTATATCATATTGATTTTGACATTTACTGGCAAATTATCAATATAAAAGAAGACAAACAATACATTGTGGTAGAGGTAGGGGTGAGGACAAAGAGTTATAAGTTACAATGCCTGGATGTTGATGCCGTAAGAAAAGTTTAAAAAATTCACTTGAAATTTTCAAAAATGACTGTAATAAATGACCTGAAAATTCGAAAAATGCACTATAAAATGGAGAAAATGATCTTTTAATAATAAACTCACCAATATTTCGAAAATGAAATCTTAAGCTCAAACTGAAAAGGCAATCAAAATAAATTTCTAGCCCTTAACAAAAGGTTTATGTTCGCTTTAGTCTGAGTTGCACTGAACTGATGTTGTCAAATGTAAATGATCTACGGTTATCAGTCAACACGTTTTTATATCTCGAAAAGCTGCGTTCAACATCAACTGATGTGATCGGAGCGTACTTGAAATGAGGAAGGTCGTTTGCTGCCAAATCGTCCTCAATCCCATCCATGCAGTAGTTTTCACCAGAAAGAATGTCTGAGATTTTGCATAATGCTTTATACCCAGTGTTTTTATCCAGCACTTTTGTCAGTTTTGCTGCAATACCCGTAGCAATTTCACCACGATTGTTGCTAAGACTAGTTTCCACCAGGTTGATTAAGGAAATTGAATCAATATTTCAATATTTTAAATTATCTTGTATCAGCTACTAGTTTCTTCTTAACTCTGAGAGACATAACTCCCTCATATAAAGCTGTGACATGACTAAATTGGAAAAAGATTACCTTAAAAGGCCGATTTCTCTAAAATAAGACCAAGAATCTACCATACTTTAAAAAAAAAGCTCTTAAAATGGAACAAGAGCAAAAATGCAAAAAAGATGCAAAATAAAAATGACATATGAGGAGACGGGGTGGCCTGTCCGGAGTTTCTATGTACTTCAGCATTGTTTTAGACAGCTCAGTAAAAAGATGACATGTCATCAACATCCGGGCCCTAGTAATAAGTATACCCATACATTTAGGAGAATGTAGGCTATATGTTTTTTACTGAACATCTTTTTTTGCTACTGTGTTCTTAAAATCTTCATTGAACCAGAAAGTGGCAAAATCAACATCGTTGTTCCAAGAGAATCTAGTGGAGTTTTAAGAACTCATTAGGTAGTTCCAAGCAAGCCGAGTGTTGGTCGAGTCCAAGTGACCGACTGAGGGGATGGGTCAGTTGTGAGCTCTTCCAGGAATCTTGTCTGGAGTAGCGGGACCTCAGGTAGCTACATCATCATCATGACAACCTTAACCTATTTTACTCTTACATTCGCTTCAGTTCAGGCCTACCAACTGACTTCTGTCGCATTCTAAACTAGTCACCAAACAGTCGGAGTCGTCTAATTTTTCAACATCCAAAAATCAAGTTGTTTATTCATTGAACAACATTTCTCGTCCAAGACAATGCTGCCAACTTCAGAGGTGTGAAAATTATTAGCATCAAATAAAGAATCTAAATTAGTCACTATTTTATTCAAAATTATTTTATTGGCCGTCTGCTGGCAACTTTTGTAACCCTACTTAGTAATTAAAACTCAGCAAATCTCCTAGGTTTGTGCCGTGTCTTGTGGGGGTCCGGGCGGGGACACCAAGAGCCCGCCGATGAGCCAGCTTGTTGTCCTAGGCGAAACCCCACACAAGACACGGCACAAACCTAGAAGATTTGCTGAGTTTTAATTCACCGGCCGTGAAAGCCAATATACCATCTACTTAGTAATGTTTTCTCCCTTATCTACTGACACCTTCTCCCATAAGGATTTTAGGTAGATTTCATTAGAAAGCTAACTATTGCAATGGGTCCCATGTTTCGACTTCCGGAAAATTTCGACATATCTTTGCGTTTCACATCCCCCAGACCCCAAAACCACCGTCAGTTCAAAAGTTTATATATAATTTATGTATGTATGTATATATATATATATATATATATGTATATCAGTTTTTTGTGGACACGATAACTGCCGTAATTTTGCACCAATCACTTTGAATTTTTTACA
This sequence comes from Meconema thalassinum, assembly GCA_946902985.2. Classification (NCBI taxonomy): domain Eukaryota; kingdom Metazoa; phylum Arthropoda; class Insecta; order Orthoptera; family Tettigoniidae; genus Meconema; species Meconema thalassinum. The sequence goes on along the minus strand of OX336396.1, from coordinate 210,064,740 downwards.
TAATATGTATCCCTATTAAATCTCGGTCGAGTTCGTTAATGGGCAAAATCGGTCGAAGGGGGTGAAAATGGGGGGCTTTTTTCGAAAAATTGAAATTTCGCTATAACTCTCTTAATACGTGAAATATAGAATCCATTCAATGTTCATAATATGTGTCGGATAAGTGCCAACAATTTATGTCAAATAAGTTTTTTGATAGCACCAACCATTGACCAAAGGGGTGGAAAAAAAGTGGGTTTTTCGGGAAACATTAATCATATCTCTCTTAATAGCCACAATATCAAAACCGTACAAAATGGACAATATTCCTCTAATAATTACCTAAAACTTTTGTCTGAAAGAATTTTTGATATGACCCACCATTACGCCAAGGGATGAGTAAAATGATTTCGGAATTATAAGAAAATGTCAAGAGCTATCAGAGGTTGCCATGGCAACACTACTAAATTGATGAGGGATGAGCCGTTGCCAAGACAACGCACTTGCACGAGATCAGATTCAGTATTTCCATCTGACTAAGCCGGCCCCGTGGTGTTGGGGTAGCGCGCCTGCCTCTCACCCGGAGTCCCCGGGTTCGATCCCCGGCTCCGTCAGGGATTTTAAAACTGACGTGAGGGTTGGAAGGGGGTGCACTCAGCCTCGTGAGAACAATTGAGTAGCTGTCTGACAGTGAGACAGCACCCCGATCACGAATACCAATATTAACGGCCGAGGGGACCCGACGCGCTGATCACGCGTCACCCCAATATCTGCAGGCCAAATGGCTGGGCAGCGGTCGCTTGGTCGGCCTTAGCCCGTCATGGGCTGGATGGTGCCAGGGGTTGACTTTGACATCTGACTAAGTGGGAAGCGGCTTCGGTGACGTAACTGGTAGCATGCAGAATGTCTATGCCCAAGGTCGCGGTTTCAAAGCCGGCCGAAGTCGTCGGATTTTCTAAGAGCGCTAAAATCCCTCAGTATGCTTTCCTTTGGAGGGGAAGTTCCAACGTTCGTTACGAGTTGCTGGTTGGGGTGGCATCTAGTAGCCAAGTTCACAGCTAGGTGTCATTGACGGTAGTACCTGGTAGCAACATTAGGAACTACTGCTTGAAATTGACCGTCTGCAGTCCTTACCTGAATTACAGACTAATACATCCATTACAATTCACACCGTTTATCAGACAGATTCTACACTCACCCAAAGTACACGGGGTTAGATGACCACGTTGTTGCAGCCCCTAAACTGAGGAACCAACCAGAGGTAGATTTCATTAGAAAGCTAACTATTGCAATGGGTAGGCTACCATGTTTCGACTTCCGGAAAATTTTGACATATCTTCGCGTTTCACATCCCCCAGACCCCAAAACCACCGTCAGTTCAAAAGTATACTTGTATATATATCAGTTTCTTGTGGACACGATAACTGCCGTAATTTTTCACCAATCACTTTTTACCGAATACGTATACCTATAAAATCTCGGTCGAGTTCATTACTGGGCTAAATCGGTAGAAGGGGGTGAAAAAGGGTTTATTTTTCGATAAAGTGAAATATTGCTATAACTCTCTTAATATATAAAATATCGAATCCGTTCAACGTTCATACTATGTGTCGGATAAAGCCCAAAAATTTATGTTTGAAGAGTTTTTTTATATCACCAACCATTGACCAAAGGGGTGGGAAAAAGTGGGGTTTTCGGGAAACATTAATCATATCTCTCTTAATAGGCACAATATCAAAACCGTACGAAATGGACAATATTCCCCTAATAATTACCTAAAACTTTTGTCTGAAAGAATTTTTGATATGACCCACCATTATGCCAAGGGATGAGAAAAATGATTTCGGAATTATAAGAAAATGCCAAGAGTTATCAGAGGTTGCCATGGCAACACTACTAAATTGATGAGGGATGAGCCATCAGACGTTGCCATGACAACGCACTTGCACGAGATCAGATTCAGTATTTTCATCTAAGTGGGAAGCGGCTTAGGTGACGTAACTGGTAGCATGCAGAGTGTCAATGCACAAGGTCGCGGTTTCAAAGCCGGCCGAAGTCGTCGGATTTTCTAAGAGAGCTAAAATCCCTCAGTATGCTTTCCTTTGGAGGGGAAGTTCCAACGTTCGTTGCGAGTTGCTGGTTAGGGTGGCATCTAGTAGCCAAGTTCACAGCTAGGTGTCGTTGACGGTAGTACCTGGTAGCAACATTAGGAACTACTGCTTGAAATTGACCGTCTGCAGTCCTAACCTGAATTAAGACTACTACAGCCATTACAATTCACACCGTTTATCAGACAGATTCTACACTCACCCAAAGTACACGGTGTTAGATGACCGCGTTGTCGCAGCCCCTAAATTGAGGAACCAACCAGAGGTAGATTTCATTAGAAAGCTAACTATTGCAATGGGTACCATGTTTCGACTTCCGGAAAATTTCGACATATCTTCGCGTTTCACATCCCCCAGACCCCAAAACCACCGTCAGTTCAAAAGTTTATATATAATTTATGTGTGTATATGTATATATATGCATATCAGTTTCTTGTGGACACGATAACTGCCGTAATTTTGCACCAATCACTTTGAATATTTTACCGAATATGTATACCTATAAAATCTCGGTCGAGTTCGTTAATGGGCTAAATCGGTCGAAGGGGGTGAAAATGGGGGGCTTTTTTCGAAAAAGTGAAATATTGCTATAACTCTCTTAATATGTGAAATATCGAATCCGTTTAACGTTCATACTATGTGTCGGATAAAGCCCAAAAATTTATGTTTGAAGAGTTTTTTTATAGCACCAACCATTGACCAAAGGGGTGGGAAAAAGTGAGTTTTTCGGGAAACATTAATCATATCTCTCTTAATAGGCACAATCTCAAAACCGTACAAAATGGACAATATTCCCCTAATAATTACCTAAAATTTTGTCTTAAAGAATTTTTGATATGACCCACCATTATGCCAAGGGATGAGAAAAATGATTTCGGAATTATAAGAAAATGCCAAGAGCTATCAGTGCTTGCCATGGCAACTCTACTAAATTGATGAGGGATGAGCCATCAGACGTTGCCAAGATAACGCACTTGCACGAGATCATATTCAGAATTCCATCTGACTAAGTGTGAAGCGGCTTCGGTGACGTAACTGGTAGCAAGCATGCTGAATGTCTATGCCCAAGGTCGCGAGTTCAAAGCCGGCCGAAGTCGTCGGATTTTCTAAGAGCGCTAAAAATCCCTCAGTATGCTTTCCTTTGGAGGGGAAATTCCAACGTTCGTTGCTGGCTGCGGTGACATCTAGTAGCCAAGTTCACAGGTAGGTGTCGTTGACGGTAGTACCTGGTAGCAACATTAGGAACTACTGCTTGAAATTGACCGTCTGCAGTCCTTACCTGAATTACAGACTAATACAGCCATCCCTAAGTACACGGGGTTACATGACCGCGTTGTCGCAGCCCCTAAACTGAGGAACCAACCAAAATCTCTGCGGGAGATATAATTTTGCGTGAAGAAGTAACAGACCGTTACATAGTTACACATCAGTGTCGAAACCTTGCATAAGGACAGTGTGACCACAAGTAGCCTATAAAAATGGACCCCAAATGACAAGAAGGTTACCGTTCCCATAAGACAATAAAATGTTTAAAATAAGCATAAAATGACGAAAAACAAAGTTAATTGCTCCAATTATAAAATACCTTCTCGCAATAAATGAGGTCTGATCCTTCTACGAAAACCTGCATATTCTGCCTATTTTCGCCTATCCCCAAGTTTGTCCGGTGAAATCTACCTCCACCTTCCGGCGTGCCGAGAGAGCTTTTTTTTATTTAGCGTATGGCACATTAAAACATTGAATTATCACATTCTCTTCAAACTGCCTGGAATGACATTCCTTCATCAGTTCTGCAAAAACTTGTTGAATGGATGCAAATGATAGTAAGGAGTGTCCTCCGAGCAAAGGGTGGATTTTTTGATGAAAATAAATTGTGATGTGTATTTGTTTTTTGTGCTTAAGAATATAATGTAAGTTCCTACAAACATGGTTCTGTTTGTTTAAAACACATATATTTTAAAATTATCTGGAAATTAGACTTCATTCCACGGGAAATTTAATGGTGTCCGGAAACTTTTGGCCGGCAGTGTACATGAAATTTGAAACGAATTCCAGCTATTAAAGCACAACTATCTACATAAATCTATATACAAATATTCGATTTCATTTTGTAATAGGATTTTTGTAGTGCTTGACATTTTGATCTACTTATGCCTTCTATGGTTCTTAGCTGGAAAACCCTGAGAAGGGCTATTTGTATTCACGTTTTGTGACATCAAGCAATATTTTGAGCCAGGAGACCACTGGGATTGTCTGGCTGCCTAAACTCCTTGGTGTAGATGTTACCCGCGGAGTGACCATTCTCTAACACCACGCAGGGAACACGTGCTACGGACGCGAACAGTCTTTGTCCCCCGCCCCTAAGGAAATGCGTATGGAAACTTTCAGAATTGGGTATTCCGAGAGATACCGAAGCTTCGCCCGTTTTCTATATTATCATTGACTTTGGAATATACTCTCTAAAACAGGTGATTTCAATCCATAGTTCATGAATCTTTGAATAATTACTCCAAAACTCTCAGCTCTAAATTCACACGAGAAGTAGAGTGAAGTAATCAACCCAAAACGTGTGGCATTTTGAAGAAGCTCCTCTGTTACTGGAAATTCTAAAAAATCATTTTACTTTGAGTTTCTTAAAAAAAATCAGGGGCGTATAAACAAATTTTTCGGGGGGGGGGGGATGGCTATCCTGGAAAGTTGTGAGTATTCTCAGGTGATTGTCACCGCACAATACCCAGAAATATCAACCAATATTTAGAGCATATAACTTTGTGTAATTATTATAGGTAAGATTCAAAGTTTATATAGCCTACAATTACTGGCAATACCAAAAAGTTGTAAAATACAACACAACACACAAATAACATTTTAAACTTAATTAATTTTATATTATGGCCTCATCATCATCATCAGCTTCTAAAGGCTAAAAGCCTTGTCGTTGCAGCCATTTCTTACGGTCTTCAGCAGTTATCTTCATATTGACATACGATTCACATTCCATTTCCTTGATAATGTTCTTGAGATACGATTGTCTTGGTCGTCCCCTTGGTTTCTTCCCCAACTTTTTTCCTTCAAAAATGACCTGGAGGAGAGTGTCATGTCTGAGTACGTGTCCCATGAATTTTGATTTCCTTTTCTTGATGGTGTTCAACAGGCATCGATTCTCCTGAATTTGGTTCAGAACAAACTAATTTCTCTTTCTTTCCACCTAGCTTGTTCGGGTCATTCGTCTCCAAAACCTATGGAGTATGAATGGCAAATATATAAATATATTTGTCAATTTACTAAGCAGAAAGGAATATATATATATATATATATATAGGCTATATATATATATATATATATTTTACATATTGATAATTTGTTTCTCAAAAGTACCATACTGTGGAATTCACAGTTTTGCCGCACAAGGCTGAGTGTACCCCGTTCCAGCCCTCAGACTAGAATTGAAATTTCTTGGCAGAGACGGGAATCGAATTCGGACCTCCGGGGCGGCAGCCAAAAATGCTAGCCACTACACCAGGAGTTATTCTAATATCAATCTTAATATTGTTTATAGGCTAATATAACTTAGCAAATAAGTTAAGATTAGGGTACAATCAAATTCACAATTATTTTATGCTCTTACCAAAGCAACACTTTGTTAAACTTTATTGACTTTTTCGGGGGGGAGGGGGTCTGGAGCCCCCTCAGCACCCCCCTTATATACAGCCCTGAAGAAAATATATAATTAACCCACTTGGTTGAACATTAGAAATAATTCCACCGCCTTGCAAACATATTTAGTGAATTAAGCCGTGAAAAGTATAAATGTTAAATTGGGAAAACGCGTCGAGTCTAATAATTTCCACACCTCTCTAGATAGATACTGTATTTACTCTCGTAACAGTCTTAACCCCTTCAGACCCAGGGTACACAATATGTGCACCTTCAATTTTCAATATTTTTAATCAGCAGCAATAATTGATATTATGTGAATTCTGAACTAATTCTACCCCTTAATATCCCCACTAATATGAGGTTGGTGGGCGACTGGTGGATGGTTTTTATGGTCCGATGCCCTTTCCGACTCCTAAATCATCAGGGGTGTTATTGAGAGATAAAATTGAGTCCCAAAAATAACTTAAAACATTATTCGAATAAAATTTCAAAAATTACGTTTTTTTAATACTTTTATTATATTTTTATTAACGTCTTGTAGGGTCGGAAACCAACATGATATTTTGATGTTTTTTTCGTCCCATGCATTTTTGGTTTCAGGTGATAGAATTCTTTTCAACTTTTATTATATGTTTAAATCTTGTAGGGTAGGAAACCAACACAATATTTAGATGGTTTTCATTGTCCCCTAGGACCCATTTATCTATATAATATAAAGCCATATGGCTGAATCACTGATATAATTGTTTACCCACTTTCAAATGACTTAAGAAACTTGATATTTGGCAAAATCTCTCCTTTCAATTCTAACCAACGGAAAAATTCCGAAAAGGTAGGCTACATATTTAAATTTTCAACCCCACAGAAAACAACAACAAAAATATAGGAGGAAACAAAAAATCTCCCACAATATGTCTGAGTGTAATATTGTACATGGCCTAAATTGTAAACAATAAAACATTATATCTTTTTGGTCTCTTGCTATATCATCATACGAATAACAATAAGGGAGTTATTAATGATTTTTTACTTTTTTGCCGAAATTGTTTAAGTTTCACGAATAACTTACTAATTGATTCGAATGAAATTTCAAAAATTAGTTTTTTTAATACTTTTATTATATATTTTACGTATTGTAGTGTCAGAAACCAACATGATATTTTGATGTTTTTTTTCGTCCCATGCATTTTCGGTTTCAGGTGATTGAATTATTATCCACTAGGACCCATGTTTATCTTTATACAGTGGAACGTGGCCAATTCGAACTACTATAGACTAATTCGAAATCTTCTTTAATTCAAATTTTTCGTTTGGTTCCTAGCATTTTATATACAATCAATGCTAAAGAAAATGTGGATAATTCGAATTATATTTTGGATAATTCGAAGTTTTTACGTGTAAAAAGCCGATCGGAAGCCAAGCAGTTGGGTCAGAAATTCCCGAAAAATGACGATGTATCTTTGGCCCCTGCGTGACTAACGACACGCCTTTCGAGGTCAATGACCAACCCCTCCCCCTCCCATTGTTTTGCAACGCATCTCATTACTCATAACAGTGACATCCCTTACACCTATCTGGTAGTGCGTGCTGAGTGGCATGATTAGACTTGTGGTTGTTTAGAAGTTTGGCGATGAACTCGTGGAGCACGTTCCCCAAAAAAACTGGTCCGAGTGCAGCCCAAGCAACAAACCACATCACAGAAATTGGCGTCTTTTTGAAAGTAGAAATAAGGTAAGTGATTCTATTTTCCGTTCCTTAAATTTGATAGATTCTTTTGCGATGGCCGAGAGACATAATTGTAGGAAGCAGGTAAAAATCTCAAACTTTTTTGAAAAACAGTAGATTCCTCTAAGACTTAACTACATTGCTGGATTACTACTGTCGTTAAATAGGTGAATAGTACATTTTGGTTTTATTTTATCATGTTAAACTTTTGAGGTATTATTTATATTATTATTATTATTATTTAGTTAGTTAATCGAATAGCACTATTACAGAGCACGTAAAAACAATACTTCAAATCTTGCCACATGTCTCTTTTTTCTCTGCACACATTCGCTTCATCCTCTCTGATCTGTGCTTTTGGAGCTTTTCAATGTTCCGTGGCTGCTTTCATTGTCTTTCATGTTCCTCCCTGAAGATCATTTTTTGAATTTTGTCCCGAAATAAATTCCTATTATATGTACCGGTATCTGTAATGTCAATGTCGGCTTCCTTAAGATCCTTTAATGTCTGTGTAAACCACGCTGGTTGAACTTGAGGTTTTAAAATTGTATTAAAAATTTTTTTTGTTAACCTGTCATTATTCATTCTATTTAAATGCCCAAAAAATGACATTCGTCGTTAGCGCATGGTGTGAATTATGTTCTCCACGAGGGTGAATATTTCCTTGTTAGGTCCTGGACTGTTATAGTCTGTTTCTGTTTCCCTTGGGCCAAGGATGCATCCTTCCATGAGCATGATTTTGTTTATGCCCCCTTTCCGCATTAATTTATATATTTCAGCTCCAAAGAGTGCTTCAGTTCTCACCGCAGAATTGTAATGTTTAATTTTAGTGTCCCATGATAATGCCTTCTTCCTGTATACATTTCTGGTGATCTGAAATGCAACGTTCATTTTCTTTGCTCGGACCTCTAAGCTATTTTTTGCATTGTTATTGATAGTTATCCATTCACCTAAATACTTAAAAGAGTTAATATGTGTAATTTGTTTTGGTTTATGATTATTACATCAGGACAATCTTGAGCAGTCGTTATAAATTCTTTCTTGGGGAAGGAGATTTATATTATATTGAACAAGATGTTCAGTAAAGAACATATAGCCTACTTTCTCCTAAATGCATGGGTATTGTTATAACTCTTTGTCCTTTTCAAGGAGTATATTTGAATGTTGGTTGTAGTAGCTTGTTGAAATACAACGTGCTATAGGGATATTAAACATGAATATGAGGTGCCCTTTGCTAGTGCTACCTCTGTAAAAAAAAATCATTCAATTCGGTTTCACCCTGTTTGAATTGATCTGGGGAATGGATTTGCACACATACATGGCCGCTATTTGCAAACTATTGGGCTGATGACCTTGTAGTCAGTCATAAGATGCTTTCCACAAAAAGGCATGTTGTTGCAAAATCCGGTAGAGATCAAATTATAAGGATGGTCGAAATTTGATTTAAGCTTTAAACATTTGGGTGGCCGTCATTCCGTTTCCGTCAAGATCGCAGCGATATAAAACATGACACTGAGGTGCCTTTTGCTAGTGCTACCTCTGTACCAAATTTCGTTCAATTCGGTTTCACCGTGTTTGAATTGATAGGGGGAATCGATTTGCACACATACTTGGCCACCATCTGCAAACTATTGGGCTGATGATCTAGCAGTTTGGTCAGAATATGTTTCCCACATAAAGATTTGTTGTTGCAAAATTTGGTAGAGACTAGGTTATTAGGTTGGTCGTAATTACATTTTAGCCTTTAACATTTGGGTGGCCGAGATTACGTTTCCGTCAAGATGGCGGTGATATAAAACATGACACTGAGGTGGCCTTTTCTAGTGCTACCTCTGTACCAAATTTCGTTCCATTCGGTTTCACCGTGTTCGAATTAATAGGGGGAATCGATTTTCACACAAATATGGCTGCCATCCGCAAAATATTAGGCTAATGACCTATTAGTTTGGTCAAAGGATGCTCCCTCCATAATGGTATGTTGATGCAAAATTTGGTAGAGATCGGATGATTAGGTTAATCGTAATTTGATTTAAGCTTTGAATATTTGTGTGGCCGCCATTACGTTTCCGTCAAGATGGCGGCGATATAAAACATGACACTGAGGTGCCCTTTGCTAGTGCTACCTCTGTACCAAATTTCATTCCATTCGGTTTCACCGTGTTCGAATTAATAGGGGTAATCGATTTTGACACAAAGATGGCCGTCATCCGCAAACTATTAGGCTAATGACCTATTAGATATGTCAAAGGATGCTCCCTCCATAAAGGTATGTTGTTGCAAAGTTTGGTAGAGATCGGATGATTAGGTTAGTCGTAATTTGATTTAAGCTTTGAACATTTGTGTGGCCGCCATTACGTTTCCATCAAGATGGCGGCGATATAAAACATGACACTGGGGTGCCCTTTGCTAGTACTACCTCTGTACCAAATTTCGTTCCATTCAGTTTCACCGTGTTCGAATTAATAGGGGCAATCGATTTTCACACAAAGATGGCCGCCATCCGCAAACTATTAGGCTGATGACCTATTAGTTTGGTCAAAGGATGCTGCCCCCATAAAGGTATGTTGTTGCAAAATTTGGTAGAGATCGGATTATTAGGTTAGTCGTAATTTGATTTAAGCTTTGAACATTTGTGTGGCCGCCATTACGGTTCCGTCAAGATGGCGGCGATATAAAACATGACACTGAGGTGTCCTTTGCTAGTGCTACCTTTGTACCAAATTTCGTTCAATTCGCATTCACCGTGTTCGAATTGATAGGGGGGGGGGGGACAGACATTCAGAGTACACACACTTACACACACACAGACACACACTCACACACACACAGAGTCACACACACACATATACACACACACACAGACTCACACACACACAGACAGACACACTTTTTTCGCCCTGTGTTGATCTCATAAGTCTACTTTCATTTTTTGCAAAAATCGAAAGTAGGCTAAAAGAGCTTATTGGATGAAAACATAAAATTTGAATACTGTATTTTCTCGACACTTTTCAAAAGACTTTCTTAATTCGAATTTTTGGATAATTCGATTTTTTTGCTGGTCACTTGAGGTTCGAATTATAAAAGTTCCATTGTAATATAAAGCCACATGGCTGAATCACTGACATAAATATTTACCCACTTCGAAATGACTCAAGAAACTTGATAATTGGCAAAAACACTTCTTTCACCCTGTAACCAACGGGAATATTCCGAAAAGAGTCAACATAAATATTTTCAACCAAACAGAAAATAAAACAAAATAGGGGGAAAATCAAATCTCCCGTAATATGTCTAAGTGTAATATTAAAAAAGTCCTCTCGGCACGCCGGAAGGTGGAGGTAGATTTCACCGGGCAAACTATGGGATAGGCGAAAATAGGCAGAATATCCAGGTTTTCGTAGAAGGATCAGACCTTATTTATGCGAGAAAGTATTTTATAATTGGAGCTTAATTAATTTGTTTTTCGTCATTTTATGCATATTTTAAACATTTTATTGTCTTATTGGGACGGTAACCTTCTTGTCATTAGGGGTCCATTTTTAGCCTATTTTTAATTTAAAAAAAAAGGGCTTTTGAGATCACCTTTTGTCCGTGTGTGTGTGCGTGTGTGTGTGTGTGTGCGTGTATGATGAGTGTGTGTGTGTGTCCCTAATAACTTCTAAACGGTTGGAGCGATTTCAACAAAACTCAGTAAGTTCATAGCACTATTCCGGACGACCCCGACCGTGCCCTTCAAATTTTGTTACGTCTCACCAATCCAACATGACGGCTGTGCGAAATATTACACCAGCATTCAATATCTCCGAAACTATTCCTGATATCACCCTGGAATTTTTTACGGTGATAAAAGGAACTACTAGAAGTTCACCTATGTGACTTTTGAAAAACTGGTTACTACAAAACCAACATGGCGGCCACGCGAATTTGTGACTTTTAAATAGACATTACTCGCGATTTAACCAACCAAACGCAATAAAACTCGGTACAGTATATGTTTGTACACTTTGTAATGCACCGACATCGAACTTGGTTCAATTGTTTTCATAACCACAAGATGGCGGATGTGCAAAATATTTCACCGGCATTCTATATCTTTGAAACTATTAGCGGTATCACCCTGAAATTTTGTACGAAAATAAAGGGCACTACTGAAATTTCATCTATAAGACTTTCAAAAACCGGTTAACTACACAACGAATGTGGTGGCCATGCGAATTTGAAAAATTTAAATAGACCTATCTCGCGATTTAATGTTCCAAACGCAATGAAATCTGGTACAGGAAATGTTTATACACATTGTAATACACTGGTATCTAATTTAGTTCAATTGTTTATATATCCTCATGATGGCGATTTGCGAATTTTAAAATTAAGTTTTTATTTTTTCTGTCGCTATAATGCGATCGATGTGAAAGTTTGAATAATAAACCTGCGCAATAATTTTCCTTTAATGGTACATGACTCGATGGCCTATAGATTTAACAATCCAACATGGCGACAATCCGAAATATTTAGACGGCTCTGAATATCTACGAATCTATCATAGCAATCAAACTGAATTTTTATATTCATAGGGGCTATGAACTTAAGTTCAACTATAGGACTTTAAATAACCTGGTGATCACAAATCCAACATGGTGGCGACGCGAAGTATAAATATTCACATGGACGTATCTCGCAATTTAACCATCCGATTGTAGTGAAGCTTGGTACAGTAAATCCTTATACGAATGTTAATCCACTGGCATCTAATTTATTTCAATTGTTTCCATAATTACAAGTTGGCAGCTGTGCAAAATTTTAAAATCTCCTTGTTACTTCTTGTGTCCTAATCATGCGATTGAAGTTTGAATGCTACACGTACACAACAATCTTCATGTAACAGTACATAACTCTAGGACCTACATATATAAAATCCAACATGGTGACCGAAATATTTAGTTGGTTCTCAATATCTACGAATCTATTACAGCAATCAAACTGAAATTTTGTATGTAGGTAGAGGCAATTAACATAAGTAGGATATATGAAAATAGGCTGTATAGTTCTTCACGGAACTACTTGTTATACTTGTGGTCACACTGTCCTTATGCAAGGTTTCGACACTGATGTGTAACTATGTAACGGTCTGTTACTTCTTACAAGAAGTACAAAACAATTTTCACTCGCCAAATCAATACTTTACTTTACTAAAAATACTATAGGTACATGTTTCGGAAACTTGATATGTTTCCTTCTTCAGCCCATATGTTGGTGTGAAACATCATATGACATCGAAATCCTAACCAAAAATAAAAATTCAGTTCGTAGTTTTTCTCTTGTTGTTCTTTTGTTAAGCCTGTGTCGTTAGACATATTAATGTCAACCATGGAATAAGCACTTATTATTTGAAGAGATGAATGAGTTACGTGGAAACGTTAAATATTTATTCCTTGTAAGGATGATTGGGTGTGGCGTCAAGAAATTTTGATCAAGAACAGGATATATGTAGGAATTAATCTATTACGGCGGGGGTTGAGGAGGCAGTTTTCTTTTTTTGTTATTTAAATGATCTGCTAATGTATCAAATAATACGTTAGTCTCAAAGTTAATCTCGTTCAGATTATTGCATTCATTAGATCTCTGATAAGTTTTGAAATGAATATTTTCCAAAACATTCATATAGCTGCCTTTCGATGCGTAATGCAAAATTTTGACATCATTATTTATGTCTGTGAACTTATGTCCCGTTTCTTCCATATGTACCGCCATGGCTGAGAACTTCCTGTGCTTTATGGCCGAAACATGCTCAGCATATCCAGTGCGTATGCTCCTATCTGTTTGTCCCGCGTAGTTTGATTTGCAAAAATTACATCTAAGCTCATAAATTCCCGATTTTAAATGTTTATCAATGCTGTTAATTTTACTTGTATTGAAAAATTTGTTGAAGTTTGAATTACTGTATTTGTTTTAAAGGCGGTGTTCATATTGTGTTTCTTGAGGATATTGGTTACTCTGTACACACTTCGATCCACGTAGGTGAAGGTAGCAAAAGTCTTCTTAGATGTGTCCTCTCTAAGTAATTTAGTTAAGGGTCTATTTTTTTACTTGTAAATTAATCTGCTGACATAATTGTGGTTATAACCATTGAGTTTAGCTATTTGATATATAATATCAATTTCTTGCTTACGTTCATGATCAGAAGAAGGGATGCGTAACGCTCTATTAATAACGCTTATGAATGTTCCATTCTTATGGCCACCTGGATGGTAAGAATCCTGCCGTATAACTGTACTCGTTTGCGTTGGTTTTCTGTGTACTTTATAATGCATACGATTGTCTTTTCTAATCACAGTTACATCCAGGAAATTAATTTTGTTATCTACTTCTGATTCTAAAGTGAATTTAATATTTCTGTCTATTTTGTTCAAATTATCTAATATTTGTTCTATCGCTTGAACTTGGTAATGAAGAAAATATCATCTACATATCTTTCCCAGAAAATGATGCCATTAATTTGGTTAATAATCTTCTCATGTTCAATGTGGTCAAGGTAAATGTTGGCTAAAACACCTGACAATGGAGAACCCATTGCAAGGCTTTCAGATTGTTTAAACATTTTCTTGTTGAACAAAAAAATGTTGTTGTCTGTGACAAAGGTTAAAATTGACATGAATTCCTCGATTTCCACTTTAGAAAAATCGCTATTGTTAATTAATCTATCCTGAATGATCTTGATCGTTTTCTTGACCGGGATGTTAGTATACATGTCTTTAATGTCAACCGAATGCATGGTGTTGTTCTCGTTTAATATCAAGTCTATGGTTCTTTCACAGAAATGCATGGTGTTGACGAAAGAACGGTCGGCCTTGAGTTTTTAGTGCTTTAAGAAATTGTTGGGCAAATTTCGCTAGTTTGTACGTTGGGCTATTCCTGAAATTCACAATAGGCCTAATACTGCAGGGGTGTTAGGTTTATGAATTTTCTGAAGAGATTTCAAAGTGGGAATGCCGGGGTTCATGCTTACTAGCATATTTGCTTGTTTCTCATCTAAGACAAAAATGGTGTTCTTCAAAAGTTGTTTCAACCGTTTCTGAATGACATTAGTAGGGTCCTTTTTGACTTCTGTGAAACTGCCTGAATTAAGAAACTCCATTGTTTTATTAATGTAATCGTCTTCATTCATTAACACTGTTGTGTTGCCTTTATCTGCTTTGGTTATTATTATGTTGTTGTCTTTGACTTTGGTAATGAGACTTTTGAACTTAATGTTTAAATTGCAACTTACATTGATCTTTCTCTTGCTCGAATTAATTATCTTCTTAATTTTATTATTAGTTTCAAACCTAAACAGCATTTTGTTTTTCAATGGGTAGTTTTCTAATGGCTGTTTCAGTTTCAGCTACTAGGATAGTTAGATCGTTCTTGTTTAAATGATGCTCCCAGTTGTGTTTAGGACCCTTTTGGAGAATATCTAGATCGCTCTGGTGGAAAGTAACATTGGTCAAGTTTTTAACTGGGCTTTGGAAATTATGGATATTGTTCACATCTGGTGCGTTTTGGTTACTGGGTATTTTCTGTGAGTTGACTAAATAAAATAATTTATTGTTTAAGGTATTGACCTTTTTGATAGCGTAAGAATGCGTTATATGACTCACGATGATTTGGTAGGAAACATATCAAGTTTCCGAAATATGTACCTATAGTATTTTTAGTAAAGTAAAGTATTGATTTGGCGAGTGAAAATTGTTTTGTACTTCTTGTAAACATGGTCAATACGGTACCTGGAACGAGTGCTGTTACTTCTTCACGCAAAATTATATCTCCCGCAGAGATTTTGGTTGGTTCCTCAGTTTAGGGGCTGAGACAACGCGGTCATGTAACCCCGTGTACTTTGGGTGAGTGTAGAATCTGTCTGATAAACGGTGTGAATTGTGATGGCTGTATTAGTCTGTAATTCAGTTAAGGACTGCAGAAGGTCAATTTCAAGCAGTAGTTCCTAATGTTGCTACCAGATACTACCGTCAACGACACCTAGCTGTGAACTTGGCTACTAGATGCCACCACAACCAGCAACTCGCAATGAACGTTGGAACTTCCCCTCCAAACGAAAGCATACTGAGGGATTTTTAGCGCTCTCAGAAAATCCGACGACTTCGGCTGGCTTTGAACCCGCGACCTTGGGCATAGAAGTTCAGCATGCTACCAGTTACGTCGCCGAAGCCGCTTCACACTTAGATGGAAATCTGAATCTAATCTCGTGCAAGTGCGTTGTCATGGCAACGTCTGATGGCTCATCCCTCATCAATTTAGTAGTGTTGCCATGGCAACCTCTGATAGCTCTTGGCATTTTCTTATAATTCCGAAATCATTTTTCTCATCCCTTGGCGTAATGGTGGGTCATATCAAAAATTCTTTCAGACATAAGTTTTAGGTAATTATTAGGGGAATATTGTCCATTTTGTACGGTTTTGATATTGTGCCTTTAAGAGAGATATGATTAATGTTTCCCGAAAAACCCACTTTTTCCCACCCCTTTGGTCAATGGTTGGTGCTATAAAAAGCCCTTCAAACATAAATTTTTGGGCTTTATCCGACACATAGTATTAACTTTTTACGGATTCGATATTTCACATATTAAGAGAGTTATAGCAAGATTTCACTTTTTCGAAAATAGCCCCCCATTTTCACCCCCTTCGACCGATTTAGCCCAGTAACAAATTCGACCGAGATTTTATAGGTATACATATTTGGTAAAAAATTCGAAGTGATTGGTGCAAAATTACGGCAGTTATCGTGTCCACAAGAAACTGATATACATATATAGTATACATATATACATATATACATACATAAATTATATATAAACTTTGGAACTGACGGTGGTTTTGGGGTCTGGGGGATGTGAAACGCGAAGATATGTCGAAATTTTCCGGAAGTCGAAACATGGGACCCAATACAATAGTTAGCTTTCTAATGAAATCTACCTAACATGGCCTATGTTGTAAGCAAAAAAAATTACATATCTTTTATCTCTTGCAATTTCATCATACGGCGAACAATAAGGGAGTTATTAATGATTTCTTTCCTTTGGCCTAAAATGTTCAAGTTCCATGAAAGACTTAAAAATCAATTCCAATGTAATTTCAAAAACTAGGTTTTTTGTATACTATTATAATATTTTTTACGTCTTGTAGGGTCGGAAACAAACATGATGTTTTGATGTTCTTTTTCGTTTTCAGGTGATAGAATTCCTTTCCAACATGATATTTATTAGGTTTTCTTTCTCCCATGCATTTTTGGTTTCAGGTAATATAATTCTTTTCCACTTTTAAATTACTGTTTACGTCTTGTGGGGTCGGAAACAACCTCGATAATTAGATGGTTTTCACTGTCCCATGCATTTTTGGTTTCAGGTGGAAGAATTATTATCCACTAGGACACATGTTTATCTATGTAATATATACCCACTTCCAAATGGCTTAAGAAGCTTGATATTTGGAAAATACACTTATTTCCCCTGTTACCAACGGGAAAAATCCGAAAAGGGTCATCATTAAATTTTCACCCCTACAGAAAACAAAGCAAAAACAAGATGTTCAGGAAAGAACATATAGCCTACTTTCTCCTAAATGTATGGGTATAGAGTTGTAACTCTTTGTCTTTATCACCTCTTAATTTCTTCCAATTCGAAGTGCAAATTGGCACACTGGATTTGAGGAGTGGCGTTCAAATAATTTACCCCAGCATTTTGCAATTTCATCAGCAAACACTCCAAACAACATAGGTATTCAGTATATTAACACCGACATCTTGACGGAAACGTAATGGCGGCCACACAAATGTTCAAAGCTTAAATCAAATTACGACTAACCTAATCATCCGATCTCTACCAAATTTTGCAACGACATACCTTTATGGGGGGAGCATCCTTTGACCAAACCAATAGGTCATCAGCATAATAGTTTGCGGATGGCGGCCATCTTTGTGTGAAAATCGATTCCCCCTATTAATTCGAACACGGTGCAACCGAATGGAACGAAATTTGGTACAGAGGTAGTACTAACAAAAGGCACCTCAGTGTCATGATTTATATCGCCGCCATCTTGACGGAAACGTAATGGCGGCCACACAAATGTTCAAAGCTTAAATCAAATTACGATTAACCTAATCATCCGATCTCTACCAAATTTTGCAACAACATACCTTTATGGGGGGAGCATCCTTTGACCAAACCAATAGGTCATCAGCGTAATAATTTGCGGATGGCGGCCATCTTTGTGTGAAAATCGATTCCCCCTATTAATTCGAACACGGAGTAACCGAATGGAACGAAATTTGGTACAGAGGTAGTACTAACAAAAGGCACCTAAGTGTCATGTTTTATATCACCTCCATCTTGACGGAAACGTAATGGCGGCCACACAAATGTTCAAAGCTTAAATCAAATTACGATTAACCTAATCATCCGATCTCTACCAAATTTTGCAACTACATACCTTTATGGAAGGAGCATCCTTTGACCAATCTAATAGGTCATTCACCTGATAGTTTCCGGATGGCGGCCATCTTTATGTCAAAATTGATTCCCCCTATTAATTCGAACACGGTGGAACCGAATGGAACGAAATTTGGTACAGAGGTAGCACTAGCAAAGGGCACCTCAGTGTCATGTTTTATATCGCCGCCATCTTGACTGAAACGTAATGGCGGCCACACGAATGTTCAAAGCTTAAATCAAATTACGATTAACCTAATCATCCGATCTCTACCAAATTTTGCAACTACATACCTTTATGGAGGGAGCATCCTTTGACCAATCTAATAGGTCATTCAACTAATAGTTTGCGGATGGAGGCCATCTTTATGTCAAAATTGATTCCCCCTATTAATTCGAACACGGTGGAACCGAATGGAACGAAATTTGGTACAGAGGTAGTACTAGCAAAGGGCACCTCAGTGTCATGTTTTATATCGCCGCCATCTTGACTGAAACGTAATGGCGGCCACACAAATGTTCAAAGCTTAAATCAAATTACGATTAACCTAATCATCCGATCTCTACCAAATTTTGCAACTACATACCTTTATGGAGGGAGCATCTTTTGACCAATCTAATAGGTCATTCGCCTAATAGTTTACGGATGGCGGCCATCTTTGTGTGAGAATCGATTCCCCCTATTAATTCAAACACGCTGAAACCAAATGGAACGAAATTTGGTATAGAGGTAGCACTAGCAAAGGGCACCTCAGTGTCATGTTTTATATCACCGCTATCTTGATGGAAACGTAATCGCGGCCACCCAAATGTTAAAAGCTAAAATGTAATTACGACCAACCTAATAATCTAGTCTCTACCTAATTTTGCAACACCATATCTTTATGTGGGAAACATATTCTGACCAAACTGCAAGAACATCAGCCCAATAGTTTGCAGATGGTGGCCAAGTATGTGTGCAAATCGATTCCCCCTATCAATTCAAACACGGTGAAACCGAATTGAACGAAATTTGGTACAGAGGTAGCACTAGCAAAGGGCACCTCATATTCATGTTTAATATCCCTATAGCACGTTGTATTTCAACAAGCTACTACAACCAACATTCGATCATACTCCTTGAAAAGGACAAAGAGTTATAACAATACCCATGCATTTAGGAGAAAGTAGGCTATATGTTCTTTACTAAACATCTTGTTTTTTTAATGATTTTGTTAAATTTTTATTTTTCCTTGCCCCTTTTGGTAATTAAATTATCTTTTAAATTTTAAGCAACTGTTGTGGCATTATTTCGTCGGCGACAATTCTATTAGTTATCGGAGGGTGTCTGTAGACGAGCCTGTGCCTTCCTTCCTCCCTTTAGGTGTTCCTCTGTTGGGGCATGTCTTCTGGCGGTGGTTTTGCTGTAGAAGCGCCGCGGACCTCTTGAAAACAAGGTAAGTTGGCCCATTCCATTCCACCCTTTCCACCCCGGGCGGCGCAATTATTATTATTATTAGTAGTAGTAGTAGTATTATGGCGTACAACGACGAGACAAATCCCCTCACTGCCAGAAACAAAACTTGGTGGCCCTAAAGGGACCTCGAAAACTGCATTATAAGGCTCTAAAACAAACAGTTTCTGAGATATTCCCAGAAAACTAATTTAATTTAATTTAACAAACTAATGAAGGAATGCATGTCGGTATTCATGACAACATTATCTCAAGGGGTGACATCCAACTTTCCATCTATTTCTGTAAAGGCGGCTACACACGTTACGATATAACTGTGCGATTTAACTGCAACGATGAACTGCAATTTTAAAAGTAAGTTTCTATTTTTTGTGTCCTAATCATGCGATCAAAATGAACTTTTGAATTATGAACCTACGCAATAATCTTGATCTAATGGTACATAACTCTATGGCCTACACATATAACAATCCAACATGGCAACCATCCGAAATATTTATACGGTTCTCAATATTTACGAATCTATTATATCAATCAACTGAATTCTTTTATGTTGATAGAGGTCATTAACATAAGTGTCGAACATAGTCAGGGAAATAGTAATTGATTGCAACTTAGCATCGAAACCTGTACTCATCGTATCATTGGCAAACTCAGCGAATGTGAGATTTTGCGCCTTTTATTATGTTTATTTGTGTCAGGTAATTCGACACATATTTGTTTGGTTATTAAATACAGAGCAGTTATGAAGTGACATATCTCCGTTTATAGCATTCAATGAAAGCTTCCTAGCAGGGGCGTATATAAGGGTGGGGCTGTGGGGGCTCTTAATAAAAAGACAATAAAAATTAAGAATGTCTTTGTTTGGTAAAAGGGTATTGTAAATACGGTTGTACCCTAATCTTAACTTATTGGCTAAGTTATAAACAATATCAAGATTGAAATTAGACTACCTCGTGATGTAGAGGCTAGCATTCTTGGCTGCAGCCCTGGAGGTCCCAATTCGATTCCCAGCTCTGTCAGGAAATTGTAATTCTGGTCTTAGGGCTGGAACGGGGTACACTCAGCCTTGTGACGTAAAACTCAGAATTCCACAGTACGGTACATTTAAGAAATAAAGTATCAATTTGTAAAAAAAAAAAAAAACTCTTTACTTTTCTGCTTAATAAATATTTAGATATATGCCGTTCATACTCCACAGGCCATAATAGAAAATTCATTAAGTATAACATTTTATTTCGTGTTGTATTTTACAACTCTTTTGTATTGCCACTCATTGTGGGCTATATAAACTTCGAATTTTACAATTAACTCTTTGCAGCAGGAGAGTACGGATCATCAGTGTGGGGAGCATCTGTCCATACCAAGCAAATGGACATAGCTCTTAACGAGTCCACACGTATTGTCACTGGATATCTGAGACCTACTCCAGTGCAGAAGATCTACCCTCTCGCTGGCATTGCACCTCCAGTTATTCGACTCAGGGTGGCAGCAGAGAAAGAGAGACAAAAGCTTGAAACAGATCCCAGACATTCTATGTCCAACCACAAGGTGACCACTCCTCGCCTAAGATCCAGGAGGAGTTTTATTAAGAGAACAGTACCCCTCCATACCAAGCCGGACGTCCGGCGTGTGTCACTCTGGAAACAAATAGTACCAGAGGGGTTTACCCCTAAAGAAGAACTGAGCAGTGGTAGTCATTTGCCTTATACCACCTGGAGGTCCTTAAACCGGATGAGAACAGGAGTGCCTAAGTGTCGTAGCAACCTTGTGAAGTGGGGTTATGCAGAAGATCCACGATGTGCCTGTGGAGAAATCCAGACTCCACAACACCTGCTCAAGTGCAAAGATCGTAATGAAACCTGCAGCCAGGAAGACCTTATGTTGGCCACAGACCGAGGGATAAGAGCTGCAGAGTTCTGGAAAGGAAGAATTTAGTGTGTCTCCCGGACACGGAAAGTAAAGTAAGTATCTAAAATAATTACACAAAGTTTATATGTTCTAAGATATTGGTTGATATTACTGGGTATTTTGCGGTGACAATCCCCTGACAATACTCACAATTTTACAGGATAGTCAGTCCCCCCGAAAAAAAATGTATATACGCCCCTGCTTCCAAGTGCTCACGATATCCGCTTTGGTCTTCCTGAAACATGTTGCAATAACTTGTAGAACGCACTATTTCAACGGGCGACTCACTTGAACTGAGCAATCAGCCGTTGCCACCTTCCACACGTTACGATAAACTGTGCAAACTCAATCGACACAGTCTTATCGGTTAGAAAACTCAACTTGTTCCGATGAACTGTGCAAGCCAAAATAACTGCAACGATTTATCCTCCGCCCCTGAGATAAATCACCGCAGTTCGGTTGGTGCAGTTAAATCGCACAGTTTTATGGTAACGTGTGTAGCCGCCTTAAGAAGCAATGCCACTCATTTATTACATATCTGTGAACGTTTGCAAATGGATATAAGGTTATCAGATCACGGAACCAACTTAGACAGTATAATTCATCAATGCAATTAAGGGGGTCAAGGGGTAACCTAAATTTTTTAACTCAATTTACACGTGCGACATATAGTACAGAATGTATATTAGGCCTATATATCCAAACAGCAACATTATTTACAAAAAATCCTGAATTGAATCAGCATTTTTTGCGGCTTTTAGGAATTTGGGCCATTTGAGGCTAAAGAACCTGAATTTTCATGCACCACAAGCCGTTATAATTTATGAAAGGGGTCTTCCTGTGTATGGGGACCTAACACAAAGTAGAGGGTCGGTTTTTATGTGACGTGTATTGCTTTTCGTCTACAAGGCTGTCAATTCTATTTCACGCCAGGAAGTAAACGTTAGGTGAATTTAGTTTGAGAGAGCACATTTTTACTTTTTTTTTTTGCCATACGGGTTCATCGTAAGGATGGTTTAGTTTGATACTGTGTGGTAGATATACCCTTATTTGGATATCTGGGTGATATGTTGTAGACAAAAGAATTGTCTGTCTTTCATTCTGTGTATCTTTATGTACGCCTATAACTCGTGTTTGGATGCTTGGCGCATCTTAAAATTAAGTATGGTAAACATGAGTCAATACACCAATCATTTATAAATCTCTTCACCGTACTTTTCATAAAGTAGAAAGGTGGATATAAGGAAAAACTTCTCTAAATACATGCTAAAATAGGCGAAATATAGAAATTATCCTAGAAGGACGACCAAAGCTTATGTTGCGCTTCTCAATGTGAGACACAAAATTCGGGAGTCTATATAGGGTCTCCGAAAACCACATTTTAAGGCCCTTAAATTAACAGCGTGTGTGATATTCCCATAAAACTAACTTCGGTATGATAAACGTGTGAAGGAATGACAAACCGCTAACCATTGCAACAATAGCTCAATTGATAATGTCTGGTGTTAACACCGAACACCGTTCGAAGAACGGGTACTTCTGCTAGTTATCTATAAGTGTGCTAATTTTTAAATAGCTCCCATGCATACCTTCCGAGATATCCAACATTGAGCTCAAATTTGAATTGCGGTTTTTCAGCAGTTGGTAGCAATGACATCATTTTCAAATATGGGCTTGAGATATTCAGGTATAGATCTTTATTCATACCAAATTGGTTTTGATTACTGAAACCGTGTAGCCTAACTCGATCGGGCCGGGGGGAACCCACACAGACAGGCCGACGACAGACAGAGACACATTTTCCCGGATTGATCTAATAAGTAGACTATATTTTTTCCTCATTTTAGCCTATTTTCATTTTATGAAAAAAAAAATAGGCTTATGAGATCACCTTTTGACTGTGTGTGTCTGTGTGTACGTCCCCCCTAATAACTTCTAAACGTTTGGAGGGATATCAATGAAACTCGGTAAGGTCAGTACTATTACGGCCGACCCCAACCGTGTCCTTGAAATTTTATTACGGCTCACCAATTCAACATGGCGGCTGTGTGAAATATTTCACCGGCATTTCATATCTCCAAAACTATTGCCGATATCCCGCTGAAATTTTGTTCGGTGATAAAGGGCTCTACTAAAAGTTCACCCATGGGACTTTCAAAAACCTGTTAATGACAGAACGAACATGGCGGCGAAGCGAATTTGAAACTCTTAAATAGACTTTTCTCGTGATTTAACCATCCAAACGCAATGCAACGTGGTACAGCAAATGTTTAATCACATTATAATGCACTGACATCTAATTTGGTTCAATTGCCTACAATACATTACCTCAAGATGTAGGATGTGCGAAATATATCACCGGCATTCTATATCTCCGAAATTATTACTTTTATCACCATTACATTTTGTACGGTGATAAAGGGTACTACTAGAAGTTCAGCTATGGGACTTTCAAAAATCTGTAAGATACAAAACGTACATATCGGCCAAGCGAAGGTGAAACATTTTAATAGACTTTTCTCGCGTTTTAAGCATATGGGCGCAGTGAAATATGGTACAGTAATTGTTTATACATATTGTAATGAACCGGCGTTTAATATAGTTCAATTGTTCATATAACCTCAGAATGGCGGTTGTGCGCATTTTTTAAAGTAAGTTTCTATTTCTCGTGTATTAATCATGCGATCAAAGTGAACGTTTGAATAATGAACCTACGCAGAGATCACCATCCAATAGTGGCCTACATAACTCTATGGACAACAAATATAACAATCCAAAATGGCGACCAACCGAAATATTTAGATGGTTCCCAATATCTACTAATCTATGATAGCAATCAAACTGAAATTGTGTATGTTGATATAGGTTATAAACATAAGTTCACCTATAGGACAAGCTTGCCACGGTGGGTGAGTGGATAGCGTGTCGGTCTACTAATCCCAGGATTGCAGGTTCACTCCTGGCCGTGGTAAGTGATTTTTGAAAGGCGGCAAAAATACGACACGCATGTCATACGATGTTGGCATGTCAAAGAACCTATTTGAATTCAGTAGGCCGTGTTCATAATGGCAAAATTAATCTCGGGAGTTTCCGCCAACACAAAGTTCCTCATTTCTCTACTAGAAAGCGCTATAGTGTTCAAGGAGCTTAAGTATCTACCCTCCTTGACTTTCATAGTGATTCAAGGAACTACGAAATTCGATATGCAAGCTACCCTCAGGGTGTCAAATAGCGAAGCTTTCAACAGGCATCCGAGGCCATACGATATTATTACCTATAGGACTTTCAATAACATGGTGAGCACAAATCCAACAAGGCGGCGACGCGAGGTATACTTAAATGGACGTTTCTCGCGATGTAACCATCCAATCGCAGTAAAGCTTGGTATTGTAAATGTTTATACAAATTTCAATCCACTGGCACAGGCCCCACCGAAATTTTTGTCACATATAATATTTTTTTATGAAAATGTACTATTTCTTACTAAGGGATGTATGGCAACGTTGCAAAGCAATGCGACGGTAGAGTGATGTAAATAGTGTGAAAATCAGTTTTCTCTGATCTTATGTGTAACAACATAACCTCTTATTACTCTCCAGTGCCTTCGCTCTTATGAACCTACCAAGAAACGCAACAAGTGACCTTGAAGCGTGTGACAAAAGTTTTTTTCCCTAACTTTTATACCCTTATCAAATTGTTGGCAAATTTGCTTCTCTCTGCAGCTACTGGTACTGCCGAATGGAGTTTGAGTTGGTTGAAAACATAAGATGATTGTATTAATAAGAAGTAAAATAAAATGGTCGAAGTGTATTTTTAAGAGCCACCAGGGCTGCCAACTGTTAATAAATGCTCCCTCTATTTTCTTTATCCAAATGCCAATATATCAGAAAGTATGCAAGCTGACAGCTTTAAAGTATGCACGCGTATAGTAACTGACATTCTAGATTAAGTTGGAGTAACTAATATACGTCAGTGCTTCCAACATAATTACGGGTGAGTTAGCCGTGGTCGTTACGGCATGGCTGCAGGCAGCCGCTCACATCCGGGAGGCAGGAGGTTCGAATCACCCCGGCGGCAACCTTGAAGATGGTTTTCTGTGGTTTCTCATCTTCTCTCCAGGAAAATGCCGGGGTTGGTCCCTAACTATAGGCCACAGCCGCTACGTTCCAACTCCTCGTCCTTACGTTCAAACTTTCCTCCCCAGAAAACACTCCACACGCGACGGTACTTTTAGCTCACCCCATGGGTGTCCGCATAGAGGCACAGGTACAAACTCTGGCGAGCCGAACATGTCCTCGGACACTCTCGGCACCAAAAGCCATACACTAAAACAATATAATTCTAAGCCTGCTGATAGGACTAATTTTTAAATACAAGTAATCTCTATAATTTACTATCAATTGGATTTCAACCAAATTTCGTATGTGCTATGTGTACCATAACAGATATGACTATGCCTATTCTTAAGAGCAACCAGGGCGGCCAACTGTTAATAAATGCTGTCTCTATTTTTTAACCCTAATATCAATATATCAGAAAGCATGCAAGCTCACAGCTGTAAACATTGCACACAAATAATCTAGTACCTGACATTCGAGATTAATTTGGAGTATCTAATATACGGCAGTGCAGCCAACATGGTGCTAAGCCTGCTAATAGGACCAATTTTAAAATACATATAACTTCTATACTAACGAATGGATTTCATCCAAAATTGGCACAACAATAGTTCATAATATTTCAGTTTATTTCTGACCAAAACATCCATGGCATTGTACCCAACATGATTTTGCGCGCGCTGATAGATCCTATGTCTACCTGCATGTAACCTCCAAGCTACCCATTGGACTTCAACCAAATTTTGTATTCTGTACATTAAGAGATGGAACTAAGAATAGATTCAGTCACCAGGGCTGCCAACTGTAGTACTCTAGTGGTTAGTAATTGTTTTTTTAAGGGGCGGAACTACGAGGTCATCTGTAGTGCTCTATTAGGCTACATTATGCAAGGTATATTTCGAACTAATTAGACATTTCAATATTACGAACTTAATTTGGTCATTATCCTAGATTAATCATTGGCATGAATCTTAAATTTTAACAAAAGTAAGCTCTTTAGTTCTTTTATGACCTTCCTGTTACAGGCTATTATGTTGAACTTAGAGTTATGTAGGCCAACTATTACAAGAAGATTATTGTGTAGGTGCAGTAGCCTATTCAAACTTCAATCGCGTGATTAGGACACAAGATATGAAAATTAGATTTTAAAATTTCGCACAGCTGCCTTCTTGTGGTTATGAAAGCAATTGAAATAAATTAGATGCCAGTGGATTAAAATTTGTATAAGCATTTACCGTACCAAGTTTTACTGCGCTCGGATCATTAAATCGCGAGAAACGTCCATTTCAATATTTATTTTACGCGTCGCCGCCATGTTGGATTTGTGCTCACCAGGTTTTGAAAGTCCCATAGGTGAACTTATGATCCTAGCCTCTATCAACATACACAATTTCAGTTTGATTGCTATCTTATATTAGTAGATATTGAGAACCATCTAAATAATTCTGTTGGTCGCCATATTGGATTTTTATATATGTAAGCTATAGAGTTATGCACTATTAGATGAGGATTCTTGCGTAGGTTCATTATTCAAACATTCACTTCGATCGCATGATTAGGACACAAGAAATAAAAATAAAAATAAAATGCGCACTGCCGCCATCTTGAGGTCATGCTAAAATTGAACTAAATTAGATGCCAGTGCATTACAATGTGTATATACATTTACTGTTCCATATTTCACTGCGCTCAGATGGTTATATCGCGAGAAAAGTCCATTAAAATGTTTCACCTTTGCATGGCCGCCATGCTCGTTTTGTATTTTACAGGTTTTTAGAAAATTCATAGCTGATCTTCTAGTAGTGCCCCTTGTCCCCGTACAAAATTTCAGGGTGATATCAGTAATAGTTTCGGAGATATAGAATGTCGGTGAATATTTCGCACAGCCGCTATCTTGAGGTTATGTAGACAATTGAACTAAATTAGATGACAGAGAATCACAATGTGTATAAGCATTTGCTATACCAGGTTTCATTGCGTTTGGATGGTTAAATCGCGAGAAAAGACTATTTAAAAGTCTCAATTGCGTTTGGCCGCCATGTTGGTTTTGTAGTTACCGGGATTTCGAAAGTCCCATAGGTGAACTTCTAGTAGTGCTCTTTATCATCGTACAAAATTTCAGTGTGATGTCGGAGCTATGTTCGGAGATATTGAATGCTGGTGAAATATTTCGCACAGCCACCATGTTGGATTGATGAGACGTAATAAAATTTGAAGGGCACGGTCAGGGACGGCCGAAATAGTGCTATGACCTTACCGAGTTTCAATGAATTTTTTCCAGCCTTTTAGACGTTATTTGGGGGCACACACACACACCACACACACATACGCACACACATACACACACACGGAAAAAAGATGTTCTCAAAAGCCTATTTTTAGCCTACTTTTCACATTTTGCAATAATGAGGAAAAAGTAGACTTATGAGATCGGGCAAATGTGTTTCAGTCTGTCTGTCTGTCTGTCCTTCTGTCTGTCTGGCTGTGTGTGTGTGTCCCCCTATCAACTCCTAAACGGCTGCAGCAATCAAAACAAAATTTGGTGGGAGTAAAGATCTGTACCTGAATATCTCACGTCCATATTTGAGAACGATGTCAGTGCTACCAACTGCTGAAAAATCGCAATTGAAATTTGAGCTCCATGTTGGATATCTTGGAAGGTATGAATGGGAGCTATTTCAAAATTGGCACACGAATAGATAATAATATTGCAGTTTAATTTCCAGGAGGCCATACATGGCAGTGTTGCCAAAATGATTATACGCTTGCTGATAGGTCCAAATTTTAAATGCATATAACTTCTACACTATCAATTGGATTTCAACCAAATTTCGTATGCGGTATATGTACATGAACATATATGACTGAGCGTATTCTTAAGAGCCACCAGGGCTGCCAACTGTTAATAAATGCTCTCAATTTATTTCATCCAAATACCATTATATCAGAAAGTAAGCAAGCCGACAGCTTTAAACTATGCACATGTATAGTACCTGGCATTCTAGATTAATTTGGAGTATCTTATATACGTCAGTGCTACCAACATGATTCTAAGCCTGCATGTAACATGTAACTTCTATACTATCATTTGGATTTCAACCAAATTGCGTGTGTGCTATGTGTACCATAACCGATATGACTACGCCGATTCTTAAGAGTAACCAGGGCTGCCAACTGGCAATAAATACTGTCTCTATTTTTGTTACCCTAATATCAATATATCAGAAAGTATGCAAGCCAATAGCTCTAAACTTTGCACACGTATAGTACCTGACATTCTAGATTAATTTGGAGTAACTAATATAGGCCTATGCCAGTGCTGCCAACATGATTCTAAGCCTGCTGATAGGTCCGATTTTAAAATACATGTTACTTCTATACTAACAAATGGATTTCATCCAAAATTGGTACAACACGTGATCATAATATTTCAGATTATTTCTGACCAACACATGCATGACATTGTTGCCAACATAATTTTACGCGCGCTGATAAATCCAAGGTCTAACTGCATGCAACATGCATGCTATCCATTGGACTTCAACCAAATTTTGTATTCTGTACCTTAAGAGATGCAACTAACAATAGCCTATATTCAGTCACCAGGGCTGCCAACTGTACTGCTCTATTAGGCTACATTATATAAGGTATATTTCGAACTAATTAGGAATTTCGATATTACCAACTTAATTTCGTCATTATTCTAGATAGGTCCATATAGATTGGCAAGAATCTTAAATTTCAAGAAAAGTAGGCTCTTTAGTTCTTCACGGAACTTCTTGTTTCATAAAATGAGAATAGGCTAATAAATACATATTATTTTCACTATTTATTAGGGCAAGTTTAGATTTCAATGTTGGACGCAGAACCCCCTAGAATTAATACTCTTTGTGTGAGAGCGATTGGTTGTCAGTTTGTGTCAACGAACCCCTCCCCCCCCACATATAACCAATGAGTGTCAAATTTCTTCTAGCCAATCAGGCCATTGATTCACACCCTCTTCCCTCCCAACCCTTTGAGACACGTGGAAATTACCAATGACATTAAGACCAGACTGTAGGTATCGATCAAAAGGAAGTGAACATCATATGGAATATAAGCTGTTTACGACCTTCAGGCATTATGACAAAGAAGGAATTATGGAGCCATTCTTAGAATTTGGAAGATTATAATGGTTACGAACTCACTAGAATTGCAGGGAAATTTCTGAATGAAAACGAAACTGTTTCACTATTCTTTGAGGATAGAAGTAAAACTTAATTTCCTGCAAAGAAAAATTGTCATTAGGTCTACTACCTGTAGTTTATTTATTTATATATTTATTTATTTATTTATTTGTTGACGGTACACAACAGGGCTCAGTGTGCGCCCCAATAACAGTGCACCTACACAGTAAAATACATTTCTAGGTATTTCTACATTATTTATATCTAAATGTAATTCTTAAAATTAGGAAGTCACACACATCAAAATGTATAGTATTAAAAAGCTTAATCTAAATATAATATAAAAACTAAATTTAAATTTTATCTAATGTCAAATATAAACACATCAGGTTTTGAAATTATTACACAGAAAACTAAAAGGTAACTTAAATAACTAGGAAACAGGCCTATACATTGTTGGTTCTGTTTTACGTGAGAGATAATTCTATTCCAAATATGAATTCAGTGACTGGATTATAATTTCCCAGAATGGTCTAATTGCGAGACAGAAATCTAGTTTCCAGTTTACATGAACCGCATCGTTGTAAATACTGCAAAGCCTCCATACAGGTGAATTGTTATGTGAAGTAGTATTGGTTATATCATTTTTGAATGTTATTGTTGATCTTGTAGTTGGGCCTGAGCGAGGGATGTTGAAATTTAGGAGCGATAGGAAAAATGAGTTATCAATTTGACCGTTAATAACTTTATAAAGGAATTTCATATCATACACTTGCCTTCTAGACTCGAAACTAGTCATGCCGAAATTCGACAAAAGTTCACCGTAGGGTACCATGTATGGGTAATTGCCCGTTATTTTGAGGTGTAAATATCTGAGGAATTTCTTTTGAACTTGCTCAATTAATTTAAGGCAGGTTTTCTGCCAGGGACTCCATACTTGGCTGGCGTACTCGAGCTTGGGTCTCACCATGGCAATATAAAGGTTTATGCAGGTAGCCTACTGGTCCTAATGAATGGCTTGGTGTTTCTTATTATAAACCCTAACATGGGGCAAGCTTCCCTGACTGTCTTTTGCACATGACAAGTGAAAGCAAGCTCTCCGTCAAACAGGATCCCTAGATATTTCTTCTCGCTTACTGTTTGCAATGACTGAGGTCCAATTCCATAATCAAATGTGATTGGGTTCTTCTTACGTGTAAAGGCCATAACAACACACTTCGGTACGTTTAAGTGTAATTTGTTTTCTATACTCCATGTGTATAAGCGGCTTCGGTGGCGTAGTCGGTAGCATGCTGAACTGCTGTGTCCAAGATCGCGGGTTCAAACCCAGCCCTAGTCGTTGGATTGTTAAGAGCGTTAAAATCCTTCAGTATGCCTTTCTTCGGAGGGGAAGTAAAGCCGGCGGTCCCATGCCATAGATTTATGGCATTTAAAAGATCCTTCCACTAACTAAACTTGTGTGAAGCTAATTTTCTAGGTGAGATTTCGTTGTAACGCTCTATCAATGTTCCAACGTTCACCACTAGGTGTCAGTGATATCTGGTGGCGAAAGTTGGAACTACTTGAAATTGAACGGATGCGATGGCATCTAGTAGTAGCCAAGTTCACAGCTAGGTGTCATGGACGGTTGCATTTGGTAGCGAAAGTAGGAACTTGGCTACTTGAAATTATTTTCTGTAGTCCTTTCTTGAATTAAAAACGGATTACACACACTAATACAGTCATCACTATTAACATCGGTTATCAGACAGATTCTACATACACACAAAGTACACGGGGCTACTTGATCGCTTTGTCGCAGCCCCTAAACTGAGGAATCACCACCACCAAAGAAGACTACTGGTGAGCGTCCCGTGTGTACATAGGCCTACCACTGTTACGCGGTATTGACACGACTCAGTTATTTGCTTTAACGCACTTTATAAACAAATTAATATATTTCCGTTGACTTTTCAAGAAATAAATGCCGGGATGGTTTCTACCGTAAGGCCACGGCTGTCTCCTTCCCATTCATCACCTGAATTACAAATAGCCTACTCACACTAATAGTGTCATCACAAATAAGACAGGTTATCAGGCAAATCTCACACAAACCCATGTGTGTGTTTGAGTCTTCAGTCTTTTGACTGGTTTGATGCAGCCCTCCCCTCCTCCCTGTCCTGAGCTAATTTTTTCATCTCTACATAGCTACCACACCCTACTTCCGATGTTATCTGTTTAACATATTCTAACCTTGGTCTACCCCTACAGTTCTTATCCTCGACTCTTCCTTCCATAACTAACTTTGCTATTCCTGGGTATCTTAATATGTGTCCTACCAACCTATCTCTTCTCTTCATTTGCAGTGGCCATAAACATCTCTCCTCTCACAATCGTCTTAATACCTCTTCATTTGTAACCCTATAGGCTATACGCATCTGATCCTCATCATTCTCCTGTAACACCACATTTCAAACGCTTCGATTCTCCTCTTTTCTGCTCCTCCAGCAGTCCAAGTTTCACTTCCATAGAATGCCATGCTCCAGACCAAGGCTTTCACAAATGACTTCCTAATACCTTAATCTATATTCAATGTCAACAGATTCCTTTTCTTTAGAAATGCTTTCCTTGCCTGTGCCAACGTACTTTTTATATCCTCTGCTTCGTCCATCACTGGTTTTGCTTAAGTAACAGAAGTCTCCTACTTCCTGCTATAGATCCCAATATTAGTAAGTTCTTCAAGGAGCATCGTGTTAGTGTAGTTTACTCCGCTATTTCCTATTTAGAGGACAAGGCTGTCCCCCATTTTTCTGTCATAGGACTTTCCTTTCTTTTCTTCGATGACGGGGAAATGACCCAGTAGTTGTCGTCATGAACTGCCCTCAATTGCTCTGTGAACAAGGTTACGATGGGTTATGGGCCTATAAGCTAATGTTCATTAACGTTAACTTCAATGTATCAGGCCCATTTCTTTAACAATTAGTTGTTTCAATCCATAAAGTTGACTGGATGTGTGGCGAAGTGATAACATTCTCCCCTGCTGATACCAAGGTAGCCCGATCGAATCCCGGCACAACCAGTTGGCATTTGAGGATGCGCAAATGTGAGGGAGCCTTGTCAGTAGATTTACTGGCACGTTAGATATTCCCTTCAGGGAAAATTCCGTCACCCTGGGGTCTCTATAAGCCGCAGTAGTTAAAAGGTGCGTAAAGCTCATAACATTAACATCAATCCCGAGAATTGCTCCTCAGTCGGCCAACACAAGAATGCCAAAATAAATTGGGTGGAAAGTGACGATTACTTTATCACCCTAATATCTGACCGAAATGTTACGTCATTTTATACATCAACACCCTCCAACATCTAAGCGCTAAAGGCGCGGCTAAAACTAGAAACGTTGTGGTAACTCCTACAGAAAAATAGACCACTAAATCATTAAGCAACCGATAATAGTTCATTATGCAATGAGCCTATAATGCCAATAATTAAGACACGAGTATGTTTATAAAACGAGCGAAGTGTCTTAATTACCATTATAGGCGAATTGCATACGAGTGTTTATGTTATAATTATAACTATTTTATGTTCGAACATAAATATTCATAAATACCTGTCAAGATTTTGCCAGTTGTATGTATGGAACAGGGCACACGGGACGCAGAGAATACCTTGTATTTGACCATGGCCTCCTCAAATACCCCACTATGACAATAGCCACGCAGTGAAATTTAAAATAGGAGGCCGTGGATGTCAGAGCAGATGCGATGCTATCCTTACGTAAATGGTCACATAACTGTTTCTTGAGCTGTGATTGGTGGGAGAAACTGTTTCATAATGAAAATTAGTGTTATAATGACCCTTATTATGATACAGTTTTCTGACATATAATATTTACATTTCGACATCGTCGAACATGAAGAACTATTTATTTTCATATCTACAAGTTTAACCCATTCTAAAGGTAAAGCATATTACCAGATTAAAATTTCTTCATCAATTGGTAATTTGCAAGTGGTTTCACATTCAGTTGTTGTCAGGGCAGTTTGAAGTCATTCCACAATTCAGATAAGTATCCATATCAATTCTTTCTACACATTAAGTTATTGGTGGACAAACACTGTTCTTTTGTAGGTTACAGATCTAGCATTTTACCATCAACGCAGCTTGCCACGGTGGGTGAGTGGTTAAAGTGTCAGACTACCACCCCAAGCATGCAGGTTCGCTCCTGGCCGTGGTAGGTGATTTTTCAAAGGCGGCAAAAATTACGACTCATATAGCAAACGATGTTGGCATGTTAAAGAACCCATTTGAATTCAGTAGGCCGTGTTCATAATGGCAAAATTAATCTCGGGAGTTGCCGCCAACACAAAGTTCCTCATTTCTCTACTAGAAAGCGCTATAGTGTTCAAGCAGCTTAGATATCTAACCTCCTTGACTTTCATAGTGCTTCAAGAAACAACGAAATTCGACATGAAAGCTACCCTCTGGGTGTCAAATAACAAAGCTTGCACCTGGCACCCGAGGCCATACGATATTATTATTATTAGATCTACCATCAGCGCAGCAGAGTAGGCATACTCGTAGATCATTTCTGCATATTATTTTACAATTCTAGTCTTAAAGTATCGGTGAAGGTATATACGATATGTACACTTATACAGGGTGTATTTGATATGATGGAAGTCCTTTACACTGGTGATAGAAGATGGTATTCTAAGCAAATATCTTCATGAAATTAAGTCGGACCTTAATTAGTGTAGGTGGAATTAAATCACAAAAATCGTCGGCCAATGTCTTGGAAACGGGCTTTCACTTCGTTCCCCTCAGCAGCAGAGCTGACTTCTCCCCGTCACCCTCCCCTCCTACGCTGAGGAATGTTGACCAGAGTCTGCAGTTGAGTGACCTCCTCGCCTTGTCTGCCAATGACATTGAAATACACAAACCGAGCCTATGAACAGCTGATTCACACCTTCATGGGGAGTGGCAACATGACTAGTGATGGAGGATCTGTCTAGGATTTTGCCAGCTTCATGAACTATGCATAGAAAATAGAAATCCTAAAGATTTGGTAAATTAATTTAAGGAACTGTTGGTCTATCTTTGTGTGAAGATAGTGCAACAACTGTAATAAACATATTAATAATACTAATAATAGTAATAATAGGCTTTTAGACACACTAACTTCTTTTATGTTTCTTTTTGGTATGTCGAGTTGCCAGACTTTAATGTACGTAGGATTTCTTGTATGTGCCATGAAATCCATGGAGATGATCGTATTAGATCCCATTCATTTACTACATGACTGAACGTACATCGCACCCTCGGGAAGGTTAGCACTCGACCACCAGAACTACACATGCTGACTCTTATTATTATTATTATTAGACTATTATTATTATTATTATTATTAGACTATTATTATTAGGCTATTATTAATATAACACTGTATTATAACAATGTATTTGTATTTTATTTTCATTTTCGTGTATTTTCATATGTATTTACATTGTTGATGGACCAATAAATCAACCCTCCCCCCCCCCCCCTCCCCCTCTCTCCAGTTAAGGGCTGGAGATGGGATGGGACAATTCACAATATGAACATGTGGTACCGTACTAGTATTAAATCTTGGAAGTAGTTTTCCATGGGTTCCCACTTCTACCCCAGGCAAATGTCGGGATTGTTCCTAACTTAAGGCCACGGCCTTCTTCTTCTCAATAATCATAACCGCTGGCAGTGCAGCCCATGAAGGGCCTATGCCTACCAACGACCGTTGCCCAGCCATTTGGACTGCAGATATTAGGGTGACGCGTGGTCAGTGCATCGGGTCCCCTCGGCCATTAATCTTGATTTTCCTGACTCGGGAACTGCCTCACTGTCAGACAGCTACTCAATTGCCCTCACGAGGCTTAGTGCACTGCGTTCCAGTCCTCACGTCAGTTTCTAATATCCCTGATGGAGCCAGGAATCGAACCCAGGGCCTCCAGGTGAGAGGCAGTTGCACTGCCCCAACGGCCGGCGCCTTCTTCCGAATCCTCACCTGAATTACAAATACCCACATTACTACAGAAACCACAAAACACAGGTCATCACACAAATTCTACCCACACCCAGCTACATGGGGCTAAATGACCAAAATCGCCAAGCCTCTCAAACAAAACATCAAGTATTTTACTTCCGTCCAAAATGCCTAGGTCTGAACAGACTACGGGATGTCGGAATTTTGTCACACTGCATTTCATTAAGTGAATGTTTTTAGTATTTTCAGAAACTAGTCAACAGAAGATCCGACACGGACGCCAATGATACATCAGGGCTGAGTATCGAAATTATTTTATACATGAACATCAATCAATGAATTCCACACTTACAAAGTAGGCTACACAATACTACCGGTCCTAACGTCCCACGCCATTGCGTGCGTTGTCAACAACAACAACAAGAACAACGGCAATGCACATTTTCTTACGAGACGGTAGAGCTCATCCTCATAACAGCTGATAGCCTACCACCCCTCAAGTCAACCGGTAAGGTCAATGCTCCGATTACGTAACAACTTCCCCTTCGCGCGTCGTCTCTCCTGGCTCCGCCTCGTTTACCCCAGCCTGCCACACCACTTTCTGCCTGATTAGTTTCTGAAATAACTAAAAACATTGACTTTTTAATGATTAATTATCAATTTCAAGATAGATGACAAATTTTTTACCTAGGAAGCTTAAAATAGTCTCTTCTATCACCAGTGTAACGGACTTCCATCATATCAAATACACCCTGTATAGTTGCTTGGTTTAAGTTTGGTCACAGTTTGCGGTTCCACTCGCCAAAATTTAACAGTGAATTCGAGAAACATGCGTTAGTAAATTTATCGGGATTTAAAAAGGACAATATTCCGTCGCAACCTAAAGTAATTTATATCTTTTATTTTCAACATCGACTGGAACAGTAGGCTACCTCATGGGATTTACCTACACATAAGATATACGGCAAAATATGCAAGTTGACATGAAATCCCTTCTAGCTGGAAAAATGTTGTGTCATCATCTGTTAGCTCTTGGAATAAAGTAGCATATGCTCTTTTAACATATCATGAACCCATTTTCTTCCTTTCCTCTTTCTTGTCTAAAATAATAGCACATATAACTAAATTTTTTCTTGACCACATTCTGTCACTAAGTCCCAAAGTTGACGCATATCGTCGTGACAATTGAACGGTACTGTAATGTACGGTATTTGAATTTCAATTTTGAATTTATTATTTCTCTTATACATGCCACTGAGACTACAGAGCCTCTTTATGCAGCTCGCTTCATTCAGAGGGCGGTTGAATACAATAAAATAAATGAAGAAAAAAAAAAAAACGTAACCTAAACATTCAGTTGACAGTAGAAGTTCTTATTAGTACATCTGTTCACATTGATCATAATAATTGTATAGCTGATAGATTACCATCGCTCTGATGGGAAGTCCTGAATACTAGTGCAATTTATATTTATTCTAGAGAATACTAGCTGAAATACGGAATGAACCTTTGCATTTTTCGGTTCTATGAAGAGGTATCTGGAGCATTTGTGCAGTGTGTCTATTCGTACGGTTATGCACTGACTGCATGGGAGTTAGTGTGCAGTAAATATAAGACGGAATTTTGAATTTTAGAATTTTTATCACAGTCATAGCCATGCCATACTGTCTTCGTTCTTTTAAATGTTGCCATCCAATCTGGACGGAAAATTGAGTTATATGAGACTCTCTTGGTATATTGAGAACAAACCACAAGCAAGCATTTTGCATTCTTTGCAATTTTGTATTGAGGACCTCTCCCAGATCATGGTAAATTATAGATCCATAGTCAAATATTGGTTATATCAAACTCTGTATTAGTCTCTTCCGTACATTTTGCGGCAAATAGAAGCAAGTTCGCCTAATTTGATGTAATGACGATGCAACCCTTTTCAGAAAAATGTTTGTGTGATCCTGCCACGATAATCGAGAGTCAAAAATAACTCCCAGATTTCTTACTGCTGTGTGTGAATACAACAACTTATAACGAAAGGGATATGGAAAGGAAACGGATAGGTTACATCGACCTTAACACTGTGCTCTGGAGACTGTTGTTGTTGTTGTTTGAGTCTTCAGTCTTTTGACTGCTTTGATGCAGCTCTCCATGCCTCCCTGTCATGAGCTAATCGTTTCATCTCTACATAGCTCCGACACCCTACATCCGAGGCAATCTGTTTAACATATTCTAACCGTGGTCTACCCCAACAGTTTTTGTCCTCGACCCTTCATTCCATAACTAAGCTTGCTATTCCTGGGTGTCTTAGTATGTGTCCTACCAACCTATCTCTTCTCTTCATTATCAGTCGCCAGAAACATCTCTCCTCTCCCAGTCGTCTTAATACCTCTTTGTTTGTAACCCTATCTACCCATCTGATCTTCAACATTCTCCTGTAACACCACATTTTAAATGCTTCAATTCTCCTCTTTTCTGCTGCACTAATAGTCCAAGTTTCACTTCCATAGAGCGCCACGCTCCAGACAAAGGCTTTCAAAAATGACTTCCTAATACCTAAATCTATATTCGATGTCAGCAGATTCCTTTTTTGTAGAAATGCTTTCTTTGCCTGAGCCAACCTACTTTTTATATCCTCTTTGCTTCGTCCATCACTGGTAATTCTGCTTCCTAAGTAACAGAAGTCTCCTACTTCCTTCAGCTTTTCACCTGCCAATTTGATCTCCATAGTGGTTTCTGATTTATTTCGGCTGCATTCCAGTTTTTTGTTTTACATTTATTAATTTTCATCATGAATTCTTTCCGTAAGACAGAGTCCATACCATTCAAAAACTCATTCAAATCCTCAGGCTTGTCGGCCAAGAGTCTATGTTTGTCTATTGTGGCGTAAGCGGGGTAACCAACCTTCCAATTCTCCCCCTCGACCCCAAATGCATTACAATTCGTCAGGGCCCATTAAAATCAGGTCATCACTTATCATGATCTATTCTTAGAAAAGATTTGCGGTTTAAATGAAAAGTTTGGCTCGACATTGAGTTGGGTGGTGGCGTTAGACAAAAGATGGTAAATATATTTTTACCCTCATTAGGAAATTGTATGTTGTTTTCAAGGAATGCATCGAAGGTATTTCTGGTAACTTATGACCCTTCTGAGAAAACTGTATCTTTAGAAGTTATTGGTTATCACTCCGTAGCAAAGCTGACAGGATAATTTAACTCACTCATTGAGGACAAGCACTAGCATGATCCTACAGCAAATTCCTTCGGGTGACACACAGTCGGTAGGTCAGTTTCACATCCCACAACGTGAAAAATACAATTACTGAAAAATGCATACAGTAATGTATTCTCTTATCTCAAGCTTGGAGACGCCATCAATATGATGATGTCTCGTAGTAAGGCCGGTTTTACACTATCAAAGAAATTCTTTGATAATAGATCTTTTATAAAAGATATGGCAGTGTAAAGGGGAAATCTTTTATAAAAGTTGGTTTTATAAAATTTATTTTTTAAGAGGTATGAGCATCATGCTATCTTTGATAAAAGATTCAAACCAAAATGGCGGATCGTAACAGCTGAAATATTACCACGACAAAGACACTCATATCAGAGTGTGAAATGCATGAATTGTTACATAATAAATGGTATAAAATGTGTAAAAACATAAAGAAAAGGTAGAAATTGTAGGTAACAAATAGTTCCGTGACGAACTAAAGAGCCTACTTTTCTTAAAATTTAATATTCATGCCAATCGATATAGACCTACAGTATCTAGAATAATGACGAAATCAAGTTGGTAATACTAACATTTTTAAGTACTGCAGTTTTAAATACAACTGAAATAGTGTAGCCTAATAGAGTAACTTACTATAGGTGGCAGCCCTGGTTACTCTGAATATAGTCTTAGTTCCATCTCTTAAGGTAAAGAATGCACATAAAAATTGGGTTGAAGTCTAATGAATAGTATGGAGGTTACATGGTGTTTGATGTTGGATTTGTCAGTGTGCGTAAAGTCTTGTTGGGAACAATGTCATGTATGTGATGCACAGAATTAATCTGAAATATTACAATCTATTATAGTGCCAATTTTGGATAAAATCCATTTGTTAGTATAGAAGTTACATGTATTTAAAATTGAAACTATCAGAAAGCTTAGAATCAATCATGTTGGTAGCACTGAGATATATTAGTTATACCAAATTAATCTAGAATGTCAGGTACTATACGTGTACAAAATTTAGAGCTGATGGCTTGCATACTTTCTGATATATTGACTTTTATTTTTTTGGCGTGTGGCCTCCTGAGAGGTCGAGTGCAGGTCTTTCTAGTCGACGCCCGTGGGCGACCTGCGCGTCGGGATGAGAGATGTAACGGATGAAGATGAATGAAACTGGGCAAGGATGTCGAAGGAAGCGACCGGGGCCTGTCAGAAGGTACCGTCCCAGCATTTAGCTGGTGTTGAAATTGGGAAACCAAGGAAAACCAATTCAAGGACGGCCGACGGTGGGGCTCGAACCCACGCGTCTACCGAGTCAGCAGAGAGCTTGGCCCCATGACCTAACGCTGCGCTTTAGCCAGCGTAGCCACTGCTGTCGGTATTGACATTATAAGGCAAATACATTTGCCCTTGATAGCACAAATGTTTTAAATATCCGTATTGATAAATGAATTAAAATTTAAAATTATATTCCAATCAGTACTCACACAAATATCGTACATGATTCGACCTGGCATTGTGGTCTTCTTCAGCTCAAATTAAAAGAAATCAAATAAGAATTAAAATAAAATAATATAGACTAGCGTTACCCGTCGCGGCTTCGCCAGGGAATATTCTAGTTGTAAAGAGTACACTTAGCAAAATCTCAATCATGAATGCTATGACTGATTTATACTTGGTATGAATAATCAGACTTTATCAATTCAGCTACTGGTGCAGTGGTTAGGAGTTTGTCATTCCTTCATAGGTATATCAGAGCGAAGTTAGGTTTCTGGAAATATCACCGACACTGTTAATTTAAGGGCCTTTAAATGTGGTTTTCGGAGACCCTTTATAGTCGGGTGAAAAAGACCTTTTGTACAACACTCTCACGTGAAAATTGCGTGAAAAAATTCTAGAGTGACCCTTGACCCCCTTAAGCGCATTATACTGTATGTATTGATGAATTTTACAGCTTAATTTGGTTCATTGATGACCTTATAACCGCCTGGATACTTTCACAGTAATGTAATAATTGGAATTACATTGCGTCTTCAAGAAATAGATATTTTTATTTTATTTTATTTTTTTGTCGTGTAGCCTCCTGAGAGGCCGAGTGCAGGTCTTTCGAGTCGACGCCCGTGGGCGACCTGCGCGTCGGGATGAGAGATGGAATGGATGAAGATGAATGAAACTGGGCAAGGATGTGGAAGGAAGCGGCCGTGGCCTGTCAGAAGGTACTGTCCCAGCATTTGCCTGGTGTTGAAAATGGGAAACCATGGAAAACCATTTCAAGGACAGCCGACGGTGGGGCTCGAACCCACGCGTCTACCGAGTCAACCGAGAGCTTGGCCCCATGGCCTAACGCAGTGCTTTAGACCGCGTAGCCACTACTGTCGGTACAGAAATAGATGGACCTGTGAGATTCTGTCACCATGGTTACAGTATTTATTTATTTATTTATTTATTTATTTATCGTATGGCTTTTAGTGCCGGGAGTGTCCGAGGACATAATCGGCTCGCCTGAGTCTGTAGCTGCTTCCAGCGGACACCCTTATCAGGGTGAGCTACAAGTTCCATTCAATTTCAAGTAGTTCCAACTTTCACTATCAGGATACCTAGTGGTGAACGTTGGAACTTTGATAGAGCGTTCCGACGAAATCTAACCTAACAATTTTGCTTGACACAAGTTGAGTCTGTGAAAGGATCTTTTACATGCCATAAATCTATGCCATGGGACCGCCGGCTTTACTTCCAATCCGAAGGAAGGCATACTGAAGGATTTTTAACGCTCTTAAAATATCCTACGACTTCGGCCGGGTTTGAACCCGCTATCTTGGGCACAGCAGTTCAGCATGCTATCAACTACGCTACCGAAGTGTTACATTCTTTCATTATTTCATTGTAAATATACTACACAGGTTTTAAGGTATTTATTTAATTGTGAGGCATTTAAAGAGTAAGTGAGTGCGTTTCACTTACGCACTGGGTTATGCTGTACCTTTAGGTACCTCATATGTGTAGGTTGGTGTTAATGGGACCTTATTTTCGGTACAAAACTGGAATGGGAACTTAGCAGAATAATATAGGGAGGGATGTACTTGAGTCTATTTTTTTTTTGAAGTAAAATGTTTATGATAAAAATTGTAATAAAAATGAAATAAAGTAATAAAATGTATATCCTTAGAATGTAGTATTAATGATAAATAAATAAAATAAAATTTAATATTGGGATTTACAATATTTTTTCTAAATGCAGTTAGATAAATATGATTATTTTAATAGTGAGTGTAAATAAATATTGTGCTTTATATTAAACAAGATGTTTAGTAAAGAACATATAGCCTACTTTCTCCTAAATGCATGGGTATTGTTATAACTCTTTGTCCTTTTCAAGGAGTATAATTGAATGTTGGTTGTAATAGCTTGTTGAAATACAACGTGCTATAGGGATATTAAACATGAATATGAGGTGCCCTTTGCTACTGCTACCTCTGTAAAAAAATTCATTCAATTCGGTTTCACCGTGTTTGAATTGATCTGGGGAATGGATTTGCACACATACATGGCCGCTATTTGCAAACTATTGGGCTGATGACCTTGTAGTCAGTCATAAGATGCTTTCCACAAAAAGGCATGTTGTTGCAAAATCCGGTAGAGATCAAATTATTAGGATGGTCGAAATTTGATTTAAGCTTTTAACATTTGGGTGGCCGTCATTCCGTTTCCGTCAAGATGGCGGCGATATAAAACATGACACTGAGGTGCCCTTTGCTAGTGCTACCTCTGTACCAAATTTCATTCGATTCGGTTTCACCGTGTTCGAATTAATAGGGGTAATCGATTTTGACACAAAGATGGCCGCCATCCGCAAACTATTAGGCTAATGACCTATTAGATTTGTCAAAGGATGCTTTCTCCATAAAGGTATGTTGTTGCAAAATTTGGTAGAGATCGGATGATTAGGTTAGTCGTAATTTGATTTAAGCTTTGAACAATTGTGTGGCCGCCATTACGTTTCCGTCAAGATGGCGGTGATATAAAATATGACACTGGGGTGCCCTTTGCTAGTGCTACCTCTGTACCAAATTTCATTCGATTCGGTTTCACCGTGTTCGAATTAATAGGGGTAATCGATTTATACACAAAGATGGCCGCCATCCGCAAACTATTAGGCTAATGACCTATTAGATTTGTCAAAGGATGCTTTCTCCATAAAGGTATGTTGTTGCAAAATTTGGTAGAGATCGGATGATAAGGTTAGTCGTAATTTGATTTAAGCTTTGAACAATTGTGTGGCCGCCATTACGTTTCCGTCAAGATGGCGGTGATATAAAATATGACACTGGGGTGCCCTTTGCTAGTGCTACCTCTGTACCAAATTTCATTCCATTCGGTTTCACCGTGTTCGAATTAATAGGGGTAATCGATTTTGACACAAAGATGGCTGCCATCCGCAAACTATTAGGCTAATGACCTATTTGATTTGTCAAAGAATGCTCCTTCCATAACGGTATGTTGTTGCAAAA
The DNA here is from genome assembly GCA_946902985.2 of Meconema thalassinum. Lineage (NCBI taxonomy): Eukaryota > Metazoa > Arthropoda > Insecta > Orthoptera > Tettigoniidae > Meconema > Meconema thalassinum. Next base: position 210,021,430 of record OX336396.1, on the reverse strand, counting down.
TTTGGTAGAGATCGGATGATTAGGTTAGTCGTAAATTGATTTAAGCTTTGAACATTTGTATGGCCGCCATTACGTTTCAGTCAAGATGGCGGCGATATAAAACATGACACTGAGGTGCCCTTTGCTATTGCTACCTCTGTACCAAATTTCATTCGATTCGGTTTCACCGTGTTCGAATTAATAGGGGTAATCGATTTTGACACAAAGATGGCCGCCATCCGCAAACTATTAGGCTAATGACCTATTAGATTTGTCAAAGGATGCTTTCTCCATAAAGGTATGTTGTTGCAAAATTTGGTAGAGATCGGATGATTAGGTTAGTCGTAATTTGATTTAAGCTTTGAACAATTGTGTGGCCGCCATTACGTTTCCGTCAAGATGGCGGTGATATAAAATATGACACTGGGGTGCCCTTTGCTAGTGCTACCTCTGTACCAAATTTAATTCCATTCGGTTTCACCGTGTTCGAATTAATAGGGGTAATCGATTTATACACAAAGATGGCCGCCATCCGCAAACTATTAGGCTAATGACCTATTAGATTTGTCAAAGGATGCTCCCTTCATAAAGGTATGTTGTTGCAAAATTTGGTAGAGATCGGATGATTAGGTTAGTCGTAAATTGATTTAAGCTTTAAACATTTGTGTGGCCGCCATTACGTTTCCGTCAAGATGGCGGCGATATAAAACATGACACTGGGGTGCCCTTTGCTAGTACTACCTCTGTACCGAATTTCGTTCCATTCGGTTTCACCGTGTTCGAATTAATAGGGGTAATCCATTTATACACAAAGATGGCCGCCATCCGCAAACTATTAGGCTAATGACCTATTAGATTTGTCAAAGGATGCTCCCTTCATAAAGGTATGTTGTTGCAAAATTTGGTAGAGATCGGATGATTAGGTTAGTCGTAATTTGATTTAAGCTTTGCACATTTGTGTGGCCGCCATTACGTTTCCGTCAAAATGGCGGCGATATAAAACATGACACTGAAGTGTCCTTTGCTAGTGCTACTTTTGTACCAAATTTCGTTCAATTTGCGCTCACCGTGTTCGAATTGATAGGGGGGGACAGACATTCAGAGTTCACACACTCACACACACACACACACACACAGACTCACACACATACACACACACAGACAGACACACTTTTTTTTCGCCCTGTAGTGATCTCAAAAGTCTACTTTCATTTTTTGCAAAAATCGAAAGTAGGCTAAAAATTCAAAATATAGACTAATAAATATAGAAAATAGAGTGCCGAATATCAACAAGTAGTTCCGTGAAGAAATATATAGCCTATTTTCATATATTCTACTTATGTTAATTGCCACTATCAACATACAAAATTTCAGTTTGATTGCTGTAAGAGATTCGTAGATATTGAGAACCGACTAAATATTGCGGATGGTCGCCATGTTGGATTTTTATATATGTAGGGCTTAGAGTTATGTATAGTTACATGAAGATTATTGTGTACGTGTAGTATTCAAACTTCAATCGCATGATTAGGACACAGGAATAAAAACGAGATTTTAAAATTTCGCACAGCTGCCATCTTGTGGTTATGGAAACAATTGAAAAAAATTAGATGCCAGTGGATGAAGATTTGTATAAGGATTTACTGTACCAAGTGTCACTGCACTCGGATGGTTAAATTGCAAAAAAAACGACTATGTGAATATTTATACTTCGCGTCGCCGCCATGTTGGATTTGTGATCATCAGGTTATTGAAAGTCCTATAGGTCAACTTGTGTTCATAGCCCCTATAAAACATTTAAAAATTCAGTTTAATTGTTGTAATAGATTCGTAGATATTGTATTGTATCTGCAATGTTAAGGGTGTTGTTGGTTTGACTAACCCGCGCCTCCCACCATTTGTATTGTATCTGAGAGGGATGCCAATACAAATACTAAATCTAGGGGATGAAATTAATCTAAATTGGGGTTGTAGCTTGGCGAATTTGTAAGAGGTTGGGATTGTTTTAGGAAGAACTGCGGACACGTTTAGAGAGCAATTTACATACAGGGGAATTGGCGGGAGGGATGAATACTCACCTAGCTCACCTCTAGGCCGCACGCTGGCGGTGCAGCGCCTCCTGCATGTCAGCGTTCAATGTAGATCTTAAAACTAGGTACTAATCTAAAGGGAAGGGCTTCTTAACCTAAACGAAATAAAAAGGTAGTCAATAGACTGTTCAGAAAGGGGGTTTATTAAGAAATAGTGGCAATTGCAATAGGGGAGGATGGAAATAATAAACTAGGGGGAAAAAGGAATTAAGCAGGCACGATGTCACTCACCCCACCGTTAATACCGGTCTTCCATGATGATGGTGGCGTTGGGACTCGATATGGGGCCATCCCCCATATCGGTCCGACGTAGCACAACTCCTATAGAGTGTAGGACTGTCACTCCGTCCCAGTTCAGAAGAGTCCACGTTCCTAAGAGCTTAGAGCGTCAAAAGCTTAGAGACCGCGGCGCGTGTTCGTACCTCTATTTATAAGTAAAAGGTGCGATGTCAGTCCAGTCAGCGGTATGTTGGGAGTGTAATGTCCTCTGTGTCCTGTCCAAGTGCTTGCTATTGGAGCTAGGTCTATGACCTACGGTCTACTCCGTAGTCGCGTTGCCATGTCGCCTTTTACGTAGTTATCTCTTATTATATTTTATGTATTTATAGGCACAGTCCTTTCCTAAAGGGCTGGGGCCAGGACAATATTGAGATCCATCTAAATATTTCGGATGGTCGTCATGTTGGATTGTTATATGTATAGTCCATAGAGTAATGTACCATTAAAGGAAAATTATTGCGTAGGTTCATTATTCAAACTTTCACTTCGATCGCATGATTACGACATAAGAAATAAAAACTTAATTTTAAAATTCGCAATGCCGCCATCTTGAGGTTATGTAAACAATTGAATTAAATTAGATACCAGTGCATTACAATGTGTATAAACATTTCCCGTACCAAGTTTCATTGCCTTTGAATCATTAAATCGCGAGAAAGGTCTATTTAAAATTTTCAAATTCGCTTGGCCGCCTTGTTCGTTTTGTAGTTAACCGGTTTTTGAAAGTCTCGCAGATGAACTTCCAGTAGTGCCCTTTATCTCCGTACAAAATTTCAGGGTGATACCGCCAGTAGTTTCAGAGATATTGAATGCAGGTGAAATATTTCGCACAGCCGCTATCTTGAGGTTATATAAACAATTGAACGAAGTTAGATGTCGGTGCATTACAAAGCATTTAAGCATATACTGTAACAAATTGTATTGCGTTTGGTTGGTTAAATCGCGAGAAACGTCTATTTAAAATTCGCAATTCGTTTGGCCGCCATATTGGTTTTGTAGTAATATACATAGGTGGCAATTCAAAATTCATCCAAGTGTTTTACTTTTCGGTCGAAAATTTCAAAGTCCCATGAATTATTTAAGAACTGATTCGAATTAAATTTCAAAATGAAGTTCTCTTTAATACTTTTATTATATTTACTAGCAGAAGTACCCGTTCTTCCAACGGTGTTCGGTGTCAACACCAGACATTATCAATTGAGGTACTGTTGCAATGGTTACCGGTTTGTCATTCCTTCATAAGTTTATCAGAACGAAGTTAGTTTTCTGGGAATATCACACACACTGTTGATTTAAGGCCCTTAAAATTTGGTTTTCGGAGACCCTTTATAGACTCCCAAATTTGTGTCTCACATTGAGAAGCGCAACATATGCTTTGGTCGTCCTTGTAGGATAATTTTTATATTTCGCCTATTTTAGCATGTATTTTGAGAAGTTTTTCCCTATATCCACCCTGCTACTGTATGAAAAGTACGGTGAAGAGTTTTATAAATAATTGGAGTATTGACTCTCATGGTTACCATACCTAATTTTACGATGCACCACGCATCTGAACACGAGTTATAGGCGTACATAAAGATACACAGAAAGACAGACAGACAATTATATTGTCTACAACATATCACCCAGATATCCAAATATGGGCTTATCTACCACACAGTATCAAACAAAATCATCATTACAATGAACCCGTATGTCGGAAAAAAAAAAAAAAGATTAGTTAAAATATGCTCCCAAACTAAATTCACCTAACGTGTACTTTCAGACGTGAAATAGATTTGAAAGCCTTGTAGACGAAACACAATACACGTCACATAAAAAATGACCCTCTACGTTGTGTTAGGTCCCCATACACAGGAAGACCCCTTTCATAAATTATAAAGACTTGTGGTGCATGAACATTCAGGTTCTTTTGCCTCAAATGGCCCAAATTCCTAAAAGGCGCAAAAAATGCTGATTCAATTCAGGAATTTTTGAAAATAATGTTGCTGTTTGTAGATATAATAGACCGTCTGTACTGTATGTCGCAGTGAAAATTGCGTGCAAAATTCTAGGTTACCCCTTGACCCCCTTAGTTGCATTGATGAATTATACGGTCTAAGTTGGTTCCGTGATAACCTAATAGCCATTTGCAAACTTTCACAGAAATGTAATAAATGGAGTGACATTGCTTCTTACAGAAATAGATGGAATGTTGGATGTCACCCCTTAAGATGATGTTGTCATGGTTACCTATTTGCATTCCTTCATTAGTTTGTTAAATTAAATTTAATTAGTTTTCTGGGAATATTTCTGAAACTGTTGGTTTTAGAGCCTTATAATGTTGTTTTCGAGGACGCTTTAGGGCCACATGGCTGACTCACAGACATAATATGTTTACCTACTTCCAAATGACTTAAGAAACTTGATATTTGGCAGGAACACTTCTTTCAGCTTGTAACCAACGGTAGAATTCCGAAAAGGTACATTTTTAAATTTTCAACCCTTCGAAAAACAAATAATATGTGGAAACTACAAATCTCCCATAATATGTCTGAGTGTATTATTGTACATGGCCTATGTTGTTGACAATAACACTTCTGTATTTAATAAAGGAATTTAAATGGATTGAATGGGTGAATTCCTGTCGGGGGTCATACAGCCCCTAAGTCAATGTTAGGGGATAATCTTCTATGGAAAAAAGCTCAAAAGAAGGAGATAAAGAAAAAGATTTCTGATACAATAAATAAAATTATTCCTCAACGAAGCCCATAATTTACCGAACGAGTGTGTAATCCTTGATAGGTACCTTCACGAGTAATATATCGTCATCATTGAATTATTGTTTAAATTGTAATTCAAGTCCCTAATAATAATAAAGAATTATTAAAATGGTGGAATCACTTTACTAAACCTGCGGCTGAAACAAGCGCCCCGATTGCACCTGTTAAAGGCCAGGGTCTAGGATTAACTAAATGAAAAGGGTGATAATTTACAACTCTAGAATATCAAGTTGCAAGGACAGCAAATACATAAGATTGAATTATTGCAACTGCTGATTCTAACGTTAATAAGGCAATTTGTGCAAATACAAGCCCTGAAAGAAGTATTATTGTTAATGAAGGACCAGTATTACCTAATAATGTTAGTAGAAGATGACCGGCAATTATATTAGCTGTTAATTGTACAGCTAAAGTTCCTGGTCGGATTACATTTCCGATAGTTTCAATACAGACCATGAAAGGTATAAGAGCCGCTGGTGTCCCCTGTGGCACTAAATGAGCAAATATGTGTTGGGTATGATTAATTCATCCATAGATTATGAAGCTAAATCATAAAGGTATAGCTAGTGTAAGCGTTATTACTAGGGCTCGGATTCGAGCATATTTGCATATTTTTTTCCTGAATAGTACACACTGAAAGAAGCCTTTCGGTGGTATTTTCACCTCTCTGGGACCAACAGAATTGAAATTTATCGAGCATATAAATGCATAAAACCGCGGTTTTCAGAATAGAAGCATATAAATGCATATTCTTGTGGTTTTTGTCTAAATAGTTTGTTTTTCTTCGAATTCTCCCCCGAATTCGGGCCCTGACAATCCGTAAGGTTCGAAAACAGAAATAATTATTGAAAAGCCTATCTGGTGCGAATAATAGAACCGCAGGCTTTTAACCTTTTGTGAGGTCGTTCTCGTCATTGAAACTTTTATTGACTGATTTAAGAAAATCATTCAAAACTGAAAACATAGAAAATTTCTTGATGTACAGACCAATGCAGATCTACTTCACTGACTCGCCTAATTCTGAACATTTTGTAAATGAACTTTTAAACTGTAACTTTTATAAGAGCACTTCTCTTATACACAAGAACCTCGTTTATCCGGCCCTCATTCATCCGGATCTCCGGTTTATCCGGATCGAAAATAATGAAAAACTATTTTTACAGTGTTTCTTTTACGGGGTCGACACTTCTTGAATATCTTTTCCGCCAAGGATAGTTAAGGACAGGAATTGGAAGTAATTCGGCCATGGTATATCAAAGGTACTGTTTCGGCATTCGCCTGGAATTGAAAACTGATGTTAGTAAAACGTCTTCGTGATCGTGCTGCATATGTAAAACAAAAAACCTCACATTATATTAATGCATAAAACAGTTGTAAATGCAAGAAAAGTGATCTTATATTTTACGTGTAATTGAAAAAAAAATTATTACAACTTATGTTAATAGATTATATAACATGTATTTGTATTTTAGTTTTTTCCGGATTATCCGAATTTTCATTGTCCGGATCAGTTCCGGTCCCACTCAATCCGGATAAACTAGGTTCTTGTGTACTTGTAAAACTTGAATGCGAGTATCATACTGAACCCTTATTGATTTGCCGATCAATAAGTCTTCATGATTTTTATTATTATTATTACTGATGCCCAGCCAGTACATGTTGGAGATTTACAAAGGGGAGACAGGTAGTGTGTCGCAACGATTACACCAGATGTAGCGTGGTAGTTATTCCTGACGATGACCAGCTAAGCCGAGTTCAAGGACAAATTCAGGGCGAACGCGCATCCGAGTCGGCGTCATTATGGGCGTGCCAGAAGAGAAGTTCCAACCGATACACGATTGAATCAGCAAATCAGGAGAGAGGATGCCTAAACCACACGGAGAGTGGTGTACCTTAAAAAAAGGCGATAAAACACCTGTATGAAGAACCGCCGATGCGATATAATTCCGCATGAATCCGTTGAGACGTTTTATGAAAAGAAGAAGTTTGATACTAGTCCCAAGTCTGTGAGTTAAAAAGTACGGATTATTTTCTCAGATTGCCCCCACTCCACCCCTTTCTGTCAGTTTCTAATAAATTGATCGGTGATGGGCTGTTTGGGACACAACTTTATCGAGCTCTGGTGAGCACCGTCCACGCCAGTTTGAGTCACGATTTTATCAAGCTCTAGTGAGCATACTTCACGTCTGTTTGGACAAACATTTTATTTTGTGCTCAAGGGAGCAGAGTTCACGCTTAGTGGAGGGAGATCTCTAGTCGAGATAAGCGTTACGTGGTAGACATATTTGAGGCTTGTTAAAAGCCAGTTGCGTAGAGAACGAAGAGTGTAATTTTCTGTAAATTTGTGTTATATTTTGTGTGATATATGTGTGCGTGTGCAGTAAACAAATGCTTAGATAGGACCAGTTCTACGTTGAGTAATCGCCTAGGACATTATTGTGAGTGAAAGTCAGTAGCTCATAGCGATTCTAGCTAGGCAAACTAATAACTTTGAACATTTCTTTCCAAGAAGCAACGCCAAGATGTCTTCTGGGAGGTCGATTGGTGGAATGAAGTGCTACGCCTCTACCAATACGTCGACAATGAACGAGTAGATTTCCCGTTGGGAAATGCCTTGGGATGGAGGTTGAGTTCTACAAGCCGCACGGTGATGTACAAACCATTGATTTATTCAATATGTAGCTAGATTAGACGCGGGAACGTTGAAAATATTTTATTCATTGTTCTTCTTGTATTTAGATTTTTTTGTGCGCCGACACTGTCATAGTTAGATGTACGTTGGCACGTGGCCAAAGTGTTTGTTTGATTGATTGTATATTTTTTTATGAGTCATTATTAGTATGCACGGCGTGTGTATTTTGATTTTATCCATGCGAATGCGAAATTCGTCGTGGTCGACAAGTGGTGCTTTATTCAAGTTCATTTTTTTTTTGTAGGAAAAGGGGGTAATAGTTGTTAGATGTCTTACGAACAGGTTTTTATTCATACTAGGGTTGCCGAGCGCAACAAGTTAAGATGTCACTGTAGAACACCTTAGTTCTATATTTTTTTGAGTCCTTTTCAGGTTCTTTAGTCACGGACTAGATTGGGAGCGCAAGTCGGTGGAAAATATTTTATGTCCTTTATTTCAGGTTTCTGTCAAACCCATACGTGTGATTCTGGTGTGTGTATTGTGTCAAGGTGTGTGTATTGATTCTTCGTGATGAGGGGTAGAGTGTGTCTACCGCCCTCAAATATTGTGGTTGTATTTTTATGGAAAGGCCGAGCGCTCTCAGAGGCTACTGTACCTTGTCCAATGCCGATTCTTGGATTTCCGTGGGAAATGCTAAGATATTTTATTTTGGACACACACACACGTATATTATGTGCTTTGGGAGCACACTTCTTCGAGACTCGAGCCAGTGCCACGGCAGGTCGAGGTTATTGACACGTGGGTTGACAGATGTGCAGATTCCACTTTGCGCCCGTCTATGTCTGGTGATTCATCGTTTAGGCAGTCCAGCTGACCGACTGACCCCTGTAAGCTATCTGTAGCAAACCTGTTCTTTTAATGGTCATTGGATCATAATTAAATTGGGAGTTCGCCATGTCCGTTACGAATTACCGCATATCGTATGAAATAAAATTTTGTTCTTACGATGTAAATGTTGGCTTTGAGCCTAGTGATTTCTATGACTCATTTCATTATTGATTGGTCTGTTGTGACACCGTTGGGTGTATTTTTAGCCTACTTTCGATTTTTGCAAAAAATGAAAGTAGACTTATGAGATCACTACAGGGCGAAAAAAAAGTGTGTCTGTCTGTGTGTGTGTATGTGTGTGAGTCTGTGTGTGTGTGTGTGTGTAGTGTGTGTACTCTGAATGTCTGCCCCCCCCTATCAATTCGAACACGGTTAAACCGAATTGAACGAAATTTGGTACAGAGGTAGCACTGGCAAAGGGCACCTCAGTGTCATGTTTTATATTGCCGCCATCTTTACCAAAAGGTAATGGCGGCCAATCGAATGGTTAAAACTTAATAATGCATTACGACCAAACTAATCATCGGATCTTTACCAAATTTGGTAACAACCTACCTTCATATGGGACGCGTCTTGTGCCCAAACTACAAGGTCATCAAACGCACCATTTCAGGATGGCGGCCGTGTGAATTATGCAAAATTTATAATCCGTAACATGGGACCCACCAGTTCCGATAATCGAACCAAGAATCGTTTAATCTGTTCTAAGCGATGTGGTTCGTTCGAAATTAAAAGTTTATATTGTAATATTATAATCTAGAAGTGACTTTAAAAATCTGAATCGTCTCGGCTATTTGACAAGATGGCAGCTGATCTCTCGTTCTGACCTATATTTTACTAATTTCAGTATGTTGCATGCAATATAACCTACTGATAAAAATTATATGAACTTAATATGAAATGAACTCGGTTTGAAATATACTCCAGTGAAGAAATCTTCATTCCAAGTGATTATTTGCTAATACAGTACGTTATATGTATTTAATCGATAACGCGTGAGTTATGAGTGTACGATTGGCTGTGTGGTTAGAGCTCCCGTCTCTCATGTGGCTGGCCGGGGTTCAAATCCTATCATAGTAGAACTTTTTTGCTTGATTTTTTTTATATTTATTGTTTCTTGAGTACTGAGACGTTATCAAATAAAGCGTTATATGGTGCGTTTTGCAATGGAAATTATATATTAAAAAGAAACGACATTCTCCACCGGAGTGACATCTACCAGCCTTCAGTTGTACTATGCAGAAACTATAGAGTCGAGCAGCGCTCTATACCGGCCAGTTAGTGCACCCAGTCTTATCGACTGCTAGAAGTAATAATACAGTAACATTCGTTTATTCCTTGTCCACATCGAACCAAGAATCGTTTAATCTGTTCTAAGCGACGTGGTTCGTTCGAAATTAAAAGTTTATATTGTAATATTATAATCTAGAAGTGACTTTAAAAATCTGAATAGTCTCGGCTATTTGACAAGATGGCAGCTGATCTCTCGTTCTGACCTATATTTTACTAATTTCAGTATGTTGCATGCAATATAACCTACTGATAAAAATTATATGAACTTAATATGAAATGAACTCGGTTTGAAATACACTCCAGTGAAGAAATCTTCAGTCCAAGTGATTATTTGCTAATACAGTACGTTATATGTATTTGATCGATGACGCGTGAGTTATGAGTGTACGATTGGCTGTGTGGTTAGAGCTCCCGTCTCTCATGTGGCTGGCCGGGGTTCGAATCCTATCAGAGTAGAACTTTTTTGCTTGTTTTTTTTTTTTTTATATTCATTGTTTCTTGAGTACTGAGACGTTATAAAATAAAGCGTTATATGGTGCTTTTTGCAATGGAAATTATATATTAAAAAAAACGACATTCTCCACCGGAGTGACATCTAGCAGCCTTCAGTTGTACTATGCAGAAACTATAGATTCGAGCAGCGCTCTATACCGGCCAGTTAGTGAACCCAGTCTTAACGACTGCTAGGAGTAATAATACAGTAACATTCGTTTATTCCTTGTGCACATAGGGGGCGTGGTGGCGCAGCGGTCAAGCTGTATGCCTCTCACCAAGGCGGACCGGGTTCGATTCCCGGTCACTGCATGTGAGATTTTCGATGTGAAATGCCATGTCCTGTGGTTCGGATTCCACGTAAAACGGAGGTCCCGTGGCTTATGATCGCGAGATTAACGGTCACGTTAAACTACAAGCTTCTTGTGCACATAGGCGTTGTTGATAACCTCAAAACTTGCAATATGGATGATTTGGAGATGGATTATTTTGTTATACCGTGTATTTAAGATTAGCCTATAAATTAACGGGTTGCGAAGTTACTTCACTTAGTCCTATATCATTCGTATACGACACAGAACAACAACGTGACGTCAGTTTCTGATCTGCTCTGATTGGCTATTACATTGCTGCAGTCGGGTAGTTGGCAGTCAAGGATAAAATTCGCGACTGCCAACTGCCAGCTACCAACTGCAACTTCATGTTTTGTATGGTGCCTATAGTATACACGGAGTCGATCGCGACTGCCGACCGAGGACTACCAACTACGGACTGCCGACTGTGCATTGTAGATGGGCCTTATTAGAGCAACGAAGTTTCAATTATTGTAAGTAGTCGGTGTTTGGAGTATTTGCTGATGAAATTGCAAAATGCTGGGGTAAATTATAAACTATGGTTTGAACGCCACTGTTCAAATCCTGTGTGCCAATTTGCACTTCAAATAGGAAGAAATTAGGAGATGATAAGGACAGAGAGTTATAACTATACCCATACATTTAGGAGAAAGTAGGCTATATGTTCTTTCCCGAACATCTTGTTTTATCTTTCTTGTAAAAATGGCAAGCGGCCATATGTGTATTTTCTTGATTGGTCACGTGTTAATTTACTTGTGTTGATTTGAAAAGTCCTAATTTTAGGCGTTAATGTTGTTTGCTACGGCAATTCTTTAATTCCAATTTCATGCGGAAATTATGTTTTGTTTTATTTAGTGTAGGAAGTGTCGGATTAGTTTAATTAGTTTTTAGTTGGTTCCTCGTGTCTGTCTAGCTCTAAAACAATGCAGAATCGTCCCCTGAAGGTTTACTGGATGGTAACGAATCTCGCATTAATTTGTAAACATCGTGTCGCATGTAGAAAAGCCGCACACGCACATGTCACTGTAGTAATTTGGGACATTTGGTCCAGATGTTTACGATCTCTCCTGAGATCAGGCCTAGTTTGGCATTTTATTTAATTCAAGTGGGAGTCATTTGGGAGACCTTGTTTTTTTTTTTTGTATTGTAAATAGTGTAAATTTGTTGATCTGTTATTAAATTCATATGTTTTAACCCTGGTATTCACTTTTTCCTGCATATTATTTTGTTATATGTTACCCTGCATGTTATAAGAAGCGCTTAACAACAACTTTACGAAATGGACTGTTACACCCCCTGAAACTGAGTCTCATATGCTTCTTTGCAAGGGTTCAATACATACAATTAAAATATAAAGCTCGTATTTAAAGGTATGTTATTGGATTTTTCGTTTCACTTTCCTTTCTATAGTTTTAACGGTGTTTTTTGAGCATATTCTGCATATCTAACCGCATATAATGGGGGTTTCGAGCATATCTATCGAGCATATAATGGGTTTATAATGGTTTTTTCGAGCATATAATGGTTTTTTCAAGCATATCTATTCAGCATAATACACATGGGTTTCGAGCATATCTGGAGATTTTATCGAGCATATCGATCCGAGCCCTAGTTATTACTAAATGTCTTGAGCTTGTAAAGATATAGGGAAATAATCCTAAAAAATTATTCAATAAGATTAAAGAAAATAATGCAATAAATATAAATCTTCTTCTGTGGTGGCCAGTAGGACCAATTAAAGTTTTAAATTCATTATGTAATGTTTTAATAACAGAGTATCTGATTATACTATGGCGTGAGGGTATTAGCCAATAAATGAGAGGTAGAATTATTTTTCCTAAGAATGTTCTTAATCAATTTAAAGATAAGTTTATAATATTGGTAGAAGGGTCAAAAACAAAAAATAAATTTGTTATCATTTCCAATTTAAAGAAGTTTGAGGGATATTGGATTGTTCAGTAATTGAAGAAATTGGCTGGTAAACCAAACCAAGTAATTAATAACTAGTTGAAACCCGTCAAAACATGACGGACAATGGAAAAGATATTTACTGAAGAAGCTTCTTATATAAGTTACATTCTTTGTACGATTTCTTTTTAGCACTATTGTTAAGGGCGTCAAAAGATAGCACTATCAACATTGCAACATAATGCTAGTCAGGACTGAAAACGTGATGAGGTAAATAGCCCAATACGTTTCAGATTTCTCCTTGAGCTATATTGATTGTGATAAAGTATGCCGAGCGAATAGGAAATTGTTGCCTATTAAAATAAAATACACTGTACCAGCAAGTGTTTTATCGGAAGGTGTTAAATCAAGTCGTAGGATTTGAGCTCTATGCCTAATATTATTGCACCTATTACAGTATATCCGAATCCAAGCAATTTCTTACATATTTCCTACTATTAGCCTAATATGTTTCCATATAGGAGTCCTTGGGAAACGTTCAGATATCTAAGGAGCATAACTATGGCTCAAACGTTCGGAGTATGTGGAGGCGAATCCCTTAATTCCAAGGAATTGAAGAATTCTATAGTAGGGAAATAAAGTAGCTGGCTTTGATCTTCATTATCTAATCTGTTAACGCTGATGTATGTGTTTGAACTACTGTATATAAGTTCAATGACTTTTAAATTAATATCATTACATTGTTGCAGCTTGTCAAATATTTTATTTTCCAGCAGATCAATTTTACCCTCACAACAGTTAAGACCAAAGTAACCACGCGTAGATTTTACGCAAGAGAAATGCAATGTAGAACAATGCTTATATTTGATCGTCAAGGTCCTTACACTGTAGTGCGTAACATCTGGAATTGTTTCTGAAATGGCCTATTTATATTGGATTTTAAACGTGGCTTCGTATTATTCGATAACACAATAGTGTTTGTCTTATACATCGAAGTTCAACATGACCAGTGTATTCACCGTCCAGACACTTTCATACTCAAGTTGATTGCTGAGGAGAATGCGATGAGACTGATCGCCTATAATAAAATCCTTATAATTGTTCCTGCCAGCGAATTTTTTTAATAGCTTGAAAACGCAGCTCAGAATGACGTTCTTCATTTTGATATAAACAGTACGAAACTGCTTTAATAAGCAATTTTCATCACCTGTTATAGGTTATGGCAGTACATTTTTCAGGGGAACATAGAATCACTTCGCCAACTACTGGAATGAGCATAGACCTATACTCAATACTCACTTCGGCAGTCACCCTAATGGAGGCAGTTTTAGAATTCTATGACCCATGCATGTCAAAAATCGTATTAACACATGGAAGCCCACCTATTCTTGGCTATCGCCCCGGAGACCCGGGTTACATTTCCTGCTCTGGCAACGAATTTCATTCTGGTCTGAGGGCAAAAATGGGGCACACTCAGTCTCTTGAGCTATAACTAAGAAGAGGAAGGTTCGATTCTCACCTCAACAATCTTGGATGTGGTTTTCCGTATTTTCCCACTTCCACTCAAGGCAAATACCGGGACGGTTCCTAGGCCTCGGCCGTCTCCTTGCCATTCCCCTCCTTAATTACAAATACACACATTAATGCAGCCATCACAAAGACACAGGTCATCACAGAAAATTTTACACATACACACCTTAGTACACGGGGCTGAGTTACCACGATGTCGGAGCCCTTCAAACGAATTACTGTATGTTTGCCAAGTGTCTCTCATGGCGAAAGCAATGGTGGACACGTGCGAGTGCCTAGAAAACTACTTTTTTCTTTATTATTTTAAGAGTATATCGACGTTGCATAATTATAACTTTCAGTCTAGGACGCTACTAACTTGACCACCGAAGCACTGGGAAGAAATTGCAATATTAAGGTACATAAATAACATACACATTCAACTGTCAGTTAATGTTCTTCAACATTTCCCTTCTTTCATAAATCTACTTCAGTATACATATCGTGGAAACATCATAGAAAATATTCCCCTTCATTCTCATAAATAACTATCACGTGAAAACGCGCCATGTCTGATGTATTAAATGTATCGATGCATTGGTGCTGCCATCTGTTGTCGGTTACTGGAACTATATGGGCGAGGTACTGCCATCTGTTGTCAGTTACTGGAACTGATTGCAGATATTGGGGACAACAGTTAGCTCTTTCGATCACATGCTGTAATGCAATGGTAAAACTGAAATACATGTAAAATGTATTGATGTGGAATGCAGAAATGTGTATCTATAACTTTAAGCAAGCAGCATGAAAATCGGCCCGGTAGAAGTCGCTGGCGGATTGTAGATAGAATGCATAATTGTCGTATATGGACGAATAACATTACATGCAAGTTAATTTCATGAAATAAAATACTAATAATTGTTGAAAAGATAACAATAGTGATGGCACATAGGTACTTTTCATCAAAATAACATTTCAAAACAATCGGTCCAGTGGGGAGTTGTTGGCGATTTACAAAAGAAAACGCCTTGTGTTTTTAAATATAGCCTATGGATGGCAAAGGAGAATTCGTTTATTTACGGGAATGATAAAAGTGAAATATGTTTCGACAATGTAATACCAATCGTAAGAAGGAAGAAACCGGAAATAAAAAAACATATCCGAGGTGGGATTCGAACCCACTGGATCATGCATATTACATATTACTGGACTGTAACTATAGCCCCGCGTCCATCCAGACAACTGTCTTTTTGTGCAATATCAAGGTACCTAACCACCATACACACTCAACCTGCAGTGTAACTCCTTCAATACTTCGCTTATTTTATAATTATATTTCAATGTATATTCTAAAAACATAATTAACAATATTGGAGAACCTGTTTAATTCTCATAAACAAAGATGTCAGTTAGACGCGTAGGGAAGCAAGTGCCATTTCCCTCGTTGAAAAGAGTCTTTGTGCGCAAGCGTGGGAGTGGTTTCTTTAATTATTTAAAAATATACCCTAACATATATTTTCCTTTTAAAGACACTCTGAAAATCTACATGCCAAGAGCTCTCGTTAGAATGCATTACGAAGTAAATCGGTTCTGTCGTTCTCTCAATCTCGCGTTAGCAAAAATAAGCTTAGTGTTTTAAATATATAGATGGTAAAGGAGATTAAAGCTACAGAAGATATTGAAAATAAAAATAATCATCTTATAGGGGCTATTTGAGGAATAGAGAAATATTAAATTTATTAATGATTTCAGTATGACATAATAATGTTATTTTTTAACTAATTTCTTCATCAAAAGTAAACGTTAATTACTATAAAATGGTTTAAGAGACCATCACTTACTTTCAGTCATCTGATGAATTAGTATTAAGAATTCAATTAATAAATGTTTTAGTATTAACTCTTTCTAAAACAATAGGTATAAAACTATGATTAGTTCCACAGATTTCTGAACATTGTCCATATTATAAACCTGGCCAATTAATAATGAAGCTTGTTTGGTTTAATCGGCCAGGTGTGGCGTCTACCTTTACACCTATTGCAGGAACAGTTCATGAGTGTAAGACGTCTGCCGCTGTTACTAATATTCGGACTAGTGTATTTAAAGGTAAAACTGTACGATTATCAACATCTAGTAACCGGAATCCATTATTGGATATTTCATTATAGGGAATTATATAAGAATCAAATTCATGAGGGTTGACGAAGTCAGTATATTCATAACTTCAGTATCATTGATGCCCTACAGTTTTTACAGTAATAATAGGATCCGTAGATTGGTCTAATAAATACAGAAGACGTAAAGATGGGAGATCAATAAAAATAAGGGTAATAGCAGGTAAAATTGTTCAAAATACTTCAATTGTTTGTCCTTCTAATAAATACCGACGAGAGTATTTATTAAAAAATAATGTTAATATAATGTAAGAAACAAGAACGGTGATTATTAACAGAATTAATAATGTATGATCGTGAAAAAAGATGAGTAGTTCTATTAGAGGAAATGCACTATTTTGTAAAATTAAATCTGATCATGTTGCCATTTTCGAATGAAAGTTTATTTCTTTATATAGAGAGTTTAATCTACTGCACTTATCTGCCATATTAGAAATTAGTTAATATAGGCAATTCTGAATAACTATGTTCAGCAGGAGGTAAATTTTGATGTCATTCTAATGAACTTACTATATTTAAGGAGAATAAAATAGGGCGGTTAGAGGTTATACTTTCTCAGATGATAAAAATAAGTAAAATACTTCCAATAAATGAAATAGTTGATCCTAAGGTGGAAATAACGTTTCAAGAAGAATAAACATCTGGATAATCAGAATATCGTCGTGGTAAAGTGCCCTTTCAGCAAGAAATATGCAAATCACAGTATGCCAGCATTGCTCAATTCGGGATTTTCGGGGCTGCGGTAAGTTCTCCCACTCTGTGACTTACATATTTTGGATTAAACAGAGGATACACTTTCAAAAATAACAACAAAATCAACTCCTATTTTAACACATTTAATTAATCAAAATTATGGCGCTACAAACAATAAAACAAATAAACTACTGACCAATATCTTCTTACTTGTTCAAAGTGAACAAGGAATAGCATAAAAATAAAACAAATATTAGATTAAACACATGGTTTACTTTAAAACCAACAATTCATGATTATTTTCACTTCCATAAAGTACCTATCTTAAAGTTCCATATAACTACGAGCTTCTTTGGCTCGATACTTTCCCATAATAATGGTGTCATACTTTTGTACACCTCGAGAATTATTTTTATCTTTTCTTATCATCAAAACAAATATATAATTACATTTAAAATTATATGTTAATTATTCACTTCAATATTTGGGCACTTCACATGTTCTCAGCATTTACTATCTCTCTCAAGTTTGCAAATTCACTACGGTGATCGGGAAACTACCTGTGTACTCCAGAGTTATAAAGATTACTTGACAAAGTCAAAAACTATGATTACTCCCGGAACCTAGTTACCTTCATAAAACTCGTGGATTCCTTATTTCCATACAACATTACAATAGGGATTTTTATTTAATTCATTTGTCTTATAAGACCATTATCACATAAGAAAACTACGATCTGAACTGGCAGGCGATAATATCAATCACAAGGACCTCGGTTCAGTGCCCGGGTCATTAACAACTTTTAAACACTCACGGTGTATTCATTACTTCTTACAAGACGGCCTTCAGCCACCCTCATACTATGAGGGTCAGGCCATTATACTCGAGCGAAAATTTATGACTGGTAGGGCGGCTCCCTGTCTAGCCTACGGTTGGAGCTCTCTTCAATGCTGTTAAACAAACCTTCATTTCATTTTCAGTTCTTTGGGGAGACTTGGCTTTTACTTCACTTATTTTCAATCAACAATATTAATGGTTCATAAACCACTTTCGTAACCTTGGCATTTATTAATTATGAGGGGGTCCTCATTGATTGGGAAGAGTAATACACATTCTACGACGAATAATTAGGG
Organism: Meconema thalassinum; assembly: GCA_946902985.2. Classification (NCBI taxonomy): domain Eukaryota; kingdom Metazoa; phylum Arthropoda; class Insecta; order Orthoptera; family Tettigoniidae; genus Meconema; species Meconema thalassinum. The sequence goes on along the minus strand of OX336396.1, from coordinate 210,003,245 downwards.
GCTTTAACAACAAGAGGATTCTAGGTTCGAATCTCTTAACATGCCTCGGGAACCATTTCCACATTGGAGGACTTATACAAGACGCGATTTAAAGTCGGCCGTGGCCTACATGACATACGCTCAATAATACCATACATTTGCTCCCTTTTATAAAATAACACACACATGGCCTCGTGATCTACGTCACAATTAGAGGACTTACAACATATCTCAATTCAATACAATCAACTACCCCTCTTAAGTAATTTACCAAGTATATTTAAATTCTACGCATTCCTAGCGTGACTTTTTATTTAATTGCGTTCTATTGCGCTACACATTACTTTACGGCCAAATGTCTTCCAAAGAACTGATAAATTTCATAGTAACAATTGATACATATCTCAATTTTTATATTTATCTTTCCCGTTGACAATAAATCGCTCCATTTTTCAGAACATGCATTCACATCATGTCTTATACATTTGTTAAGGCTCCAACGCTCTATATTTTTTTCATATAATTTAATCTTTACTTAGATTTCTTTACATTGTTATTATTATTATTATTCACATCATGTCTTCATTCTTTACATAAGCTCAAAAGCTATTTCTTTCATATAATTCAAATTTACCTTTATTTAAATATCTTTGTTATATTTATTATTATTACTCTTGCTTTTATAACATTCGTCAAATACACTGACATTTTATTCCATGCATTTCTTCTACAGGATTTATTCTTTCACATAATTATTTATTATTTCTCAAAACTTTATTTTTGTTCAGATCGCGTTCTTATTTAGTTGTTATTCATTTAAAAACATCCCTTTTACTCAAAACTCCGGTGGAATTGTACACAAAATTTTCCCGACACCCAAAACATAATGAAAATCTTTACTCACATGTCTAAGGTCGTTTTCTGACCTTTATTCTCGTTCGATGTGTCATTTTGGCCCACCTTCTTGACTTACTCCATATTGTACAAACTCATCTCATGTACAGACATTTCTTGACACATATTCAATACATTTAACACTGACAACATTTTTAATACACTGGTGTATCCGTTTTGAACACACAATAAAACACTAAAAAATATATTACTTTTAACACACACTCTTGATGTATTTACACTTCACAACTTTTGATCACTAGGCTATATTTTTCTAGCCTATCACACGTGACCTATTAATCTCCCGTCTCCAAGGGTGAAATTTATTCAATGTCGGCTTCCTATCCTGCAGAATACGAAAGTCTCGAATCATCTACTTATTCCCTGGAATAACAATTCTTCGAATCCTGTTCCTGATGGTCGGCTATTTCTCTAGCTTGAACGGCTCCCCTTTTAGATCTGGTTTATCGATCCTAGCGAAAGTCTGTTCTGATCGAGGTCCCCCCGATAACCTATCGATGACCTATGGATTTTTTAGCAACTAATACTTCTCGGGTCTTAGTGCTTCAGAATAGTTCGTCTGCTTTCTTGAGACAATATCTATAGTTTCCGTCTTCTTTGTTTATTCGGTTCTCGCACTTCTAATTTTCTGAAATACGTTGCGAACCTTACTCTGTTTTTCCCTGTTCGGGTTCTTTAAAATTGATAAACTGTTTATCTCGCTGTTCCGGTACTTCCGTACGTTATGATACTTTTGGTCGTTTACTGAAAGACCTATCGCCTGAATCCTAAGTTCGCAGCCTGTTTTGACTGTATTTTAGGAACTTTTACGGTAAACTTTGCAGTGTCGGACCTAAATCCTGTAACTAGGATTTTCCTAATTTTTCAACACGGCGATACTTTAATATTTCTTCTTTGCAACTCCTTTCGGAGGCACGCAAGTTACTGATACTGCGACGCCCGTGGCTGCCGGATATTAATTCTGCGGTGTAATATAGCGTTTCTCCCCTCAAGGAGTACTGGTAAACTGCCTTCGATGTCTGATACAGCGTAACGCCTCCCTGGGCTATCGAATTCGATGTCTGATGAAGCAGAGTGACGCCTCCTCACGGGCTGTCAGAATGACTGCATATACGATGTGGTGCAGCACCTCCGCTCACGGAATGCTTGTAGACTTGTAACGATTCGATCCCATAGCTGTTATATTTAAAGGGATATTCATTTATTATCATATTATTATTATTATTAACTAGTACATCCATGAGATGATTTTTATATCAGATAATTGTAAGCGGTTTTGATTATTATATTCAATTAGATTTTTATTAACAATTACTTGTAAAGAGACGAAGTATTATATATTGCAACAAGACTGGCGATATGGACTAACCCTGTGCGTCACAAACTGAACGACGTAGTAAGAATTTCACCACGGCAAACTGCGTCATTTTCCTGAGATGCTTAGAAACCCACTATGGTGTAACCAACACGCCATTTTCTACGGTATATACGCGTCAATATATATTGCAAGTTATGAGTCAAGAATGGAGAAGGCTAATAAGAGAGGGAAGCTGTGACACCACGTGACAAGGAAGTCATTAGTATTTGTACCTGCAACATCGGACAAGAATGGCATTGATCTATAGCTATCAATGAAGTAAGGAAGTTGTAACCTTGCTTTCTGGGTCCTAATGGACTGAGCACCGAGAGTCGACACTGAACGATGTCTTGCCGACATCTATATCAATACATAATGGGTTATATCCCTGATCAAGAGTCTTTCTACAGATGGCAACGTACTTAATGAGGATATTTCATAGTAAATGAGATATCACATCATTTTTTTAAACATAAGCGACGTAACATCGAGATCATCGATCATTTCTTAAATATGACGAATCTTCGACTGGGTGAGCCAACAATTCAATAAAACTATCGTCTCTATTATAATTTAACTTCATTTAACTTTCAATTCATTTTAATATTCATTTTCTTTTAAATAATTAATTGCCGCATTGAGTAATTTTAAATTCAATTGTGTGACTATCACTATTCTGTTTTATTAATATTTTGTTTTTGCATTTAATAAATTCATTCTCTTCAACGTAATGCCTATTTCTTTCATTGTAGTTGGTACTTTAAGGCAATCATACTCCTTGATTAAATACGGATTGGTTAGATGACTTTGTCTCACTACGGCCCGGGTAAGTGGTTCTCGACTCTACTGCTGATAGCCGAGGTTAAATCAATAAATTTCGATTCACTATCTTAAATAGGAATCTGGCGCTCAACAACTAATTATATTACACTATCACAGGTAAGGTCACACCACAGTGTATATTATTTATTCTTATTATGTTTGTTAAATTGAACCACAATAGTCATCACCACGTTCAACGACTCATTAAAAATGTTACATTTGGCGCCACAAAGTAGGGCACGAAAACCATTCGGTATTTAGTCAGAGGAGTGTATAATTTCAGTGCAAATTGTCAGTGCTTTTGGGGGACAGTGAAGTGAAGTGAAATTTTGGAAGGGCAAATTGTTATACGGTGTACTTCGAGATGTCGGAGGAGGAACAGAGGCAGTTGAGAAGTAGGGATGCAGTCAAGAAAGTTAATTATAAGGAGGTTGATAGCGGTAGCGATGTTGAGAGCGTAGAGAATAATACCAAGATGTCGGAGGTAAATCTTGAGAATAATCCTGAGAGTAATCCTGAAAATAATCCTGAGGTTAGCCCTGACATGAATACAGAGATAAATCTTGAGACGGATACAGAGGTACATCCTGAGACTAGTGGTAGTCTAGAGAAAGAAAAGTCTATAGAGATTCCTGAAGATCCATTAACTGCGCTCATAAGGCAGATGAGTAGAGATTTAAGTGCGAAATTTGTTGAAAGTATGAATAAAAATAGTGAAGAGAATAAAAGAAATTATTTGGAATTCAATGGTAAATTTGAGAAATTAGATAAAGATATGAATAAAAATAGTAAGGAGATGAGAGAAGAGATGGGTAGGCTAAATCAAGATATGAGTGAAAAATTAAATAAGCATAGTCAGGAGTTCAATGTTAAATTTGAGAAATTAGAAAAGAATTGTCAGGAGTTGAATTTGAAGCTTGATAAGAATAGTCAGGAAATGAGAGAAGAGATGGGTAGACAAAATCAGGAAAGTAGGAAGGAATTTAATGAGAAGTTTGAACAATTGCATAGAAATAGTAAAACGATCAACCAAAAGCTGGAAGAAAATAGTAAAAAGCTAGACAGTGTGGTTAAGGTAAATGAAGGATTGAGTAAGAAGTATGATATGCTACAGGAAAGTATTCAGGGGGTAAAACAGGAGATCAGAGGTGAAATTAAGGAAGTGGTAGAGAAGAAGGCTAAAGATATGGTTGAAAAAATAGATAAACAATTAGAAGCAGTAGAAAATCAAATTAAGGAAGTTGAGATAGAAGTTAATAAGAAAGTAGAATCAGTAAAGACAGCCTTTCAGGAGATTTTAGATGAAAGTAGATCTGAGTCCGAGGAAATTTTAGGTAAAGGTTTTAGCAAATTGATAGAAGCGGAAACTAGGCAGATGAGAGAAGATTTTGGGGATAAGATTAAGGTATTGAGAAATGAATTAATGGATAAAGAGAGTAATTTTCAAGAAATGGAGGCGAGATTAAAGAAGCAGATAAGGGAGGAAGGAAATAAGGATAGAATGAAGTATTTAAGTAGTATGAGAGAGACTGAACTGCCTAAGTTTTCAAACAAACAGGGGTGTCCTATGCAGTTCATGAATCAGGTGGAGGATAGATTTAAAGAAAGGCTAAAGGATGGTCAAATTGAATGGAAGATGGTAGTAGAGCTATTGGACCAGGCTTTTATAGGAGATACTAAGGGATGGTTTTTAGTGTACAAGCATACCTTGATAAATTTTGAAGATTTCAAAAGTAGATTTATTGAAAAATATTGGAATGAGGATATCCAATCACAAATGAGACAGATTATTAATTCTGGCAGGTATCAATCTGGGGAAGGGAGTAATATGACTGATTACTTTCTAGAGTATGTACTCATATGTAAACATCTTGACGGGATGAATCAAGATGGGGATGTGATAAGGCTTCTCCTCAGGCATTTCCCACCCAAGGTAAACGTGGCTGCTTGTATGCAAATGATCACTACAATACAGGAATTAGAGGGATTGTTAAGCAGATTCGATGCACTCGAAGATTCATACGATATGCCCATATTACAGAATAATCCTGAAAATAATTATTATGATAATAATCAGCAGAATTATAATGGCAGGGGCCAATATCAGAATAGTAGATGGTAAGAACTGTGATATGCCAGAGAAAGTAGTGATGCAAATTTATATTACCGATAGTTACTGTTCCGTATGACTTACATATTAAGTAATGAAGTGTTATAGGATTTAACAGAGGTAGATAAGGAACCTGCTGTGTGTAATTTTAATTCAGTCGTGAAGTTAGGATGGTAAGGGGCGCGTAGTGCCTACGCTTATTGATTTAGATTGACTAAAATTATTTAATTTTGAAGACAGAGGTTGTCGTGCTATTGAGCAATGCAGGTAAGTTGAATGTAGGTCCTTAAACTGCAGGTAAGTTGGATGAAGTAAGAATTAAATTTTAAAAGTAGGAAGGTTATTACATAGGTAAGTAATCGAAAGAAAGTAATAATTATTATGGCAACCATAATTAAGAATATAATGGTAATAAAGATTTAATTCAAAAGTGAGTGAAGATCAGATGATACAGTGGTAATAAAACGAATGAGTTGAAGAATTAGGTATTGATTTAATAAAGAAGGCGGAAAAAGCGGGCTTACAGATTTCGTTGGTAAAAACAGAGATGATGACAAGTGATCAGAAATACACTAAGAAAATGATAAAAACAAATTATGGGAGCACCAGGGTCACTGACCGATTTAAATATCTTGGAGAAATAATTAGTAGCAATGGGACGGATAAATTGGCAATCGAGAACAAAAAAGGGAAATTGGAAAGATTAAATTTTTGTACAAAAAATATATACAATAAAAAGAACCTGTCTATCAATGCAAAATTACGACATTTTAATACTGTTGTTAGACCAGTCATCTTGTACGGCATGGAAACTACAAATATAACCGGAATGGAGAATTTGCTCAAGATAGAAAGAAGAATTTTAAGAAGGATTTATGGTCCTAGGAAAACACAGGAAGGTTATAGACTGAGATCGAATGCAGAAATTTATAGTAAAATCGACAACCTTGAAGTGATGATCAGAAAACGGCGACTTCAGTTCTACGGACATATGGTCCGCATGGATTGCTCAAGGTTAAACAAACAAATTTTTGATAAAATCTGGAACTATAAAGGACAAGGAGGCTATGTAAAACAAATGAAAGAAGAACTTCAAAAATTCAAAATTACTGAAGAAGATTGTCTAAATCGAATAGAGTACAGAAAAAAAAATTTTGGTCTCAAAATTCTTGTCGGGGAGAAGAAAAATCTCAACAGAGGAGAATGGACTGCTGAAAGAAGAGCTGCACAGTCGACCAGGATGAAAGACTTCTGGAAGAGAAAGAAGGAAACTAGACCTATAAAGAAGTGATATTTGCGTGGTCCTTGTTGGCCTGTCCGCGGTGTATATATAAAGAAGTTTCAGTTGAGGACAGCGAGGTTATCAGCGGATATATGTTGAGAAATTTATAAGTGGTTTAGAATTGTTAATGGTAATGCGTTGTATGAATTAACCAACATCGGGTTGAAATAAAGAAGTAGTAACTAATTAGGACATCTGATACTTGTTGACAGATATGTGTGTGTGTATGTGTGTATTTTCACGTAAATGGACGTGAGTTTGAAGTAGTAGGCCAACGAAGGTAATGCCGTTGAGCAATGTGGTTTTAAGTTTTGGTAAGATGCCAAATGGAGTTATAATGGAGGAAGTTTTGGTAAGATGCCAAATGAAGTTTTAAGAAGGTTTTGGAGGATGAAGTAGGTCAGCAAGGTATATTCCGTTGAGCAATGAGATTTTTTATGGTATCTACGGGACTACGTGAAGTTAATAAGGGAGTTTTTTTTTTAAGTATATATGGATGTATGCACACAAGGTAATAAGAGATTACAAAGGTAATATGGTCCAAGTTTGAGTTACAGTTACGCAGGTTTTAAAGATATTACAAGGCTTGTTATTGAGCTAAACCACTTTGTAGTAAAAAGTTACTGATGGTTAATAACGAATTAATGATGTGGTAGATTGTTGTCCTACACACAGGTTAAAGTAAAGATAATAATTATAATTAAAAGGTTGACATAATATTTACTAATATTGAAAGGAATTTGTTATAATTCGACGTTTGAGGATTTAAAGATAAATCTTTTTTTTTAGTAGACAGGAAATTAAAGTTTTATTTATGTCATACGGAGTTAGTAAAGATAAGTTAATATTTTGAAGGAAGAATAAGTTGGTAAGATAAGTGTATACCTAAGGGGTAATAATGAAGTTTCAATTAAAGGCAGGTGTAATTTACGCATTTAATTTGATAGAGAAGAAAGTATCTGAACTGTGTTAGAACTCAGAACTTGCTTTATGAAGTGATTATGGGAGAATATTTGCGAATTAGGAGTGTCGGTGTTATTAACTATCAACTGGAACACTGTCATTATTTTAGGAAGACAATAATTAGGAAAGCATAGTGTGATGTTATTATTCCAAGGAATTAGTCGAAGCATGTAAGATTTTTTAAGCTGAAATTTAATGTGTTATTGGTCAGTAAGAGGTGACCTGTAACAATACGAAGATGTGGGATTATACCACGAATAGGGGAGGTTTTTTGTATGTGACGTGTGAAGTCACGATGAGTTTTGAGAGATTCTGGTATAGCAAGAGTGAGCTATAGTCCAGGCGGTCAGAACAAGTAGGAAGTGGTGTTTGGAGGACACGGTACTTAATTAAGAGTTTTGAGAGAAAACTAAGGGGGGTTTTTAGGCATTCAGCAAAAAGTCAAATCATGAATAGACTAAGTTCAAAGTATAAGAGCATTAATATTTTGTGGAACGAAATATTTATTCCGAGGAGTTTGTCATGTGTTTTTGTGAAATAGTTTAGTGATATACGTAATTCAGGTATTGAGTAGTATTTTGTCCAAGTCTTAATCATTTTGTTATGGTAAGTAAGGAATGACGTTACGGAAAAGTTATATCTTGACGCTAAGTTAAATTTTATAAAGTGAACGAGAAGTCAGATTTTATGTTTATTGGTGATTTTGAAAATCCAAGTTATTGTTTTCGAGAAGTAGTAAAGAGGAATTATGGTTTTATGAGAAGTTAAGAAGTCGTGGAGACTTAGGAAGTATTAATTTGGAAGGAGGCGGCCGTGGCCTAAGAAAGAATTAAGCCACGAAGGCAGGTGAGTAGTAACTTGGATATTTAAATGAACTGTTTAATAACTGCTTTGAGGTATTTCGATGTCATTATGTATTTGGGGAAATATTTACATGTATGACATATGCACTGAAATAGGAATTGCCTTAGGTATCTTGCTAAGTTATTTTTTTCTTCAATTATTGAAATTTTACTGCATTTGAGTAATCCCTTTATAAAGACGAAAGGAATATTGTATTGTTTGCATCCTATTATCGTGTGCTGTAATAGTTATTATGGGTTAATCAGCTGGTATTACAACAATGTACTTCTACGCCAGACTGATATACAAAAACTACGTTCAAAAGAGATGAAGCCAAAATTGTATGTCATGCATACGATCACCGAAATATAAACGAGTGCAGCGTTGACATATATGTCAAAAATAAAAGTGAAGGGCATTTTATATGTATTTTTTTTTACAGCATATAAAAAAATGAACATTATGAACATTTGGAAGAATGAGATGAATGAAAGTTAAAATATGATTTTTTTGTGAAGAATACATTTATGTATATTTTTTTTACAACATATATAAAGAAGAATGAACATTATGAACATTTGGAAGAATGAGAAATGATAGTACAAATATGTAAAGTGAAAAGAGTATGTTCTTGTATATCTTTATGTATTGTTGAAGGGTATTATTTGTATGTTGTCGTTATGGGGGTATTAATATTTAAATTTGTATTCATTTGTGTAGGATGTGTAGTGATATAAATAATGTTACATTTTATTTTAAATTATTTATATCATGGGCGATTGTAACGATTCGATCCCATAGCTGTTATATTTAAAGGGTTATTCATTTATTATCATATTATTATTATTATTAACTAGTACATCCATGAGATGATTTTTATATCAGATAATTGTAAGCGGTTTTGATTATTATATTCAATTAGATTTTTATTAACAATTACTTGTAAAGAGACGAAGTATTATATATTGCAACAAGACTGGCGATATGGACTAACCCTGTGCGTCACAAACTGAACGACGTAGTAAGAATTTCACCACGGCAAACTGCGTCATTTTCCTGAGATGCTTAGAAACCCACTATGGTGTAACCAACACGCCATTTTCTACGGTATATACGCGTCAATATATATTGCAAGTTATGAGTCAAGAATGGAGAAGGCTAATAAGAGAGGGAAGCTGTGACACCACGTGACAAGGAAGTCATTAGTATTTGTACCTGCAACATCGGACAAGAATGGCATTGATCTATAGCTATCAATGAAGTAAGGAAGTTGTAACCTTGCTTTCTGGGTCCTAATGGACTGAGCACCGAGAGTCGACACTGAACGATGTCTTGCCGACATCTATATCAATACATAATGGGTTATATCCCTGATCAAGAGTCTTTCTACAGATGGCAACGTACTTAATGAGGATATTTCATAGTAAATGAGATATCACATCATTTTTTTAAACATAAGCGACGTAACATCGAGATCATCGATCATTTCTTAAATATGACGAATCTTCGACTGGGTGAGCCAACAATTCAATAAAACTATCGTCTCTATTATAATTTAACTTCATTTAACTTTCAATTCATTTTAATATTCATTTTCTTTTAAATAATTAATTGCCGCATTGAGTAATTTTAAATTCAATTGTGTGACTATCACTATTCTGTTTTATTAATATTTTGTTTTTGCATTTAATAAATTCATTCTCTTCAACGTAATGCCTATTTCTTTCATTGTAGTTGGTACTTTAAGGCAATCATACTCCTTGATTAAATACGGATTGGTTAGATGACTTTGTCTCACTACGGCCCGGGTAAGTGGTTCTCGACTCTACTGCTGATAGCCGAGGTTAAATCAATAAATTTCGATTCACTATCTTAAATAGGAATCTGGCGCTCAACAACTAATTATATTACACTATCACAGGTAAGGTCACACCACAGTGTATATTATTTATTCTTATTATGTTTGTTAAATTGAACCACAATAGTCATCAACAACGATGAAGGACTATATAAAAATGTTACAGACTGCATGATTGGCTTGGTGAGGCCAGGAGTTTTATACCTTTTAGTCAAAAAAAGATAAAATCCTAGTCCTTTTCGTGACCAACTTTTGAACTAATTGTCGCACAATTATAAAAATTATATCTCCAGAAAGCTCGTCTTCCAAACGTAAAATGATCTTCCTGTGCATGGAAATCGATCGTGCATTTCCGAGATATTAATTAATTTTTCGTCTTCAACTGTGTGGGTGGTGCTGTTCATTTTTAATTCTCCCACTCCTTGGGTCCCAGTGAACTCCCAATGACGTATGCTGAATTTGCACTTCTCTCTTGTGCAATTATTAAAGGGTTTTTCTTTACACAAAAATCTTTAATCCAAAATGATTCACCGTACTGTATTTGTTTACTTATTTTTATACTCGTAAACGGGTTAAATTTAATTATTCTTGTTCTGACTCAGCGGCGAGGTTGTCGTTTTCCTGCAACGTAAGAGCAATTTCCGAGTCAAGCTTCTCTGTCTTACAGTCCAAATTTTCCACTCGTTCTATAAATACTCATGACTAGCTCCTTATAAATGTCAAGAGGCATGAGCTCATCTTATGAACACCTGGTCCTGCATCTTGCACAATGTTAGGCTAGAATCCTGGCTTGAAATCTCTCTCCGTTCCCTTAGAAACTGTATGATTCTTTCATTCCTTTCACAAAATACATGGATTCGACCCCCGTTGAGGCCATGGTACATGGGTTCAGTATACCGGCTAATCCTAAAAAATGTTGAGGGAAAAATATAAGATTTACTCCTACAAATATAATTGTAAATTGAATCTTTAATCATTTAGGGTTTAAAGATAACCCTGTAATGGATATCATTGAACAAATCCAGCTATAATTGATGAATTTGCTAAAACTACTCCTGTTAGTCCCCAAATGGTAAATAAGAAAACAAACCCTAAAGCTCATAGTAATGATGGACTATAATTAAATTGTGTCCCGTGGAGAGTGGCTAGTCATCTGAAATTTTAATTCTAGTTGGCACAGCAATAATCATAGTAGCTGAAGTGAAGTAAGCACGTGTATCTACATCCATTCCAACTCTAAATATATGATGAACTCAAACAACAAACCCTAATAAGCCAATGGCAAGTATAGCACAAATTATTCCTAATGTTCCAAATGCTTCCTTTTTTCCACTTTCTTGACTGATAATGTGAGAAATTATCCCAAATCCTGGTACAATTAAAATATAAACTTCTGGGTGTCCAAAAAATCAAAATAAGTGTTGGTATAGGTAAAGAAAGAAGTAAAAGTAATGCTGTAATTCCTACTGCTCAGACAAATAAAGGGGCCTGGTCTAGGGATATCTCCGGGGCTCGTATATTAATAGTTGTTGTAATAAAATTTACTGCTACTAAAATTGAGGAAATTCCCGCTAAATGAAGCGAAAAAATTGCTAAGTCTACAGAGGCTCCTGCATGAGCGATATTTGCAGAGAGCGGCGGGTAGACAGTTCAAGCAGTTCCAGCTCCGTTTTCTACTAGGCTTCTTGCTAATAAAAGAGATAGAGAAGGAGGTAAAAAAAACCAAAGTCAACCCCTGGCACTATACAGCCCATGACGGGCTAAGGCCGACCAAGTGACCGCTGCCCAGCCATTCGGCCTGCAGAATTGGGGTGACGCGTGATCAGCGCGTCGGGTCCCCTCAGCCGTTAATCTTGGTTTTCGTGATCGGAGCGCTGTCTCACTGTCAGACAGCTACTCAATTGTCCTCACGAGGCTGAGTGCACCCCGTTCCAACCCTCACGTCAGTTTTAAAAGCCCTGACGGAGCCGGGGATCGAACCCGGGGCCTCCGGGTGAGAGGCAGGCGCGCTACCCCAACACCACGGGGCTGGCCGGCCGGAGGTAGTAGTCAAAATCTTTTATTATTTATTCGCGGGAAAGCTATATCAGGGGCTCATAGTATTAAAGGGACTAATCAATTTCCGAAACCTCCAATTATAATAGGTATCACTATTAAAAATATATTACAAAAGCATGAGCTGTTACAATTACATTATAAATTTGATCATCTCCAATTAGATAACCAGGTTGACCAAGTTCAGCACGAATAAGTATACTTAATGAAGTTCCTACTATTCCTGCTCATGCCCCGAAAATAAAATAAAGTGTTCCAATATCCTTATGATTAGTTGAGAAGAGTCATTGTTGCGGTAAAATGGCTGAGTTATAGGCGATAAATTGTAAATTTATTTAGGAGATTTATCTCTTTTATCAAACCTTTATAGTCATGAATGATATTAGACTGCAATTCTAAAGGAGTAGATACTACTAAGGTTTAAAATGATATATTTTATTTATAGCTTTGAAGACTATTAGTTTATTTAACTTAAAACCTTATAATATATTAAAAATTACAGATCTGAATAGCAATCTTAAAGTTGAAATTATAGTCAAGGTTGTTATTAGAATATAAAAATTTTTACCATAAAATTGTGCATAATTTCATTTAATTTATCTGTAAGAAAAAAGAAACGCAGTAAAAGTAATACGAAGATAATAAAATAAAGTAATTAATGGTGTGATTACTGTTTAAGTAATAATTAGTAATCTGTTTAATTCAGCCATTGTTTGGATAATTAATCATTTTGGTATAAAACCCAGGAATGGGTTTATAGTGACTAAGAGAAAAGAAAATAAACAAAATTTAATGTTTGGGCCATTATTTATTATAAGGAAATTTTGATAAATATGGAAGATTTTAAAATGTATTAAATAAGAAAATGATAGATGATCTCAGGAAAGAATAAATGAGAAAATATAATTCTCATAAGTTTTCACCTGAAACTATAGCAGCAATTATTCAACCCAGGTGATTAATGGATGAGTAAGCTATTAATTTACGTAAGGATGTTTGGTTTAATCCCCCTAAAGAACCAATTGAAATTGATGAATTAATAATGATTGAAAAAACAAATCTAATAGTATATGATAGAAGTAGTAAGGGGGCAATTTTTTGTCGTGTTATTAAAATTAAATTATTTCATCAGTCTAAACCTTCCATAGTTCCAGGGAATCAAAAATGAAAGGGTGCTGCCCCTATTTTTAGTAGAAGGGCTGAACTAATTATTAATAAAAATACTTCATAATTTATTATTATAATAATATTTGATATTTGAAATGGTAATTAAGGAAAATAATAATAGAGAAGAATCAATGGCTTGAATTAAGAGGTACTGTATTTTACGAGGCTTCAGTTAATAAAATAATTTTTGTATTGGATATTAAAGGAATAAACGAAAATAAATTTATTTCTAGTCCTATCCAAACACCTAGTCAAGAAGTTGATGAAATGGAAATTAAAGTACCTATAATTAATGTACTTAAAATAAAACCTTTAAAGGATTTTTTTTAAATTAAAAAGGAGGTAGTCCTATTTACGGGGTATGAACCCATTAGCTTATATTTATTTACCTTTTTATTAATTATATTTAGGTGTATGATGCACAAAAGTTTTTGATACTTTAAGGAGTAGTTTAAATGATGGTAAAACAAATTACATAATTTACTCTATCACTGTAATCCTTTATTTGAGAAAGAATAACATGGGAGGGATAATATATTTAAGTAAATGGATTGTGTGATTATTAGTTATAATGTAAATTATTATAGTTTTTATATATTTATATATTTTATAAATATATTTTATAAAATTTATTTAAAGTGTAGGTACTGTGTGTGGGCTATTATATAATTAATATTTTTTATAAATAAAAATTTATTTAAAAAATTATAAAAAAAAGGATTTTGCCACTCCCATCTTCCGCAATGTGGAGGCAATAAAGGGGGATTGAATTATTTTTTTTTATTAAAAAAGGGTCTTCTCCTAGTGAATTTATAATTCACTTTATAAAATTTATTAAAAGTGTAGGCACTATAAATTTGTTATAATTAAAATTTTCTGTAAGTAAAAATTTATTTAAAAAAATATTAAAAAGGTTTTTGCCATCCTATCTTCCGGGATGTGGAGACAATTACAAGGGGGATTGATTTTTTTAAATTAAAAAAGGGTCTTCTCCTAGTGAATTATAATTCACTTTATAGAATTTATTAAATGTGAAGGTACTATAAATTTGTTTATAATTTATATTTCTTTGTTAATTAGATTTATAGTTTTAAAAAAGTATTTTATTTTAAAAGCAAGAAATTTAAAATAATTTTGAATAGATTTTTTTTTAATTTTTAAAGGGTAGAAACTGATAAAATGTAATATGAATATTCACTTTTTAAATGAAAACGTTAAGTATTGGGTCGTTAATTAATTATGTGGAGCTTTTAATACAAACAAGTTAGTAAATTTAGGAGGAACATTTTTCAGAATTTTTCATTGTGAGGTAATTAATTTATTATATATATTATAGATATAATTTTATGCAAAAATATTTATAATTGATTAAGTTGTTATAAGGGAAAGATATCATACATTTTTCATTATTCTAAAAAATATTTTTATACTATGGGTCGTAAAAATGCCTAAATAAAAGATTCACGTGGTAGTAATAGAAAAACTGATGAATGGACCCTCCAAATTCAATCTGTTATATATATATATATATATACGTATATATAATAAATGTAATATCTATAGAAAGTTTATTAATTAATAAAAACGTATAAAAATGCAGATCCTTTCGACCTATTAAAGGCCTATATGATAGAGGCCGAAAAGAAGGATCTTAAAAATATTTATGACATTGTAGGGTATCGCAATCTTTATTCATATTATGTATTTATTTATATATACTGTATATAAATGTATATTGTAATATAATTCAATATACTATATATATATATAACAACCTATACAGTTTATTTATTTATTAATAGATTAAAGTATTTTATTAAAATACTCATTTATTATAAATCGACCAATATGTTGAAGTATATAGGATAAAATACACTAATGAAAAAAAATTGACTTTAAATAAAGTTTTGTTACGGTTCTTACATTTTATGATTGAATATATATATGGTAGCTTATTGAGTTACCACGGGTGTGCATTTTTAGCATTTTTTATCTTTATAGTATGGTTTTGTACCGTGACTTTATGTGTTTCTATTAAAGTTTAGGAAAAACTTTACAGGGAAAAGATACTATAATTATTTAAGTTTTGAGACAAAAATATGTAAATTTGGGAGAGAATTTATAAATATTTTAAATCAAATTTGGTTAATTACTTTTATTTATTAAATGTTTTATGAGGATTTGGCTAAATTTAATTCACTTGGAAAATTGAATTATTTTTTTGTTGGTTAATTTATAAATTGATCAGAAATGGTTATACTCGCTCGGCTGATTGTCGGAAAATGTGATCAGTGATGGTCAAAAAAATATTTTGTTGTGAGAACACGAATTGATCGGAAATGGTTATGCTCGTTCGACCGATTGTCGGAAAATGTGATTAGTGCTGGTCAAGAAAATATTTTTGATGGTGAAAGTATAAATTGATCGGAAATGGTTATGTTCGCTTGGTCGATTGTCGGAAAATGTGATTAGTGCTGGTCAAGAAAATATTTTGTTGTGAGAACACGAATTGATCAGAAATGATTATGCTCGTTCGGACGATTGTCGGAAAATGTGATTAGTGATGGCCAAAAAAAAATATTTTGTTGTGAGAACAAGAATTGATCGGAAATGGTTATGAGGTAAAAGTTATAGCGGGTGTGATTGAAAGAAAATTTATAAATAAGATAACGATATTATGTGAAATAATGGTTAATAATTTTTTTCCTGAGTTAATCAAACTTTATTTGTTATTTGTATAGATTAGAGGCATTAGGGGAAAAATAGAAGATCTAAAGATGAATAATTGATATTATATATATATATATTTATTTATTTATATATGTCTTTAAATTGTATTAAATGTAGATGAAGAAGGGTTAGTTGAAGAATATAAAGTATTTATTGATTATAATTAAATGGATGTATAATTTTTAAAATTATTAAGTGTTCTAATATTATGAGCATGGTAGAGTATATCTAATTCTTTTTGGTAGGCAGAATATCTTAGTTCTATTAATGTAATAGAATATCTATACTATTTATAAATCTGGTAGAATAACTCTTAATACTGTTAATTAATTAATAGGTAGGCCTATATTATAAAAATTTTGGAGTGGGGTTGTATGATTTATAATTTATTTGAACCAATATTTTATACACAATTTATAAAAGTATTATTCTTACTTAAAAATGTATTGTTTGCATATTTTACATGTAAGTTTTTGTGGGTTATAATAAGATCTAAATGATTATATATCTATTCGTAGTATTTAATATTAGTAATTACGCCAATTTAGAATTAGTAATTTGATTCATGGTCGACAAAAGTCGTGCCAGCAGTCGCGGTTATACGTAGGACTTGAATGAATATTATCAGTGTTGAAGTTAGTTTGTAAAGGAAAAATTTTAAATTAATTTTAGAGGGTAGAATTTGAAAATTAAATGTAATTTTTATAGGATGATGAAGCTTTGAAATTTAAAATTTAAACCAGGATTAGATAGGCCTACCCTATTATTTTTAAATATAAAATAAAATACTTGAGTAGTAACAGTTAAGTAGTTGAAACTTAAGGAATTTGGCGGTGTTTTAATCTTTTCAGAAGAATCTGTCCTGTAATTGGTTGGTTGGTACTTAAGTTTAGGGGCTGCGACAACGCGGTCATGTAGCCCCATGTAATTGATAGTACACATTATAATAAATATAATTTTGTAATGTCAGCTTGTATACCGCCGTCGTAAGATTATCTTTTAAGAGAAAGAATTTTCTAGATTTTGTAATAAAATGTATGTCAGGTCAAGGTGCAGCTTTTGATTAAATAGCAGATGGATTACAATAAAATGAATATTTAAATGGATATTATCTTGACATAGATAAATTGATGATGATGATGATGATGATGATAATAATTGTTGTTTAAAGGGGCGTAACATCGAGGTTATCGGCCCCTAGATAAATTGAAGGTGGATTTGAAAGTAATGTTATATTATGATAATGTGATTGTAGCTCTAAAACATGCACCCATCGCCCGTCGCTCTCATTATTTAAGGTGAGATAAGTCGTAACATAGTAGATGTACTGGAAAGTGTATCTAGAATGTCAAAGAGAAGCTTTAGAGCAAAGCATTTTATTTACATTGAGGAGAATTTCGTGCTATTCGAATTACTTTGAAAGATGAATATTAATAATAAATAATGTATAGGCCCTAAATATTATTTTAATTAAAGTAATTTTAAAGGAGAATATTTTTAGTATAATTTATACAAAAAATATGAAAATTTATAGTGTAGTAGTATTGTGAAAGAATTATGAAATATTTGAAAAAATATTTTTTGGAAAGTAGATTTATATCGTACCTTGTGTATCAGGGTTTATTAAAAAAATTGTGAGAAATTTATATTTCTCGAGTTAAAAAGAGCTAATATAATATGTTGTTTAATGTAATATATTTATTAAAAATATTATATTAGAAATGAAATGTTAATCTTTATTAAGATATCTAGTTTTCTAAGAAATGAATTTAATTCAGTCTAGTTTAAGAAATTATTTAAATTGATAAATAATTATATAATCTAGAAAATAATTTGAGGGATAAGCTTTAAGTTGTAAATTATAATTTATAAAATGTGATTAAAATTGTTGAAATTAAATTAGTCATCAAATTAATAATGTTATAAATTATTTTATTGAGTTATGATTTTATAAAAAGTTTAATTTGTGTATTAGGATAATTTAAGAAGTAATATGCTATTTGGAATAATGTTAAAATTAGTATAATTGAATGTATTAATATATTTTTTTAGGAATTTATATTAAGGAATTAGGCAAAATTAATATTCGCCTGTTTATCAAAAACATGTATTTTAGTGTATAATTTAAAGTCGGGCCTGCGCAATGATTATGTAAAGGGCCGCAGTATTTTGACTGTGCAAAGGTAGCATAATCATTAATTTTTTAATTGAAGGCTAGAATGAATGGTATGACGAAATATTAACTGTCTCAATATAAAATATAGAAATTAACTTTTGAGTCAAAAGGCTTAAATGGGAATGGAGGACGAGAAGACCCTATAGAGCTTTATATATTATATAAGTATTTATTGTAGAATTATTGGGAATATTTTTATAAATATGTTGTGTTCGGGTAACATAGAGATTTAAATAACTCTTTATAAAAATTACATTGATTTATGAGTGTTTGATCCATTATTATTGATTATAAGATAAAGTTACCTTAGAAATAACAACGTAATTTTTTTAGGAGTTCATATCAACAAAAAAGATTGGGACCTCGATGTTGGATTAAGGAACATAATTAGATGCAGAAGTTTAATTTATAGGTCTGTTCTACCTTTAAACCCTTACATGATCTGAGTTCAAACCGGTGTAAGCGAGGTTGGTTTCTATCCTCATTAGATTAAAATATTTTAGTACGAAAGGACCAAATATTTAAATTAATTTTGTAAAATATGATTAATTTACTATTTTGGCAGAAAGAGTGCCTGTCTGTTAGGTAGGTAGTCAGCCCGAAGGCTGGTTGGATCCTCAAAAAGTACCGCCGTTAGGTTATGTGAGTAGATACCCACAAAAACCCAAGGCAGCGCTAAATTGAGGCGTACTAGGCAAGAAGAGGAGTGAGGTAGTTTGCCATTGCTTTCCTCACTGAGTCAGAACGGTAGTACTAACCCTATGAGTAGAACTTTTCACAGCAATCACAGGCAATGACTGTGCCCCGAATGTCATTACTAAGCACCACCCATACCTCAGTATCTTCCATATAATCACAGCCATGAGTGAGACTGAGACATCGGTGAAAAGCCACCTTTTACTCTAGCCTGTGCCAACAGACAAATGCAAATGTACTGCATTCATCAAGAGATGGAAAGAGTGCCTTGAATTTAGAATTCAAATATGTAAATAATTACAAATAGTATTGATAAAGGAAGTCATAACTAGTTTATTAAGTGCTTTAATCTTAATTGTTGGGGTTTTAATTGGAGTAGTGTTTTTAACTTTATTAGAGCGTAAAGTATTAAGTTATATTCAAATTCGTAAGGGGCCTAATAAAGTTGGATTTGCTGGGTTACCTCAACCATTTGCTGATGTAATTAAACTTTTAACTAAGGAATCTACTTATCCTTTAATATGAAATTATTTTTATATTATTTTTCTCCTATTTTTAGTTTATTTTTAGTGTTCTTAGTTTGAATAGTTTATCCTTTTTTGTCAATATTATTTTTACGAAATAAATGTTTTCCCACTTCCAAATGACTTAGGAAAGTTGATATTTGGCAAAAACACTTCTTTCAGCTTGTAACCAACGGGGACATTCCGAAACATACATTTTTAAATTATTCTCCCTCCAAAAAATAAAAAATAACAAGTAGTTCCGTGAAGAACTATACAGCCTATTTTCATATATCCTACTTATGTTAACTGCCACTATCAACATACAAAATATCAGTTTGATTGCTGTAATGCATTCGTAGATATTGAGAACTGACTAAATATTTCGGATGGTCGCCATGTTGGATTTTATATATGTAGGTCTTAGAGTTATGTACTGTTACATGAAGATTATTGTGTACGTGTACCATTCAAACTACAATCGCATGATTAGGACACAAGAAGTAAAAACGAGATTTTAAAATTTCGCACAGCTGCCATCTTGTGGTTATGGAAACAATTGAAATAAATTAGATGCCAGTGGATTAACATTCGTATCAGGATTTACTGTTTCAAGTTTCACTGCACTCGGATCGTTAAATTGCGAGAAACATCCATGTGAATATTTATTCTTCGCGTCGCCGCCATGTTGGATTTGTGATCACCAGGTTATTTAAAATCCTATAGGCGAACTTAAGTTCATAGCCCCTATGAACATTAAACAAATCAGTTTGATTGCTATAATAGATTCGTAGATATTCAGAGCCGTCTAAATATTTCGGATCGTCGCCATGTTGGATTGTTAAATGTATAGGCCATAGAGCCATGTACCATTAAAGGAAAATTATTGCGTAGGTTCATTAATCAAACTTTCACTTCGATCGCATGATTACTACACAAGAAATAAAAACTTAATTTTAAAATTCGCACAGCCGCGATCTTGAGGTTATTTAAACAATTGAACTAAATTAGATACCAGTGCATTACAATGAGTATAAACATTTCCTGTACCAGATTTCATTGCGCTTGGAACATTAAATCGCGAGAAGGTCTTCTTAAAATTTTCAAATTCGCTTGGCCGCCATGTTCGTTTTGTAGTTAACCGCTTTTTGAAAGTCTTACAGATGAACTTCCAGTAGTGCCCTTTATCTCTGTACAAAATATCAGGGTGATACCGCTAATAGTTTCCGAGATATTGAATGCCAGTGAAATATCTCACACATCAGCCATCTTGTGGTTATGTAAACAATTCAACGAAGTTAGATGTCGGTGCATTTTAATGTGTATAAACATATACTGTACCAAGTTGTATTGCGTTTGGTAGGTTAAATCGCAAGAAACATCTATTTAAATGTCGCAAATTCACGTGGCCACCATGTTGGTTTTGTAGTTATCAGTTTTTCAAAAGTCACATAGGTGAACTTCTAGTAGTTCCCTTTATCACCGTAAAAAAAATCCAGGGTGATATCGGGAATAGTTTCGGAGATATTGAATGCTGGTGTAATATTTCGAACAGCCGCCATGTTGGATGGGTGATACGTAACAAAATTTGAAGGGCACGGTCGGGGTCGCCCGGAATGGTGCTATGAACTTACCGAGTTTCATTGAAATCGCTCCAGCCGTTTGGAAGTTATTAGGACACACACACACACACACACCTCACACACACACACACACACACACAGACACACGGACAAAAGGTGATCTCATAAGCCTATTTTTTTCAAAATTGAAAATAGGTTAAAATAGGGGGAAACAACAAATATCCCATAATATGTCTGAGTGTAATATTGTACACGGCGAATGTTGTAAACATTAAAACACAACATCTCTTTAGTCTCTTGCTATTTCATCATGCGACGAACAATATGGGAGTTATTAATGATTTTTTACTTTTTGGCTGAAAATAAGTCCCACGAATAACTTAGAAATTGATTCGAATGAAGTGTCAAATATTAGATTTTCTAATACTTTTATGTCTTTTAGGGTAGGAAACCAACATGAAATGTTGGTGTTTTTTTCTTCCAATGCATTTTCGGTTTTAGGTGATGGAATTATTATCCACTACGACCCATGCCTATCTATCTATATATTTAAAACAGTAAGGTGATTTTTGTTATCACGAGATTGAGAGAACGACAGAACCGATTTACTTCGTAGAGCACTCTAACGAAAGCTCTTGACCTCTAGATTTGCAGAGTGACTCTAAAATAAACAAATATATTACGGTATATTTTTGAATTAATATAGAAAATAGCAGAATTCTTTCCCCTCACGCATGCGCACAATCCGCCTGGGGTCATGACAAAATGGCGGTGAGAAGTCCATTAAAATGTAAGTTATTTTATAAGCTTCCATGTAATTGAAAACATGCATTAATCAAGTTCTGACAATAAAATATAATAATAGTATGAACGTATACGAATGTTCAACATTGATTTATTTGGATAATAAAATGGATTATTTCCTTCAGACAGCGGCTTTTGAAGATAATGAACGGCTGCGTCAGCTGCTGAACAAGCGTGCGCGAGTAGCTATGTGGTTAAGGCGACTGACTGTGGTTCCTAGGTTCACCGGTTCGATCCGATCCCTCGCCGATATAATTTTTTTACCACTGAAATATTGTTTAATCAAGGAGTATTAGTAAGGTTTTATGTCTGTTAAAGATACATATTTCTACATTCCCTCTCAATACGTTTTATTTCCGTTTTACCATTGCATTACAGCATGTGATCAAAAGAGCTAACTGTTGTCCTCAGTACGCCGTTTAAATATCTGCAATCAGTTCCTATAACTGACAACAGATGGCAGTACATTGCCCATATAGTTCCAGTAACTGACAGCAGATGGCAGCACCATTGCATCGATATATTTAAAACCCAAGACATGGCACGTTTTCACGTGATGGAGAATTATAAAGGAGGGGAATATTTAAGAAGGGAAATTTTGAGGAACATTAACCGACAGTTGAATGTGTAGGCTATGTTGTTTATGTACCTTACTATTGCAATTTCTTCCCAATGCTTCGGTGGTCAAGTTATTAGCGTCCTAGACTAAAAGTTATAATTATGCATCGTCGATATACTCTTAAATTATTAAAGAAAAAAGTAGTTTTCAAGGCACTCGCGCGTGTCCACAATTGCTTTCGCCATAAGAGACACTTGGCAAACATAATTCGTTTGAAGGGCTCCGAAATCGTGGTCACTCAGCCCCATGTACTTGGGTGTGTATGTGTGAAATTTTCTCTCATAACCTGTGTTATTGTGATGGCTGCATTACTGTGTGTATTTGTAATTAAGGTGGTAAATGGCAAGGAGACGGCCATTGCCTTAAGTTAGGAACCATCCCGGTATTTGCCTTAAGTGGAAGTGGGAAACCACGGAAAACCACATCCAAGATTGTCGAGGTGGGAATTAAACCTTCCTCTTCTTAGTTATACCTCAAGAGACTGAATGTGCCCCGTTTTTGCCCTCAGACCAGAATTCAATTTCTTGGCAGAGTAGGAAATGTAACCCGGGTCTCCGGGGCGATATACAAGAATAGGTGGGCCTCCATGTGTTAATACGATTTTTGACATGCACGGGACATAGAATTCAAAAACTGCCTCCATTAGGGTGACTGCCGAAGTGAGTATTGAATATAGGCCTATGGTCGTTCCAGTAGTTGGCGAAGTGATTCTATGTTCCCCTGCAAAATGTACTGTCATAACCTATAACAGGTGATGGAAATTGCTTATTTAGAGCAGTTTCGTACTGTTTATAACAAAATGAAGAACGTCATTCTGAGCTGCGTTTTCAAGCTATTGCAAAAATATTCGCTGGCAGGAACAATTATAAGGAATTTATTTTAAGCGATCAGTCTCATCGCATTCTCCTCACCAACCAACTTGAGTATGAAAATCTCTGGACGGTCATGTTGAACTTCATTGTATAAGACAATTGTTTAATGATTATTTGTTTAGAGTACTGAGTCTAACTACGCAGTTGATTTCGGCAATGGAAGTATTATTTGCCATTTAATATTTAACGGCTCCGTTATTGCAGGACACTATAGTGTTATCGAATAATACGAAGCCACATTTAAAATCCAATATAAATAGGCCATTTCAGAAACAATTCCAGATATTATGCAGTACAGTGTACTGTAAGGTCTTTGACGATCAAATGTAAACATTGTTCTACATTGTATTTCTCTTGCGTAAAATCTATGCGTGGTTACTTTGGTCTTTACTGTTGTGAGGGTAAAATTGATCTGCTGGAATATAAAATATTTGCCAAGCTGCAACAATGTAATGATATTAATTTAAAAGTCATTGAACGTATATGCAGTAGTTCAAACACATACATCAGCGTTAACAGATTGGATACTGAAGATGAAAGCCAGCTACTTCATTTCCCTATTATTGAATTTTTCAATTCCTTGGAATTAAGTGATTCGCCTCCACATACTCCGAACGTTTGAGCCATAGTTATGCTCCTTAGAAATCTGAACGTTTCCCAAGGACTCATATATGGTAATATATTAATTGTAAGAAATATGAAAGAAATTGCTTGAATTCGGATATAATATGTGCAGTAATATTAGGCAGAGAGCTCAAATCCTACGACTTGATTTAACACCTTCCGATGAAACACTTGGAGGTACAGTACATTTTCTTTTAAGAGGCAACAATGTCCTATTCGCTCGGCCTACTTTATCACAATCAATCAAGCTCAAGGAGAAACTCTTGAACGTATTGGGCTATTTACCTCATCACGTTTTAAGTCATGACCAGCAGGATAGTGAAGGTACAAAAAAGGTCCTGTATGGGATGGTAAAGAATAAAAGGCGGAAGGATCCTACGGATTATGTTAGAATGGTGAACAAAAGGGGACAAGGGATAGAAAATAGGGAAGAACTGAAGAAAATGTGGAAAGAATATTTTGAAGAACTCCTGAACCCAAATGGAAACCACGGCGAGGAAGAAGACATCGGGGAAGAGGTACAGTAGATGAACTGCAAACAGAAAAGGACTTAACATGGAAAGAAGTGGAAGATGCATTGAGGAAGATGTAAGGAGGGAAGGCACCGGGTGTGGATGAGTTGAGTGTGGAGATGGTGAGAGCAGCAGGAGAGGTGGGGATACAATGGTTGTACCGAGTGATGAAGGCAGCAGGGAAGGAAAGGAAGACCCCAGAGGACTGGAAAAAGGGAATCATTGTCCCGATCTTCAAGAAAGGTAGTAGAACAGAATGCAGAAACTATCGGAGAATAACACTGATGAGTCATTGTGCAAAGATGTTTGAGAAAGTTTTGGAAAGGAGAATTAGGACAAGGATAGAAGGAGGGATGAGGGAAGAACAACATGGCTTCAGAGCAGGAAGGTCCACAGTGGATTTGATTTTTGCTGTAAGGCAGTTACAAGAACAGCACTATGAGTATGGAACAGATCTACTGATGGCCTTCCTGGACATTGAGAAAGCATATGACAGTGTATGCAGAAACAAGGTATGGAAGTCCCTGGAGGATAGAGGAGTAGAAAAATGGACTATAAGGAGGATAAAGGAGATGTACAAGGGAAGCGTGAGCTGTGTGAAAGTGGGAGGAGAGAGATCGGACTGGGTGGAACAGAGAAACGGCCTGAAACAAAGAAGTGCACTGTCACCGTTACTTTTCATTGTGGTGATGGATGACATAATGACCCGAGCGGCACAAGTAATTGGGGAAGGAAAGATGAAAGCAATGGTGTTTGCGGGTGATTTGATGATTTGTGGAAACAAGGAGGAGGTACAGGAACAGTTGGACGTGTGGGAAGGAATAATACAAGGATATGGGATGAAATTTAGCATAAATAAGAGTGAGATGGTGATCACAACAAGGAAGAAGGAAAGGACCACAACGGGAATAACAATAGGTGGGGAACAGCTGAAGAAAGTGGAGAGTTTCAAGTATCTGGGAAGCCTGATACAAGAGAATGGAAGAAACGGTAGAGAAATAAATGAGCGGGGGAGACAGGCAGAAGCAATCGGGAGAAGTGTGAGAAGCATGTTATGGAGCAGGGATGTCCCTCAGAACAGCAAATAGATCATATATCGTACTATGTCCCTATCCTGACGTATGCCTCGGAGACCTGGGTTATGAAAGGAAGGGAGAAGAGCAAAATACAGGCCAGTGAGATGAGGTTCTTGAGAAGCAGTATTGGAGCTACAAAGAGGGACAGAATAAGAAATGAGAGGACCAGAGAATTAATGGAGGAACCATTACAGGATGGTATAGAGAAATCTAGACTTAGATGGTATGGACATGTAAAACGAATGGAGGAGAAGAGGATACCCAGGAGGATACACGAGACGAAGTGGGAAGGAAAGAGACCAAGAGGGAGCCCGAGAGACAGGTGGCTGAAGGGGGTGGAAGAAAGCGTGAAGAAGAGAGGAGAAGACTGGACAAGGGTGGAGGCTTAGAGATGGTGGGAAGACAGAAGACGTTGGAGAGGCTTGTGTTCCAAACATATCCGGCCAGTGACTGGAAACTGTGCAAGATGATGATGACCTCATCACGTTTTCAGTCATGACCAGCAATATGTTGCAATGCTGAGAGTGCTATCTTTTGACGCCCTTAAAGTTGCAATAGTGCTAAAAAGTAATCGTACAAAGAATGTAACTTATATAAGAAGCTTCTTCAGTAAATTTGTTTTCCATTGTCCGTCATGTTAAAACAGTAAGGTAACAAAAGCATACACCACTGTTACAGATTAAATAATGAATATGAAAGCCAGATACTTCTTACAGAATTCTTGAATTCCTCGGAAATTTGCTTCCACATATTCATACTCCTAATGTTCGAGCCACAGTTATGCTCCTTAGGAATCTGGACATTTCTCAAAAGCTCCTAATTGGTGCCAGATTAATTGTAAGAATTATGCATGAGAATTGCTTGGATTTGGAAATAAAAAGTGCAGATAATATTGGGCAGAGAGTTCTAATCCTTCGACTTTATTTAACACCATCCGATGAAACACTTCCATTTTCGTTTAGAGCACCAATTTGCAATCGCTTGCCATACCTTATCACAATCAATAAAGCTGAAGGGGGAACTCTCGAACGTGTAGGTCACTATTTACCTCATCAAGTTTTCAGTCGTTGCCTCCGTAGCTCGCCTCTGTAGCGTAGTGGTCAGCATGGTTAGCTGCCGCCCCGTCCTGAGTTCAATTTCCGGCTCTGCCACGAACTTTGAAAAGTGGTATGAGGACTGGAACGGGGTATACTCTGCCTCGGGTGGTCCAAATGAGTAGAGGGGGTTCAATTCCCACCTCAGCCATCCTCGAAGTGGTTTTCCGTGGTTTCCAATTTCGTCTTCGGGAAAATGCCGGGATGGTACCTACCGTAAGGCCACGGCTACCTCCTTCCCACTTCTTTGCCTAACCCTCCCGCTCTTACCATCCCTTCATCAGGTCCCTGATCGCTTTGCAAGTTCTAATCCTGCCTGGGCGTAGTGCTGGTCATACACCCGAGTTGTATCCCCGACTCAGAATCACAAGCTCCAGGACACTGCCTTTAGTGGCGGTAGAGGTGGGACCCCTCGCTTAATCCGTTGGAAAAGACAACTCTGGAGGAGAAAAAGGTTAACGCAAACGTAACGTAACGCATGTTTTCAGTAATGGCCAGTTATATGTTGCAAAGTCGATCTTTCTCTGTAATCATACAGAGAATGCATATAAGAAAGTCCTACAGTAAATATTTCCCCCAATGACCGTTATGTTTTGCACAACATCGCATTTCTTCGTTATATTCCAAAATTATAAGCGACGGTTGGCGGCCAGTTGTATTAGACCCCTCAGAGTTCTTGAATTCCTTGGAATTATAAGATTTGCCTCCACATACTCTAAACGCTTGACCCATAGTTATGCTGCTTAGAAATCTGAAGGTTTCCCAAGGGCTCCTAAATGCAACCATATTGCTTGGATTTGG
The DNA here is from genome assembly GCA_946902985.2 of Meconema thalassinum. Classification (NCBI taxonomy): domain Eukaryota; kingdom Metazoa; phylum Arthropoda; class Insecta; order Orthoptera; family Tettigoniidae; genus Meconema; species Meconema thalassinum. Next base: position 209,975,804 of record OX336396.1, on the reverse strand, counting down.
AAATAATAAGTGCAGTAAAAATTAGGCAAAGAGGTCTAATCCTTCGACTTGATTTAATACCATCCGATATAACACTATAATAATTCTTTTAAGAGGCAATATTTTCCAATTCGTTTGGCATACTCTATCAAAATCAATAAAGCTCAAGGGGAAACTCTGGAACGTACAGGTCTCAATTTGCCTCATCAATTTTTCAGTCATTGCCAGCAGTATTTTGCAATGTCAAGTGTGCAATCTTTTGACGCCCTTATAGTTTCAATAGAGCCAAAAAATAATCGTACAAAGAATCTATATTAGGCCTATATAAGGAGATTCTTCAGTGAATATTTTCCCTTTGACCGTCATGTTTTGACGGGTTTCAACTAGTATAATATAAAGCCAAATGGCTGACTCACAGACATAAATGTTTACCTACTTCCAAATGACTTAATAAACTTGATATTTGGCAAGAACACTTCTTTCTGCTTGTAACCAACGGTAATTTCCGAAAATGTATATTTTTACATATTCAACCCTTAGAAAATCAAATAATAGGTGTAAACAACAAATCTCGCATAATATGTCTGAGTGTAATATTGTAGCCTACATGGCCTATGTTGTAAACATCAAAACATTATATCTTTTTGATCTCTTGCTATTTCATCATACGACGAACAATAAGGGAATTATTAATTATTTTTTACTTTTTGGCCGAAAAAGTTCAAGTCCCAAGAATAACTTAAAAATTGTTTCGAAATAATTTTCAAAAATTAGGTTTTCTATTACTTTTATTACTGTACATTCTTTACTTCTTGTAGGGTCGGAAACCAATATGATATTTTGATGTTTCTTTCGTCCCATGCATTTTTGGTTTCAGGTTATAGAATTATTTTCCAACAGGACCTATCCTTATCTATTAGCCCACTTTCGATTTTTGCAAAAAATGAAAGTAGACTTATGAGATCACTACAGGGCGAAAAAAAGTGTGTCTGTCTGTGTGTGTGTATGTGTGTGTGTGAGTATGTGTGTGTGTGTGTGTGAGCGTGTGTACTCTGAATGTCTGTCCCCCCCCCCCTATCAATTCGAACACGGTGAGAGCAAATTGAACGAAATTTGGTACAAAGGTAGCACTAGCAAAGGACACCTCAGTGTCATGTTTTATATTGCCGCCATCTTGACGGAAACGTAATGGCGGCCATACAAATGTTCAAAGCTTAAATCAAATTACGACTAACCTAATCATCCGATCTCTACCGAATTTTGCAACAACATACCTTTATGGGGGCAGCATCCTTTGACCAAACTAATAGGTCATCAGCCTAATAGTTTGCGGATGGCGGCCATCTTTGTGTGAAAATCGATTGCCCCTATTAATTCGAACACGGTGAAACCGAATGGAACGACATTTGGTACAGAGGTAGCACTAGCAAAGGGCACCCCAGTGTCATGTTTTATATTGCCGCCATCTTAACGGAAACGTAATGGCGGCCACCCAAATGTTCAAAGCTTAAATCAAATTACGACTAACCTAATCATCCGATCTCTACCAAATTTTGCAACAACATACCTTTATGGAGGAAGCATCCTTTGACAAATGTAATAGGTCATTAGCCTAATAGTTTGCGGATGGCGGCCATCTTTGTGTCAAAATCGATTACCCCTATTAATTCGAACACGGTGAAACCGAATGGAATGAAATTTGGTACAGAGGTAGCACTAGCAAAGGGCACCTCAGTGTCATGTTTTATATCGCCGCCATCTTGACAGAAACGTAATGGCGGCCACACAAATATTCAAAGCTTAATCACATTACGATTAACCTAATCATCCGATCTCTACCAAAATTTTGCATCAACATACCATTATGGAGGGAGCATCCTTTGACCAAACTAATAGGTTATTAGCCTAATATTTTGCGGATGGCGGCCATCTTTGTGTGAAAATCAATTCCCCCTATTAATTCGAACACGGTGAATCCGAATGGAACGAAATTTGGTTCAGAGGTAGCACTAGAAAAGGCCACCTTAGTGTCATGTTTTATATCACCGCCATCTTGACGGAAACGTAATCGCGGCCACCCAAATGTTAAAGGCTAAAATGTAATTACGACCAACCTAATAATCTAGTCTCTACCAAATTTTGCAACAACAAATCTTTATGTGGGAAGCATATTCTGACCAAACTGCTAGATCATCAGCCCAATAGTTTGCAGATGGTGGCCAAGTATGTGTGCAAATCGATTCACCCTATCAATTCAAACACGGTGAAACCGAATTGAACGAAATTTGGTACAGAGGTAGCACTAGCAAAAGGCACCTCAGTGTCATGTTTTATATCGCCGCCATCTTGACGGAAACGGAATGACGGCCACCCAAATGTTAAAAGCTTAAATCAAATTACGACCATCCTATTAATTTGATCTCTACCGGATTTTGCAACAACATGCCTTTTTGTGGAAAGCATCTTATGATTGACTACAAGGTCGTCAGCCCAATAGTTTGCAAATAGCGGCCATGTATGTGTGCAAATCCATTCCCCAGATCAATTCAAACGCGGTGAAACCGAATTGAATGAATTTTTTTTACAGAGGTAGCACTAGCAAATGGCACCTCATATTCATGTTTAATACAGTAGCGGCTATTCAGGTGAAGGGAGTGAAGAGCCTCTTCACTAGCCATCTCGTAAGATAAACATTATATTTTCTTATTTAAATGAAAATGTTGCAGTTGTTCTTGCGCTATTTTATCGTGTATTTTTTATAGTGTACTGTTATTTCTACAGTCCGTTGCTAGAAGGTACGCAAGCGAGGCTCACAGATTACCTACTGGCGAGGCTCTATGACGGCCTTGTGTCAGTTGAACTCCCTGTCGCTAGATTGTGCTGTCGTAACTTGGAGGAGAATCTGCAGGAGACGAAGTAACGTGTTTACGTCAGCCACTTCGTCTCGTTGCCATGGCAACCTGACAACGGGTGTGACGTCATTACCTGCCGTTAGACAGTCGAGTGAAGACTTTGCTGTGTCTCCAAGCCAATACGTCAAGTCCAGTTGTTGAAAGTTGGCGTTGCGTCAGGCTTCTTTTCTTTATGCTGAAGCTTGTATTTATTTTCCCAATAAATAATATTTATTTATTACGTTACTTACCCTGTTGTTGATGAAAGTTGATGGCTTTTAGTGTAATAATATTTCCAGTGAAAGACACGGTATTACTTTTATTAGAAATTCCCTTCAGTAGGTGGAAAGAGGAAGACAAAGGGGAGTTATTAAATTGTGGACGGCCAAATTAATTAATAGAACTGTGCACTAAAAAGATATTAAGAGACCCGGCAAATGTTATAGCCTTCATTGCAAGGGATCTTGGTTCGAGCAGTTCACATGCTTGTGCAGTAGTTGTATTCTTAAAAACAACCTGTTCTGTTAGCCTTGCTTACTTTTTAGTAACAAATGTGGTGTGTGGAATCAACAAATTTCGGTGATTTCCAAAACATTAGGCCTACGTGCGGGTTGAACAAACACAAAGACAGAGAGGAACATTTGAAGTGCCAGTTACAGATTAGAACACTCAAAAGAAACACTACCACGTTATCTGACGCCTTGAGGGAAAATCCAAGACTACAGTGCTTGCAGAAAGTTTAGGGACATGTCTAAATTTCGTTTGATGCACATTTGTCCCTAAAGTAACACCATTTCAGTCATTGTTTTACTTGATATTATTAGTCATCTATATGAGGGGTTTTGGTTTACAATTTCGCTGCTCTAGATCTAATACTTTTGCAGGCGGAATGTTTTTTGTAAACAAGGCTAAGAAAACTGTTTTTCTTACTAAAATGTTTTCTTTCTCAAAAACTGCTAGTCCTACTGCTATGAAATTTTTACTGCTGTTTTTCTACTATATAGCAATCATAAAAATAACAACCTTGGAAAATATACTACTTATTTGGTCGCCTCTCAAACAAACTTTCTTCCCCAGTACGGTAATTTTGGCGGCAAAATTGGTCAAATTCGTTTCGCGATAACTTCCGATTGGAAACACTTCGAGCTATTCTGACTACGCAGTTGTTTTCTCCGTGTCTTGTTTGTGATGGATCGGCTGTGGGTACTTTCTCGAAATGTTGCCAATCGGAAGTTATCATGGAACGAAATTGACCAATTTTGCCGCCAAAATTACCGGGAAAGAAAGTTTATTTGAGAGGCCATCAAATGAGTAGTAATTTCTTTACCTAGGTTGTATTTTTATGTTTATGATTGATATATTGTAGTAAAACAGCAGTAAAGATTTCATAGTTGTAGGATTAGCAGTTTTTGAGGACGAAAACATTTCATTAGTAGGAAAAACAGGTTTTTTTGCCCTGTTTACAAAAAGGTAAAACATTCCATCTCCAAAAGTATTAGAGCTAGAGCAGCGAACTTTTTAATGAAAACCCCTCATATAGATGTCTAATAACATAATGTAAAACAATAACTGAAATGCTGTTACTTTTGGGACAAATGTGCATCAAACGAAATTTAGGCCTGTCCCTAAACTTTCTGCAAGCACTGTATGTGGAGTTAGATATAACGAGAATGTGACTTTAAATAGGCTTGTAATTGGAGTTGTTCTATACTTGAGGTCTCACTCTCGTCATAACCTCTGGAAGAGAGTTCCTATGAACTTTAAACTTTACTGTAACTCGTGGGAACTTTAACGAATTATATTAATTCTATTAATGCAGGCAATGGCCATGCATTTTCTTTGCAGGGCGGGTCAGGGAAGGAATTTTGGAAGGAAATCGGCCATGGACCTATTGAAAGGAACCATCCCAGCATATGCCTAGTGGTGAAAATGAGAAGTCACAAAAATCATTTTCATGACGACCGAGTAGATATTTTAGCTTTAAAATACGAAAAAAAAATCAATATTCACAAAAGCAATCAAGCACTGCTGAAATTAGAGTTTCGTCCTTCACCTGATTTTTCATCTACGAGCCGCCACTGGTTTAATATCCCTATAGCACGTTGTATTTCAACAAGCTACTACAACCAACATTCAATTATACTCCTTGAAAAGGACAAAGAGTTATAACAATACCCACGCATTTAGGAGAAAGTAGGCTATATGTTCTTTACTGAACATCTTGTTTTATTATATAATTCGCTAGAAGTTAGAAGGTGTGGTTTGTTCCAAAATTTTCTAAATTGTGTCAATTGTACAGAAAAATCTTGCATTTCTTGAAAAGTCAACGGAAATCTATTTATTTGTTGATAAAGTGTTTTTAAACATATAAACAAGACGATAGCCTCTGGCAGAACTGAGTCGCGTACAGCCCGCATAGCACTAAGACCGGGCGGGTAGTCTGTACACATGGGGCGCACAAAACCTATTATGCGAGAGATCTCGCACGGGTCCGCTAGTATACCATAAAACCGCTAGCGCGCTATCTCGTATCTCGCTGGCATCAGGAAAGCGTGGGTTCGAATCCCACTTCGGCGGTCTTGAAATGGTTTTCGTGGTTTCCCATTTTTACTACCAGGCAAATGACGGGACGGTTCCTTTCAATAGGTTCATGGCCGATTTCCTTTCATAATCCCTTCCCTGACCCGTCCTGAAACGAAAAATACATGGCCATTGGCTGCATTATAAAAGGCCACAAGGCTCACTAACTGACTGACTGTCTGACATAAATGTTTACCCTCTTCCAAATGAGTTACAAACTTGATACTTGGCAAAAACATTTCTTTCAGCTTGTATGCAACGGGAAAATTCCGAAAATGGCACAATTTTAAATTTTCAACCCCACCAAAAACAAAATATTCGGAGACTCAACAAATCTCATTAATATGTATGAGTGCAATATTGTACATGGCCTATGTTGTAAGCATTAAAACATTACATCTTATTGGTCTCTTGCTATTTAATCATACGACGAACAATAAGGGAGTTATAACTGATTTTTTTCTTTTTGGCCGAAAATGTCCAAGTCCCACAAATAACTTAGAAACTGATTCGAATGAAATTTCAAATATATATATACGAGGCACGTCCAGAAAGTAAGATCCGTTTGGTAATAAAATTAAATTGTGTACAGATACAGAAAAAATATTTATTGCACAACATTCTACACCTCTTAAACTACTTTTCCACATAACTGCCGAACTTTTGCAGGCATTTGTCATAGCGTGGCACAAGTTTTTGGATACCTTCTTCATAGAAGTTTGCCGCCGACCCGTAAACGAGAGTGAAGACTCCCCTTAAGATATCCTACTGTTTGGCCATCACTGTTAGGCAAATTGCGTATGTGGTCAGGAGAACTCCTAAACATACGCAGTTCTCCTGGTAAGCACGCAATTTGCCTAACAGTAGTGACCAAACAGTAGGATATCTTAAGGGGAGTCTTCACTCTCGTTTACGGGTCGGCGGCAAACTTCTATGAAGAGGTATCCAAAAACTTGTGCCACGCTATGACAAATGCCTGCAAAAGTTCGGCAGTTATGTGAAAAGGTAGTTTAAGAGGTGTAGAATGTTGTGCAATAAATATTTTTTCTGTATCTGTACACAATTTAATTTAATTACCAAACGGAGCTTACTTTCTGGACGTGCCTCGTATATATATATATTAATAATACTTTTATCATATTTTTTACGTATTGCAGTGTCGGAAATCAACATGATATTTTGATGTCATTTATCGTCCCATGCATTTTTGATTTCAAGTGATAGAATGCTTTTCCACATTTTATTACAGTAAATTGTTTACGTCTTGTAGGGTCGGAAACCAACATGATATCATGATGTTTTCTTTCTTCCCATGCATTTTTTGTTTCAGGTGATAGAAATATTTTCATCTAGGTCACATTCTTATCTATATAATGGAAAGCCACATGGCCGAATCACTGGCATGAATGTTTACCCACTTCGAAATTACTTAAGAAACGTGATAGTTGGCAAAAACACTTTTTTCTGCTTGTACCCAACTGGAAAATTCCGAATAAATACATTTTTAATTTTCATTCACACAGAAAATAAAAAATAGGGTGATACAACAAATCTCCCATAATATGTCTGAGTGTAATATTTAACATGACCTATGTTGTAAGCATTAAAAATTTACATCTTATTGGTATCTTGCTATTTCATCATACGACGAACAATAAGCGAGTTATTAATGATTTTTTTCTTTTTGGCCGAAAATGTCTAAGTCCAATGAAAAACGTAAAAATGTATTCGAATGCAATTTCAAAAATTCGTTTTTTAATTACTTTTATTCTTTTTTTACGTCTTTTAGGGTCGGATACCAACATGATTTTTTGATATTTCTTTTTCGTCCCATGAATTTTTGGTTTGGTTTCAGGTTATTATTATTATTATTAAAATTATTATCCACTAGGACCCATGTTTATCAATATAATATAAAGCCACATGGCCGAATCACTGGCATAAATGTTTACCCACTTCCAAATGACTTGAGAAACTTGATATTTTCAAAAACATGCTTTCAATTTGTAACCAACAGTAAAATTCCGAAAAAGTACATTTTTAAATTTTCAACAGTAGAAAAAATAAGAAAATAGGGGGAAAGAACAAATCTCCCATAATATGTCTGAGTGTAATATAAAACATGGCCTATGTTGTAAACAATAAAACATTACATATTTTTGGTCTCTTGCTATTTCATCATACGAAGAACAATAAGGGAGTTATTAATGATTTTTTTCCTTTTTGGCCAAAAATGTCCAAATCCCATGAATAACTTAAAAATTGATTCGAATGAAATTTCAAAAAATAGTTTTTTAATACGTACTTTTATAATATTACTAGCAGAAGTACCCATTCTTCGAACGGTGCTCGGTATTAATAACCAGATGTTATCAATTGAGCTACTGTTGCAATGTTTAGGGGCTTGGAACCTGTTTGTTGGCAAAGAAACATGATTAGTTAAAATGTGCTCTCATACTAAATTTACCTAACGTGTTCTTCCTGGCGTGAAAATAAAATTGAAAACCTCGTAGACGAATCGCAATACACGTCACATACGAACTGACCCTAACCGTTGTGTCAAGTGCCTAACTACAGGAAGACCCCTTTTATAAATTATAAAGGCTTGTGGTGCATGAAAATTCAGTTTTTTTAAGCCTCCAATGGCCCAAATTCCTAAAATCAGCAAAAAACAGTCTACTATTTTAAATCAGGAATTTTTGAAAATAATGTTGTTGTTTGGAGATATAATAGACCTTCTGTACGACATATCGCACGTGTAAGTCGTGTGAAGAAAATCTAGTGTACTCCTTGAACCCCTTAAGCGCATTGATGAATTTTACAGTTTTAGTTGGTTCCGTGATAACCTTATAGCCATTTGCAACCTTTGACAGAAATGTAATAAATGGAGTGTCATTACTTATTCCAGAAATAGATGGATAGTTGGATGCCACCTCTTGAGATACTGTTGTTATGGTTAGTGGCTTGCATTCCTTCTTTAGTTTATTAAATGAAATTAGTTTTCTGGGAATATCTAAGAAACTGTTCGGTTTATAGCCTTAAAATATAGTTTTCGGGGATCCTTAACGGGTCTTGAGGGGCCCCGAGTTTTGTTTCTGTCACCAAGGGTTTGAAAATGAGCTTTGTCTCGTCGTTGTACGTCATAATAATGATAATAATTAAAAGAATAGTAATAATAATAATTTAACAATATAGGGATAAGGATATAATAGACCTTCCGTACCATACCCGCACGTGTAAATCGCCTTAAAATTCTAGAGTACCCCTTGACCCCTTAAGCGCATTACATGTATTGATTTCAGCTTAATTTGGATCCGTTATAACCTTATTGCCGTTTGCAAACCTTCACAGTAATGTAATAAATGGAATTGCATTGCGTCTTACAGAAATAGATGGACCTCTGAGATTCTGTTGCCATTGTTACCGGCATGCATTCCTTCATTAATTTATTAAGTGAAATTAGTTTTTTGGGAATATCTCAAAAATTGTTGGTTTTAGGGCCTTACAATGTGGTTTTCGGGGTCCTTGTAGGGCCTCCGAGTTTCGTTTCTCACATTGAGGGGCTGAAAATGCTTATTTCAGCATGTATTGTAATGGGGTAGGCCCCTGTTTTGAGAGGTACGGAGAAGAGTTACATCAATGATTAGTATCGTGCCTCTGATGGATATATGTATCAAATTTTACGTAAATCCACCCAGCCGTTCTCGAGTTATAAGGACACAAAAAATTGTCCACAGACAAACAGACAGACAGACAGACAAAATAAAATTGCGTGCATCCGTCACAAAACAGTCTGAAACGCGCAAATATCGCAAATTTCCGTGGAAATTCAGAACAAACAGACAAACTTTCATTTTTATATAGAGAGAGATTCTACGCTTATTTCAGCATGTATTTTAAGGGGGTAGGCCCTCTGTTATGAGAGGTACGGAGAAGAGTTACATCAATGATTAGTGCCGTTCCTCTGATGGATATCTGTATCAAATTTTACGTTAATCCATCCAGCCGTTCTCGAGTTATAAGAACACAAAATATTGTCCACAGACAAACAGACAGACAAAAAAAATGCGTGCATCCGTCACAAAACAGTCTGAAATGGGCAAATATGTCAAATTTCCGTGGAAATGCAGAAAAAACAGATAAACATTCATTTTTAGCCTATTTTCAATTTTGAAAAAATAGGCTTATGAGATCACCTTTTGTCCGTGTGTGTGTGCGCGCGCGCGCGCGCGTGTGTGTGTGTGTGTGTGTGTGTGTGTTTCCCCCTAATAACTTTTAAACGGCTGGCGCGATTTCAATGAAACTCTGTAAGTTCATAGTACTATTCCGGGCGACCTCTACCGTGCCCTTCAAATTTTGTTACGTCTCACCAATCCAGCATGGCGGCTGTGCGAAATATTTCACCAGCATTCAATATCTCCGAAACTATTACCGATATCACCCTGGAATTTATTACAGAGATAAAGGAATCTACTATAAGTTCACCTATGTGACTTTTGAAAAACTGGTAACTACAAAACCAACATGGCGGCCACGAGAATTTGCGACTTTTAAATAGACGTTTCTCGCGATTTAACCAACCAAACGCAATAAAACATGGTACAGTATATGTTTATACACATTGTAATGCACCGACATCTAACTTGGTTCAATTGTTTATATAACCACAAGATGGCGGATGAGCGAAATATTTCACCGGCATTCTATATCTCTGAAACTATTAGCTGCATCACTCTGAAATTTTATACGAAGATAAAGGGCACTACTGGAAGTTCACCTACAAGACTTTCAAAAAGCGGTTAACTACAAAACGAACATGGCGGCCAAGCGAATTTGAAAATTTTAAATAGAACTTTCTCGCGATTTAATGTTCCAAACGCAATGAAATCTGGTACAGGAAATGTTTATACACATTGTAATGCACTGGTATCTAATTTAGTTCAATTGTTTACATAACCTCAAGATGGCGGCTGTGCGAATTTAAAAATTAAGTTTTTATTTCTTGTGTCGTAATCAAGCGATCGAAGTGAAAGTTTGATTAATGAACCAACGCAATAATTTTCCTTCAGTGGTACATGACTCTATGGCCTATACATTTAACAATCCAACATGGTGACCATCCGAAATATTCAGACGACTCTGAATATCTACGAATCTATTATAGCAATCAAACTGATTTTTTTATGTTCATAGGGGCTATGAACTTAAGTTCACCTATAGGACTTTAAATAACCTGGTGATCACAAATCCAACATGGCGGCGACGCGAAGTATAAATATTCACATGGACGTTTCTCGCAATTTAACCATCCGAGTGCAGTGAAACTTGGTTCAGTAAATCCTTTTACGAATGTTAATCCACTGGCATCTAATTTATTTCAATTGTTTCCATAACCACAAGATGCCATCTGTGCGAAATTTTAAAATCTCGTTTATATTTCTTGTGTCCTAATCATGCGATCGAAGTTTGAATGCTACACTGTAACGATTCGATCCCATAGCGGTTATATTTAAAGGGTTATTCATTTATAATTATCATATTTATTATTCTTATTAATTAGTACATCAATGAGATGATTTTTATATCAGATAATTGTAAGCGGTTTTTGATTATTATATTCAATTAGATTTTTATTAACAATTACTTGTAAAGAGACGAAGTATTATATATTGCAACAAGACTGGCGATATGGACTAACCCTGTGCGTCACAAACTGAACGACGTAGTAAGAATTTCACCACGGCAAACTGCGTCATTTTCCTGAGATGTTAAGAAACCCACTATGGTGTAACCAACACGCCATTTTCTACGGTACGTACGCGTCTAAGATTACAAATTGTGGTGCAATTAACCCTCGTGAGAGAATGAACACTGAAGAAAGGGAAGCTTACTGGAGGGGGAGACCGTCGAAGACCACGTGACAAGGAAGTCATTAGTACCTGCGACTCCGACAAAAGACGCATTGATCTACAGCTCTCAATGAAGGAAGGAAGTTGTAACCTTGCTTTCTGGGTCCTAATGGACTGAGCACCGAGAGTCGACACTGAACGATGTCTTGCCGACATCTATATCAATACATAATGGGTTATATCCCTGATCAAGAGTCTTTCTACAGATGGCAACGTACTTAATGAGGATATTTCATAGTAAATGAGATATCACATCATTTTTTTAAACATAAGCGACGTAACATCGAGATCATCGATCATTTCTTAAATATGACGAATCTTCGACTGGGTGAGCCAACAATTCAATAAAACTATCGTCTCTATTATAATTTAACCTCATTTAACTTTCAATTCATTTTAATATTCATTTTCTTTTAAATAATTAATTGCCGCATTGAGTAATTTTAAATTCAATTGTGTGACTATCACTATTCTGTTTTATTAATATTTTGTTTTTGCATTTAATAAATTCATTCTCTTCAACGTAATGCCTATTTCTTTCATTGTAGTTGGTACTTTAAGGCAATCATACTCCTTGATTAAATACAGGATTGGTTAGATGACTTTGTCTCACTACGGCCCGGGTAAGTGGTTCTCGACTCTACTGCTGATAGCCGAGGTTAAATCAATAAATTTCGATTCACTATCTTAAATAGGAATCTGGCGCTCAACAACTTATTATATTACACTATCACAGGTAAGGTCACACCACAGTGTATATTATTTATTCATATCATGTTTGTTTTATTGAACCACAATAGTCATCACCACGTTCAACGACTCATTAAAAATGTTACATTTGGCGCCACAAAGTAGGACACGAAAACCATTCGGTATTTAGTCAGAGGAGTGTATAATTTCAGTGCAAATTGTCAGTGCTTTTGGGGGACAGTGAAGTGAAGTGAAATTTTGGACGGGCAATTGTTATACGGTGTACTTCAAGATGTCGGAGGAGGAACAGAGGCAGTTGAGAAGTAGGGATGCAGTCAAGAAAGTTAATTATAAGGAGGTTGATAGCGGTAGCGATGTTGAGAGCGTAGAGAATAATACCAAGATGTCGGAGGTAAATCTTGAGAATAATCCTGAGAGTAATCCTGAAAATAATCCTGAGGTTAACCCTGACACTAATTCAGAGGAAAATATCGAGACGAATATAGAGGTACATCCTGAGACTAGTGGTAGTCTAGAGAAAGAAAAGTCTATAGAGATTCCTGAAGATCCATTAACTGCGCTCATAAGGCAGATGAGTAGAGATTTAAGTGCGAAATTTGATGAGAGTATGAATAAAAATAGTAGGGAGATGAAAGAAGATATTGGTAGGCTAAATCAAAATATGGAAGAGAATAAGAAAGATAATTTAGAAAGTAGGAAGGAATTCAATGATAAATTTGAGAAATTAGATAAAGATATGAATAAAAATATGGAAGAGAATAAGAAAGATAATTTAGAAAGTAGGAAGGAATTCAATGATAAATTTGAGAAATTAGATAAAGATATGAATAAAAATATGGAAGAGAGTAAGAAAGATAATTTAGAAAGTAGGAAGGAATTCAATGATAAATTTGAGAAATTAGATAAAGATATGAATAAAAATATGGAAGAGAGTAAGAAAGATAATTTGGAAAGTAGGAAGGAATTGAGTAGAGATTTAGGTGAGAAATTAGATAAGAGTAATCAAAAGATGAGAGAGGATATGAGTAAAATAAATCAGAAATTGGAAGAGAATAATGTAAAACTAGATATTGTGGAAACGATGAATAGAGAATTAAGTATGAAGTATGATATGCTACAGGAGAGTATTCAGGGGGTGAAACAGGAAATCAGAGGTGAAATTAAGGAGGAGGTAGAGATGAAGGCTAAAGATATTATTAAGACAGTAGATAAGAAATTAGAAGCAGCAGAAAGTAGGATTCAGGAAAGAATAGTAACTGTGATTGAAGAGAAAATAGCAACTCAAGGTGAAAGTTTTAGCAAATTGGTAGAAGTGGAAACTAGGCAGGTGGTAGAGACTTTAGGGGAAACTGCAGTAGAATCAGTAAAGACAGCCTGTAAGGAGACTATAATTGAAAGTAGAATGGAGTCAGACGAGATTTTAGGTGAAAGCAAATTGGAATTAGCGGAGATTTTAGGTGAAATCAGATTAGAGTCAGACGAGATTTTAGGTGAAAGCAAATTGGAATTAGTGGAGACTGTAATTGAAAGTAGATTAGAGTCATTGGAGATTGTAGGTGAAAGCAGATTGGAATCGGAGGAGATCTTAGGTGAGGAACGGCAAATAGCGGAGATTTTAGGTGAAATCAGATTAGAGTCAGACGAGATTTTAGGTGAAAATAGATTAGCGTCAGAGGAGATAGTAGGAGAAAGCATAGTAGAGTTGAAGGAGATTTTAGATGAACGCAGGATAGCTGTAGAAGAGACTATAGAATGTAGCGAAAAAGAAGTGAAGAAGATGAGAGAAAAGATAGGGATAGAAGTAGGTAAGATAAAGAAAGTACTAAGCACCCAAGAGATTAAGATGCAGACAATCATAGATAAGTTAGATAGGCAAACTAGGGAAGAATTTAGTCCTGTGATAGAGGAAGTTAATATGAAATTATTAGTGGCAGAGAAGCGTGCGTTAAGTCATAGTCAGAAGAACATAATTAGTAAACAGGTTAAGAGGAGGAGAGAGATAGATAAGAGCAGAAGCAGTAGTCCACGGCTAAAGAGAGCATTAAGTGATAGTAACGGAGAAATGAAAATGAAACCTAAAGGTAGATATTTTAGAAGTAAAATGAAAGAAAAGAGAATTAAGTTGCTAGAGGAGAAAGAAATCAGGATGAGAGAGAGAAAGAAAGCATATGACGTGCAGTGGCGTACTGAATTAGCCAGACTTGGGGATGTGAGAGGGGGAAAGCCGAAGTACTGTGTTACTATGGATGAATGTAGTACAGAGGAAGTAGAAACTAATGTAACACGGAAGGAATTATGTGGAATTCTAGTTAAAGATAGAATTGAAGATGAATGTGGTAAGAACGGTGAAATGCCAGTGAACGTATTTATGTAAATTTATATTACCGATAGTTACTGTTCCGTATGACTTAAATATTAAGTAATGAAGTTTAATAGGATTTAACAGAGGTAGATAAGGAACCTGCTGTGTGTAATTTTAATTCAGTCGTGAAGTTAGGATGGTAAGGGGCGCGTAGTGCCTACGCTTATTGATTTAGATTGACTAAAATTATTTAATTTTGAAGACAGAGGTTGTCGTGCTATTGAGCAATGCAGGTAAGTTGAATGTAGGTCCTTAAACTGCAGGTAAGTTGGATGAAGTAAGAATTAAATTTTAAAAGTAGGAAGGTTATTACATAGGTAAGTAATCGAAAGAAAGTAATAATTATTATGGCAACCATAATTAAGAATATAATGGTAATAAAGATTTAATTCAAAAGTGAGTGAAGATCAGATGATACAGTGGTAATAAAACTAGTGAGTTGAAGAATTAAGTATTGATTTAATAAAGAAGTTTCAGTTGAGGACAGCGAGGTTATCAGCGGATATATGTTGAGAAATTTATAAGTGGTTTAGAATTGTTAATGGTAATGCGTTGTATGAATTAACCAACATCGGGTTGAAATGAGGAAGTAGTAACTAATTAGGACATCTGGTAACTTACTTGGTGACAGATATGTGTGTGTGTATGTGTGTATTTTCACGTAAATGGACGTGAGTTTGAAGAAGTAGGCCAACGAAGGTAATGCCGTTGAGCAAGGTGGTTTTAAAGTTTTGGTAAGATGCCAAATGAAGTTTTTTAAGGAGGAAGTTTTGTTAAGATGCCAAATGAAGTTTTTTAAGGAGGAAGTTTTGGTAAGATGCCAAATGAAGTTTTTTAAGGAGGAAGTTTTGGTAAGATGCCAAATGAAGTTTTTTAAGGAGGAAGTTTTGGTAAGATGCCAAATGAAGTAGGTTGGAGGAAGTTTTTGGTAAGATGAAGTAGGTCAGCGAGGTATATTCCGTTGAGCAATAATTATTTTTTATGGTGTCTACGGGACTACGTGAAGTTAATGTTGGGAGTTTTTTTTAAGTATATATGGATGTATGTACACAAGGTAATAAGAGATTACAAAGGTAAGATTGTCCAAGTTTTAGTTACAGTTACGCACGTTTTAAAGATATTACAAGGCTTGTTATCGAGCTAAACCACTTTTAGTAAAAAGTTACTGATGATTAATAACGAATTAATGATGTGGTAGATTGTTGTCCTACACACAGGTTAAAGTAATGATAATAATTATAATTAAAAGGTTGACATAATATTTACTAATATTGAAAGGAATTTGTTATAATTCGACGTTTGAGGATTTAAAGATAAATCTTTTTTTTAGTAGACAGGAAATTAAAGTTTTATTTATGTCATACGGAGTTAGTAAAGATAAGTTAATATTTTGAAGGAAGAATAAGTTGGTAAGATAAGTGTATACCTAAGGGGTAATAATGAAGTTACAATTAAAGGCAGGTGTAAGTTACGCATTTAATTTGATAGAGAAGAAAGTATCTGAACTGTGTTAGAACTCAGAACTTGCTTTATGAAGTGATTATGGGAGAATATTTGCTAATTATGAGTGTCAGTGTTATTGACTGTCAACTGGAACACTGTCATTATTTGAGGAAGACAATAGTTAGGAAAGCAAAGGGTGATGTTATTATTCCAAGGAGTTAGTCGAAGCATGTAAGATTTTTTTTTTAGCTGAAATTTAATGTGTTATTGGTCAGTAAGAGGTGACCTGTAACAGTAAGAAGAAGTGGGATTATACCACGAATAGGGGAGGTTTTTTTGTATGTGACGTGTGATGTCACGATGAGTTTTGAGAGATTCTGGTATAGCAAGAGTGAGCTATAGTCCAGGCGGTCAGAACAAGTAGGAAGTGGTGTTTGGAGGACACGGTACTTAATTAAGAGTTTTGAGAGAAAACTAAGGGGGGTTTTTAGGCATTCAGCAAAAAGTCAAATCATGAATAGACTAAGTTCAAAGTATAAGAGCATTAATATTTTGTGGAACGAAATATTTATTCCGAGGAGTTTGTCATGTGTTTTTGTGAAATAGTTTAGTGATATACGTAATTCAGGTATTGAGTAGTATTTTGTCCAAGTCTTAATCATTTTGTTATGGTAAGTAAGGAATGACGTTACGGTAAAGTTATATCTTGACGCTAAGTTAAATTTTATAAAGTGAACGAGAAGTCAGATTTTATGTTTATTGGTGATTTTGAAAATCCAAGTTATTGTTTTCGAGAAGTAGTAAAGAGGAATTATGGTTTTATGAGAAGTTAAGAAGTCGTGGAGACTTAGGAAGTATTAATTTGGAAGGAGGCGGCCGTGGCCTAAGAAAGAATTAAGCCACGAAGGCAGGTGAGTAGTAACTTGGATATTTAAATGAACTGTTTAATAACTGCTTTGAGGTATTTCGATGTCATTATGTATTTGGGGAAATATTTACATGTATGACATATGCACTGAAATTGGAATTGCCTTAGATATCTTGCTAAGTTATTTTTTTCTTCAATTATTGAAATTTTACTGCATTTGAGTAATCCCTTTATAAAGACGAAAGGAATATTGTATTGTTTGCATCCTATTATCGTGTGCTGTAATAGTTATTATGGGTTAATCAGCTGGTATTACAACAATGTACTTCTACGCCAGACTGATATACAAAAACTACGTTCAAAAGAGATGAAGCCAAAATTGTATGTCATGCATACGATCACCGAAATATAAACGAGTGCAGCGTTGACATATATGTCAAAAATAAAAGTGAAGGGCATTTTATATGTATTTTTTTACAGCATATAAAAAAAAAATGAACATTATGAACATTTGGAAGAATGAGATGAATGAAAGTTAAAATATGATTTTTTTTGTGAAGAATACATTTATGTATATTTTTTTTACAACATATATAAAGAAGAATGAACATTATGAACATTTGGAAGAATGAGAAATGATAGTACAAATATGTAAAGTGAAAAGAGTATGTTCTTGTATATTTTTATGTATTGTTGAAGGGTATTATTTGTATGTTGTCGTTATGGGGGTATTAATATTTACATTTGTATTCATTTGTGTAGGATGTGTAGTGATACAAATAATGTTACATTTTATTTTAAATTATTTATATCAGGGGCGATTGTAACGATTCGATCCCATAGCGGTTATATTTAAAGGGTTATTCATTTATAATTATCATATTTATTATTCTTATTAATTAGTACATCAATGAGATGATTTTTATATCAGATAATTGTAAGCGGTTTTTGATTATTATATTCAATTAGATTTTTATTAACAATTACTTGTAAAGAGACGAAGTATTATATATTGCAACAAGACTGGCGATATGGACTAACCCTGTGCGTCACAAACTGAACGACGTAGTAAGAATTTCACCACGGCAAACTGCGTCATTTTCCTGAGATGTTAAGAAACCCACTATGGTGTAACCAACACGCCATTTTCTACGGTACGTACGCGTCTAAGATTACAAATTGTGGTGCAATTAACCCTCGTGAGAGAATGAACACTGAAGAAAGGGAAGCTTACTGGAGGGGGAGACCGTCGAAGACCACGTGACAAGGAAGTCATTAGTACCTGCGACTCCGACAAAAGACGCATTGATCTACAGCTCTCAATGAAGGAAGGAAGTTGTAACCTTGCTTTCTGGGTCCTAATGGACTGAGCACCGAGAGTCGACACTGAACGATGTCTTGCCGACATCTATATCAATACATAATGGGTTATATCCCTGATCAAGAGTCTTTCTACAGATGGCAACGTACTTAATGAGGATATTTCATAGTAAATGAGATATCACATCATTTTTTTAAACATAAGCGACGTAACATCGAGATCATCGATCATTTCTTAAATATGACGAATCTTCGACTGGGTGAGCCAACAATTCAATAAAACTATCGTCTCTATTATAATTTAACCTCATTTAACTTTCAATTCATTTTAATATTCATTTTCTTTTAAATAATTAATTGCCGCATTGAGTAATTTTAAATTCAATTGTGTGACTATCACTATTCTGTTTTATTAATATTTTGTTTTTGCATTTAATAAATTCATTCTCTTCAACGTAATGCCTATTTCTTTCATTGTAGTTGGTACTTTAAGGCAATCATACTCCTTGATTAAATACAGGATTGGTTAGATGACTTTGTCTCACTACGGCCCGGGTAAGTGGTTCTCGACTCTACTGCTGATAGCCGAGGTTAAATCAATAAATTTCGATTCACTATCTTAAATAGGAATCTGGCGCTCAACAACTTATTATATTACACTATCACAGGTAAGGTCACACCACAGTGTATATTATTTATTCATATCATGTTTGTTTTATTGAACCACAATAGTCATCACCACGTTCAACGACTCATTAAAAATGTTACAACACGTACACAATAATTTTCATGTAACATTACATAACTCTAGAACCTACATATATAAAATCCAACATGGCGACCATCCGAAATATTTAGTCGGTACTCAATATCTACGAATCTATTACAGCAATCAAACTGAAATTTTGTATGTCGATAGTGGCAGTTAATATAAGTCGGATATATGAAAATAGGCTGTATAGTTCTTCACGGAACTACTTGTTATATAATAGAGAAGGGATATAATAGGCCTTCCGTACCACACCCGCACGTGTAAATCGCGTGAAAAAATTCTAGGGTACCCCTTGACCCCTTAAGCGCATTGTATGTATTGATGAATATTTCAGCTTAATTTGGATCCGTTATAACCCTATAGCCGTTTGCAAACCTTCACAGTAATGTAATAAATGGAATTGCATTGCGTCTTACAGAAATAGATGGACCTCTGAGATTCAGTTGCCATGGTTACCGGCATGCATTATTTCATTAATTTATTAAGTAAAATTAGTTTTCTGGGAATATCTCAAAAACTGTTGGTTTTAGGGCCTTAAAATGTGGTTTTCGGAGGGCCCCGAGTTTCGTTTCTCACATTGAGGGGCTGAAAATGAGCTTTGTTTCACCCTTCTACGACTATTTCAGCATGTATTTTAAGGGGGTAGGGCCCCTTTTATGAGAGGTACGGAGAAGAGTTACATCAATGATTGGTGTCGTGCCTCTGAAGGATATCTGTATCAAATTTTACGTTGATCCACTCAGCCGTTCTCGAGTTATAAGGACACAAAAAATTGTCCACAGACAAACAAACAAACAAACAAACAAACAGACAGACAGACAGACAGACAAACATTTTATTTTTGCGCACATTCATCATAAAACAGTCTGAAACGCGCAAATATCGCAAATTTCCTTGGAAAATCAGAAAAAAAACCTTTTATTTTTATATATATATATAGGGATAGAGATTTACGTCTTGTAGGGTTGAAAACCAACATGATATCTTGATGTTCTTTTTCGTCCCATGTTTTTTTGGATCGGTTTCAAGTAATTAAATTCTTTTCCACTTTTATCATATTGTTTACGTACTGTTGGGTCGGAAATCAACACGATAATTAGATGGTTTTCTTTGTGCCCCTGCATTTTTGGTTTCAGGTGATATAATTATTTTCCAATAGGACCCATGATTATCTATATAATGTAAAGCCACATAGCTTAATCACTGACATAAATGTTAATCCACTTCCAAATTACTTACCCTGGAACCGGCAAGCGGTTTACCTTCAAGCGGCATGCATTCCTGGGAGTTTTGCAAGCAACTTAGGCCTATAAGAATAGCCTACGAAATTTTGTTTGCCAATTAATATTTATGTATGACATGTTATTGTATTCAGAAAAGGACAAAGAATTCTATAATAGGAAATTGAACTCACCAATTTAGTATCCTGAAGCAGTATGAGTGAAGTATTCAACACATGCAAAATAATTCAAAATAAACCAAACGTTCTTGGCAACGTGCAGACTATGTAAAATATGTCGATTTTACTATATACAAAAGTTGCACAATTTATTGCTGAATAAAGATTTGTAGAAAAGTTTCATTATCTTGATGTGTTGTAAAGGAAAATAGAACTGAATACAACACAAGCACATCGCATCAACATGTGATTCTACTTAGTCATATTCATCTCTGTACCTTCGGAGTGGCTCCTCTTTCTTCCTGATGTCATAGACTTTCAAAAATGTTCTAATTTATGGTAGCACTGTTGATGGACACCATAGTTACATCCAGGCCACCAGAAGTGGGCACGTGCCATTTTTTTCTGTAGTCGAACAGACAGGACACAACCACAGTATCTTTCCTGGGAGGCGTATCGGCTGTCCGGAAGGTCCAGGTGGAATGTTTTGAAGAGTTTCTTCATTTACAGGACATTCGACAATACTAACCATAAATTCCTCACGTTGAAGGGGTTTGTCGATGTTCAAACAAATATAGAGTATGTAGATATCAAACATTGCCATATCCGACAGGTTATAGAATATTTTTTTCTACTACCTCCGTGTTGCTCTGTTACATGATACACTGACTTATCCTTGCAGTCTACCCCCCCCCCCCCCCCCCATGCTAAGGTTATACTTATGGATTAGAACTGATTTTATATTTTCCTTTCCACTTTTGCTTAGAATGATTTGGTCCTCCGCGTGACAGCCGGTTGTTATAAGATAAACTGGTTTTCTTGTACGTTTTTCTGTATATCCTACCAAAAGTTTTTTTTCTTCTGAAATATACTGAGGTCTGAGGGTCGAGTTTTGAATTTAGAACTGATTTCGAGAGACCTTATAATTTTTATTGACTGTGCCAGTAAGAAAGGTGTCATTCGAAACAGGTATTTTAGCAAAGGGCACTTTTGTGTAAAAGTTGTCAGTTAAAATATGATACCCCTTGTTCAAAAGATTTGAGGTTGTCAACAAATACACAACTTTTTCTGTAAGCGGATCAGTCCAATCTGCCTCCATTGTACAGTTCCGTGTTGATTATATAATTATGATTGCTGTCTACTACTTCGATTTTTTAAATTCCAAACCGAGAATGTCTCTTATTCGGCATATACATTATGTGGGCAAATCTATTCTTCATTCCTATAATGGATCGACAAATTTTGATGGTAAATAAAATACTTTTTGAATGAAGTATTTATTGAGTCCACCGGCCCCGTGGTGTTGGGGTAGCGCCTGCCTTTCACCCGGAGGCCCTGGGTTCGATCCCCGGCTCCGTAAGGGATTTTGCAACTGACGTGAGGGTTGGAACGGGGTGCACTCAGCCTCGAGAGGACAATTGAGTAGCTGTCTGACAGTGAGACAGCGCCCCGAACACGAATACCAAGATTAACGGCCGAGGGGACCCGACGCGCTGATCACGCATCACCCCAATATCTGCAGGCCAAATGACTGGGCAGCGGTCGCTTGGTCGGCCTTAGCCCGTCATGGGCTGTATAGTGCCAGGGGTATTTATTGAGTCCAGGAAAGTTCTTACATTATACCATGCATCTTGCATCATGTCCAGGTTGTCCTGGAGGAATATATTGCTGTGAGCTAATGTGTAACATAGAGTTTATCATTTCAAAACGATTTAGTGACATAACCTCAGAAAAAATGTGGAAATATTTGCGATTTTGCCGTGCAGTAGTATTTTGAATTTTATTCTTAGGGTTCAGACCCATATTTATGAATTTCTTCATTTGTGATACCGAAACATCAACCCATCTTTGCAGACGAGAATACGGACCCATATTTATGGAATTCGTTTTATTTCGAATAATTTCCTGTGCGAATTTATTAGTTTCAGCCCCAAAAAGATTCCAGATAGCATTGGAGAAAAACAAATAGAAATATGTCAGAGGAGGACTGTTTCTCGGAGGGCAATTTCGTATACCTGCGTTTCGAAACTTGAACCTCTCATCCACTTTTATTTCTGGTTCTGGAGGGTAGGCTCTTGTCCACTTCGGTTCTATTTGGTCAACTGCATTACCGTCATTATCATTATCATCATCAGTGACCACATCATCGTCAATATCAGTGTTGAAATCACTTAGTCTAGGCTCATATAACTCACTACTACCTGACGAATTATTGTCAATATCATCGTCATTTCCTTCTAAAACTACGTCACTAACATCTTCGCCGTCCAGATCAAACAGACAATCACGAATTTCACTACTTCCTGATAATTCACTTATATTGCGCCACGCAAGATAATGAACATCGGACAACCACAGCAAACACAACAGAATGACCGTCTGCAGAGCGCCCTTGTTTTTCACGTGTATACCAAGCTTCTCTCTCATACTAAACTACTTCAGAATTATGCTGTAATTACAGAACAGAGTTTCATATTCAACATGATGCAAGATATGTAATAATAATCCTGACTGTCAACGCGCCATCTTGGCATTAGTGAGCGCTGACGAAATATATCATTAGCGTCTCTGTCAGTTGAGTAACAAGGAAATGAGTCGCGATCGCGACGATTGCCGGTTCCAGGGAGAAACTTGATCTTTGGCAAAAACACTTCTTTCAACTTGTAACCAACGGGGAAATTCCGAAAAGGTACAGTTTTAAATTTTCAACCTTACAAAAAACAAAAAAAAGTGGGAAACAACAAATCTCAATAATACAGGGTGTCTCAAAAAATGTACTAACACTTTGAATGACTACAAAATGATTATTTATGAACATAGAGACTAGTTTAAGGGCTTCGATTATAGAGGGGACATGTAATTAAGAATATCTATGACTTAAGTCATTTTTTCAAGTTTTTCCGTATTGATTTTGATAAGTTATGCACTTGTCCACTTTACAATACAAAATATCTTTTTATTTATACATTTTGATACATGTTTCGGCCCTGTGAGCCTTCTTCAGTCAAAATCAATAAAATTCTCCTAGATCATTCTAAAGGTTGGTCTCTCATAAAAAAAAAATTGTAAATCAATTTTACATCGTCAGGATGCTTAAAATACATGAATATAAAATGCTTAAAGGAATTAAAAGATTTAAAAATGCACGAAATTTTGAAACGTGGGCTCCATTCTTGTTAATCTATTTTCAAAACGAGGGACCTGGAACAATAAAAAATTACCTAACAATATGTGGTTCCTGCTTGGAAACATGAAGAAAAGTTGACTTTAGTTATGTAGAAAACTTACCCCATTGTACAAGCATCTTGAACAAGGAAAGTAGAAATAGGAATCGAACGTTGTTTATTTAGAGCTTTGCCAAAATGTTTTCAACAACCTGTAAAGCGAAAAACTAAATGAAAATGAAAAATTGAAATTATAACAAAAACCCACGTATAAAAGATCAATGTATGTAAACATTTGCGAACATGAGTCTTTAATTACATGCCTCTTCTATAATTGGAGCCCTTAAACTTGTCTCTATGTTCATTAATAATCAATTTATAGTCATTCAAGGTGTTAGTACATTTTTGAAACACCCTGTATGTTTGAGTGTAATTATTGTGCATGTTGTAAATAAACATTATAACATTACATATTTTTTGTCTCTTCCTATTTCATCATACGACGAACAATAAGGAAGTTATTAATGATTTTTTACTTTTTGGCCGAAAATTTTTAAGTCCCACAAATAACTTGAAAATTGATTCGAATGAATATTCAAAAATTAGGGTTTTTAAATGCTTTCGTTACATTTTTAGCCTATTTTCAATTTTGAAAAAATAGGCTTATGAGATCACCTTTTGTCCGTGTGTGTGTGCGTGCGTGTGTGTGTGTGTGTGTGTGTGTGTGTGATTCGTGTGTGTGTCCCCCCCTAATAAAATCGAAACGGCTGGAGCGATTTCAATGAAACTCGGAATGTTCATAGCACTATTCCCGGCGACCTCGACCGTGCCCTTCAAATTTTGTTACGTCTCTCCAATCCAACATGGCGGCTGTGCGAAATATTTCACTAGCATTCAATATCTCCTAAACTATTACCGATATTGCCCTGAAATTGTGTACGGTGATAAAGGGCACTACTAGAAGTTCACCTATGAGACTTTCAAAAACCTGGTGACTACAAAACCAACATGGCGGCCAAGCGAATTTGAGACATTTAAATAGACTTTTCTCGCGATTTAACTATCTAAATGTAAAGAAACTTGGTACAGCAAATGTTTATACACATTGTAATGCACTGGAGTCTAATTTAGTTCAATTGTTTACATAACCTCAAAATGGCGGCTGTGCGAAATATTTCACTGACATTCTATATCTCCGAAACTATTACAGATATCAGCCTGCAATTTTGTACGGTGATGAAGGGTACTGATACAGATATACCTACGTATATTTCATAAACCTGTAAAGTACGAAACGAACATGGCGACCAAGCGAAATTAAAATATTTTAATAGACTTTTCTCGTGATTTAACTCTCTGAGCGCAGTGAAATGTGGTACAGTAATTGATTTTGCAGATTGTAATGCACTGCCATCTAATTTAATTCAATTGCTTACATAACCTCAAGATGGCGGCTGTGCGAAATTTTAAAATTAAGTTCTAATTTCTTGTGTCGTAATCATGCGATCGAAGTGAAAGTTTGAATAATGAACCTAGGCAATAATTGTCCTTGAATGGTACTTAACTCTATGGCCTATACACATAACACTCCTAAATGGTGAGCTCCCGAAATATTTAGACGGTTCTCAATATCTATGAATCTTTTACAGCAACCAAACTGATTTTTTTTTATGTTCATAGAGACTATGAACATATGTTCACCTATAGGACTTTCAGGAACCTGGTGAGCACAAATCCAACATGGCGGCGACGCGAAATATAAATATTTAAATGGACGTTTCTCGCGAATTAACTATCCGAGTGCCGTGAAACGTTGCACGTTAAATGCTTATACAAATGTTGATCCACTGGCATCTAATTTATTTCAATGGTTTGCATTATCACAAGATGGCTGCTGTGCGTAATTTTAAAATCTCGTTTTTACTTCTTGTTGTCTAATCATGGGATTGAAGTTTGAATACCACACGTACACAATAATCTTAATGTAATAGTACAAAAATAAAAATCCAACCTGGCGAACATCTGAAATATTTAGACGGTTCTCAATATCTACGAATCTGTTACAGCAATTAAACTGAAATTTTGTATGTTGATTGTGATGTTGATGATGAAAATAGGCTGTATAGTTCTTCACGGAACTACTTGTTTTACGTCCTGTAGGGTCGGAAACCAACATGATATTTTGATGTTTCGTTTCCGTCCCACGCATTCTTGGTTTCAGGCGATAGAATTCTTTTCCACCAGTACTTATCCTCATCTATATAGCCTACCATAAAATCCCTAACGCGCTACCTCAAGTCTCGCTGGCATCGGGAGAGCGTGAGTTCGAATCCCACCTCGGCCGTCTTGAAAATGGTATTCGTGGTTTCCCGTTTTCACTGCCAGGAAAATGCCGGGGCGGTTCCTTTCAACAGGCCCACGGCCGATTTCCTTTCATAATCCCTTCCCTGACCCGTCCTGAAAAGAAAAATACACGGCCATTGGCTGCATTAATCAAATCGTTATACAGGGTTATTAGTTATTGTTGTTTTAAGGGGTGGAACTGCGAGGTCATCTGCCCCTGTTATACAGGGTGTACTTGATATAAGTGACGGCCGCTACACTGGTGATGGAAGATGGTATTCTAAGCAAATATCTTCATGAAATTTAGTGGTATCTTAATTAGTGTAGGTGTAATTAAATCACAAAAATCGTCGGTCAATGTCTTGGAAAAGGGCTTTGACTTCGTTCCCCTCAGCAGCACTGCTGATTTCTCCCCTCCCGTCTCCCCTCCATCTCTGTGGCATGTAGGTGAGAGTCTGTAGGTGAGTGATCTCTGCCAATAGCAATGAATTCTCAAAACGAGCCTATGAACAACCCATTCACTCAGTCACGGGGAGTGGCCTGCATGACTATGGATGGTAGATCTCTTTAGGATTCAGCCAATCTTATTGCGTAGTCTTGTAATAACTTATTGGAAGTGCATACGCTCCATTAGGAAATTGAAATTCTAAAGATGTGCAAAATTATTCAAAAGAACCGTTATGGTCTAAGTTTGTGCATAGCGCAACAAAGGAAATAATAATAATTATAATAATAATAGTTTGCTCGTTTCTCAATGTGCCAATAATAGTAATAACAATAATAATAATATTTTTTCACACTCACATGTTTATCCAGGTTGTCGGGTTGCCGGAATTTTGAGTTCACATGATTCTTTTCTTATCCATGACTTTAAATGCATTGACATTAATCTGTCGTATTTCATCACTTTCATTTAGGCTACTTTTGACTGAACCTAGATCGAATCTTCAAGAAGGATAGCACTTGACGACCAGAAGAGCTTTAATTATTCTTTTTCTTCTTTCTTCGATACGGCCAACTAGGGACCACGTCAGTTCAACTGTCTCTTCTTCCGAGCCCTAACTACCGCCCAGTGTTCCCGCATTCGCGATCGGTGTTGTTCTTTTCTCTCTTGGGAACTCGCCTTCCCTGTCTTCAGCTTCGGCTTTTCCTGGAAACCTTTGTGCGTACGTAGTTTTTCCTGAAGTGGAACACGCTCCTGGATATCGTTAGGGGAACTTTCCATTTCATGTAGATCTTTCTCAACTTTCGTAAACCATGCCTCTTTGGTTTTCTTATCTTGAAAGTACGTCAATATTCGCTCTCTGATACTACCTATATTTAACTACTGTGACACTGTGTTGACTGAAATAACCTGCGACAGTAACAAGAAACTGGACCGGTGCCTCAACAACTGTGTAAGATATATCTTTGGCCTGCTATATGATGATCATATATCACCCTATTATAAGGAGCTGTCGTGGCTTTGAGTGCACCAGCGTCGTGAACTCCACATATTATCACTACTGCACAAAATACTTTCCACTAATACCCCTAACTATCTTGTTTCACCGTTTTCTTACCTCTCGTCCTATCATGACCACAATACGAGATCTGGCTCCTCTCTTGCCATATCTATAAACCGTACTGCTGTTTACAACCGCTCGTTCATTATCTCTGCGTCCAGGTCATGGAATTTGCTATCTGCGAACATTAGAGACAATCCCTCTCATCGCAAATTTAAAGTGGCTTGCTGCGAGTATTTGCTGGGTGGATCCCGCAGACTTCCGGGATAAATGTTGAATGAACGAATGGATGAATGAGATGAATGATCGGATTACTGTAGTTACGTCATTTAAGGGTACTTTACTTTGTATATTTTTGAAATTAATGATTCTACTATTATTCATATTATCACTATTCTTATTGCTATTAATATTATATGTGCTATTGGTATTTGTAATTATAAGTCATGTAGATGTATACTCATCTAGTGGTTAAGTGTAAGAGAGGGCCTTGAGCCCTAACTTCGCCACCAATAAAGGCATTATCTATCTATCCGTTTTGATATCCTGCCTGGGATCATTCGTGTAACGTGGCTATAAAAGACAATCCTTCTTTTTCGAATCGTGTCACTGATCTTCTCCACGTGCTTGTACAATTCGTGCTTGAGACGCCTTCAGTACTCGCTGTTTTCTTTGATGGGACCCAGGATTTTCCTCAAAATCTTCCTTTCTTTAGCCTCTAGTTTTTCCATTAGACCTTTCTTGTTCATTATTAGAGTCTCAGCCGCATACCGAGCCTCTTGTCGAATAACAGTGCAGTAATGTCTAATTTTGGCGTTTAGGGATATCGATCTCTTATTGTAGATGTTTTTAGTCAGGTTGTATGCCATTTCCATTTTATTAATGCGTGACATGAAGGCTTCCTTCTCTGATAGGTTAGGCTCTATCCATTCACCGAGGTATTTAAACTTTTCTGCCTTCTGAACTTTTCCTAGTTCGATTCGGTCGTCTAGGGTCCACGAGCAAATTTCATTGCTTTGTCCTTTGCTGTTCCTTCTTCCTGCAATATTCCTCCATCATCTCACTATGTTTCATCTTCCTTTCCTCGGACCATCTTCAGCCGGTTTCTTTCCCTTCCTCCCTTGGAATCCTTTCATTTTTAGCACTTTAATTATTATTACTCTTATTGTCTGCATGTGGTGCTAGTGTTAATAACAGCTTACTATTAGCGGCTGATATGCAAGTAATGACGACTATAATAAATAGACTATAACATTTAAAAGATACATCTAGAGTTTCGAAACCCTACTGGAGCTAGAACACCTGTCAAAGTCCACATTGCATTAAAAGCATTTCGTAGCTGTATGCTTAGCATCGAGTCGCACCATCAGCAAGGGGCGTGGTGGCGGAGTGGTGAAACCGTTAGACTCTCACCAAGGCAGACCGGGTTCGACTCCCAGTATAATAATAAATAATATTGTATGGCCTCGAGAGCCGGGTGCAAGCTTTGTTATTTGACACCCAGAGGGTAGCTTGCATGTCAAATTTCCTTGTTCCTCGAAGCACTATGAAAGTCGAGGAGGTTAGATATCTAAGCTCCTTGACATTATAGCGCTTTCTAGTAGAGAAATTAGGAACTTTGTGTTGGCGGAAACTCCCGAGATTAATTTTGCCATTATGAACTCGGCCTAATGAATTCAAATTGGTTCTTTGACATGCCAACATTGTAAGACATGCGTGTTGTAATTTTTTCCGCCTTTCAAAAATCACTTACCATGGCCAGGAGCGAACCTGAAAGATTGGGGGTTGGTAGCCCGACACGTTAACCTCTCACCCACCGTGGCAAGCTATCCTCGGTCAATGTATGTGAGATTTTCGAAGAGAAATTCCATGTCGTGTGGTTCGGATTTCACATAAATAGGAGGTCCAGTAGCTCATGACACGATATTTATGGTCATGAAAAACCACAAGCCTCCTTACCTCCCACCATCGGCTTCCACAAGATGATTTCCAGTTGCATCCCACGAGGCCAAAGTTGGGATGTCCACCACAGAAACTCAGTTTATCAGCTGCTTTTTTTCCTACCCCAGCGATGTAGGCATGCGCGTTAATCGTGCACCACGATCGCAGCAAGTCCGGCGACTGGAGATCCGAACTCAGCACCGACAGTGGCTATCCTGAGTTTTGATTTCCCCGGATTCGTCCACACGCTTTCCAAGCAAATGTCGGGATGGTATGGTACTTGGATTCCCGGGGCACCAACTTCATTCACGACCCTAATAACTACAGCTACACATACTAACTTACTACAGTCACCACAGAAACTCAGTTTATCAGACAAATCCAAGTCTCATCCAACTACACGGGGCTGATAAACAAATGTCCCAAGCCCCTAAAATGAATTAACAACATCCGTCACAACAAGCGTTCAAGTCTCTTCCATCATCATTGTTACCAAAAATATGAATTTACTGAACTTCCTAATTGAAACTCTACTTAAAACAAGAAGTTCCGTGACGAACTAAAGAGCCTACTTATCTTAAAATATAAGATCCATGCCAATCTATATAGACCTATCAAGAATAATAACGAAATTAAGTTGGTAATATCGAAATTTCTAATTAGTTCAAAATATATCTGGTATAATGTAGCCTAATAGAGCACAAGGTATTCTGAAGGATTTAACACTCTTAATAAACCGACGACTTCGGCCGGGTTTGAACCCGCGATCTTGGCATAGAAGCTCGGCATGCTACCAACTACGCCACCGAAGCCTCTTTGTGAATAAATGAAGAATATAACTGATAAAAGGTACAGAACAGTCCGATGAAAAGTAAACAAGAAAGATCAAAATAAATGAATTTAAAAAGAAAGATAAAACAAGAAGTTCCGTTAAGAACTATACAGCCTACTTTTCATGCCAATGATTATTCTACAGAATATGAACCTATCTAGAATAATGACGAAATTAAGTTGCTAATATCGAAATTTCCAATTAGTTCGAAATACTGTATACCTGGCATAATGTATCCTAATAGAGCACTACAGTTGGCAGCCCTGATGACTAAATATATTCTTAGTTCCGTCTCTTAAGGTACTAAATACAACATTTGGTTGAAGTCCAATGAATAGCATGGACGTTACATGCAGTTAAACATTGGATCTAACAGCGCGCGTAAAATCATGTTGGCAACAATGTCATGCATGTATGTATTGGTCAGAAATAATCTGAAATAATATGATCTATTGTTGTGCCAATTTTGAATGAAATCCATTAGTTAGTATAGAAGTTACATGCATTTTAAAATTGGACCTATCAGCAGGCTTAGAATCCTGTTGGCAGCACTGACGCATATTAGTTACTCCAAATTCGTCTAGAATGCCAGGTACTATACGTGTGCAAAGTTTAGAGCTATTGGCTTGCATACTTTCTGATATATTGATATTAGGGTAACAAAAATAGGGACAGCACATATTAACAGTTGACAGCCCTGGTTGCTCCTTAGAATACGCATAGACATATCTGTTATGGTACACATAGCACATACGAAATTTGGTTGAAATCCAAATGATAGTATGGAAGTTACATGTATTTAAAGTTGGACCTGTCAGCAGGCTTAGAATCATGTTGGTAGCACTGACGTATATAAGTTACTCCAAATTAATATAGAATGTCAGGTACTATACGTGTGCATAGTTTAAAGCTGTCGGCTTGCATACTTTCTGATATATTGGTATTTGGATAAAATAAATTAGGAGCATTTATTAACAGTTGGCAGCCCTGGTAGGTCTTAAGAATACGCTCAGTCATATCTGGTTATGTACACATACAACATACGAAATTTGGTTTAATTCCACTTGATAGTGTAGAAGTTATATGCATTTAAAAATTGGACCTATCAGGAGGCTTATAATCATTTCGGCAACACTGCCATGTAAGGCCTCCTGGAAATTAAACTGAAAGATTATGGTCTGTACGTGTGCCAATTTTGAAATAGCTCCCATTCATACTTTCCAAGATATCCAACATGGAGCTCAAATTTCAATTGCGATTTTTTAGCAGTTGGTAGCACTAACATCATTTTCAAATATGGCCGTGAGATATTCAGGTATAGATCTTTACTCCTACCAAATTTTGTTTCGATTGCTGCAGACGTTTAGGAGTTGATAGGGGGGGGGGGGGGACACACACACAGCCAGCCAGCCAGACAGACAGACAGACAGACAGACATTTGCCCGATCTCATAAGTCTACTTTTTCCTCATTTTTGCAAAATGTGAAAAGTAGGCTAAAAATGTAATGGAGATATAAAGGAAGGAACGAAGAAAGGAAGGAAGGTGTGTGTTATAATTTGAGAAGGTATGTTCACACTAGTAACGGTATAGTGATATGAAGCGAGCATTTGGACCGCTCTCGCTCTAATCTTCTGATTCCCAGAACAGTGACGAGCAGGAACAGACCACACAGGTGCCGCCAACCCTCCGTACTCAGGCCTACCAACATAATTGACTCATGTGAGACCAAGAGTAAACGTACCATTGCAGCAATGAACTTCCCATCTTATTTCATTCTGAACAGATATTTTAAAAATATTATCCATGTACACAAAACAGTTGTTCTATTTCCACTGCTCTGGCAATAAAATTAACCAATGATTCACCATGGCGTCATTTAGTATTTATTTAATTTATTAATTATATTTATTAATAATTTGATTAATTCATTAATTAATAGTTACATTAAAATAATATATTATTAATTTAATATATAATTAATATCATAAATGAATGAGTAGATAAATGATCAGTTAAACTAAACTAAACTAATTAACCATTTATTGTGGTGTTTGAAGCCATTTTTTCAAATCCTGAAATAAATTACATGAGATTAATAAATACACTAGGATGACCAGTTTCGATCGTCAAGCGATCATCATCATCATCAGATCCATTACAGATCCATTATTTCAGGATTAGGGCATAACCCAGCTCTTTTGGGTTCATTCGTGTTGACCGACTGAAAAGCACTAAACTCTTGTTAATTGACAGTTTATTTATTTCTATTTATTTATTTATTTGTATAAATACACCTGATGATTTTCAAACAAAAATATAATTGATTTGTATTATACAGATGAGTACAAAAATGTTAACGCAACAGTAGGTCAAGAAATTATTTATGCATTTTATCTAAATATGTATTGCAATTAAAAAGAAATTTGACATGAGCTCTGTGTGGAGTGTGCTTCTGTATGGATGTGAATCTTGGACGATCAGAGGTCAGGATCGGAAGCAACTTGAAGCGATTGAGATGTGGGTCTGGCGGAGAATGTTATGGGTTAAATAGATTGAAAAGAGGATTAACATATTCTAACCTTGGTCTACACCTACAGTTCTTGTCCTCAAACCTACCTTCCATAACTAGGCTTGCTATTCCTGGGTGTCTTAGTATGTGTCCTTCCAATCTATCTCTTCTCTTCATTAGCAGTCGCCAGAAACATCTCTCCTCTCCCACTTGTATTAATACCTCTTCGTTTGTAAGCATATCTACCCATCTGATCTTCATCGTTCTCCTGTAACACCACATTTCAAACGCTTCAATTCTGCTCTTTTCTGTTGCACCAATAGTCCAAGTTTCACTTCCATAGAGCGCCACGCTCCAGACAAAGGCTTTCAAAAATGACTTCCTAACACCTAAATCTATATTCGATGTCAACAGATTCCTTTTTTGTAGAAATGCTTTCCTTGCCTGAGCCAACCTACTTTTTATATCCTCTTTGCTTCGTCCATCACTGGTTATTCTGCTTCCTAAGTAACAGAAGTCATCTACTTCATTTAGTTTTTCACCTGCCAATTCGATGTCCATAGATGATTCTGATTTATTTCGGCTGCATTCCAATATTTTTGTTTTGAAATGAAAATCCACAGCCTGCTTCCAGTCTCCGACCAGGTCAGGAATGGAATGAATGAAGCCCCTATCTAGCGGCAAGGATATGAACTGTGCCGGCTGCCGAGGCCTGACGCACTCCTCTGGGGCAATGATTAAATGAATGATAGATGAAATGAAATGATAGTGGAGAGTGTTGCTGGAATGAAATTTTGACAGGGAAAACCGGAGTACCCGGAGAAAAACCTGTTTGTTTTACATTTATTAATTTTCTTCCTGAATTCTTTCCTCAAGACGGAGTCCATACCATTCAAAAACTCATTCAAATCCTCAGAAGTTGATGACTATGATCTGATTATTTGAATGATGCCAAAACATTTAACATTATGCTGTCTCTGATTCAACGTAATGAAGGAAAATTATGCTCATTTCGCTGACACTGATGAAGAAGACCTCAATTGCAATAATGTAGTATATTCAAATAACAAGGACGATGCATCTAACCACGCCCGACGAACCTTGTTCGTCTCAGTTCTACCTCACGAGGCAGAGTATACACCACATCAGTCCTCAGACCAGAATTAAATTTCTTTGCTGATCAGAGAATCCAACCCGTACCTCCACGGTGACACCCTATAATGCTAGTCACTACGTCACAAGATGGACAAAACTAATTTAATACTAAAAGTATTGTGATTGCAAATATGGGCTTTTGTATCATGGTTTGGTGTTGTTACTTATGGACTTAGACAATCTGTGGTCACCATTCCCGTGCATTTGTGTTCTTGTCTATCACTTGTCTAATAACCTGTGTTACTGATAAGACTGAAGTACTGCGTGTACAATACATTAGGGTCTAGGATTGGAGAGATTGCCAACAAAATTAAAGTAAGATACCAAACCGTGATATGACTAGTTTAAGTATGAAAAAAAATCGGAGAGCCATCTTCAAAAATGGAGCAGTCAGTGCAGTGAAATGAACCTCAGATTCTGAAAATCAGCAGTGAATTTCAGTAGCTGAGTTTGTGATAACCTGCTGGACAACGCTACTGGGTCTTTATCACATATCTCCTTGCCAAAATAGTACATAATGCAACGAGCCTATAATGCATACGACTGTTTAAGTTCAACGATAATTATGACTATGTTATGTTCGATCAGAAATATTCATAAATATCTGTCGAGATTTCACCAGTTTTATGTGCTGAACAGAGTGCATGGGACGCAGAGAATACCTTGTATTTGACCATGGCCTCCTGGAATACCTCACTATGACACTCGCCACGCAGTAACATTTAAAATAGGGGGCCATGGAAGTGAGCACATGTGCGATGCTATCCTCACCTAATTGGTCACACAACTGTTTCTTGAGCTCTGATTGGTGGGAGAAACTGTATCATAATGAAAACTTGTACTATAATGAGCCTCATTATAGTAGGCTACAATTTTCTGACATATAATATTTACATTTCGCGAGGGTCGAACATAAAGCATGATTAAACCCTCTTATTGTAACAATAACTAAAGCTGTAGAAACTGGAAAGCAAGAACGAAACATTCTCTGGTGGAATGTCTGTGGTCCCACGAGAGAAATGGAATGTGGATTATGAGGAGAACAGAACGGACAGGTTCACTGAAGCCGTACGCAACACATGCTTGAAACTCTAGGGCCATATCTATATAATAAATACAATGATGATGTTGATTGTTGTTTTAAGGGACCTAACATCTAGGTTATCGGCCCCTAATGGTTTGGGTGATAGTGAACGATGAGAAGAGAATGAAAACTATAAGTAATATTAACTACAAACTTACATACTAGAAGATCAAATAGTAAACAAACCAAGGATAAGGCAAATAAAGGACTGGAGGTAAAGAAATGCCCTCAACGCTCGAAGAATGAGGGTTGAGGGACTTGGAAGGAAGGAGAGCCATGAAAGGCAGATAGGAAATAGGAGAGGGCACGCCCCAAAGTAAGTGAGAAAAGGCGGAAAAACGGACCCAGCTCATGAATCCCCTGGGATCGCCAACTCCCGAACTCACGAGCCGTAAGCCCCTGAGGGTTTAGCAATATACAAGTTTTACCAGAAGTGGTGGGGCTACACACACCCTGACTCTTTGAGGGCCTTGAACAGAAGGCAGGAGACAATATGAAAAGAAAAAGAAGGATGACCACTCAAAGAATGAGGGTATCAGGAAAGATGAGACAAGGGCCAATTAAGGCGGGAAAGTGAAAGACTCCCTGGGCCTCGGATACCCTAATACCGTCGGGGTCAGAAGAGAACAAGAGTTGACCAAGAGAGGTCGACAGGAAAGAAGACGGAGAGGAGCCAGGCACAAGTAAGTGGAAGCAATGCTGGTCTCAGCTGGGGCCCCGTGGTCGCCACGCCAATCCACGTCCCACTACATGTGAGCCCCTGGGGGGATAGAATAGAGAGCGATAGACTCACCAAAATACTATTTAATCAATTCAAGGAAGGTCGAATTAAACTGGCTAGAAGAAACTAAGGCGGACCTCCAAGAAATAAATATCACAGACGAGGTGATAAGAAATGGTGAAGCCTTTAGTACAAAAGTAGGCAAGCACAAATTCTTGGAGAAAACTAAAAGGAAACTTGTAGGAAGTGGTTCACAGAATGCAAGATGCAACACAGTGCATTCATGAAGAGATTTTGGGAGTTTAAGAAGGCGAAAACCATCAGGCCAGCTAATAGGTTCAAACGAGCTCATTGAAAGAGCATAACGAATGAGCAGGTGAAACGCTGAAGGAAGTAGAAGACTTCTGTTACTTAGGAAGCAAAATAACCAGTGATGGACGAAGCAAAGAGGATATAAAAAGTAGGTTGGCTCAGGCAAGGAAAGCATTTCTACGAAAATGGAATCTGTTGACATCGAATATAGATTTAGGTATTAGGAAGTCATTTTCGACAGCCTTTGTCTGGAGCGTGGCGCTCTATGGAAGTGAAACTTGAACTATTGGTGCGGCAGAAAAGAGGAGAATTGAAGCGTTTGAAATGTGGTGTTACAGGAGAATGATGAAGATCAGATGGGTAGACAGGGTTACAAACGAAGAGGTATTAAGACGAGTGGGAGAAGAGAGATGTTTTTGGCGACAGCTAATGAAGAGAAGATATAGGTTGGTAGGACAAATACTAAGACACCCAGGAATAGCACGCTTAGTTATGGAAGGAAGGGTCGAGGACAAGAACTGTAGGGGTAGACCAAGGTTAGAATATGTTAAACAGATTGCCTCGGATATAGGGTGTGGTAGCTATGTAGAGATGAAACGATTAGCTCAGGGCAGGAAGGCATGGAGAGCTGAATCAGACCA
This sequence comes from Meconema thalassinum, assembly GCA_946902985.2. Classification (NCBI taxonomy): domain Eukaryota; kingdom Metazoa; phylum Arthropoda; class Insecta; order Orthoptera; family Tettigoniidae; genus Meconema; species Meconema thalassinum. The sequence continues at coordinate 209,939,362 of OX336396.1, read as the reverse complement.
ATCAAAATACTGAAGATTCAAACAACAACAACAACAACAAACGAAGAAGAAGAAGAGTTATAATTATAATAATAATAATAATAGTAATAATATTGCCACGTGGTCTACGGAGAGGGCTGGTACCGGTCCTTCGAGTGACTTCCATGGGCGACGTAAGCAATGTGATGAGGATGAACGATACCCAGTCCCTAACCCAGGGGAATTTCCAGTACGAGAGTTCAACTCCCATGACCCGACCGGGAATTGAATCGATGGCCCTAAGAACCAAAGGCATTTTGCTGTCCTTTTAGCCACAAAGCTGGACTAAGTAACTGAGTGAATATCCAAGTGTATTAAAGGTGAATGCCACAGTTAACTGAAGTGAGGAATCCATTTTCCTACGAACAATAACTCTCTAGTCTACCATTCTTTAACAGATGTACAATACTAGTGACCTCACATTTCCATGGTTTGCATTAAACCAGCATTGTTCCATTCCGGGCTCCAAGTTAACTCGCTCGCACTATGGTTGACATAGTACAGTTTTCAGACCCCAAGTTGAGAGCAAACTGAGTATAGAGGTAAGGTGCGCGTTACAATGGCTGGCCAGTATTTCTCGGAACCGATTCCGTCTCGTCTCACAATGTTATAATAGCAGACCAGCTGATTACATCTTACTGTACACTGACTATCCCCTTCCGTGTAGGACACCCTTCGGTCAGCTGGCTCCAACACTCAAAATTCCATTCCTCATCAAAGGACGATTATAAGAAGTGAGACTTGAATATTTCTGGATGATGTGTAGTTCATGAATGTACTGCACCAGAGTACATTTCTTTATATTATTACTAAGAACCGGAAGTTCATGCACAATTATATGAATAAATATGCGTGCAAAAATGCAAAATTCAAAAAATATGCACTTTGAAATAACTACAACAATTACGATCACTCCGCATTCTTTAGCGTTTATATTTTGAATATAAAGAAAATATGATCAAACGGATATATAGCTACACCTTTTTTTTTAATATATCAACTAAGAAACAGTTATAAATAGAAAAAATATTATTTTATGAAACTTCAAGTGGTAATGTCCATCAGTATTTATCTCATTATGTTAATTTTTAAGTGTAACTGATATACAACTTTAATAGTCATTGATGTTTATAATGAAAATAAATTTACAATATTTACATAATGAATGCCGAATAAAAATGAAACTCAGCAATTCTTCTAGGTTTGTGCCGTGTCTTGTGTGGGACACCAAGCTGGCTCATCGGTGGGCTCTTGGTGTCCCCGCCCGGACCCCCTCAGGAGTAACGAACTGCACGCTACCTCCCTTTATATAGAGTGCAACTGCACCACTTTATTGCCTAGAACTAAAAGCTCAAGCAGGTATAACCTCCCTATGAAGGCTTCCAAAAATGGTATATTGGCTTTCACGGCCAGTGAATTAAAACTCAGCAATTCTTCTAGGTTTGTGCCGTGTCTTGTGTGGGATTTCGCCTAGGACACCAAGCTGGCTCATCGGCGAGCTCTTGGTGTCCCCGCCCGGACCCCCTCAGGAGTAACGAACTGCGCGCTACCTCCATTTATATGTAGTGCAACTGCACCACTTTACTGAGAGAACTAAAAGCTCAAGCAGGTATAACCTCCCTATGAGGGCTTCCTAAAAGATGGTATATTGGCTTTCACGGCCAACGAATTAAAACTCAGCAATTCTTCTAGGTTGGTGCGATGTCTTGTGTCTGCACCAATTTACTGCGAATACTAAAAGCTCAAGCAGCTATATTAACTTGCAAAATAGTACATTATGCAACGAGCCTATAATGGCTACAATTAAGACACGAGTATTTTTATAAAACGAGCGTATGCGAGTTTTATAATTTCAATACGAGTGTCTTAATTACCATTATAGGCGAGTTGATTACGACTGTTTATGTTCGACGATAATTATAACTTTATTATATGTTTTAACATAAATATTCATAAATATCTGTTCAGTCACTAGAATGTTGTGATCGGGTGCTGCGGTGGGTAGTATATCTTTGCTTTCCAAGCTCTCTGGACAACCGACGCATGCGCTCTGTGTGCTTCAATGCCATATGTTCAGATTGTGCACCAGTATTCAGTAAAACTGTCACCGAAGTCGTTTCAAAACCACGCACTGTGTAGAAATTGATTTTGGGGATATTAAGGTAACAGTGCTATTTCTTGTCTCATATTCACCAGTTTATTTACGCGAACATATGGACGGTGCACTTTCGGTAATTTATATAGACATGTTGGATTTTGAGCGCATGCGCGAAGGTATCCTTATCTAATTGGTCACACAACTGTTTCTTGAGCTCTGATTGGTTGGAGAAACTGTTTCATAATGAAAAATAGTGTTATAATGAGCCTTATTATGATACAGTTTTCTGACACATAATAGTTAGAGTTTAACATAAGGGACCTTAACTTACTAGGTAATAAAATAATTTCAGTGTTATTCTGTGATAGACTCTAGGAGTACAAATTGAAATATAAGACATTAAGAACATGAAGTAACAAAAGGCGTTTCAAAACAACAGGAAATTAGAATAGACGCCCTTCTCAATTAGAGATATGCACTTAAACAGGCGAAGGAGAACAATATGATACATTGTGCCACCATAACCAAAATATGCATAAATATTCAAAAATATGATTTTGCATGAACTTCCGGGCCTTAATCATTATTATTGTTATTATTATTATTAGCCTACTTTTCACATTTTACAGCAAGAAGTTCCATGACGAACTAAAGAGCCTAATTTTCTTGAAATTTAAGATGCATGCCAATGATTAATCTATATCTAGAATAATGACGAAATTAAGTTGGTAATATCGAAATTTCTAATAAGTTCGAAATACAGTACTGTATACCTGGCATAATGTAGCCCAATAGAGAACTACAGTTGGCAGCCCTGGTGACTGAATATATTGTTAGTTCCATCTCTTAAGGTACAGAATTCAAAATTTGGTTGAAGTCCAATGGATAGCATGGACGTTACATGCAGTTAAACATTGGATCTAACAGCGCGCGTAAAATCATGTTGGCAACATTGACATACATGTATTGGTCAGAAATAATCTGAAATAATATGATCTATTGGTATGTCAATTTTGAATGAAATCCATTAGTTAGTATAGAAGTTACATGCATTTTAAAATTGGTCCTATCAGCAGGCTTAGAATCATGATGGTAGCACTGACGTATATAAGTTACTCCAAATTAATATAGAATGTCAGGTACTATGTCAGGTGTGCATAGTTTAAAACTGTCGGCTTGTATACTTTCTGATATATGGGTATTTGGATTTTTAAAAAATGAGAGCATTTATTAACAGTTGGCAGCCCTTGTAGCTCTTAAGAATACGCTCAGTCATATATGTTTATGTACACGTACCACATACGAAATTTGGTTGAAATCCAATTGATAGTGTAGAAGTTATATGCATTTAAAATTTGGACCTATCAGCAGGCTTATAATCATTTTGGCAACACTGCCATGTATGGCCTCCTGAAAATTAAACTGCAATATTATTATCTATACGTGTGCCAATTTTGAAATAGCTCCCATTCATACCTTCCAAGATATCCAACAAGGAGCTCAAATTTCAATTGCAATATTTCAGCAGTTGGTAGCACTGACGTCATTTTCAAATATGGCCGTGAGATATTCAGGTATAGGTCTTTACTCCTACCTAATTTTGTTTCGATTGCTGCAGCCATTTAGGAGTTGATAGGGGGGGACACACAGACAGACAGACAGACAGACAGACAGACAGAAAGACAGACAGAAGGACAGACAGACAGACAGACAGAAGGACAGACAGACAAACAGACAGACAGACAGACACACACACACATTTGCCCGATCTCATAAGTCTACTTTCTCCTCATTTTTGCAAAATGTGAAAAGTAGGCTAAAAATGAGGAAAAAGTAGACTTATGAGATCGATCCGGGCAAATGTCTGTCTGTCTATCTATCTGTCTGGCTGTGTGTGTGTGTCCCCTTATCAACTCCTAAACGGCTACATCAATCGAATCAAAATTTGGTATAAGTATAGATCTATGCCTGAATAACTCAAGCCCATTTTTGAAAATTATGTCAGTGCTACCAACTGCTGAAAAACCGCAATTGAAATTTGAGCCCCATGTTTGATATCATGGAAGGTATGCATGGGAGCTATTCCAAAATTGGCACACATATAGATAATAATATTTCAGTTTAATTTCCAGGAGGCCATGCATGACAGTGTTGTCAAAATGATTGTAAGCCTGCTGATAGGTCCAATTTTTAAATGCATATAACTTCGTATGTACCATGAGTGTATAAACAGATATGACTGAGCGTATTCTTATAAGCCACCAGGGCCGCCAACTGTTAATAAATGCTCTCTCTCTATTTTCTTATCCAAATACCAATGTATCAGAAAGTATGCAAGCCGACAGTTTCAAACTAAGCACACGTATAGTATCTGAATTTCTAGATTAATTTAGAGTAACTTATGTACGTCAGTGCTACCAACATGATTCTATGCCTGCTGATAGGACCAATTTTTAAATACATGTAACTTCTATACTATCATTTGGATTTCAACCAAATTTCGTATGTGCTATGTGTACCATATCAGATAGGACTATGCTTATTCTTAAGATCAACCAGGGCTGCCAACTGTTAATAAATGCTGCCTATATTTTTCCCCTAATATTATCAGAAAGTATGTAGGCCAACAGCTTTAAAATTTGCACAGGTATAGTACCTGACATTCTAGATTAATTAGGAGTCACTAATATACGTCAGTGCTGCCAACTTGATTCTAAGCCTGCTCATAGGTCCAATTTTAAAATGCATGCAACTTCTATACTATCTAATGGATTTCATTCAAAATTTGCACAACAATAGATCGTATTATTGAGATTATTTCTGGCCAAGACATGCATGGCATTGTTGCCAATATGATTTTACGCGCGCTGTTAGATCCAATGTTTAACTGCTTGTAACGTCCATGCTATCCATTGGACTTCAACCAAATTTTGTATTCTGTACCCTAAGAGATGGAACAAAGAATATATTCAGGCACCAGATCTGCCAAATGTAGTGCTCTATTAGGCTACATAATGCCAGGTATACAGTATTTCGAACTAATTAGAAATGTCAATATTACCATCTTAATTTCGTCATTATTCTAGATAGATCCATATAGATTAATCATTGGCAAGAATCTTAAATTTTAAGAAAAGTAGGCTCTTTAGTTCGTCACGGAACTTCTTGTTTGATTCTGTATCTTCAATTTGTGGGAAGCAGATGTATGAATACGTCAAAACGGAAGTAGATATTTCGATTTTGATTTGACCCTATATGGGTCAACACTAGCGATCGTATTGATAGATTTAGTGAACTATATATATAAGACAAAGGATGTGGTCTAACGTTGGTGTCCATGACATGCCCGTTCAGTGTGTGCCATCATGCTACCAACACGTATGATGTGGCGTTTGGTTAATACACACAATATTCAAATGTGGAATAATAAGACAGAAAGTAGTAAGATTCAGCGTCGAATCTGGAACCAGTTGACAAACGCTTGCCTCTAAAATCGAATCTGTTCTACAGATTTAAAGTTTGATTGTTTTGATCTATTGTGTGATTTTTATGATTTGTCATCCTAAAATCTTAATTCCGAAATGATGTTTACAACATCAAGTTTTTAGCCTGTAGGGTTAGAACTGTGCGTTTTATTATTTATGCATCCAAAACTTTTAAATATGCTATGCATGAGTATATGTCCACTTAAAATTTGCATAACTATGTAAAACTGGTAAAAATTATAGAAACCTTGAAATTTCGAATAATTACATTTTACTACAGACCCCAGAAAATAACAACAAGTGGGACTTGGGTTGATGACCAGTGTAACCGAAACTATTTGGTTACATAGATCACCCTCAGGTTTTCGCCTTGTGCGGTTTATATTATGTATTGAGGTTAGATATATGGCCACCCCTTGCTGGGGCACTACAGGGAGTCTAGTGCTTTGTGCCTACTGGATTATCTGTGGTGACCTAGCATTGAGGTAGGTGAGCCAATTGAGTGGGTGATAGAAATTATTTTTATGATTGTGTGTTGTTTTAGTCTTCTTCTTGGGATGATATGTGTAGGCTTGTTTCAATGAATACAGTATGTTATGATTTATCATTTCAAATGATCTTGTCGACTTCGTCGTTATGCTTGGGTCCAACGTTATGCGTTACGGAGACGGAGACGGAAGTGACGTCATGCAGCCGCGCGGGAAGCGAGTGCGAGAGCCACGTGGGAAGCAGGAAGCTAATGGTTATTGGAGTCTGTTGAAAGAGTCCTGGGGCGTCGAGCGAAGCGAACACAAGAATACAGGGTGACTTCTAAAGAGATATACAAGATGCAATATAAGAATACAGGGTGCCTCCTAAGGAGGTCTGCAGGAGGTCAGAGCAAAACACAGTACAAGATGCCAGATAACAATACTGGGTGACTCCTAAAGAGATATACAAGATGCCAGATAAGAATACAAGGTGACTCATAAAGAGGTGTACAAAATGGCAGAGAAGAATACAGGGTGACTCCTAAAGAGGCACACAAGATGCCAGACAAGAATACAGGGTGCCTCCTACAGAGGTGTGCAGGATGTCAGAACAAAATATAGTACAAGATGCCAGATAAGAATACAGGGTGACTCATAAAGAGCTATACAAGATTCCAGATAAGAATGCAAGGTGACTCTTAAAGAGGTGTACAAGATGGCAGATAAGAATACAGGGCGACCTCTAAAGAGGTGCACAAGATGTCCGACAAGATTACAGGGTGACTCCTAAAGAGGTGTACAAGATGTCACACAAGAATACAGGGTGACTCCTAAAGAGATATACAAGATGCCAGATAAGAATGCAAGGTGTCTCTTAAAGAGGTGTACAAGATGGCAGAGAAGAATACAGGGTGAATCCTAAAGAGGTGCACAAGATGTCAGACAATAATACAGGGTGACTCCTAAAGAGGTGTACAAGATGTCACACAAGAATACAGAGTAACTTCTAAAGAGATATACAAGATGCCAGATAAGATTACAGGGTGCCTCCTAAAGAGGTGTGCAGGATGTCAGAGCAAATTACAGGGTGACACTTAACGAGGTGTACAGTATGTTAGATTCAATTCAAATACAGGGTGACCCTTAAAGAGGTTTGCGAGATATCAGATTCAAATAATGGGTGACTCTTAAAGAGTTGTAAAAGATGTCAGACTCAAATACAGGGTGACCCTTAAAGAGGTGCCCGCGCGGGAAGCCTAAGTTATTGGGTAATGGAGTCTGTTGAAAGAGTCCTTCGCTCGAAGCCCTTCTGAGCCTTTCTTACATGTGTAACATTTGTAGCATGCGTCATTTGAAATGATATAACGTCTAGTCTTTCAGACTGACTGTATTTTTTTCTTGGAATGTATGTTTAGGAGGGCTTGAATAAAAATGAACGGATGAGGTATTATGTTAGTGCTATTAAGAATTGTATAAGAGACAAACAACATAAGGAAAATGATATGTATTGCACGGGTATCAAATGTGAAGGAAATGTGTCCAAGCCAGAGTTATATTTTACAAGGAATTGATTATGTTTCCTATGTGTGCTAACATCAATAACGACCCTTAAGAAGAGTTTCAAGTATTGTGATTTGTTTTCTTGTGTGTTAACACCAATCTCGACCCCGACAATTACAGACAGTATGAATTTCGTTAAACCAGGGTAGCCCAACTGAGTTCGTTCTTGATTCCACTTAGTTGTGCCGGATTCCTCTCCGTTCCTGTTTACCTTCCTTGTTCAACTCTTGGTCTCTTCCGACCATTATGGTACACAAGAACCTCGTTTATTCGGCCCTCATTAATCCAGATCTCCGGTTTATCCGTATCGAAAATAATACAAAAATTATACGAGCCTTACAGTAGCCGCATATGATGTATAACATGTGATATGTTATCCTGCTATGTGTGTCCCGGGAGCGCTACTCCCTTGTTGACAGTGAACTCTGTTGGTCATTAAAATAACTACTTGTAAAACTCCACTGCCAAATCCTGACCGTAATGAATCATTGCCGTGGCGGAAGCAATCAACTGCCTACTTGATGCGAGTTGCGCTCTATACCGGGCAGTTAGTGAACGCATGCCAGCGATGTTATTGAAAATGGCCTCGTTTTGCCGATCAGCGCACTGCCAAGTATAGGCGCGATTGAAAATTAGGTGTGCGGAAGGTATATTAAATGTGTTTTTCTCAGTGATATGTTTAGACCAACGAAGTTTCAATTATTGTTACTAGTCGGCGTTAATATACTGAATTCCTACTTTGTTTGGAATGTTTGTTGATGCGAAATAGATTCCACATAGCTACACGGCCGACAGTACATCTAGTGCTTACATTAATTAAGAATAAAGCAAAAGTATGAAGATTTAATAAATCGTAATCGTTTTCAACAAATATGATAAAATTTATATTTTCACACCAAAGAACGACAACTTGAGGATGATTTATTGTAGGAATATCTTAAATGGGGTCTCCAAACCTTGAACTAAACTGTATTCTATATACATTCGCCATAGCCACACGACCTACAGTACGTCGTTGTACCGATCCCCGCCATCAAGCGCGCTCATTGTTTCCGTCCCATGCACTTCCGTCCCATTCATTTCCGTCCCATCCACTTCCGTCCCTTATCCAAAATCACTCCCACAAAAATGTCCAGCTACCGAGTGGAAAGAAGTGACACATCAAAAATATTTTTACTGTACAGTATTTCTTTTACGGGGTCGACTCGTCTTGAACGTATTTTCAACCAAGGATAGTTAAGGACAGGATTTGGAAGCAATTCGGCCACGGTCTATCAAATGTACCATCCCGGCATTCGCCTGGAAGTGAGAACTGATGTTAGTAAAACGTCTTCGTGATCTTGCTGCGTGGAAACGCTATACAAATATAAAACTTAAAAAACTCACACATTAATTTAGTTCTAAATCAGAGTCGTAAATGTAAGAAAAGTGTTCTTATAATTGTTTGTACAAGTTAATATTTTAATTCCCATGTCACACATGAAGATCGTAATTCAGCTGCATTTTCACCCCAACGTCGACTTAAGGACACATTTTATGTCGGGGGAGAAATAGCAATCGAGTTACCAAAATTTTCGATTAATAGAACTTTGAATTATAGAAAAATATGTTATAAGTTGTGTAGAGCTTCGTTGAAAAATTAAAATTAATTCGAGATATCGAAATTCGACTGTACATAATTATATTCCTTTTCAGGAAAGTGTGTTATATACCGAGAGATTAAACAGCCCCTTCCAATTTCGTTTGCTGCAACCCAACTAACGCGTTGGTAGGAAGGTAGTCTACTAATGCACTGCAAGCATGTCCTGAAAACGATACGGTATTGAACCGTATTTTTAGCCTATTTTCAATTTTGAAAAAATAGGCTTATGAGATCACCTTTTGTCCGTGTGTGTGTGCGTGTGTGTGTGTGTGTGTGTGTGTGTGTGATTCATGTGTGTGTCCCCCCCTAATAAAATCGAAACGGCTGGAGCGATTTCAATGAAACTCGGGAAGTTCATAGCACTATTCCCGGCGACCTCGACCGTGCCCTTCAAATTTTGTTACGTCTCTCCAATCCAACATGGCGGCTGTGCGAAATATTTCACTAGCTTTCAATATCTCCGAAACTATTACCGATATCGCCCTGAAATTGTGTACGGTGATAAAGGGCACTACTAGAAATTCACCTATGAGACTTTCAAAAACCTGGTGACTACAAAACCAACATGGCGGCCAAGCGAAGTTGAGATATTTAAATAGACTTTTCTCGCGATTTAACTATCTAAATGTAATGAAACTTGGTACAGCAAATGTTTATACACATTGCAATGCACTGGAGTCTAATTTAGTTCAATTGTTTGCATAACCTCAAAATGGCGGCTGTGCGAAATATTTCACTGACATTCTATATCTCCGAAACTATTACAGATATCACCCTGCAATTTTGTACGGTGATAAAGGGTACTGATACAGGTATACCTATGTATATTTCATAAACCTGTAAAGTACGAAACGAACATGGCGACCAAGCGAATTTAAAATATTTTAATAGACTTTTCTCGTGATTTAACTCTCTGAGCGCAGTGAAATGTGGTACAGTAATTGATTTTGCAGATTGTAATGCACTGCCATCTAATTTAATTCAATTGCTTACATAACCTCAAGATGGCGGCTGTGCGAAATTTTAAAATTAAGTTTTAATTTCTTGTGTCGTAATCATGCGATCGAAGTGAAAGTTTGAATAATGATCCTAGGCAATAATTGTCTTTGAATGGTACATAACTCTATGGCCTATACACATAACACTCCTAAATGGTGAGCTCCCGAAATATTTAGACGGTTCTCAATATCTATGAATCTTTTACAGCAACCAAACTGAATTTTTTAATGTTCATAGAGACTATGAACATATGTTCACCTATAGGACTTTCAGGAACCTGGTGAGCACAAATCCAACATGGCGGCGACGCGAAGTATAAATATTTAAATGGACGTTTCTCGCGAATTAACTATCCGAGTGCCGTGAAACGTTGCACGTTAAATGCTTATACAAATGTTGATCCACTGGCATCTAATTTATTTCAATGGTTTGCATTATCACAAGATGGCTGCTGTGCGTAATTTTAAAATCTCGTTTTTACTTCTTGTTGTCTAATCATGCGATAGAAGTTTGAATACCACACGTACACAATAATCTTAATGTAATAGTACAAAAATAAAAATCCAACCTGGCGACCATCTGAAATATTTAGACGGTTCTCAATATCTACGAATCTGTTACAGCAATTAAACTGAAATTTTGTATGTTGATAGAGGCAATTAACATGAGCAGGATATATGAAAATAGGCTGTATAGTTCTTCACGGAACTACTTGTTTCCCTCGTATTAGTCTGTATTCACATCTAGGGAAAACTAATAGGGATCAGTATCGTTTGTATGATATGCTTGCAGTATATTAGTACCATACGGGGTACAAGCAGAGAATTATTATTATCAACCTTCCCAACATTACGCGTTAGTTGGGTTGCAGCAAACGATACTGGAAGGGGCTGCTGTATCACCCGGTATAAATATACAGAGGTGCGCAATTTATTAGACTGAACGCCAGTTTTCCAAAATTTAATTCTTAGCCTACTTTTCATATTTTACAAAAATCAGGAAAAAATAAACTTATGAGGTCGATCCGGCCAAATGTGTGTCTGTCTGTCCTACTGCCTGTCTGTCTGTCTGTCTGTCTGTGTGTCCACCCCCCCCCCCCCCCATCTACTCGTAAACGGCTGCAGAAATCGAAACCAAATTTGGTGTGAGTAAAGATCTATGCCTGAATATCTCCATGCCATATTAGAGAATTATGTCAGTACTACCAACTGCTGAAAAACCACAATTGAAATTTGAGCTCCATGTTGGATATCTTGGAAGATATCCCGGGAGCTATTCCAAAATTGGCACACATAAAGATCATAATATTTCAGTTAAATTTCCAGGAGGTCGTACATAGCAGTGTTGTCAAAATGTTTATAAGCCTGCTGATTGGTCCAATTTTTAAATACATATATTGTAACTGCTGCACTATCAACTGGATTTCAACCAAATTTCGTATGTACTATGTGTACATAAACATATATGACTGAGCGTGTTCTTAAGAGCAACCAGGGTTGCCAACTGTTAATAAATGCTCTCTCTATTATTTTATCCAAATACCAATATATCAGAAAGTATGCATGCCGACATCTCTAAACTTTGCACCGGACATACGAGATTAATTTGGAGTAAATAACATGCGTCAGTGCTGCCAACATGATTATAAGCCAGCTGATAGGTCCAATTTTAAAATATATGTAACTTCTCTACTAACAAATGGATTTTATCCAAAATTGGCACAACAATAGTTCATAATATTTAAGATGATTTCTGACCTACACATGCATGACATTGTTGCCAACATGATTTTATGCGCGCTGATAGGTCCAGTGACTAACTGCATGTAACGTCTATGCTATCCATTGGACTTCAACCAAATGTTGTATGCTGTACCTTAAGAGATGGAACTACGAATATATTCAGTCACCAGGTCTGCCAAGTGTAGGGCTCTGTCAGGCTACATTATGCCAGGTATATTTCGAACTAATTAGACATTTCGATATTACCAATTTAATATGGTCATTATTCTACAGTAGATTGGTCCATACAGATTAATCATTGGTATGAATCTTACATTTTAAGAAAAGCAGGCTCTTTAGTTCGTCGCGGAACTTGTTGTTATATACTGTATTTATTCTGTAAAAAAGGAACTATTTTCACTTGCTCTGAATAAAAATGCAATAAAAGTACTTAATTTACAGTTTATGTTAGTGATTGAGGTACATTTTGTAAGTGCAGATGTAATACACATCTTAAGAAAAGAAAAGTATAAAATTTCTTACAAACTTGGGATATATAAGGGAAACTAAGACGCGTGGTAAAGAAAGGCAATTTTGAAAATTTTCTAAATAACTCTTACGATAAGAATGTTGACATTTATTTATTTATCGTATGGCTTTTAGTGCCGGGAGTGTCCGAGGACAAGTTTGGCTCGCCTGAGTGTGTAGCTGCTTCCAGCGGACACCCTTAGGGAGAGCTACAAGTTCCATTCAATTTCAAGTAGTTCTGACTTTCACTATCAGATATCAATGATACATAGTGGTGAACATTGATAGAGAGTTCTGTCGAAATCCAACCTAAGAATTTAGCTGCACACAAGTTTAGTCTGTGGAAGGATCTTTTACATGCCATAAATCTATAACATGGGACCCTCCGAAGGAAGGCATACTGAAGGATTTTTAATGGTCTTAAAAAATCCGACGTATTCGGCCGGGTTTGAATACAGCATGCTACCAACTACGCTTTTTGCTGCCACAAGCATGCAGGTAATGTGATATGTGTATCATTTGTCAACAATATTTGTTGCATGTTCAACAATCGAATGAATATTGCCATTCTATTCCTCTCTTAAGCTGGTCCCCCTCCCCCCTTAAGAAACTGACTAAAATGATTTTTTTAATATTTTCCACTAAAAGAGAAGCCTTGCGAATGCAGAATGTCACACGTTTTGTTCTGGTTACGTTATTCCAGTTTTTGTGAGAATTTACAGCAAAGGAGTTCGAAGTCTTTTATTACTTGAGCACCAATCTTGAACTGTTCAAAAATTCGTGAACAGTGGATTGAAATCACCTGATTTAGAGGGTTCATTCCAAAGTTATTGAAAGAAAAGATAACATACCCAGCTCAGGTAACCCTCAGAATCTGCAATTTTGAAAATGACCAGACGCAATATCATATAGGAAAAGTTGTAAGTCCATAGGGGAGGAAGCATCACTAAGTAGGGTGATAAAAATAAATTATAATGATTTTGAATGAAAATGTGTAAAATTAAAATTCTTTACTTAAGACAAATATTTTTCACGCCTCTGTTTATTGAGCAAAAGCGTGTTGATCGACTGAAAAGTGTAAATTTCTAGTGTGTACAGGCAACACTGAAAAATTGGCTTCAAAACTTCACATCTCATTTACAACCAATTCGTGCAGTTGTTGAAGTTTGAGTCTTCAGTCATTTGACTGGTTTGATGCAGCTCTCCAAGCCTCCCTTTCCTGAGGTAATCGTTTCATCTCTACATAGCTACCACACCCTACATATGAGACAATCTCTTCAACATAGTCTAACCTTGGTCTACCCCTACAGTTCTTGTTCTTGACCCTTCCTTCCATAACTAAGCTTGGTATTCCTGGGTGTCTTAGTATGTGTCCAACTAACCTATCTCTTATCTTCATTAGAAGTCACCAGAAACATCTCTCCTCTCCCACTCGTCTTAATACCTCTTCGTTTGTAACTCTATCTACCCATCTGATCTTCATCATTCTCCTGTAAACCACATTTCAGACGTTTCACATCTCTTCTTTTCTGCTGCTCCAATAGTCCAAGTTTCACTTCCATAGAGTGCCATGCTCTAGACAAAGGCTTTCTAAAATGTCTTTCTAATACCTAAATCTATATTCGATAGTAACAGATTCCTTTTTTGTAGAAATGCTTTCCTTGCCTGAGCCAGCCTGCTATTTAGCCTATTTTCAATTTTGAAAATATAGGCTTATGAGATCACCTTTTGTCCGTGTGTGTGTGCGCGTGTGTGTGTGTGAGGTGTGTGTGTGTGTTTGTCCCTAATAAAATCTAAACGGCTGGAGCGATTTCAATGAAACTCGGTAAGTTCATAGCACTATTCCCGGCGACCTCGACCGTGCCCTTCAAATTTTGTTACGTCTCACCAATCAAATGTGGCGGCTGTGCGAAATATTTCACTAGCATTCAATATCTCCGAAACTATTACGGATATCGCCCTGAAATTGTGCACGGTGATAAAAGGCACTACCAGAAGTTCACCTATGAGACTTTCAAAAACCTGGAGACTACAAAACCAACATGGCGGCCAAGCGAAGTTGAGACTTTTAAATAGACTTTTCTCACGATTTAACTATCCAAACATAATGAAATTTGGTACAGCAATTTTTTATACACATTGTAATGCATTGGAGTCTAATTTAGTTCATTTGTTTACATAACCTAAAAATGGCGGCTGTGCGAAATATTTCACTGACATTCTATATCTCCGAAACTATTACAGATATCACCCTGCAATTTTGTACGGTGATAAAGGGTACTGATACAAGTTTACCTATGTATATTTCATAAACCTGTAAAGTACAAAACGAACATGGCGACCAAGCGAATTTGAAATATTTTAATAGACTTTTCTCGTGATTTAACTCTCTGAGCGCAGTGAAATGTGGTACAGTAAATGATTTTGCAGATTGTAATGCACTGCCATCTAATTTAATTCAATTGTTTACATAACCTCAAGATGGCGGCTGTGCGAAATTTTAAAATTAAGTTTTTATTTCTTGTGTCGTAATCATGCGATCGAAGTGAAAGTTTGCATAATGAACCTAGGCAATAATTGTCCTTGAATGGTACATAACTCTATGGCCTATACATATAACAATCCTAAATGGCGAGCTTCCGAAATATTTAGACGGTTCTCAATATCTATGAATCTTTTACAGCAACCAAACTGAAATTTTTTATGTTCATAGAGACTATGAACATATGTTCACCCATAGGTTTTTCAGTAACCTGGTGAGCAGAAATCCAACATGGCGGCGATGCGAAGTATAAATATTTAAATGGACGTTCCTCGCGAATTAACTATCCGAGTGCCGTGAAACGTTGCACGTTAAATGCTTATACAAATATTGATCCACTGGCATCTAATTTATTTCAATTGTTTGCATAATCACAAGATGGCTGCTGTGCGTAATTTTAAAATCTCGTTTTTACTTCTTGTGTTCTAATCATGCGATTGAAGTTTGAATACCACACGTACACAATAATCTTAATGTAATAGTACAAAAATAAAAATCCAACCTGGCGACCATCTGAAATATTTTGACGGTTCTCAATATCTACGAATCTGTTACAGCAATTAAACTGAAATTTTGTATGTTGATAGAGGCAATTAACATTAGCAGGATATATGAAAATAGGCTGTATAGTTCTTCACGGAACTACTTGTTATATCGTCTTTCCTTCGTTCATCACTGGTTATTTTGCCTCCTAACTAACAGAAGACTCCTACTTCTTTGAGCTTTTCACCCGCCAATTTGATGTCCATTAAGGTTTCTGATTTATTTCGGCTGCATTCCAATATTTTTGTTTTACATTTATTAATTTTCCTCATGAATTCTTTCCTCAAGACGGAGTCCATACCATTCAAAAACTCATTCAAATCCTCAGGCGTGTCGGCCAAGATGATGATGTCATCAGCAAATCTCAGAGTTGAAATTATTTTTCCTTGAATTTTTGGTTGGTTGGTTCCTCAGTTTAGTGGCTGCGACAACCCGGGCATGTAGCCCCGTGTACTTTGGGTGTGTGTAGAATCTGTCTGATAACCGGTGTTAATTGTGATAACTGAATTAGTGTGTACCGACGATAGGTAATGAAAGCCTTCATGAGGAAACCTCTGAAAATGGGCTTAGAATGATCTCATTTGCAGAATCAGAAAGCATGAATGTCAGGAGTACGACGTTCCCACACAAGGATATACATAAGGAAACATGGTATTCAGCAGATGGAAAGACGGCAAACCAAATTGACCATATACTAATTTCAAATCGACACAGAAGCGCCATCACTGATATTCGTGCTTACCGGGGAGCTGACATAGGCTCTGACCACAATTTGCTGGTTGCATCCATGGAGGTGAAACTGAAAACTCACCACAAACAACAACAAGGGCGCGCAATACAATATGATCTACAATCATTAAAGGAAACTCCTCAAACTTGTCAGTACCAAGTGGATGTGAGCAACAGGTTTGGCGTACTTGATGAAGTAGGAGAAGAAGTGGATGAAAGTGGAACTACAGATATTAATAGATTGTGGAAGGATATCAAGAAGGTGATTCAAGAATCAGCTAAAAACGCATTACCAAAAGTGGAACGAAAGAAGAAATGGTTTAATGGTACATGCAAAACAGCAGTAGCAGCTAGCATCTCAGCAAGGAAAGCATGGCTACAGGACAGGAGATATGAAGAATTGGAACAGCACTACAGGGAAACACGAAGAGAAACAAGCATAACCTTACGAAAAGAAAAGAAGCTTTACCTTAAACATATGTTAGAGAGTATTGAGAATGACCAGAAGGAGAACAACATCCGTAAAGTATATGGGACGGTGAATAACATTAAGAAAGGTTACCAACCGCGATCAGCAGTTCTCCACGACAACAATGGTAACATCATTGCAGGAACAACCCACATATTACAGGCTTGGAAAGAGTACTTTGACCACATACTGAACTGCCCTGAACCAGACAACAAATTGGAGAGAACCACTCTTTCAACGGTAGAACCTTTCATAAATGATCCTTCATATGAAGAGGTAACCAGCAGTCTGAAGAAACTGAAAAACCACAAAGCTGCTGGATCTGACGGTATACCAGTTGAATTGCTGAAATATGGGGGTGAGAAGCTTCATGAAAAACTGCATAAACTTATCCTGAAAATATGGCGCGATGAACAAATACCGGATGAATGGAAGGAAGCAATTATTGTTCCAATACATAAGAAAGGAGATAAACATAACTGCGGAAATTACAGAGGAATATCCCTACTTGTCACAGCTTACAAATTACTGTCGCACATAATATTACAACGTCTAATTCCATACACCGAAGATATAATAGGAGACTATCAGAATGGTTTCCGTAAAAACAGATCAACAACAGACAATATATTTTGTATTAAGACAATCAATGAAAAAGTTTGGGAATATAACAAAAACGTCCATTACCTATTTATTGACTTCCAAAAGGCCTATGACTCAGTCCACAGAGAAACGGTGTGGGAAATTATGGCAGAATACGGAATCCCACAGAAACTTATCAGCCTGGTCAAAATGTGTATGGAGGAGACAGTGAGCAAAGTGTCATACTGTGGATCCGTATCAGACGGTTTTGAAAACAGAACAGGACTAAAACAAGGTGATGCGCTCTCCCCACTTCTCTTCAACATCGTTCTGGAAAAAGTAATTCGGGAAACCAAAGAATCTGCAACTGGAGACCTAGCAGATAACAAACACAACATCCTGGCATATGCAGATGACATTGTATTAATAGGAAATAATGGAGGAGAAATTGAAGCTTTATTCAGGAAATTAAATGAAACTGCTGCAAAAATAGGTCTAAAGATTAATGAAGAGAAGACAGAATACATGATCATACAGAGAGAAAACATGACTACAGACCAACGCAACAACCTTCATATAGGCAATTTTACCTTTAAGAACACGCCAAACTTCAAATACCTTGGGGTAAATATAAATGACTGCAATAGAAGACAAGTTGAACACCAAATTAGATTGCGGAATGCAAACAAAGTTTACTTTTCCCTGCATACATTACTTTCCTCCAAACTTTTGACCAGGAAAACAAAACTAAAACTATACAACACGATCATCAGGCCGGTACTGCTATACGGAGCCGAAACATGGAGTGTGACCAAAAGGGAGGAACGCCAACTTGCAGTCTTCGAAAACAAGATATATAGAAAAATTTTCGGCCCCATCTTTGACCAGGAAACACAAAGATGGGTTCTCAGATCAAATCATGAGCTGTACAAGTTGGCCAATCAACCCAGAGTAGTGGACGTCATGAAAGCGAAACGGCTGCAATGGGCAGGGCATGTTATCAGAATGGACGCTGACAGAATAGTTCGCCAGGTGTATGAGAAGAAGATCGAAGGCTCGAGACCCCCTGGAAGACCTAGGAGTAGATGGCAAGATGAGGTGACCTCTGACTGCAGACAAATGGGTATTACTGTATGGGAGAATACTGCGCTGGATAGGAGGAAATGGAGGCAGATAGTGAGAGCGGCACGGGATCGTCACGTCCCAGAAAAGCCAACGAAGTGAGTGAGTGAGTGAGTGAATTAGTGTGTGCTACCTGTTTCTTATTCAAGTAAGGCCAGCAGACTTTAAAATGTTTAAGTAGTTCCTACTTTTGCCGCCAAACGCCACCGTCAACGACTACTAGTTCAGAACTTAGCTACCAGACGCCACCGCAGTTGGCTCCTGGCGACGAACGTAGGAACCTGAGCGTTGTTTACATTTTAACCAAATGTAGCTTCATACAGGTGTAATTAGTGGAAGGTTCTTTATCATAACATAAATCTATGACATGGGACCGCCGGCTTTACTTCCCCTCTGAAGGAAGACATACTGAGGGATTTTTAACACTCTTACATAATCCGACGACTTCGGCCGGGTTTGAACCCGCGATCTTCTCCTTGAATTTTCACTACCACTTTAATTTGTTCTCAAATTTCCTTCATTGCTCGTTCAATGTAAAGATTAAAACACATAAATTCGACAATCTATGATATTCGTTTTGATCTTGATCATACCTGTCAGTTGCTGAATATCGATACAAACAACGATAGCAGTGTTGGGAATCACAGTTCTAGTTTTTAGCACAGTGTGGGCGGAGCGGGGCATTCCAAGACACAACTGGGAGAAGACAATGATCGGCGAATGAATAGAGAGAGTGAAGATCGTTTGCGTGTAACAATACGCCAGCCTTGACCTCAGCTTAGACAGTCTCGACCAGTAATCGACCAGGCAGTGAGGGGTCAGTCATTAAGGGTCAGTAACATCTTTCATCGACTGTGGTTTGATTCTTTAAATTAACCCCGAATAGCATGTACAATTTATTTTTTCTTCCGGAGGAAGACCGCATTGATGCGGGATTGAATTCTTTGTCCCCCAGGGGTTCACGACTAGTGGGACGTGGGTTGGCGACCACGGGGCCCCGGCTGAGTTCGGCATTACTTCCACTTACTTGTACTGGACTCTTTCCTGTCATCTTTCCTATCGACCTCCCTTGGTCAACTCTTGTTCTTTTCCGACTCCGACGGTATTGGGGTATCAGAGGCCAAGGGAGTCTTTCACTTACCCGCCTTAATTGGCCCTTGTCTCATCTTTCCTGATCCCTCATTCTTCTAGGGGTCAGCCTTCTTTCTCTTTTCATGATATCTCCTGTCCTCTGCTCAAGGCCCATACGGTGGCAGTATGTGTGTAGCCCCACCACTTCTGGTGCACCCTCGATATTGCTACACCCCTTTTCTTTTCATGATATCTCCTGCCCTCTGCTCAAGGCCCATACGGAGGCAGTGTGTGTGTAGCCCCACCACTTCTGGTGCACCCTCGATAGAGCTACCCCCTCAAGGGCTCACGGCTGGTGAGTTCGGGAGTTGGCGACCCCGGGGGATTCCTGAGCTGGATCCGGCTTTTCCCCCTTTTTCCATTGCGTCTGGGGCGGACCCTTCTCTTTCACTTTACTATCTGCCTTTCATGGCCCTCCTTCCTTCCAAGTCCCTCAATCCTCATTCTTCGAGGGTTGAGGGCATTTATTTTCTTCCTGTCTTTTATTTGCCTTATTCTCCTATTGATTTCCATTTCTTCTTCTAGTATATAAGTCAGTAGTTAGTTTTAGTTATAGTTTACATTTCATTATCATCTTCACGATCACCCAAACCATTAGGGGCTGATAACCTAGATGTTAGGCCCCTTAAAACGACAATTATCATCATCATCATATTTCCTTGATAGAAACTAGTGCAGACAAACTCAGTTATTATGTAATCGAGGATGACAATTGTGCTTGATAACGCGTTCTAAGGAAGACCTTAAGAAACCGAACTCTACGCGGCTAATGCATAAAAGGGAAACTAAGAGGTCCGAGATTTGGCAAGACTTCTACTCTACAGAGACTGATGAACAAATCATGGTCAGGCACAGATCATAAACTACGAAATTTTGTGACTTCGCTGGCAGTGCATAGGTATCACTTCAGGTGTGCAAAGTCAAGTCCTTCCACGATCAAGATGACAATTGCGTGTGCGACCTCGGTGGCAATTACTGCGAACGATATCACGTTGTCAATTGCAAATGACTTCCCAAATGATTCATATTTTTTAAATGTTCGAAGATGTCGAAATGTAAATATTATATGTCAGAAAACTGTATCATAATAAGGGTCATTATGGTACTATTCTTCATTATGAAACAGTTTCTCCAGCAAATCAGAGCTCATTCATTGACCAATTAGGTAAGGATAGCTTCGAGCATGCGCTCAAAATCCAACATGTTGGACATGAATTACATGATTCGAAAGTTCAAATTGGATATCGGATCAACCATTGTAGTTACAATCCCAAACACGAAGACAAAATCAGCATGACCCTTTACGGTGACAAGAAATTACTATGACATATGAAAGAAATTTATGAATCTACGTCCAGAAGTTAGCGTCACAGAATCGTTCTATATAAATTACCGACGTGGAAAGTGCACCGTCGCATATGTTCGCGTAAATAAACTGGCGAATGCGAGACAAGAAATAGCCCTGTACCATAATATCCCCAACTCCAAATTCTACTCAGCGCATTGCTTTCAAACGACTTCGGTGACAACATTAGTGAATGCTAGTTATGATCGGCACTAGACATCATGCAAGCTGTAAACATTAGCATTGCCAAGCAAAGTAAATGGTCTCTGCTTTGGAAATTCTTTGACCCACGCATGCGCTCTGTTCAGTCAGCAAACCACCCAGCGCGCTCTGTTCACTAACTGAAGTTACTGAATCCCACAGATATTTATGAATATTTATGTTAAAACACATAATAACTCGCCTATAATGGCAATTAAGACACTTGTATGGAAATTATAAAACTCGCTAAGCTCGTTTTATAAACATACTCGTGTCTTAATTATTGTCACTATAGGCTCGTTGCATAATGTACTATTTTTTAAATTAAATTTTATTAATTAATATTGTTGATATTACGTCATTATAGCTGTCTGTTGTCTCTTTCAAAAATTCCCGAGCTTTGATTATCGCAAGTTGCTCCGCATGAAATTATTATGAAGATGTCAGGAACGTCCAGTCCCTGATTCTGGGAAATTAACCTCAGTATATTAAAATCACCACGGCTTTGTCAGGAATTAAACCGATACCCTTCAAGTCAAATTCTGGCAGGCTAATAGCAATGACACCAAACTGTTTCATTATGAATTCGTGGTTTTCGAGTTAAGAGTCAGAGGGGCTGCATAAGATCTGCAATTCCCCAGTCAGGAGGTCCAAGTAGGTACGTGCTAGCAACATCTTTCCCTAGTATAGCAAATCACGTCCATGGGAAAAGGTGCGTGTAGATTCATTCTCAAGAACAACATTAACATTGTCATTTAGTTTAAATTGTCCTGAGCGTGTCCCTGATAACTGCAAGGTCAGATACGATTTGCATGGCGAACAATACAAGCAACAAGATGCATGTGTAATACAAAGATACAACCAGTTAAAACTAATTGTCCCTTCTATGTGTATGTATGCAGGTCCAGCAACACTCCAGAGTACAGACAGGAACAAGATATCTACACCCTCTGTCTGAAAAGTTCGGTGAATGTGTCTATATTACGAACGGATTGTTGACTTCCCTAAAACAGCCGTTACTATCCTTCGAAGTAATCCCCGTGGATGGTTATGCACTTTTGAGAACGACTTCACAAGTCCTGGAAACTCCAGGCATAGTCTTCTTTAGGAATAGCTTTCTGTTTGGGTCGTCAAAACTCTAAATTGCAAGCAAGAGAGGAGCGTGAATTTATGCAACCTGCCTTGCACACCTGATAGATGGGCGGCAGTGAGGAGGGTAAATTTATGCAACCTAACGTGCACACCTGTTCGACGGGTCGCAGTGAGAAGGGTGAATGTTCCGTGGAATGGAATGCTATTATTATTATTATTATTATTATTATTATTATTATTATTATTATTATTGGTTCCTTTATTGTGGCGAAGTTAGGGCTCTAGGCCCTCTCTTACACTTTATGTTCCTGAAAACCATCGTCACGAATGACGAGACCTGGTGCCTGAGCTATGTCCTCGAAGGCAAGCGTCAAAGTATGGAGTATCGGGATCCAGGGTCACCGAAAAGCACTGAAGGGCCAGAGGTTTTCGGACATTTCGGACATCCAACGTAATGTGACGACCCAACTAACGGCTATCCCTCAGGAAGACAATGCCAGGATTTGTTCAGTTGTTCTCAGAAGTGCATAACCATCCACGGGGATTACTTCGAAGGATAGTAACGACTCTTTAAGGTATACCAACAATCCGTTCGTAATATAGACCCATTCTCCGAACTTTTCAGACAGAGGGTGTAAACCCTGCACTCCCATCTCACTCTTGAGGACCAGATGTTTTGGTCGTTTTATTTAGTGACCCATCATTTATCGGTTCATAGTAAAGAAGGCAGTTTATGAGAAGAACTACTAGGTCATATCCCCGTCACTGAAGAAAAGAAAGAAAACCCCATAAAAGAAATGTATTTGACAGCAATTTGGAAAACAACCTAGCCCTTTAAATGTCTAACTCGAAGTCAGAGAGAAGAAAAGTACAGTAAAATCGTGTTTGATGCAGTGCTCCATGCTCCCCTGTCCTGAGCTAATCGATCAACCTCTGCATATCTACCACATCCTACAATTGTTTAACAAATTCTAACCTTGGTCTACCCCTACAGTTATTGTCCTCAACCCGTCGTTCTATAACTAAGTTTGCTATTCCTGGATGACTTAGTACGTATCCTGCCACCTTAACTCCTCTCTTCATTAGCAGTCACCAGAAACATCTCTCCTCTCCCACTCGACTTAATACCTCTTCATCTGTCACTCTATCCACCCATCTGATCTACCCCATTCTCGTGTAACACCACATTTCAAACGCTTCTATTCTCCTCTTCTCTGCTGCACCAACAATCCAAGTTTCACTTCCATAGAGCGCCACGCTCCAGACAAAGGCTTTCAAAAATGACTCTCTAATACTCAAATCATTATTTATTTATTTATTTATTTATTTATTTATTTATCCTATGGCTTTTAGTGCCGGGAGTGCCCGAGGACATGTTCGGCTCACCTGAGGGTTAGCTACAAGCTCCGTTCAATTTCAAGTAGTTCCATCTTTCATACCAGATATCAATGATACCTAGTGGTGAACTTTGGAACTTAAATTGAGCGTTCCGACGAAATCTAAT
Organism: Meconema thalassinum; assembly: GCA_946902985.2. Classification (NCBI taxonomy): domain Eukaryota; kingdom Metazoa; phylum Arthropoda; class Insecta; order Orthoptera; family Tettigoniidae; genus Meconema; species Meconema thalassinum. The sequence goes on along the minus strand of OX336396.1, from coordinate 209,915,581 downwards.
CTAAAAATTTAGCTTCACACAAGTTTAGTCTATAGTTAGTTAGTTATTGTTGTTTTAAGGGGCGGAACTATGAGGTCATCTGCCCCCAAGTTTAGTCTGTCGAAGGATCTTTCACATGCCATAAATCTATGGCATGGGACCGCCGGCTTTGCTTCCCCTCCGAAGTGAGGCATACTGAAGGATTATTAACGCTCTTAAAAAAACGACGACTTCTGAACCCACTAAATTGGCACAGCAGTTCAGCATGCTACCAACTACGACACCGAAGCCGCTACTCAAATCATATTTGATGCGAACAGATTTCTTTTCTGTAGAAATGATTTCCTTGCCTGAGCCAACCTACCCTTATATATCCTCTTTGTATCGTCCATCACTTCCTAAGTAACAGAAGTCACCTACTTCCTTTAGCTTTTCACCTGCCCGGGGTTTTCTGATTTCTTTCGGCTACATTCCATTAGATTTGTTTTACATTTATGATTTTCATCATGTAGGCCTATCCTTTCCTCAATACGAAAACTAAAATACCGTAGATAAATGTGGCGGAAAAGAAAACAAGATGTTCAGTAAAGAACATATAGCCTACTTTCTCCTAAATGCATGGGTATTGTTATAACTCTTTGTCCTTTTCAAGGAGTATAATTGAATGTTGGTTGTAGTAGCTTGTTGAAATACAACGTGCTATAGGGATATAAAACATGAATATGAGTAGCCCTTTGCTAGTGCTACCTCTGTAAAAAAAATTCATTCAATTCGGTTTCCCCGTGTTTGAATTGATATGGGAAATGGATTTACACATACTTGGCCACCATCTGCAAACTATTGGGCAGATGATCTTGCAGTTTGGTCAGGATATGCTTTCCACATAAAGATATGTTCTTGCAAAATTTGGTAGAGACTAGATTATTAGGTTGGTCGTATTTACATTTTAGCTTTTAACATTTGGGTGGCCGCGATTACGTTTCCGTCAAGATGGCGGTGATATAAAACATGACACTGAGGTGCCCTTTGCTAGTGCTACCTCTGTACCAAATTTCGTTCCATTCGGTTTCACCGTGTTCGAATTGATAGGGGGAATCGATTTTCAAACAAAGATGGCCGCCATCCGCAAAATATTAGGCTAATGACCTATTATTTTGGTCAAAGGATGCTCCCTCCATAAGGGTATGTTGTTGCAAAATTTGTTAGAGATCGGATGATTAGGTTAATCGTAATTTGATTTAATCTTTGGACATTTGTGTGGCCGCCATTACGTTTCCGTCAAGATGGCGGCGATATAAAACATGACACTGAGGTGCCCTTTGCTACTGCTACCTCTGTACCAAATTTCGTTTCATTCGGTTTCACCGTGTTCGAATTAATAGGGGGAATCGATTTTGACACAAAGATGGCCGCCATCCGCAAACTATTAGTCTAATGACCTATTAGATTGGTCAAGTGATGCTCCCTCCATAAAGGTATATTGTTGCAAAATTTGGTAGAGATCGGATGATTAGGTTAATCGTAATTTGATTTAAGCTTTGAACATTTGTGTGGCCGCCATTACGTTTCTGTCAATATGGCGGCAATACAAAAAATGACACTGAGGTGCCCTTTGCTAGAGCTACCTCTGTACCAAATTTCGTTCTATTCGGTTTCACCGTGTTTGAATTAATAGGGGGAAACGATTTTGACACAAAGATGGCCGCCATCCGCAAACTATTACTCTAATAACCTATTAATATGGTCAAAGGATGCTTCCTCCATAAAGGTATGTTGTTGCAAAATTTGGTAGAGATGGGATGATTAGGTTAGTCGTAATTTGATTCAAGCTTTGAACATTTGTGTGGCCGCTATTACGTTTCCGTCAAGATGGCGGCGATATAAAATTTGACACTGAGGAGCCCTCTGCTAGTACTACCTCTGTACCAAATTTCGTTCCATTCGGTTTCACCGTGTTCAAATTAATAGGGGGAATCGTTTTTCACACAAAGATGGCCGCCATCCGCGAACTGTTAGGCTGATGACCTATTGATATAGTCAAAGGATGCTCCCCCCATAAAGGTATGTTGTTGCAAAATTTGGTAGAGATCGGATGATTAGGTTAGTCGTAATTTGATTTCAGCTTTGAACATTTGTGTGGCCGCCATTACGTTTCAGTCAAGATGGCGGCGATATAAAACATGACACTGAGGTGTCCTTTGCTAGTGCTACCTTTGTACCAAATTTCGTTCAATTCGCGTTTACCGTGTTCGAATTGATAGGGGGGGACAGACATTCAGAGTCCACACTCACACACACACACAGACACACACACACAGACTCACACACATACACACACACAGACAGACACACTTTTTTTCGCCCTGTGTTGATCTCATAAGTCTACTTTCATTTTTTGCAAAAATCGAAAGTAGGCTAAAAACAAGAAGTTCCGTGACGAACTAAAGAGCCTACTTTTCCTAAAATTAAGATTCATGCCAATGATTAATATAAATAATGACGAAATTAAGTTGATAATATCGAAATGTCTAATTAGTTCGAAATATACCTGGTATAATGTAGCCTAATAGAGCACTACAGTTGGCAGCCCTAGTGACTGAATATGTTCTTAGTTCCATCTCTTAAGGTACAGAATACAAAATTTGGTTGAAGTCCAATGGACGTTACATACAGTTAGACATTGGATCTATCAGCACCCGTAAATGCATGTTGGCAACAATGCCATGAGTGTGCTGGACAGAAATAATCTGAAATATTATGATATCTTGTTGTGCCAATTTTGGATGAAATCCATTTGTTAGTATAGAAGTTGCATATATTTTAAAATTGAACACATCAGCAGACATAGAATCATGTTGGCAGCACTGACTTATATTAATTACTCCAAATTAATCTAGAATGCCAGGTGCTATATGTGTGCAAAGTATAGAGCTGTTGGCTTGCATACTTTCTGATATATTCATATTAGGGTAAAAAATATACACCGCATTTATTAACAGTTGACAGCCCTGGTGGCTCTTACGAATACGCTCAGTCATATGTGTTTATGTACACATATTTAAAACAAAATTTGGTTGCAATCCAATTGATAGTGTAGAAGTTATATGCACTTAAAAATTGGACCTATCAGAAGACTTAAAATTATTTTGGCAACACTGTCATGTATGACCTCCCGGAAATTAAACTGAAATAATATTATCTACATGTGTGCCAATTTTGGAATAGCTCCCATGCATACCTTCCAAGATATCCAACGTGGAGCTCAAATTTCTAGTGCGTTTTTTCAGCATTTGTTAGCACTGACATCATATTCAAATATGGGCTTGAGATATTCCGGTATACATTTTTACTCATTCTAAATTTGGTTTCGATTTCTGCAGCCGTTTAGGAGTTGATAGGGGGGGGGGGCACACACACACAGCCAGACAGACAGACAGACAGACAGAAGGACAGACAGACAGACAGACACACATTTTCCCGGATCGATCTCATAAGTCTACATTTTCCTCATTTTTGCAAAATGTGAAAAGTAGGCTAAAAATAGAAATTTTAAGGAATGCAGGCATTCCAGAGCGACGACAAATTTCCCACACCTAGTTACCATGGTGACAAGTTCACGCGCTCTTACTTGATAGAATGTGTGCGATCACCATACACAAGCCGATAGCTGAAATTGTAACATTTTTAGCCTGTTTTACATTTTATGAAAAAATAGGCTTAAGATATCATCATTTGTCCGTGTGTATGTGTGTGTGTGTTTGTTTATGTGTGTGTGTGTCCCGAATAACTTCTTAACGGCTCGAGAGATTTCAATGAAACTCGGTAAGGTCATAGTAATATACCGGCCGACCCCGACCGTGCTCTTCAAGTTTTACTACGTCTCACCAATACAACATGGCGGCTGTGCGAAATATTTCACCGGAATTCTATATCTCCAAAATTGTTACTGATATCAGCCTGAAATTTTGTACGGTGATAAAAGGCACTACTAGAAGTTCACCTATAGAACTTTCACAAATCTGTTAGGTACAACACGAACATGGCGGCCGAGTGAACTTGAAACATTTAAATAGACTTTTCTCGCAATTTAATCTTCTGAACGCAGTGAAACTTGGTACAGTGAATTAGTATACATATTGTAATGCACTGACATCTAATTTAGTTCAATTGTTTATATAACCTCAAGATGGCGGCTGTGCGATTTTTTTTTTCATTTCTTATGTCCTAACCATGCGATCGAAGTAAAAGATTTAATAATGAACCTACGCAATAATCTTCATCTACTGATATATAACTTTATTGCCTAGATGTATTACAATTCAACATGGCGACCATCCGAAATATTTAGACGGCTCTTAATATCTACGAATCTATTACAGAAATTGTACGTTATTAACATAAGTTCACGTGTGGATCATTCAATAAGCTGGTGAGCACGAAACCAACATGGCAGTGACGCAAATTTAAATGCTTAAATGGAGTTTTCTCGCGACTTTTCATCCAAGCGCTGTGAAAATGTGCACGGTTTTTCTTCACACAAGGCTTAATATATTGACGTCTAATTTTATGAGAACTTAAAAATATTGGCTATGCATTTTTTTTAATCTCGTTTTCATTTCTCGTGTCCTAAGTAAAACCAGAAGTATTTATAAAAATGGGCTATTTTGTTCTTCACGGAACTACTTGTAAACTAGTCAATATCCTTTTTCTGTTGCTAATTCCATTAGGTAACTGTACTAGTTCATTGTTCTGTCTGATATTTCTTCTGAGTGGGCACTCATGGGTCCTAAGGTCAAAAGACATGCGTGTCATTGGCGGAAGATGGCTGATAGGCCCTATTACCGTAAACGGAGCACGTTACCGCACATTCATGACAACAACGAGACATCACTTTGACAAATCTAAATACTGGTAAAACATTAAAATGTCAGAAAGATTAATAGAAAAACAATTGCTGTTTATTAATTTTACTGGTATAGGATCTTGGCCATGTGCCCCATGTACTTGATAACATGTGTTTTCGTGGGAACTTTAGTAAGGGAAGTCCATGCAATTTGGACCGGCGTGTAATTTTGGCTCATGTTAGTTTTGGTATTTGCAAGTTTGGCCACCCCCTTTCTCAGGCACGGTCAGCAAGACAGTTGAGGGTTTCTTTCGCCCTCCCAATTGTTGTCATGGTTGAAGGGTAATTAGGAAAATAAGTTTGTCACCGCATTCCTTGTAAGCTTATACGACCATGAGGATGCGTGCTGTGAAGTAATTATTTCAACGAGGAGTTTGCGTCGATTTCACAAGTAGGCTACTGATGAATCATCGTGGTAAGTTCTAACATTTTAAAGAATTTTCATATTATTTGAATGTTGATGAAATATATGCATGCCGTGTAATCATTACGTTTCTTCATAGTTACCATCTTGTGGTGTAGCGGCTAGTATTCTTGGCTGTCGACCCGGAGGTCCAGGTTCGATTCCTGGCTCTGCCAAGAAATTTCAATTCTGTAGGGAGCACTGGAACGGGGTTCGATTCCTACTTAAGCTATCATGAAAGTGGTTTTCCGTGGTTTCCCAGTTTTACACAAGGCAAATGCCGGGATGGGTCCTAACTTAGAGCCACAGGCGCCTCCTTCCCAGTCCTATCCCCTATTTACAAATACATACACTAGTACAGGCATCATAATAACACAGGTCATCACACAAACTCCACGCTCACACAAGAACACGGGGCTCTATATGACCACGATGTCGCAAAGCCACTGAAATAAGCAACAACAACAACTTTCTTCATAGTTTTATTTCTGATTCAGAAAGAAGTTGCTTTATAATCTGAAAGGGTTTTGTTGTTGTTGCTTATTTTAGTGGCTTCGACATCGTGGTCATAAATCCCCGTGTATTTGGGTATGTGTGTGTGTGGAATTTGTGTGACAACCTGTGTTATTGTGATGGCTGTACAAGTGTGTGGGTATTTGTAACCTGGGGATAGGATTGGTAAGGAGGCGGCCAAGGCCTTTAATTAGGATCCATTCCAACATTTTCCTGGAGTAGAAGTGGGGAAGCCACGGTAAACCACCTTCAGGATGGCTGAAATGGGAATCGAACCCTCCTCTTTCCAGTTTTGCCTCACTAGGCTGAGTGTACCCCGTTCCAGCGTTCAGACCAGAACTAAAATTTCTTGGCAGAGCGGGAATTGAACCGGACCTCCGGGGCTGCATGCCAAAAGTGGCAATCAGAATTCGTAGTATGATATGTTATTGTTTAGTATTGCCTAATAAATAGCCTAGCACAAATAACTTACAAGTGTTTATATTTACCAGTCCAAATTACACTATTACACATCGGCCTGGTCCAAGTTACACGCCATTGCACAGTGGTTCAAAATCGAAATCTAGGAGGACAAAATTATTTATTTTCATAATAAAAAAAACATAATTTATTACTTCTATCGCATTCTAATATAATTGCCACTCACTATTCTGGGATATAAACGCATCTTAGAGTAAATCTGTCACCACTGTTCGAGCAGTCTGAATTGGAGGGTGAATGTAAGTGGCTGTGGTTTGGTTGTCTTTGTCGTTAGTGTGATGCTTTAAAATGGAACATGCAGCAGTAGGTATGATCTTTGCAACGTGTTTCAGTTATTAATGGGCGTAATTGTTACGTAATTTGAGCTATATTTGCATTATATAATATGAAACTATTATTTTAAAAATTATATTTTCACTTAGATTTTTAGTATGTCGCGTCACTCTGCGTCACTTTCTACTTAATGTTAAAATGTAGATAAAGTCTTGTAGTTAACGCCTGTTATAAGATTTTTTGCATCTTTTTGCAACTTAGTTATTTTACGTTTTAGAAGATGCCGCGCGACCAGCTCTCACACGTTTACAACTGTTTGAAGCACAAGGTTCGACAATTATGTCAAAAGTGGAAGTATGTGACTTTGTTAAAAGTAAATAAGGGGTAGAAAATTGTTCTGAAGAGATAACTGAATGCTCTATCCAACTCCTAGTCATAGACAATTTCTTGCTTGTGTAGGCGTAGCTTAAAAAAGGTCTTAACTGATGTTAATTATGACGTAGACAAATTATATACGTTGCTTTCACTCTAAATTCATGATTAAAACGTAAAAATAATTTTGTCCCCCTAGATTTCGATTTTGACCCACTGTGCATCCGTCCGAATTACACGATATTACATTTTTATATAAAAATACATTTTAAGATAATATTAACATTTATTTTCACCAAATCATTTGATATATTGTATTAATTATCATTCATAAAATTTGAAAAAGTACGGTCAAAGAAGTTATTGACGTTGTTGTTGTTTGAGTCTTCAGTCTTTTGACTGGTTTGATGCAGCTCTCCATGCCTCCCTGTTATGAGCTAATCGTTTCATCTCTACATAGCTACCACACCCTACATCCGAGGCAATCTGTTTAACATATTCTAACCTTGGTCTACCCCTACAGTTCTTGTCCTCGACCCTTCCTTCCATAACTAAGCTTGCTATTCCTGGGTGTCTTAGTATGTGTCCTACCAACCTATCTCTTCTCTTCATTAGCAGTCGCCAGAAACATCTCTCCTCTCCCACTCGTCTTAATACCTCTTTGTTTGTAACCCTATCTACCCATCTGATCTTCATCATTCTCCTGTAACACCACATTTCAAATGCTTCAATTCTCCTCTTTTCTGCTGCACCAATAGTCCAAGTTTCACTTCCATAGAGCGCCACTCTCCAGACAAAGGCTTTCAAAAATGACTTCCTAATACCTAAATCTATATTCGATGTCAGCATATTCCTTTTTTGTAGAAATGCTTTTCTTGCCTGAGCCAACCTACTTGTTATATCCTCTTTGCTTCGTCCATCACTGGTTATTCTGCTTCCTAAGTAACAGAAAGCTCCTACTTCCTTCAGCTTTTCACCTGCCAATTTGATCTCCATAGAGGTTTCTGATTTATTTCGGCTGCATTCCAGTATTTTTGTTTTACATTTATTAATTTTCATCATGAATTCTTTCCGTAAGACGGAATCCATACCATTCAAAAACTCATTCAAATCCTCAGGCTTGTTGGCCAAGATGACGATGTCATCAGCAAATCTCAGAGTTGAAATTATTTCTCCTTGAATCTTCACTCCCACTTTAAATTTTTCTCTAATTTCCTTCATTGCTTGTTCAATGTAAAGATTGAAAAGTATGGGTGATAAGTTGCAGCCTTGCCTTACACCTTTCTGAATACCAGCTTCTCTCTCATGTCCTTCAACTCGAATGACTGCTGTCTGGTTTCTGTATAGATTGTATATCACCCTCCTATCCCTGTACTTTATTCCAATCGATTTCAAAATGTCAAACAATTTAGTCCAATCAACGTTATCAAAAGCCTTTTCTAAGTCTACAAAAGCCATGAACGTTCTCTTATCTTTCCTTATTCTACCTTCCAAAATCAGCCTAAGACTTAGTACAGCTTCCCTTGTTCCTACATTTCTCCTGAAACCAAACTGGTCTTCAGCCAACTCCGTTTCTATCTGGCTCTCAATTCTCTTGTAAATTATTCTAGAAAGGATCTTTGAAGCATGAGTAATCAAGCTGATTGTACGGTAATCTTCACATCTGTCAGTTCCCACTTTCTTTGGTATAGGGATGATTACATTCTTCTTGAAATCAGGGGGTACCTCACCTGTCTCATAAATCCTACACACCAAGTGAAATAACCTGATCAGACCTTCCTCTCCTATGCAGCGTAGCAACTCAATCGGTAAATCATCTATGCCTGGTGCTTTGTTCCTGCTTAAGTCTTCCAAAGCTCTATCAAATTCTGATCTCAATATTAAATCTCCTTTCGCATCCTCATCAATTTCCTCCTCCCTTTCCATTACATGATTCTCAATCTCCTTTCCCTTATACAAACTCTCTATGTAAGCTTTCCATCTCTCAACCTTTTCTTCCCTATCTGTTAGAGGCTTTCCATTTGTGTCCTTAATATTACAGCACTTAGTCTTCTTTTCCCCAAAAGTATTCTTAATCCTTCGATAAGCTGTGTCTACTTTTCCTAATTTCAGACAATTTTCTATACCAGCACATTTCTCTTTCAACCATTCTTCTTTCGCTTCCTTGCACTTCTTGTTAACCTCATTTCTCAGACGTCTGTATTCTGCTTTCCCCTTTTCATCTCTTACATTCTTGTGCTTCCGCCTTTCATCCATCAATTCGAGTATATCCTGAGTGATCCACGGTTTTCTACCTATTCTCTCTTTCCTACCAATGTTTTCTTCTGCGGATTTTGTTATTTCATTCCTCAAAAGTGCCCATTCGTCTGCAATTGAAGTTTGTTTAGGGTTTTTCATTAGTCCTTCCTTTATACTCTTCTTGAATCTTTCGTTTACATCTTTCTCTTTCAGTCTGTCTATTGCCCACCTTTTTGGCTTTTGACTTTTCTTCAGTTTCTTCAACTTTAATCTGCATTTCATTACAACCAGATTGTGGTCAGAGTTTATGTCAGCACCAGGATATGTTTTACAATCCAAAATCTGGTTTCGAAACCTCTGCTTGACCATAATGAAGTCGATTTGGTAACGCCCTGTATCTCCTGGTCTCATCCATGTGTATATTCTTCTATTGTGGTTATTGAATAAGGTGTTAGCTATGACCAACTCATGCTCAGTGCAGAATTCTACCAGCCTGCTTCCTCGATCATTCCTTTCACCTAATCCGAAATCTCCTACTATCTTCCCTTCTCTCCCTTTTCCTACCACAGCATTCCAATCTCCCATTACTATAACATTTTCATCACCCTTGATATACCTCAGAATTTCGTTTATTTCATCGTAGACCTTTTCAACATCCTCATCATCAGCTTGACTGGTAGGCATATAGACTTGTACCACTGTGGTGCAGGTAGGTTTAGTATTTATTTTTGCTACAATAATCCGTTCACTATATTGCTCATAATATTCCACCCGCTGTCCAAGTTTCCTACTCAATATGAGGCCAACCCCTGCTTGGCCATTGTTTGATTTAGTGCTAATGACCCTATAGTCTCCTGACCAATAGTCCTGTTCTTCCTGCCAGCGCATTTCACTAATCCCAACCAAATCCAACCTCAACCTATCATTTCCCTTTCTAAGTTAAGTGTTCCAAATTACATGGACTTCCCCTACTGTACATATTAGGTTAAATGTTTTGGGTAAATAGCCCAGAACTTACAGCGGCTTCGGTGACGTAGTTGGTAGCAAGCTGAACTGCTGTGCCCAAGATAGCGGGTTCAAACCCGGCCGAAGTCGTCGGATTTATTAATAGCGTTAAAAATCCTTCAGTATGTCTTCCTTCGGAGGGGAAGTAAAGCGGGTGGGTCCATGTCATAGATTTATGGCATGTAAAAGATCCTTCCACAGACTAACAAGTGTGAAGCTAAATTGTTAGGTTAGATTTCATCGGAACGCTCTATCAAAGTTCCAACGTTCACCACTAGGTATAATTGATATCTGGCAGCGAAAGTTGGAACTACTTGAAATTGAACGGAACTTGTAGCTCACCCTAAGGGTGTCAGCTGGAAGCAGCTAAAGACTCAGGCGAGCCGAACATGTCCTCGGACACTCCCGGCACTAAAAGCCATACGATAAATAATAATAATAACCCCAGGACTTGTCACAAGATACGTACAAGGAGTGTGGATAAAATCCGGGGAAAATTCACCCTCAGGATGGGCGCTGTCAGCGCCAGTATTACAGCCACATATCTGCGTATTTTTTTCTTTTTTATGATTAAGGAAGCACCCATTGCAATTGGGTACAATCGTGTTTACTGACTGAAAAGCATTTAATTCCCTTACTAAGGCAGCACTGGAAAATGGTTTCCAACACGGTAATGAAGGAAATTTAGAGTATTCCCCCTATTCTCTTTCTAGAAAATTACAGTATACTGGCCAACATAATATAAATAATTTCAGTAGTAGGTCTATAGATCCCTCCTTCGGCGCTCACAAACGACGGATCGTGACAAATTAACATTCAAATGAAAGAGAATAGGCATTAGCAGAGACGAATTGCACTCTAATTTCATAAATATCTATAATTTCTTAAAAAAAATGACTTTTAAAAATGTACGAAGTGTGCGATTCGCAGATACTGTTGCTATAGAAAAATACGCTCCATAATTGCTGCCCACTTCACATTTTGTCCGCTGTGACACCTGTTTCATGTCATTTTAACATTCTGAGGTCTATCCTTTATCATTTTGCATGGATTTCAGAAACAGTAAATCAAAGGAATGAGTACTCAAATCGTATAATTTCATAAATATCGAATAACCGGTGAGTTTTATGATGATCTAATTTTCAGTGATTGCCTTCTTAAGTTAGGGAACGTAGAACTTGGAATTCTAACTAAAATATAAATACTGTTCTATAATCATTTGGTTGAAATAATAAAAAAGATACGAGCCTTACAGTAGTCGCATATGATGTGTAACATCTGACATGTTATCCTAACTTGAAGTTGTTACCGTTTTTATTATCCTTGACATTCATCAACACACACAAACTCTTTTTATTTTTTACACTCTCATAATACAGTGCATGACAATTCCAAGACTCTATTTTTTTCTTCACTGCCTACTTGATATTTCTACTCTGCACTGCCTTCTTGATACTCTGCTGTTACAAAGTAATCCGTATGTGATAAACATTCCACTTGGTACTGCTAAAGCAGCCAGGAGGGATGCGATCCAACTAGCAGTGCGTCTTACACAATTCCGTCCGATCCACATCCGTCCCCTTTTTAGCCTATTTTCAATTTTGAAAAAATAGGCTTATGAGATCACCTTTTGTCCGTGTGTGTGTGCGTGTGTGTGTGTGTGTGTGTGTGATTCGTGTGTGTGTCCCCCCCTAATAAAATCTAAACGGCTGGAGCGATTTCAATGAAACTCGGTGTGTTCATAGCACTATTCCCGGCGACCTCGACCGTGCCCTTCAAATTTTGTTACGTCTCACCAATGCACAATGGCGGCTGTGCGAAGTATTTCACTAGCATTCAATATCTCCGAAACTATTACCGATATCGCCCTAAAATTGTGTACGGTATTAAAGGGTACTACTAGAAGTTCACCTATGAGACTTTCAAAAACCTGGTGACTACAAAACCAACATGGCGGTCAAGCGAAGTTGAGACTTTTAAATAGACTTTTCCCGCGATTTAACTATCCACACGTAATGAAACTTGGTACAGCAAATGTTTATACACATTGTAATGCACTGGAGTCTAATTTAGTTCAATTGTTAACATAACTTCAAAATGGCGGCTGTGCGAAATATTTCACTGACATTCTATATTTCCGAAACTATTACAGATATCACCCTGCAATTTAGTACGGTGATAAAGGGTACTGATACAAGTTTACGTATGTATATTTCATAAACGTGTAAAGTAGAAAACGAACATGGCGACCAAGCGAAGTTGAGACATTTAAATAGACTTTTCTCACGATTTAACCATCCGAACGTAATGAAACTAGGTACAGCAAGTGTTTATACACATAGTAATGCACTGGAGTCTAATTTAGTTCAATTGTTTACATAACCTCAAAATGGCGGCTGTGCGAAATATTTCACTGGCATTCTATATCTCCGAAACTATTACAGATATCACCCTGCAATTTTGTACGGTGATAAAGGGTACTGATACAAGTTTACCTATGTATATTTCATAAACCTGTAAAGTACAAAACGAACATGGCGACCAAGCGAATTTGAAATATTTTAATAGACTTTTCTCGTGATTTAACTCTCTGAGCGCAGTGAAATGTGGTACAGTAAATGATTTTGCAGATTGTAATGCACTGCCATCTAATTTAAATCAATTGTTTACATAACCTCAATATGGCGGCTGTGCGAAATTTTAAAATTAAGTTTTTATTTCTTGCGTCGTAATCATGCGATCGAAGTGAAAGTTTGAATAATGAACCTAGGCAATAATTTTCCTTGAATGGTACATAATTCTATGGCCTATACATATAACAATCCTAAATGGCGAGCTTCCGAAATATTTAGACGGTTCTCAATATCTATGAATCTTTTACAGCAACCAAACTGATTTTTTAATGTTCATAGATACTATGAACATATGTTCACCTATAGGACTTTCATTAACCTGGTGAGCACAAATCCAACATGGCGGCGACGCGAAGTATAAATATTTAAATGGACGATTCTCGCGAATTAACTATCCGAGTGCACGTTAAATGCTTATCCAAATGTTGATCCACTGGCATCTAATTTATTTCAATTGTTTGCATAATCACAAGATGGCTGCTGTGCGTAATTTTAAAATCTCGTTTTTACTTCTTGTGTTCTAATCATGCGATTGAAGTTTGAATACCATACGTACACAATAATCTTAATGTAATAGTACAAAAATAAAAATCCAACCTGGCGACCATCTGAAATATTTAGATTGTTCTCAATATCTACGAATCTGTTACAGCAATTAAACTGAAATTGTGTATGTTGATAGAGACAATTAACATGAGCAGGATATATGAAAATAGGCTGTATAGTTCTTTACGGAACTACTTGTTTTTTTTCAAAATCACTCCCACAAAAAAATCCAGTGGTGACTTCGGTGGCGTAGTCGGTAGCATGCTGAGCTTCTATGCCCAAGATCGCGGGTTCAAACCCGGCCGAAGTCGTCGGATTTTTTAAGAGCGTTAAAATCCCTCAGTATGCCTTCCTTCGGAGGGGAAGTAAAACCGGCGGTCCCACGTCATAGATTTATGACAAGTTAAAGAACCTTCCACTAATTACACCTGTGTGAAGCTAAATTGGATAGTTTAAGAATGTAAACAATGCTCTTAGGTTACTACGTTCGTTGCCAGGAGCCGACTGCGGTGACGTCTGGTAGCTAAGTTCTGAACTTGTAGTCGTCGATGGTGGCGTTTGGCGGCAAAAGTAGGAACTACTTGAAAATTGATCGTCTGCAGTGCTTACTTGAATTAAAACAGATACACACACTAATACAGTCATCACAATTAACACCGGTTATCAGACAGATTCTACACTCACCCCAAGTACACGGGGCTACATGACTGCGTTGTCGCAGCCCCTAAACTTTAGAACCAACCAACCAAAAATATCCAGCATCCGAGTGGAAAGATGTCACACATCAAAAACATAACCTTTCTCCATAAGTCTCTCGTTATAAATCTATTGGGGAAAGTGTGGTTTATGAACATGAGAGATTTATCGCATGGATCCGCTAGTCTGTTTATAATTCCATTGCCTCTCTTGCAGGCCAGTGACCACAATGGCTGGCTGTACATCCTGGAACAAGGACACGAGTTCACAGCCAGATAAACTTGCACTTTTCGTCTCGTTATAAGAGTGTTGTGCTTGGTCCAGCCGACATTGCTTCACTTATAAAATTAGAATAAAAAAGATTGAAAGTGTTTCGGGATGCGTACATAATGCTACAACAATAGCCTTGACCCTGGGGGAGGGGGCGGGACTGACCAATGGCAGTGCTCAGGGGGGACAAAGACTTGGGCCCCTCCCTCGCGATGCTCCGGGCACTACCAACATGACGGCAATGGGACTATCTGGTCTCGATCATGAACAAACTCCGGTCATCAGGGAAACATTGCAACCTATTTGTGTTCCTTAAGAGATGGAATGGGAATGGTGCCAATTAATAAAGAAATTGTATTTATTTCATATAATTCATCTATCTACTCACCCATATACATGTTTTTAGCCTACTTTCGATTTTTGCAAAAAATGAAAGTAGACTTATGAGATCAACACAGGGCGAAAAAAGTGTGTCTGTCTGTGTGTGTGTATGTGTGTGTGTGAGTCTGTGTGTGTGTGTGTCTGTGTGTGTGTGTGTGTGTGTGAGTGTGTGTACTCTGAATGTCTGTCCCCCCCTATCAATTCGAACACGGTGAATGCGAATTGAACGAAATTTGGTACAAAGGTAGCACTAGCAAAGGACACCTCAGTGTCATGTTTTATATCGCCGCCATCTTGACGGAAACGTAATGGCGGCCACACAAATGTTCAAATCTTAAATCAAATTACGATTAACCTAATCATCCGATCTCTACCAAATTTTGCAACAACATACCTTTATGGAGGGAGCATCCTTTGACCAATCTAATAGGTCATTCACCTGATAGTTTGCGGATGGCGGCCATCTTTATGTCAAAATTGATTCCCCCTATTAATTCGAACACGGTGGAACCGAATGGAACGAAATTTGGTACAGAGGTAGCACTAGCAAAGGGCACCTCAGTGTCATGTTTTATATCGCCGCCATCTTGACTGAAACGTAATGGCGGCCACACGAATGTTCAAAGCTTAAATCAAATTACGATTAACCTAATCATCCGATCTCTACCAAATTTTGCAACTACATACCTTTATGGAGGGAGCATCCTTTGACCAATCTAATAGGTCATTCACCTAATAGTTTGCGGATGGAGGCCATCTTTATGTCAAAATTGATTCCCCCTATTAATTCGAACACGGTGGAACCGAATGGAACGAAATTTGGTACAGAGGTAGTACTAGCAAAGGGCACCTCAGTGTCATGTTTTATATCGCCGCCATCTTGACTGAAACGTAATGGCGGCCACACGAATGTTCAAAGCTTAATTCAAATTACGATTAACCTAATCATCCGATCTCTACCAAATTTTGCAACTACATACCTTTATGGAGGGAGCATCCTTTGACCAATCTAATAGGTCATTCGCCTAATAGTTTGCGGATGGCGGCCATCTTTGTGTCAGAATCGATTCCCCCTATTAATTCAAACACGCTGAAACCAAATGGAACGAAATTTGGTATAGAGGTAGCACTAGCAAAGGGCACCTCAGTGTCATGTTTTATATCACCGCTATCTTGATGAAAACGTAATCGCGGCCACCCAAATGTTAAAAGCTAAAATGTAATTACGACCAACCTAATAATCTAGTCTCTACCTAATTTTGCAACACCATATCTTTATGTGGGAAACATATTCTGACCAAACTGCAAGAACATCAGCCCAATAGTTTGCAGATGGTGGCCAAGTATGTGTGCAAATCGATTCCCCCTATCAATTCAAACACGGTGAAACCGAATTGAACGAAATTTGGTACAGAGGTAGCACTAGCAAAGGGCACCTCATATTCATGTTTAATATCCCTATAGCAGGTTGTATTTCAACAAGCTCCTACAACCAACATTCAATCATACTCCTTGAAAAGGACAAAGAGTTATAACAATAACCATGCATTTAGGAGAAAGTAGGCTATATGTTCTTTACTGAACATCTTGTTTATTTATTTATATATTTATTGATTGATATATTTATTCATTTATTTAATTAATTATTTGTTTTTTCATTTATTTATTTATTTAATTATTTATGTATTTATTTATTTATTTATTTAACGACATAAATTGAGTGAATATACACTATCCCTTAAAGCAAAATATGTTACTTCATACTAAGAGGACTACGGTTTCAAAGCAATAATTAGACTTAGAAATACTGTAGATGTAGTGTCGAAATGCAATACTGTATTGAATTGAAACGATGATAATAATAATCCTAATAATAATATTAATAATAATCATAGTAAAAATAATAACAATCCCTCCCTATATTATTCTGCTAATGTCCCATTCCAGTTTTGTACCGAAAATAAGGTCCCATTAACACCAACCTACACATATGGGGCACCTACAGGTTCAGCATAACCCAATACGTAAGCGAAACGCACCCACTTACTCTTTAAATGCCTTACAATTAAATAAATACCTTAAAACATGTATATTTACAATGGAATAATGAAAGAGTGCAACACGGTAACCATGGTAATAAAATCTTACAGGTCCCTCTATTTCTGTAAGACGCAATGCAATTCCAATTATTACATTACTGTAAAAGTTTCCAGACGGTTATAAGATTATCACTGAACCAAATTAAGCTGTAAAATTCATCAATACATACAGTATAATGCGCTTTAAGGGGGTCAAGGGGCACTCTAGAACTTTTTCACGCAATTTTCACGTGTGAGTGTGTTACGAAAGGTATTTTTCACCCGACTATAAAGGGTCTCCGAAAACCACATTTAAAGGCCCTTAAATTAACAGTGTATTGTGATATTCCCAGAAAACTAACTTCGCTCTGATATACCTATGAAGGAATGACAAACCCCTAACCACTGCACCAGTAGCTGAATTGATAAAGTCTGATTATTCATACCAAGGATAAATCAGTCATAGCATTCATGATTGAGATTTTGCTAAGTGTACTCTTTACAACTAAAATATTCGCGGGCGAAGCCGCGACAAGTAATGCTAGTAATAATAATAATAATAATATTCTCAACGAATCACTGTTTCGAAAGAAGGTTGATAAATTTAAAGGGTTTCAGGAAAAACCCAGCTTAAAAACCAAGGTCATCTGGTCTGAAGAAAGAAGGAGGAGACTCAGCGAACGCATAAAGAAATTCTGGGAGGAGAAGAAGAGATAGGCAAGTCGGCCGATTGTTCAACGCGGTCCTCAGTAGGCCAAAAACTACATAAGACGAATAATAATAATAATAATAATAATAATATAAATAACATTGAGAAGATAGAACGGCAGATAATGAGGAAAATATTTGAACCAAAGCTTTAGGACGACATCTGGATGAGGAAAAGCTCGGAAGAACTGTATTCACTGACTGAACTATTCACCTCACTCTAACGGAAAATATGCATGGAACTCTATGGACATATAGCTCGAATGGACAACACCTGACTGTCCAAGAAAATCTTCCTCATAGTCAGTGGAACCCGCCAAACCAATGTACGCTGGCTAGCCGACACCCAAAAAGACCTAACTGAAATCAACATTGACCCACTACCAACGACACGGACTGTAGGCTATATAGACAGAAAGTAAATTCATATAAGTCCCTACAGGACGGAATTGAAACTCAAAGCTGCATGGACACAAGAAAGAAGACAGGCACATAGCGAAAGGATGAGGAAGTTTTGGAAAGATAAGAAGAACAAGAATACCAATAATAAATAATTGTTCTACGTGCTCGTTAAAGGGCTAAACGCATTATATATATACATAATAATAATAATAATAATAATAACAATAAAAATGTTTCAACTGTCTGGTGGAAGTTTGTGGTCATGTACGCCAATTTTACGTGCAGTTTCTGCTGCCGTGTGTTTGTTATTTCGAGAGCGCAGTTGGATCAATGTATGGTCGAGATTCCATTTTATTGGTAACTCACCGTTTATAGCGCACTTGTTTAAACATCGACATGTGAGATGAACTTCTTCGTTCTTCTGAATTATTACTATGAATGAAGCTGAATGAAATAGAGCTAGGAGATGGGAGGATGTGGCCGTGGCCTATTATATTGTATCATCTTCTTCTTGGCACAAAAATTGCAAAATTATGGAAAATAATTCAAGGGCAGCCAAATATAGCATAACTTCCTAGATTCCTATGCTAACATGCTGAACAACATCGATCGAAGATTCATTCACATCAATGGAAAATACTTTATTATTTTGGCATCCTGTAGTCCGCTAGTTGGTAGACAGGCATTTTCAAATCTGGACAATATCTTAAGGAGTAGAGACATAACCTTAACAACAAAGATCCGTATAGTAAGGGCTATGGTTTTTCCAGTTGTGATGTACGGATGTGAGACCTGGACCATAAGAAAAACTGAACGCCGTAGAATAGATTCCTTCAAATTATGGTGTTGGAGATTTTTTTTAGAGTTCCATGGACAGCGACGAGAACAAATAAGTCAGTTTTACAGCAAATTAAACCAGAGTGTTCCTTGGAGGGCTTAATCTTGAAACAAAAAAGTGACAGTCAGTCTGAAAGACTAGACTTTGTATCATATTAAATGCTACAAATGCTGAAAAATGCTAGAAAGGCTAGACCCTTCACATGTTAGAAAATTATCTGCATAATATTTATCTTGCTTATCATGTTTCCAAATTACTCGTGAACGGCAAGTGTAAACCAAGGGCAAAGCAAGGTTAAGCCCGCGGGATGCCATCACGCTCACAAGAGCGCGCGGGGACGTGCCCCTTCCATCCAGTCTAAAAACACTTATAGTGGGCGATGTATTGAAGATAGAGATATGCTCTCGCGGACTTCTTTATAGAACTTTTCATGCTGACCAATTCTTACGCTCATAGTATTGAACCCTTATTAATCTGCGATGAATAAGTATTCATGATTTATTATTATTATTACTGAGGCCCAGGCAGTACATGTGGAAATTGACAAAGAGGAAGCCAAGTTAGTGTGTTGCAATGATTACCACAGAGCCAGGCTTGGTAGTTATTCTTGAAGACGACCGGGTAAGCCGAGTTCAAGGACAAATTGTGTAACAACGCGCACCAAAATTGGAGTCATTAGGGGATGGTCACGAGTGAGTTTCAACCGACCTAGGATTGAATCACCCAATCAGATGAGACCACGCCAAAACCACGCGATGGGTGGCGTACCCTCTAAAAAAGGCGCGGGAACGCATATCTAAAGAACTGCCGATCCAAATTAACTCCGCATAAGCGCGCTGAGACGTTTGAATAAAATGATGAAGATTGATACTAGTCCCATGTTTGTGAGATGAAAACTCTAGAATATTTTTCTTAATTGTCCCCACTCCACCTCATTCTGTCAGTTTCCAATAAATTGATCGAGGAGAAGCTGTTTCGAAGACAACTGTTTTGAGCTCTGGTGAGCTAAGGTCACGCCAGTCTGCGTCGCGATTTACTGCTCTTTATAATCATACGAGTCAACTGTTTTGAGCTCTGGTGAGTTAAGGTCACGCCAGTCTGCGTCACGATTTTCAGCTCTTAATGGGCAAGACTTTTCTAACATTCCAGTAGTGCTCATAGCGAGCAAGGTTCACGTGAAGCAGTGGAGATATCTAGTGAGATAAGGACTGCGAGACAGTCATGTTTAAGACTTGTTTTTTTCAGGCCAGTGACGATGTGTTTAAAGTGTATAATTTATGTAAATTTTGTATTGTATGTTATTCAAGTGATAATTGTGCGTGTGTAAGCGAATGCTAAGCTAGGGAAAGTCTTCGATCATTAATCGCATAGGACATATCGTGAGTGAAGGTAGTAACTCACAGCGATTATAGCTAGGCAATTTATGTTAACATTGAACATTTCTGTCCAAGAGACTACGCCAAGATGTCCGACGTTTGGTCAGGAGACGGATTGATGATCATCGCTTCTTCAACGACGTCTACGATGGAGGGCTAATTTCCCGTAGGGAAATGAGCCGGGGCGGAGGTTATATGTTCTGCAAGCTGATACGGTGATGTACAAAAATTGATTTACTCAATATGTAGTTAGATAAGGCGACTTTGTAAATAGTTCATTTATTTATTTTGCTTGTTTAGATTTTTTTTCTTGCACCGACATTAGTGTTTTAAATGTACGTTGGCGCGTGGCCAAAGTTGTTTGTTGTATATTTTTCTTTGGAGTCATATTTAGTGTACACGGCGCGTGTATTTGATTGTATCCATGCGGATGCGAAACTCGTTACATTCGATAAGGGGTGCTTTATTAAAGTTCATATTTTTGATAGGAAAGGGAGGTAATTTTTGTAGATGCTTGATGAACAGGTTATTAATCATACTAGGGTTGCCGAGCGCAACAAATTAAGATGTAATTGTAGAACACCTTAGTTCTAATTTTTTAGATTTTTTTCAGTCCTTTTCAGGTTGGTTAGTCACAGACTAGAACGGTAGCGCAAGCTGGTGGAAAAATATTTATGTCATTTTATTTCAGGTTTCTGTCAAACCCATGCGTGTGATTCTGTGTGTGTTCTTGTGTCAGGTGTGTGTTTTGATTCTTCGTGAAGAGGGGTAGATGGTGCTACCGCCCTCATATTGTTGTTGTTGTATTTTTGATGGAAAGGCAGGGTGCTCCGAGGAGGCTACTTTACCTTGTCGAATGCTGATTCTTGGATTTACTAGGGGAAATGCTGAGATATATCTTTGTTCTCACACACACACGTATATATTGTGCTTTGGGGCACGCTTCTTCGAGACTCGATCCCGTGCCTTGGGAGGTCGAGGTTATTGACACGTGGGTTGACAGATGTGCAGATTTCCACTTAGCGCCCGTCTAGCCTCGGTGACTTATTTTGTTAGGCAGTCCTGTTGTCCGACTGACCCCTATTAAGCTATCATTAGCAAACCTGTTCTTTTGTGATGGTTATTTGGACCATAATTAATTGGGGAGTTTGCCACGTTTGTTACGAATTATTGCATGTCGTATGGATGAAATATTGTGTTAATGATGTAATGATGTATTAATAGACAAGATGGCGCACGCTGTACAACGCGAGTAAACGTGCTCCGCAAATTCACCTGCCATATCAGCAAGATAAGTTGCATTTGAATATTCGTGGGCGATCTAGTGTTCTACTTAATCGTTTACTCGAATAAAAGTGAAGTGCTATGACGCTGAAGGCCGTAAATGAACGAATAACTAAGTTCGAAGAGCGAATGGCTGAATTCCAAGCAAGCTTGGAACAAGCCATGGCTGCTAGTGCGACCAGTGCTGCCAACCCCGGCGACACACTCACCGGCCTCGCTTCAGACTTTAAGGACTTTCGTGAAGCTATATCAAGCGAATTAGGCGAGATGAAGAAGGAAGTAAACCATCTGCAGGAACGCATCGACCAGCAGGACATTCAGATTGACGAGGCAGAGCAGTATAGCAGAAGGAACTGCCTCCTCCTTCATGGAGTAAGTGAGACCCCTGGCGAGGACACCTACGCTGTGGCATTGGGAACTTTAAAAACCAGACTGAACATCGAATTGCCTATGGACAGTATAGATAGATGTCATAGACTGGGCCGTATGAAGAGGACGACAGCTGAGGTGGTATCCGCAGGAAACAGGCCTATCATCATTAAATTTCTCAGGTACCATGAGAGAGACCGCATCTGGCGTGCCAAGCGAGCTCTTAAAGGTACCAAACTACTCGTAACTGAATCTCTGACGTCCACAAGGAAGGAAGTGTTGCGTAAAGCACGAGACTTCTGGGGTATGCGGCGGGTTTCAACGCAGGATGGCCGCATCATCGTCCATTTAGAAGACGGGAAGAAGCTCAACATTAGCACACCTAAGGAATTGAACTTTCACATGGGGCGGTTAGGTGGATTATCAGAGCGATAAGACCATTGTGATGTGCCCACTAAACATTATTACTATTATTATTATTATTATTATTATTATCATTATTACTAGGTTTACGTGTGTGATTGTGTGTGTGTGTGTGGTATATTAACCAGCAAGCGGTCCAGTTCTCCAGGAAATCCAGGTAAGATTTTTTTTTTGGTCTCAGTTAAAGTATGTCCGTTAGTCAGGTAGCTGCGGTGTTTTCCAATGACAACGACCTTAGCTCTAAGAATAGAACTCTCCTCACCCCTCTCCCTACCATAGACGCCAGCAGCTTATTGAAACACGAACTTTCACCATATCCTCGCACCCTCCAGTGTTGTCACTTAAACAACTTAAGTTTGCCCGCACACTTTGACGAAATTCAGGCTATATTTAACAAAACTAGTGTCCATTTGATAGGAATGAGTGAAAGCTGGTTATCGCCTTCAATCCCAAACAGCATGGTTCAGCTTGATGGTTATAATGTTCATCGTCATGACCGCACTAATAAGAGGGGAGGAGGTATCGTTCTCTACTGTAGAGATGACCTGAAGAGCCGTGTCATTTGTACCTCATCGACCGGCGATTTGCCGAGGACGGAGTTCATGTTCGTTGAAGTAGTTGCTAGTGGACAGAAAATACTTATTGGAGTGGTTTACCGACCACCTAAAGTACCTTATATGGCCGAGTTTGAAACGTATCTACTTAACTTGCTACCAACGTACGAACATATCATTATATTAGGGGATTTCAACACTAATCTACTTACGAAGAATTACGATGATACTAAGAAATTAGAAGACATGTTTTCCTCATGTGACTTGACTATCCTTCCTTCAAATCCTACTAACCATGTACATACTACCAACAACATTTCCCACACCTTAATAGATCTCAAAGTGACTAACAACCCTCAGAAAGTGGTAACTCACGGACAGATTTCAGTACCGGCCGTGTCCACCCACGATCTTATATTTCTCGCTTACTCACTACACGTTCCAAAATATCAACCTAGGTATATCACGTGCAGGAATATGAAAGATATCGATATGTATGAACTAAGGTACGATGCCTACATTCTTCAGTGGAATGACATTTTAAATCTGAAAGACATTGATGCCAAAATAAATAAATTTAATTCGTTAATACACAGTCTATACAACAAACATGCACCCAAAAGACAAATAAGAATATCATGCAAACCGAATCCATGGTTAACCTCTGATGTTAAACATATGATGTCTCAACGTGATACACTCTACCGACATTACAAACGTACCCAAGACCCAAGTGACTATGAAAATTATAGAATAATGAGGAATAGAACTAAACAAATCATCCGTAATCTTAAGTTTAAATATGTCCGTGAATCAACAAGGAATCTAAATACAGCTAGTGCTTGGAGGCATCTCCGAGCCATGGGCATAGGCAAAACACGGGAACAGCTTCAGGTACCTGACATTCCACTTGACGATTTAAATGCGTATTTCACGGAAGAGAGAGTTCAGTCTAATCCGCTTAACATACCTCATGTAAATAATGACCCATCATTTGTCCCACAAAGTCGCCCATGCTTTGCTTTTCGTACTGTCAGCACTAATGAAGTTAAGAAAGTCTTGTATTCTATTAAATCGAAAGCTAGTGGTGTCGACGATATTCCTATAACTTTCATACATAATATCATTGGCGCTATTCTACCCATTCTCACCCATATTTTTAATCACTGTCTCAAAAACGGCACATTACCTGCAATTTGGAAGTACGCTAATGTAATCCCACTTCCCAAGAACCCAGGCTCTAAACTTCTATCCGATTACCGTCAAATTTCTATTCTCCCCGCTCTTTCCAAAGCGTTAGAACGGTTGGTACATACTCAAATACTGGAATACCTGCACGCTCACTCTCTTCTGGATCCACTTCAATCTGGCTTCAAGAAGGGCCATAGCACAGCAACTGCTTTACTAAAAGTGACTGATGATATCAGACTAGCAATGGACGAAAGACAAGTGACAATACTCACACTCCTTGACTTCAGTAGGGCTTTTGACACGATACATATCCAGACATTGTTGAAGAAACTTGCATGCCTTTTCGGTAATGAGGCTTTAAAATTTTTCACCGCATATCTTACAGATCGCATGCAACGTGTAATAACACAAGATACTGCTTCACAGTGGCGACTCAGGAAGGCAGGAACCCCTCAGGGTTCCGTTCTTGGTCCTCTTTTGTTTGTCCTTTATATTAATGACATCTCCTCAGTAATAAAATATAATAGATATCATCTTTATGCGGATGACCTCCAAATTTACTGTCACGTTGGTATCAAAGATATAGCGAACGCGATACGAGATATAAACACCGACCGGCAACAACTCAGTGTGTATGCTAGTGATAACGCTCTCCTTCTCAACCCCAAAAAGACCCAAGTTATTTTAATCGGCTCGCAGGGATTATTGAATTCCACGTATAAAAACTACACTATCCCTCCTGTGACTTTAAATGCAACCGTAATCCCGTTTAGTAAAACAGTGAAAAACCTCGGTATGACTCTGACTGAATCTCTTGACTGGTCTGCACATGTAAGTAATACTTGCAGGAAGATGTACGCGACGCTACACCCACTCAAACGGCATAAGGACATTTTACCACAAGACGTGAGGATAAAACTTATTGAGACTTTGATACTACCAATACTTGACTATTGCGACGTGGTCCTTGTTGATGCAACTAGCGAACAAACTAAAAAACTGCAACGAGCATTGAACTCTAGTCTTCGGTTTGCTTTCAACTTGAATTACGATTCTCACGTAACCCCTAGCTACAAAGCTCTGTCTTGGCTGAAACCTGAAGGGCGTCGAAATTTTCATATTTTGACGTCGGTATATCGAACCCTAGACGAAAATCTCCCACTGTATATTTCTTCGAAATTTCATTTCCTGTCCTCATTTCATAATATTAATACTAGATCTGGCTCTTCCCTCGCTATTCCCGTTAACCACTCTTCCAAGTACAATAAATCCTTCGTTGTGACTGGGTCGCGACTTTGGAATACACTCCCAGCTGACGTAAGGAAATGCAAGACCTACACAAAATTTAAGACTGCTTGCAGAGATTTCCTATTGAACACCGCTGACTGTTTCGTGTGACTGGTGATGGATGATAGACAGCATGATTGAGCCATTATGGTATATAAATAAAAATTAAAATACTCAGTTATTTACTAGATCTAACACTATCACTTATTATTATTATTATTAGTATTATTATTGTTTCAGGTAACAATTTTATATGATTCTTTGTTTGATGTGCATTGCTATCTTTATTTTTTATGTCCTGTATTATTCTAACTTAATTTCTAGTTCACCTATCTTATTCAATGGTAGTATTTGTGTATTTTATTATAACTAAGTGGTTAAGTGTAAGAGAGGGCCACGAGCCCTAACTTCGCCACTGCAAAAGACATAAATAAATAAATAAATAAATAAATAAATGTTGGCTTGAGCCTAGTGATTTTCTATGACTCAGTTCATGTTAGTGTGTGTGACACCCGTGTGGTGTAGTTGTATTTTACTTGTAAAAATGACGGCGGTCATGTGTGTATTTCTTTTGTTGGTCACGTGTTAACTTACTTGTGTTGATTTGTGAGAAGTCCTAATTTTAGGCAGTAATGTTTTGCTACGGCAGTTCTTGATTCCCATTTTAAGCGGAAATTATTTGTTGTTTATCTAGTATAGGAAGTGTCGGTTTAGTTTTAAGTTGTGTATAGTTGTTCCCCGCGTCTGTCTAGCTCTAAGCAATGCAGATTCGTCTTCTGAAAGTTATCCGGATGATGACGAATCATGCATTCAATTGTACTCATCGTTAACATGTAGAACAGCACACACGTTACATATTGTCATTGCAGATTTGTGGGACATTTGGTCCGAGTAATAATCTCTCCCGAGATTAAAACCAAGTTTTTGGCAAGTAATTTTATTCAGTGGGAGTCATTTTTGGGAGTTTTGTTTGTTGATTTCATTTTGTAAATAGCTGATCTGTCATTAAATTCATTTGTTTTAACCCTGGCTTCACTTTTTCCTACATGTTATTTTGTTATATGTTACCCTGCATGTTAATGAAGCGCTTTAACAACAACTTACGAAATGGACTGTTACACCCCCCGAAACTGAGTCTCATAAGCTTCTTTGAAAGGGTTCATAGGACAAAAATGGCTGTCCAAGTGGGGATTGTTGTTGTTGTTGCTTTGCTGATCTCATATTTCGTTGGGAAACGATGCCAGGTCAAGCGGGCAAAAGTAAATTCAGTAAATTAAGGCGATGTTGTACCGCCATGTGCATTAGTAAAATCACTGAGTTCCTAAGGTTAGAAATATTGAACAAGGTTAGAAGTGGATATTGTATTTGTTAAAAACTTGTTCTGGCACTCGGCATTAAAATTAGAAAATTTGCATATTATTGATCTCAGTCAAAGCAGGAAGGTGTTGCCTTATATTTTACATTTAATTAACTTCGGTTAATTGGTGTCTTTCGTAAATTCTGTTGGTTAGGAATTTAAAAGCAGATCACAAGGGAGTTATTTTGTTGTTTGGAAATAAGAGTCATTTATTCAGTAAATTTTGATTTCTGAAATTTTTATTAAATTAGAATCAGTAGTATTTAAATATCATGACATGTGTACGTGTGTATGACTGAACCCCCGGTGCATGACCCTGTTTTTCTCTGGTTATATTTGTGTGTTGTGCGATGGCTAGTGTCGAAGAGATCAAGGTATTGTTAGAGCAGATGCCTATGCAGATGTCCGCGAAAACGGAAGAACAGTTAGAGCAAATGTCCGCGAAAACGGAAGAACAGTTAGAGCAGATGTCCGCGAAAACGGAAGAACAGTTAAAGAACATGAAGGAGGAAATGAGCGAAGACAATGATAAACAATTAAGTAATATTACGATGCAATTGCAAACACAATCAGAACAGTTAG